>OY728121.1:1062912197-1064112197 GCA_963277665.1 Viscum album
ATTTTTTTGTGGTTCATTAGGGCTGAGGGATTCAGGAATTTTGAGGATATTGTATTAGGGGTGTTTGAGTTGATGATTTAGAATTTTTCCAGCTAAGGTTTCTTTTTTGGGGATGACTGATTAGGGTTTTTTGGGGTGTTGGTTGTTGGATTTTTTGGATTAAGCTATAACGAAATTTGGTGATGTTTTAAGTGTATTATACATGTGGGTGATTAGGTGTTTTGGGGGATGATGGTTCAAGGTTTTTGGGGGATTATGGTTTCATGTTTTAATGTGTATAGTGTTTCTAGTATTTTAGGGAATAGGGATGATTTTGTTTAGTGAGAAGAGGTTAATTGTTTTAGGTACGAGGGTTTAGATAGTTTTGTGGATGAGTATGTAGGGTTATCTGGGGTTGAGGGATTAGAGTTTTTTGGGGATGATTGTTTAGGGTTTTTTTTGAGTTGATGGTTTAATTTTTTTGGATAGGTTTTTTGGTTATTTGGGAAGAGAGTTTATTGTTTTTTGGGTAGGGGATTTGGGGGTTTTTATGAGGTATTAGGGGCCTTCGAGAAGATGGTTGAGTTTATTTTGTGGTTGATTGTTTATAATTTTTTGGGCCTTAGGGTTTAGGGTTTTTTGGGTGAGGGTTTAGTGGTTTTGGGGGTATAGGATTTGAGGTTTGTGGGATCAGGGTTCATGTGATTCTTGGTACGATGGTTTGGGGTTTTATGGTGTTGAGGGATTAGTTATTTGTGGCGATGATGGTTTATATATTTCTGTAGTGATGATAATATGTTTTTTGGGGAGAGGGTTTATATGTTAAGGGGATGAGGGATTTGGGTTTTTGGGGAAGTGGGTATTGGGACTATTGGGACCGAGGGTTAGGGGTTTTTTGGGGATGATGGATTTGGGAATTTTGGAGATGAGGCTTTAGGGGAGTGGGGGAAGTGGTTTTTTGTAATTTTAGGGATGAGGGTTTAGGGTTTTGAGGGACAATTGTTTAGAAGTTATTTGGGATGAGGAGTTAGGGGTTTTAAGAATCAATGTTCAAGGGTATCTTTTGGACTAAGGGTTTATGTGTTTTTGTGCATATGGGTTTAGGTGGTTATGTGGATGAGGGTTTAGTGAATTTTGTGCTGAAGGTTTAGTGTTTTTTATGTCTAAGGGATTAGGATTTTTCATCACTAAGGGTTTAGTAATTTTTTTGGGTAGAGGGTTCAGAACATTTTGGGGATGATGGACTAGGTGTTTTATGGAAAAATGATTTAGGGTATTTATGGACTAAGTGTTCAGGGGTCTTTAGGGCAGAGTGTTTAAGGAATTGGGGGTATGGGATTAGGGTATTTTTGGATATGAGGGTTTTGGGATTTTTGGTGTGACTGTTAGGTATTTTAGGGGATGATGCATTACGGTTTTTTGTGGGTATTGTTTTTGGGAACATTGGGGATTTGGCTTTATATTTTTTTGGGGATAAGGATTTATGGTTTATTAAGGCTATGTCATTATGTTTTTGGGGATGGGTTTTCATGTTTTTTGGGGATAATAATTTATTGGTTTTTTGGGTTGAGTGTTTAGGGGTCTTGGGGGCATTGGGATTTTTTTTCGGGAAGAGGGTTTATGGTTTTTGGAGATTAATATTTATGAGTTTTTAGGGATAATGGATTAGGGGAATTGGGTCATTGGGTTTAGGTTTCTTTGGGGTGACGTTTTGATGGTTTTTGGGTCAGAGTGTTTTATTTTTTCTGTGGATAATTGTTGTGATATTTTTGGGGAGGGGGGATTGGGTTTTTTTGGGACTGAAGGTTTCATGTTTTTTAGTTGTGAATGTATAGGTTTTTTTGGTACAAAGGGTATATGGTTTTTTTGGGCTGAGGGTGTATTGAATTTTAAGGATAAGATTTTAGTTATTTTTTTGTGTTTAGGGTATACCGTTTTTTTATTAGGGTTTAGGGTTTTTTGGGGATAAGGGTTTAGAATTTATAGGGGAAAATAGTTTATGGTTTTTTAAGAATAGGGTGTAGGATTTTTTGGGCTGATGGTTTAGGGTTTTTTTGGACGGAGTTTAGGTTTTTTGGGGATGATGTCTTGAGGTAATTTAGGGATGAGGGGTTATGTTTTTTGGCATTGATGGTTCAAGGTTTATTGGGTGTGAGGTTTTAGGGTTTGGGGGCTGGGGGTTTGGTTTATTCATGTTTAAGGGTTTTGGATTTTTGGGGATGAGGATTTAGCTATTTTGGGGGACTGTGGGATTAGGATTTTTCAGTATTGAGGATATAGAGTTTATTATTGATTAGTTTTTAATGGTTTTGGGGTCTGAAGGTGTTGATTTTTTAAGGTATTATGGGATAGGGTTTTGGGGGTGTGGTGAGGGTGTTTTGGTATGGGGGATAAGGGATAGGGTTTTTTGGGGGGAAATGGTTTAGGTGTTTTTGGGATTGAGTGGGTTGGATTTTTGGATGTGATGGATTAGGGTTATTTTTGGCTGAGGGTTTCATTTTTTTTATGTCTGAGGCATTATGGTTTTGAGGGATCATAGTGTAATTATTTTTTGGGATAATGGTTTAGGTTTATTTGGGGTTGTGGGATTATAGTATTTGGGGGTTGAGGGTATAAGGATGTTAGGGTTTATGTATTTTGTTTTTTCTTTTTGTGGATTTTAGGGTTTCGGGGGATTAGAGTTTTGGGTTTTTTAGGTATGAGGGTTTATGGATTTTGGGGGAGGAGGATTTTGGTCATTGGGGATAACAGTTAAAGGCTTTTGTGGAATAGGGTGTATGGTTTCATAGGGTTCCAGGTTTAGTGTAATTTAGGATGAGGGTTTAGGGATTTTTTTATTGTGGGATTAATTTTTTTCTATGGGTTTAGTTTTTTTATGCTATGGTTTTAGGGATTTTTTTTCATGAGTGTATATTGTTTTTATTTTGATGGTTTAGGGGTTTTTATTGATAGGATTTATGGTTTTATTGGATGATGGTTTAGGGGTTTGGGGGGATGCCGTTTTAGAGCATTGGGGGATGATGATTGTGGGATTTTTATATGTATTTAGGGTTTTAGGGATTAGGATTTTGGACATTGGGGAAGAGGGATTCGTTTTTTTTTTGGGTGAGTGTATACTATAATTGTTGATGATGGATTAGGGTTTTTTTGGATGAGGGTTTAGGTTTTTTTGAGAATAATAGTTTTGGGTTTTCTGGGTATGAGTGTTTTGGGTTTTTTGGTTATTACAGTTTCGGGATTATTGGGTTTTAGGATATAGATTATTTTAGGGATCAATGTTTTGAATTTTTTGGGGATAAGGTCTTAGGGTTTTTAGGGGACTAGGGTTTATTGTTTTTTGGGAGTTTTGTTTATGGTTTTTTGGGATGATGGGTTTGGGGTTTGGGGGATGAAGGTATATTCGTTTATTGGGATGAGGGTTTATGGTTTTTTGGTACTGGAGATTTAGAGTTTTTTGATAGAGTAATTTGAGTTTTTTGGGTTTGATGGATATGTTTTTTTAGGATTTATGGTTTAGGGGATTCTAGGGAATATGGTTTAATGTCTTTTAGGGTAGATGGATTATGGTTTTATGGGGGTGAGGATTTAGAGTTTTTAGGTGCTAAGTGTTAAGGTATTTTTCGCGGTTAGGGTTTAGGGTTTTTTGGGATGAAGGTGTAGGGTTTTTTGGGGCAGTGGGTTCGGTTAAGGGTTTTTTTGGTAAAGTGGGTTTATGTTTTTTGTGACTAAGGATTTTGGATTTAATGGGTTGGGGGTTTAGGGTTTTTTAGGTTGGTAGATTAGTATTTTTGTTGAAGAGGGTTTAGTCTCATTTTGGTTGTGAGGGTTTAGGGTTATTTGGGACTAAGTGTTTAGGGTTTTAGGGGATGCGTGTATTTATTTCTTTGCTATTGATGTTTTAGGATATTTTGGAGATGATTTTATGTGGATTTTTGGGCTTATGGATTAGGGTTATTTGTGTCTTAGGGTTTAGTTTTTTTGGAGAATAAGGTTTTATGGTTATTGGGGAAGTGGGTTTAGGGTATGTTTTATGGGAGAGGGTTTATGTTTTCTAGGTCTGAGGGATTAGGATTTTTGTAGAGGAGGGTTTATTCATTTTTCAATTGAGGATTTCTTTTTGTTTGGATATGAGGATTTATGTTTTTTATGGGATGATTGTTTAGGGTTTTGGGGATGAGGGTTTATGTGTTTTTTGGTTTAGTATATAGTGTTTTTGGTTGATCTGTGTTTAGGGTTGGGTTGGAGAAAAGGATTTTGGGGTTTTGGGGATGAATGTTTTTTTGGGGATGAGGTTATAGGTTCTTTTAGATTTAGGGTTTTGGGTTTTTTGTGAAGAGGTATTAGGGTTTGTTATGGATGAGGGATTATATTTGTTTTGGGACTGATGGTTTAGGGTTTGGGGGTTTGATGTTTTATGTTTTTTTGGGGATGTGGTTATGATCACAATTTAGGGATGAGTTTATTGGGTTTTGGGGGATGTTATTTTAGTTTTGATGGTGATATGTCATAGATTTAACTCAATATAATAATTTTGGGTTTTATTATAATTTTATGTGAAATTATTATTCTATTTGGGATAGCCCACAATTTTTTTCATCCATCACAATGATGAGCCACATCACACTTTGGGAAGGGGGGAATGACATATCCACATATGAATGGAAGGATATTAATAGCCTCATAGTGAAGAGCATTTATATCATGTAGGAAAGAAATAATAAGAAGTAATATTTCTAAATTATTTACTGGGGTCCATAATTTTGAATTGAATGTGTTTTTATGCATTTAATGTGATCTTTGGGATCCTCCATGCCTTGATATTTTATTGGACGGTTTATCTCACGTTATTTTGTACATATAATATATTTCAATCCCCTAGTAATAGATAAAATTAAATCATATTAATTTTTTATCCTAATGGAAACATTCTATGTTTAGCATCTTCCCTTTGCCTATAGTTGGTGGTGCATCTCCATTTCAGGCGACTTATTCTTTAAACTAGGTGAAACCAGTGTGGCTAGAATTTATTTTAATCCATGGTCATGAAAATACTTTTCATTGTTCCATTTTCCCTTAATAGTTTCATTCTTGTAGAAACACATATGTCTTCTATTTGAGATTTATTTACCATGACTGTGTTCTTCCACATTCATCTTATTAATCATATGAAAAAAAAAATTACCACCACAACTCGCAAAATTGGATCTTCAACTCTTGTTATGCCATGGGAGATAACCAACGTGCAATTATAGTTGTAAAATAATTAAATTAGTCTGAAACTTAATCAACTATTGATAACATTATAACACGATTCCCATCCACCATTTAGGCATCCCCCGAAACCCATCTCCATATAATTGGAGAAATTTCATAACATTTTATGATGTCATTTTTGTTCTTTTTATGTGGCATTTGACTTCCTACATGAATTTTAATTCAATTTTTGACATTACACTCTAATTATATAATTTTTATAATTTAATTTAACACATTTGTAATGGTTATATTTGAATCCTATGAATTTTGCAACATGCTAATAAACATTCCATCATTTCCCTCTTTCATATGCTTGGAAATGGTGGTACATCTCCATTGGTGGTGACATATTTATTATTCTTGGAGAAAAATATGATGACGGTGTTTCCACTGATCCATCTTAAAAAGGATACATTTTATTTTTTCATCATTAAATTCATTTTTCATGCATCCGACGACACATAATGGTGCTTTGGGGTTTTTAGTGATTAGGGTATAAGGATTTTGTGGATAAGGGTTTATAGATTTTTAGGGATGAGGGATCAGGGTTTTTCAAAAAATGACATTTTAGGGTTTCATGGGGAAGAAGTTTATCAGTTTCTTAGTGATGAGGGATTATGTGTTTTAAGGGTTTTAGGTTATGGATTTTTGGGTCTAAGGGTTTAGGGGTCTTTCATGGGGCAATGAGTTTAGTATTTTTGGGGGTAGAGGGTATATTATTGTTTCGTGATGATGGATTAGGGTTTTTTGGGGATGAGGGTTAAGGCCTCATTGGGGATATGGGTTTTGGGTGTTTTGGGGAAATGGGATTATGGATTTTTGAGGTCGTTGTTTTTTTTGGTTTTTTTAGGCTAATGAATTGTTGTTATTTGGGATTGGGTTTTTGTATTTTTTTTGGTGTTGTGGGATTGGGGTTTTTGGGAATGAGGGTTTTTGGTATCATGGGGATGATGGATTCAAAAAATTTTGGTGCGAGTGTTTGGGGTTTTTTGTGTATAATGTTTTGGGGTTTTTGGGGGATCGGGGTTTAAGGTTTTAGGGGGATTATGGTTAAGTGGTTATTGGGGATAATGGTTTAGTGTTTTTAAGGGCTATAGGTTTAGTGTTTTCCAAGAATGATTGTTAATGGTTTTCTAACACTGAGGGTTTTGGGTTTTCTATGGATGAGGGTATGTGATTAATTGGGATGTGAATTTCGGGTTCTCTTGAGTGGAGGGTTTAGGGTTTAGGGTTTACTATGGATAACTGTGTGCGATTTTCTGTGCATGTGTGTTTTTGGATTCCTAGGGACGAGTGTTTGGATTTTTCATTGGATAAGGGTTTAGTTTTATTTGTCCTTGATGTTTTATGGTCTTATGGGGATGAGAGTTTTGGGCTTTCTGGTGATGAGGGATTTGGGTTTCATAGGGATAATGGTTTTGGGTTTTCTAGTGCTGAGAATTTAGGATTTTATAGGGATATGTGATTATTGTTTTTTGTGGATGAGGTTTTAGGGACTTCTTGGGTTAATGTAATGGGGTTTTTTGGGGTCAATTGTATCCGGTGTTCTGTGGATGAGGGTTTATGGGGTTTTCGGGGGCATAGGGTTTAGGGTCTTTTTGGGCAAACATTTTACGGTTTTCTTGGTGTGAGGGTTTCTGTTTTTTTGGGATGAGGGTTTCATGTTTTCAAGGTAGAATTTTTTATCTTTTTTTAGGGATGGGGGTTTTTGGGTTTTGGGGGGCTTGGTGTTTATGTATTCAGGGCATGGTATTATATTGTTTTTTTGGGGCTAAGGGTTTAGTGTTTTCTAGGGATGTGGGTTTAGGGTTTTCTAGGACTGAAGGTTTATATTTTTCTATGGATAAGGGATTTAGGTTCTTTTTGGGATGCCTGTTTATGGTTTTTTAGGAATGAGTGTTTAGGAGATTCATTGCCTAAGGGTTTGTGGTCTTCAACGATTCAGGGTTTCAGGTTTTCGATGGATGAGGGATTATAGTTTTTTGGTTATGAGGTTTTATTATTATTTATGTAATATGGTTTAAGGGTTTATATTTCTTAGGGATTATTGTTTTATGGGGTTTATGGTTTATGGATTTTTTGGGATGATGGTTTAGGTATTTGAGGAAGTGTTTTTTTAGTGTTTTATAGGGATTAGGGTTTTTTGTTTTTGGGGACAATGGTTTTGATATTTCTGTGGATTGAGATTTCGTGTTGTATAGGGGTGAGGCTTTAGGGTTTTCTATATCTATGTGTTATGTGTTTTCTGTGGCTATGGTTTTAGGGTTATCAATGGACGATGATATAGAGTTTTTTTAGGGTTGAGGGTTTATTTTGTTTTTGGGGATGAGTGTTTGGTATTATGTAGGGTTGAGGGTTTAGGGTTTTATGGTTTTGAGGGTTCTATGTTTCAAATGGTTTAGGGTTTAGGGTTTTTATGGGGCTATGTGTTTATGTTTTTCTAAGGATAGTTTTTTAGGATTTCTGATTTCTGATTGTTTAGGGTTTCATGGGTATTACAGGTTAGCGTTTTTTGGGGTCAAGTGTATAGGGTTTTTTGGGGATGAGGGATTATGTATTTTTAGAGAAGAGATTTTAGGATTTCTATGGGAGGATGGTTTCTGATTTCTTAGGGATGAGGTTTTATGGTTTCATGGGGAAGTGGGTTTAGGATTTCATGGGGATAAGGGTTAAGGAATTCTTTGGGATGACATTTTTGGATTAACTAGAGATATGGGGTTTTGGTATTTTTGGGAAGAGGTTTTAGAATTTATTGAGGATGATGGTTTAGGGATTCTTCCGGATAAATGTTGTGTGTTTCATATGGCAGTGGGTTTATGGTTTCATGGGGATGAGTATTTAGGGTTTCTTGGGGTCTAGGGTTTAGTGCTTCTTATGGATCAGTTTCTAGTGTTTCTTGGGGTTTTTGTTGTATGGTTTCATGGGGATGAGAGTTTATGGATTCCTAGAATGATGTATTTGTTTTTTTGGGGATGAGGGTTTATGGTTTTTAGGGATGAGGGGTTAGATATTCTTGGTGATTATATATTAGGGTTTCTTGGTGTGGAGGGTTTAGGGTTTTATGGGGATGAGGTTTTAGGGTTTCTTGGGGTTGATGGTTTATGGTTTCCTAGAGCGAAGGTGTTATGTTTATGTAGGGATAATGGTTTTCGGTTTGGTGGGGATGATGTTTTTGGGATTCTTGGCCTTGAGGATTTAGGTTTTCTTAGGGATGAGATTGTAGGGTTTCTTAAGGATGAGGTCTTGGGGATTCATGGGAATGAGGTTTTAGTGTTACTTTGGGATGAGTGTTAAGGGTTTCTTATGTATGAGGGTTAATCGTTTCATGGGGCTAAGGGTTTAGGGTTTCATGGGGATGAGGGATTAGGGATTTTTGGTGATAAGGGTATAGTGTTTTTTGATGACTACAGTTTTCGGTTTCACGAGCATGATGGTTTAGGTTTTCTTAGGGAAAAGTTTTTTGTGGTTCATGGGGTTGATGGTTTACTGTTTCTTAGTGAGGAGGATTTAGGGTTTCCTAGAAACAAGGGTGTAAGGTATCATCGGGATCAAGGTTTGGTTTTTCATGTTGATGGGGTTTTTCAGTTTAATGAGGATGAGTGTTTAGGGTTTCATGTGGATGATGGATTTGGGTTACATGGGGTTGAGTGTTTAAGGATGCATGGGGAAAAGTTTTTACAATTTGACGAGGCTGAGGTTTTAGGAATTCATGGGGATGGCGGTTTAGTGTTTCACGGAGTTGAGGGTTTTGGTTTTTTTAGAGATTAGGTTTTAGGGATTCTTGTTGATGTGGTAATAGGGCTTCTTATGGATACATCTTTAGGGATTATTGGGGATAATCATTTTCAAAATCTCAGGGTAGAGGGTTTACGGATTTATGGGGAAGATGGTTTATGAATTTTAGGGGTTCAGGGTTTATTGATTTTTGGGTATTGTATTTAGTGTTTTTGGGGATGTTTGTTTTTGGTTTTTTTGGTGTTGATGGATTAGTGTATTTTGGGATAAGTATTTAGCGAATATTTGGGATGTGGATTTAGGGTAATTTTCGGATGAGGTTTTAATTTTTCATGGTTATGATGGAAATTGGTTTTCTTGTTGATGGGGGTTTATAGTTTATCAGGAAGGAACGTTTTGGTTTTGTTGGGGATGATAGGTTTGTGTTTTTGGTGTGGATGGTTTAGTGTTTTTTAGTTTGAGTGTTAATGTTTTTTGGTGCTGTTGGTTTAGTGTATTTTGGGATGAGGTTTTAGAGTTTACTGTGGTGACGTTTTAGAGATTCTGGGATTATGGATTAGGGTTTTCGGGTTGGTGGTTTTATTTTTTTTTTGATGAGGATTTATGGTTTTTTGGGGTGATATTTTTTTTTGTTTTAAAGGGCTTAGGATTTTTGGATTTTTGGGTTTATGGTTTATGGTTTTTTTGGGATTGTTGTTTTTTGGTTTTGAGGAATATTATTTATGGTTTTTTAGGATTTATAGTTTATGTTTTTTAGGTCTGAGAGTATTTGGTTTTGGGGAATTGGGTGTTTCTTTTTTTTCAGGGCTGAGGGTTTTAAATATTTTGTGAAAGATGGTTTAGATTATTTTGGGTAAAAGGATTTTTGATTATTTTGGGATTATGGTTTAGTTTGTTTTCGGGCATGGGGTATAGGGTTTTGGACGGATGAGGTTTTATGGTATTCGGATTTTGAGGTTGAGGGCATTGTGGGGCAAATTGTTTACTTTATTTTAGAGATGAGGGTATAAGGTTTTGCGTGGATGTGTGTTTAGGGTCTTGTGGGAATGAAGGTTTTGGACTTTTAGGGATGCGGGATTAGGTTTTTTTAGGTTATTGGTTTTTTGTTTTTTGGATTGAAGGGAATAGTTGTTTTTCAGGCTGATGTTTTATATTTTTGGGGTGATGAGGGTTTAGTGTTTTCTGGGGATTATGATTTATGTTTATTTATATGAGGTTTTCATGTTTTTAAGGTTTATTATTTAGGGAGTTTGGGGCATGATGGATAGATTTTTTTTTTAGTTCCAAGGGTATCGTGTGTTTTGGGGATGAGGGTTTTTTGTTTTCATAGGCTGAGTGTTTATGATTTTCTAGGGATGAGGGAATAGGTTTTTATGGGGATGAGGGTTTAGGGATTTCCTGGGCTAAGGGTTTATGAATTTATATGGATAAGGTATTAGGGTTTTTTGGTAGATTTTTTATAATTTTCATAGGATGCGGGTTTATTGTTTTCTGTGGATAAGGGTTTAGGGTTTTTATGAGGCCAGGGTTTTGGGGTTTTTCTGGGATGAGGGTTTAATAATTTATAGGACTGTGGGTTTAGGGTTTTTTATGGCTGAGATTTTAGGGCTTTATGTGGTTTAGTGTTTAGGTTTTTATGTGGATTATGCGTTTTGGGTTTATGTGGATGAGGGTTTTTGTTTTTTTGGGGATGGGGTATTAGGGTTTGCTAGTGCTAAGAGTATTGGTTATTCAACAGATGAGTGTTTAGGGTTTTTTTGTGGATGAGTGTATAGCATTTTTTCTTTATTTTTTTATTCATTTTTCTATATCATAGGGTTTAGTGTTTTCAAGGCCTAAGTGTTTAGTTTTTCTAATGTATGATGGTTTAGGTTCTTCAAGGGTTCATGTTTTTGTTTTCTATAGATAAGTGTATATTGTTTTTTGGGGCTGGGGTTTTATGGTTTTTGGGTGTTGATGGTTTAATGTTTTCTAGGGTTGAGGGATTAGTTATTTATAGGGATGAGGGTTTACGGTTTTCTATAAATGAGGTTTTGTAGTTTTTGGGATTTTTGGGGATAATGTTTTTGGGGGTTATGAGAAGAGGGTTTAAGTTGTTCTAGGGATAAGGGTTTATGTTTTTCCAGGGCTAAGGTTTTATGGTTTTCGTGGTGTTAGTGTATAAGGTTCTATATGATTGAAGGTTTTCAATTTTCCATTAAATATTGATTAGAGTTCTTTTATGGATGATGGTTTATGTTATTTCATGGAATGATGCTTTTTTTGTTTATTTGGGGTTGATAGTTTATTTTTTTTATTGGGATATGTTTTTAGGGATTTATTTTGATGAGGTTTTAGGGTTTTCATCATTTTAGTGTTTTGGGTTTTTTTGGGATAAGTTATTGGGTGTTTTTTAGGGGGTTTACTGTTTAGGATTTTTTGGGGTTGAGGGTTTTGGGTAATTTGGTGTTAACAGTTTAAGTATTTTTGGGTTGAGTGTTTATGGTTTTTTTGGGTTTAGTGTTTATGGGTTTTCTAGGATGATTATTTAGGGTTTTTTATGGTGGATATTTTGGGGTTTTCTAGGGTTTAGTGTTTAATTTTTTATGGGGACAAGGGTTTAGGTTTTAATTCTGATAGTGGTTTATGAATTTCAGAAACTATGAGTTTAGGTATTTTTGGAGCTTAGGGTTTTGGGATTTCTAGGCATGAAGGTTTCTATTTTTTGTGGGTTTATGGACTAGGGTTTTTCAGGGATAGGGGTTTTGGGTTTTGGGGGGATGATGGTTTATGGATTTTTGGTGATAAGGGTTTTGTTTTTGGGTAGTGAGGGTTTAGGGTTTTATTTTTGAATCAGCGTTTAAGGTTTTTCGGGGCCACGTGATTATGGTTTTTTGGGGATGTGGGTATATTTGTTTTGTTCAAATTATTATGAATTTTTGGAGATTAGGGTTGAGCCATTGGGGGTAGATGATTGAAGGTTTTTATTTCTTAGGTTTTAAGAATATTAATGGATGGCTGTTCAGATTTTTTAGGGATATAAGTTTAGGGATTTGTTGGGTTTTGATTGAATATTTTTTGGGGATGAGGGTTTATGGTCTTTTGGGGATGGGGGTTTTTCAGTTTATTTGTTAAAATGTTTAGGGTATTTTTTGGGATTCATGTTCAAGGTTTCTTTGTGATGATAGATTAGTGTTTATTAGGGATAAGGGTTTCGGGTATCAGTATTATGAGTTTTTAGGGGATTTTTTGGGATGAATTTTTGTGGGGTTTTAGGATTAGTTTTGGGGTTATTAGAGGCATAGTTACTATGGGTTTTTTTTGGATAAGGGTTTAAGGTTTTTTTAGGATGAGGGTCAAGAATTTTTTGGGGCTGACGGTTCCTGGTTTTTGAGGATGAGGTTATTAAGAATGTTTGGGGTCAGGGTATAAATTTTTTTTTTTTTGTGAATTTGAAGGCTTGGGGTTTCATGGGGCCACAAGTTTGGGATATTCTAGGGCTATGATTTTGGGGGTTTTTTGCGATCAGGTTATGGGGTATTCAATGATTAGAATTTATGGCTTTTTGGGTTCAAGTTTTGATGGCTACATGTTGAAGAGGGATTCGAGTTTTCTTAATCTAGGGTTTTTGGGGTTTTTGAAATGAGGTATTATGTTTTTGGGGGGATTAGTGTATTGGTATTTTTAGGCCAATGGTTTAGGTTTTTTTGGGGAATATAGATTAGTGTTTTTTTGGGGCCGCGGTTTTAGGGTTATTTTAGGATTGAGGGTTTAGGGGTTTTTTGGGCTTAATTCTTATGATTTTTTTGGATGGAGAGTTTATTTTTTTCTGGAGCTTGGGGTATAGTTTTTTTTGGGGTTGATGGATGTGTTTTTTAGTTAAATGGGCTTGGCTTTTATATAGATTAGAGCTTAGGTTTTTTGGGGGATGATGGTTTTTGTTATTTTTTGTTAAAGTGCATATGATTTTTTGGGGATGATGGTTTAGGGTTTTACGGGGCATAATGTTATATTTATTATGGGGATGAGTGGTTATAATAATTTGGGAATGAGGGTTGAGGATTTTTGGAGCTGAGTTTTTAGGGTTTTTTAGTTATAATAGTTTAGGGTTTTTTGTGGATAAGGGATCAAGGTTTTTTGGGAAGATGGTTTACTTTTCTATAGAAAATGGTTTTAGGGTTTTTTGGGTGTGAGGGTTTGGGATTTTTTGTGATGGGTACTATGGGGTTTTTTGGAAAATAGTTTAAAATTATTTTGGGCTAACGATTTTTGGTTTTCTAGGATGAGGTTTTGGGGTTTTTTCCCCATGGGATTATGGATTTTTTGGGTTATGGTTTTAGGGGTTTTTGGGATGATTGTTTAGTAATTTTGTACTGAGTTTATTTGGTTTTTTTGGTCCTAAGGGTTTTGAAAATTTTGATGCCAAGGGTCTTTGTGTTATTAGGGCCAAGGGTTTGTGTTATTCAAGGATGTGGGTTTTAGTTTTACGAGGTTGGGGTTTGGGGTTTTTTATTGTTGAGGGTTTGGAGTTTATTGGGGATAAAAGTATAGGGCTTTTGGTGGTGAGAGTTTTCTATTTTTGGGGGTTTAATGTTTTCTGGGTCTGAGGGTTTTGGTTTTTTGGGGATTGGTATTTAAGGTGTTTTGGGAATGAGGGTTTAGGGTTTATTGGGATAAGGGATTGGTGCATTTTAGGGCCAATGTTTTTTGTTTTTTGCGGGATTATTGATTAGGAGTTTTTGAGGATAAGGGTTTCTGTATTTTGGGACTGAGTGTTTATAGTTTTTTTTGGGTCTCAGGGCTTATGGTTTTTTTAGGGATGCGTGTTTATTTTTTATTTGGGGTTTGATGTTTGGGATTTTTTTAGATGGTTTGGTGTTTCTAGGGGTTTAGGGTTTATGGGATAAAGGTTTAGTGTTATATGGGGAAGAGGGTTAATGTTTATTTAAGGACAAGGGTTGGGTTTGTTTTGTGCGCTATAGTTTATGGTTTCATGGGATTAAGGTTATAGGGTATTTTTTGAAATGGCATTTTTAGTGTATTTATGGTTGAGGGTCTAAGGTTTTTTGGGGTATAATGTAATGTGTTTCTTGTGCGGATGGTTTTGATTATTCAGGGTGATCTATTAGGGTTTTTTGTGGCTAAGGGTGTTGGGTTTTCTTGTGGAATAGGTTTAATGTTTCATTGGGGTGGAGGTTTTAGGGGTTTTTTGGGATGATGGTTTGTAGTGTTCAGGGTCTGTGGGTTTAGTCTTTTTTGGGGTAGAGGGTTTTGGGTTTTTTATGACTGATGCTGTATATTTTGGGGGTATGGTGGTTTACTATTTTTTAACCAAGGGTTGGTGATTTGTGGTGGCAATGGTTCGTGATTTTATTATGCTGGGTTTAGGATTTTTTGGGGCTAAGAGATTTTTATTATTATGGGAAAAGGGTGTTGTGTTTTTTACAGAACAACTGTTTATGATTTTATGTGGTAGAGGATTTATGTTTTTTATGAGGTTTTAAGGTAGTATGGGGTTGATGGTTTGTGTTATTTTCTAGATGAGTGGTTGGGGTATTTTGGGGAATAGGGTGTAGTTTTATTAGGGATGAGGGTTTAAAATTTTTTAGGGGTGAGTGTTTAGTGTTTTTGGGGTTGAGGTTATTATGTTCTTTTGGGATTAGTGTTTAGTGTTTTATGGGGCTATGAGTAGACGGTTTTTTGGGCTTACGGTTTGAAGTTTTTTAGATATAATTGAATTGTTTTACATGGGATGGAGGGTTTTGGTTTTTTTGAGATTTTATGTTTTTTTGGGTTGGAGGGATTGGATTTTTTGTGGGTGAATGTATATGGTTTTTAGTGCGTAGGGTGTATTATTTATTGGTGCTGACTGTTTTTGTGTTTTAGGAATGGGGTTTAGGGTTTTGGGGGTGGAGGGTTTAGTGTTTGGAGTCTTAGGATTTATGAATTTTGGGGGGTTCTGATCTATGGTTTTTTAGGGAAGAGGGTTTTGGGGTGGAGGGGTTTAGGGATTGTACTTTTTGGGATGAGGGTTCAGTGTTTTTCTGGATGAAGGTTTTTTTTTATTTAGTGCTAAGGGTTTATGGTTTTTGGAGGATGTGGGTATATTTTTTGGGGCATGAGGTATTGTGGTTTTTTAGGGATGATAGTTTATTTTTTTATTTTGGATGAGGGTTCCGGGTTTTTTGGGGCTATTGAGTTTTAGTTATTTAGGGTATAATGTTTCTATTTCACTGTGGATTCATGTTTTGGGGTTTTTTGGGGTTACATGATTATTTTTTTGGGGATAATGTTTTAGTGATTTTTAGATCTATGGACTTAGGTTTTTGGGTGCTTAGGGTTTATGGGTTTTTCTGGAATAAGGTTTTGATGATTTTATGACTGAGGGTTTAGGGTTTTGGGGCCATGGGTTCTGGGGTTTTGGGGAACGATGGTTTGAGTTTTTTTGGTTTAATTGTATTATGCTTTTTGGTTTGGAGGGTTTACTGTTCGGGGGTGGGGTTTGTAGTTTTTTAAATATCAAGGTTAAGGGGTATTTGGGCATGAGTGTTTAGGTTTCTTTGGGGAAAATGGTTTAGGAGATTGAGGCTAAGGGTTTTGGATTTTTAGTGGGGGGGGGGTTTGGGTTTTTTGGGGCTGGCGGTTTAGAGTTTTTTTGGGCATAGGGTTTGGTTTTTCTTTAGGGAGAATGGTTTAGGGTGTTTAGGGTATGAGGGTTTGGAGGTTTTTTGTTTGACTATTTAGAGATTTTTCATGGATAATGGTTTAGGGATTTTTGGGCTCGGTGATTTTTGGATTTTGTTGGACTGTGGAATTGGTGATTTCTTGGGATGAGTGTTAAGGTTTAATTGGGGTAGGGTGTTTAGATATTTTAAGGGAAAAGGTTTTGGGATTTTTTGGTGCGGAAGATATTGTGTTTTTTGGTAAGGATTGTTTAGGGATATTTTGGACAAGGGTAGAGGTTATTTCTGGGGCTGGAGGTTGTTGGTTTTTAATGGTGGTGGGTTTATATTTTATTAGGTCTAAGGGTTTAGGGTTATTTGGGTATGAGAGTTTGGGGTTTCATAGGACTATGGGATTAATGAATTTTGGGGTTGTTGGTTAAGGTTTTGTTGGGGGTGAGGGTTTTCTTATTTTTAAGAATGAGGGTTTTGGGGTTGTTATGGATGAGGGTCTATGTATTTTTGGTCTCGAGGTTTTATGGTTTCATAGTATTGAGGGTTTGGGTTTTTTGGGGTGTAGGGTAAGGGGTTTTTTAGGGATGAGAGTTTTTGATTTATTGGGCCGAGTAGTGAGGGTTTCTAGGGAAGAGTGTTTTTATTTTTTTAGGATGAAGGTTTATGTTTTTTAGGCCATGTGGTTTATATTCTATGAAGATGGGGGATATAAGTTTTATGGGGATGAGAGTGGAAGTGTTTTTTTGGGATAAGCGTCAATGTTTTTTTGGGTTTATTGGTTTGGGTTATTGGGATGACTGTTTTTTTTGTTTTTTTTTTGGTGCTGAGGATTTGGGGCATTTTTCTCTTGAGAGTTTACTGTGTTTTTTGGTCTATGGGTAAAGGGTTAATTGTGGGTGAAGGTTTGGTGTTTTTGGTGCCCCTGTTATTGGATTATTTAGTGTATAATAATTATTGTTTTCAGGGGCTAAGGGTCTAGTGATTTTTGGGGATCAAGGGTATATGGGTTTTGGGGATAAGGGTTTATGGTTTTATGGGATTGAGGGTTTAGGTTTTTATGGGGTAGTGGGTTTAGGTTTTTTTGGGTCTGAGTGTATAGGGATTTTTTTGGTATGAGTGTTTAGGTAGTTTTTGTCTGTGGTGTTAGTTATTTTTAGGTAGTAGGGTTTACTATTTTTTGGGATGTGGTAGTAGAATTTTTGGGGGATGGGGTTTAGTGATTTTTAGGAATGTGGGTTTCTATTTATTCAGGGATAAGTGTTTGGGGTTTATTATGGATTAATGGTTGTGGTTTTTGGGTCTGAAGGATTAGGGTCTTTTGGGAATGACTGTTTAGTATTTTGTGTGTGTGTGTAGGGTTCAAGGTATTTTAGAGCCAAGGGTATGAGTTTCTTGGGGTATGAGGGTATGTGATTTTTAAAGCTATGGATTTGTGGGCATTTAGTGTAATAGGTTTGATATTTTAGGGGTTTTAGGGTTTCATGTTTATTTTGGCTTAGGGGTTATGGGTTTTTTGTGGCTAAGGGTTTAATATTATTTTAGGTTTGAGGGTTTATTGTTCTTGTGGAATATGGATTCTGTTATTTTTGGGATGAGGTTTTATTGTTATTTTGGGTTTATGTATTCAGGTTTTTTGGGGATGAGGGTTTATAATTTTGTGGGTGATGAGGTATTTGGGTTTTATGGGGTAAGTTTTCGGATTATTTATGGATGAGGGTTTAGGTTTCTTGGGGAAGACAGTTTATGATTATTTTGGGATGAGGTTTTAGCATTTATTTGGGATTATATTTTAGGGTTTTGTGGTGGGGGAAGTGATTATTATTTTTAGGGATGTGGTTTGAGTGTATTTTGGTGAGGGATGTATATGGTCTTTTGAGGATGAGGGTTTAGGGTTATTTATTTCTAATGGTTTAGAGATTTCTGGGGTAGTTGGTTTAAGGTTTTTTAGGGCCAAGGGTTTTGTGTATATTTTGGACAAGCGTGTTGGGTTTATTTGGCTGATCATTTATTGTTTTTTGTGATGGAGAGTTTATGGTCTTTTGGGGATTAGAGATTTTTGGATTTTGGTGTGAGGGATTTAGGATTTCTAGGGGAAAGGGGATTATGATTTTTGGGGGCCGAAGGATTATGTTTTTAGGGGATGGGATTTTAGGGTTTTTTATGGTAGGACTTATTTTTCAGGGGGTTGAGGGTGTTTTTTCTAAGGGTATGAGGGTTTAAGGTATTTTGGGGAAGAAGTTTTATGAAATTATTTGGTATGTGTGTGTAGGATGTTTTTGTGAATATGGTTTATGGTTTTTTTTGGTTGGGGGAAAATGTTATTTTGGGGATAAGGGATTAGTGTTTTTGGGGGATTAGGTGTTAGTGTTTTTTATGGGGGTTTAGGGTTTATTGGGGATAGAATCTAGGGTTTATTTGGGCTGCATATTTAGTGTTTTTGGTGAAAAGGATTGCGGTTTTTATGGGTCTGATGGATTGAGTGGTTTTTTGGAAAAGGGTTTTATTTTTTATGAGGGTGTAGGGTTTTTAAGGAATTTGATTTAGTTTTTTTTATGAGGGTTTGGGGTCTCTTAAATATTAGAGTATTGGGTTTCCTAGGATGAGGGTTTATGGGAATGTAATGCTATGGGTTATGGTATTTTTATTTTAGGGTTATGGTTTTACGAGAATGAGTGTTTAGGGGTTTTTTTGGGGATGATGGTTTATGGTTTTTTGAGGTTGATGGTTTATGTTTTATTGGGGTTGGGGTTTTGGGGTTTTTAAGGATGTGTTTATAGGCATTCTGTGTTTATGGGTTTAATGATTTTTTATTAGGGGAATTTATGGTTTTTTGGGGCCATGGTGTTAGAGTTAATTTTTTGAGGGATTAGGGATTTTGGGGGATGAGGGATTAGTTTTTATTGGAAAGAGTGTTTAGGGTTGTCTGTGGAAAAAGGTTTTATATTTTTTGGGTATGAGTGTTTTTTTGGGGAATTATGGTTTATTATTCCTTTGGTACGAGGGTTTAGGTTTATTGGGGTTGATGGTTTAAGGATTTTTGGATAAGTTTGTTTTTGGTTTTTTTGGATGATGGTGTAGTGTTGTTTGGGGATGAGTTTTGGCTTTCCTTGAGGATAATGGTGTAGGGTTTTTTGAGGCTCAGGTTTTAGGTTTTTTTAGGGATAAGGGGCCATATAATTTAATGGGTAAGGGTTTACTCTTTTTTGGGGATAAGGGTTTAGAGTTTTTAGTGGAAGAAGGTTTATGGTTTTTTATACAAGAGGATTTAGGGTTTATAGAAAATAATTCATTATGGTTCATTAGGGATGGGATATTATGGTTTTTGGGGATGAGGGTTCATAGATTTTTGTGGATGGGGGTTAAGGTTTGTTTAAAGTTCTGTTTTTAGGGTTTTTTTGTGGATGAGTGTTTTTTCATTTTTTGGACGAGGGTTTTGTGTTTTAAGGGATGTTGTTTTAGTATTTTATTAGGATCTGTTTTTGTGGATTTCTGCGATTATTTTTTAGTGTATTTTGGTACTAAAAGGGTAGGGTTATTTGGGGATGCGATTTTATTGATTTTTGTGGAAGTATTGTAGAGTTTTATGGGGATGAATGTTTATGGTTTTAGAGAATAATATTATGGGTTTTTTTGGGAAGAGTGTCTAGGGTTTCAAAGGGATGAGGGTTTATGGGTTTATGGGTTCAACGGTTAAGGGTGTTTTAGGGATAAGGGATTATGGTTTTTGGGGTGGAGTGTGAGGTGGTTATTTGGGGATAAGTGGTTATAAATTTCTATGGTAGAGGGTTTGGGGTTTATTTTGGATAATGGTTTATGTTTTATCAGGACTTAAGGTTATGGGTTTTTAGGGAATGTGGGTATATGGGTTTTTGGGGATGAGGGTTATTGTTTTTTGGGGAGGAGAATTTATAATTTTTGGGGATAAGGTTTTCGGTCTTTATCAGTATGGGGGATTAATAATCTTTGGGGCTGAGGTTAAATGGTTTAATTGGGGATGAGGGTTTGGTGTTTTTTGGCGATGTTGATTTTTTTCGTCGTGGAGATGATGTTTCAGTGTTTTGGGGGTGATGATTTTGGGTTTTTATTAGGGCCAATGGTTTAGGGATTTTGTGGGATGAAGAATTAAATTGTTTGGGGGTTCTAGATTAGAGTTTTTTAGGATAAGGGTTTATGGATTTTTAGGGATGAGGTTATAAGTGTTTTGTTGTCTGAGTGGATAAGTTTATTAGGGCTGATGGTTTTCAGATTTTGCAGATGAGGGTTTAGGGTATTTTGAATGTTGGGGGTGTATGTATATTTGGGGCTGAGTGTTGAGATTTTTTTCATGGTGGATTTTAGGAAATTTTTCGAACTGAGCGTCTATGGATTTATAAGATGTGGGTTTTGGGGTTAGTGATTTTTTTGGGTATTTGGTTTTAGGGTTATTTGGGGTCGAGGGTGTAGGTATTTCTGTTGCTTAGCATTTAGGGTTTTTTGGGACTACGGGAGGTTCTTTCTCTATGAGGAATTAGGGGTTTGGGGGTTGAGGGTTTAGGGGTGTCAATTTTATGGGTAAAATTGTTTTTAGGGGTGATGGTTTAGGGGTTTATATTACTAGTTTTATATGGGTTATTTAGGGTATATTTATATGGTTCTCTAGGATATTTGTGTTTACTTATTTTAGGGTCTGATGGTTTAGTGGTTTTTGGGGTTGAGGGATTAGATTTTTCTATAGAAGTGTGATTAGGTTTTTCTGTTGGTGATGGTTTAAGGATTTTTTGGGCAATGTGTTTAGAGTTTATTTGGGATATGGGTTTTGGGTTTTTAGGGATGAGGTTTTATTGTATTCTAGGGATGAAGTTTTCTATTTTTCAGGGGTAAAGGGATACGGGTTTTAAGGAACTAAGGGTGTACAGTTTTCTAGTGATGCAGATTTAGTGATATCTATAAATGAGGGTTTAGTGTATTCTAGGGGAATGAGTTTATGGTCTTTTAGGGAAATGGATGTAGTTCTTTTTTTTGGATGATGTTTGAGGGTTTAATGGAGGTGATGGTTTTGGGATTTCTTGGGATGAGGGTTTACGGTTTTCTATGGTTGAGTGTCTCAATCTTTTTAGGGATGAGGTTTTAGTGTTTTTTGTGACTAATGGTTTAGTAGTATTTTCATATGATTATTTTGGGGTTTTGGGGATGGCAGTTTAAGGTTTTATGCAGATGAGGTCCAATTTTTTTTTAGAAAATTGTTTAAGGTTATTTTGCGGCTAAGAGTTTTGGAAATTTTTGTCCTAATGGATTACTGTTTTTTTTATGAGGTAATATGATTTTTTGGACAATGGGATTAAGTTTTTATGGGGATTAAGGTATATGGGTTAGTGTTCTTAGGGTTTAGGATTATTAGGGGAAGTGGGTTAATTGATTTTTTTGGACTATTTTGTTAGGGTTTTTTGGGGAAGGGGTTGTGGTTTTTTGGACTGATGCTATAGGAGTTTTTGGGATGAGTGAATAGGTTTTTTTGTGAATATGGGTTTTTTGGATTTTTGGGGTCGAGGGTTTAGTGATTTTGGGGTCTTAGGGTTTACGTTTTCATCTGAGGAGTTAGATTTTTTGGATAAATAGAATTAGGGTTTTTTAGGAAGGATGATTTTGGGTTTCTTGGCGCTAATTATTTAGTGGCATTGGGGGATGATGTTTTTGTATTTTTGGGGGATTATTGTTAACATTTTTTAGAGATGAAGGTTTATGGTTTCTTGGGTATGGGTTTTTACTGTTTTGGGGAAGAAGGAATATGGATTTTATGGGACAGAGGGTTTATGGTTTTAATGGATGTGGGATTAGGATATTATGTAAATTATGTTTTAGGGTCTTTTGGGATAATATTTTTGGGTTTTTGGAGATGACAGTATAGGGGTTCTGGGGGTAGTGGGTATGGGTTTTTTGGGGATGATGGATTTGGGTTTGTGGGTTTGTGGGTTCTGGGTTTTTTGGGATGATGGTAGAGGATTTATTTATGATAAGTGTTTATGATTTTATGGTGATAGGGGAATAATAATTTTATGGATTGGGGGTTAAGTTATTTTGGGGGTTGTGGATTGTTTGATTTTTTGGAATGAAGGTTTAGGGGTCTAAAGGATGAGGGTTTGGGGTTTGGGGGTGAGTGTTTTGTTATTTTTTATGGATGAGGGTTTTTTTTGTTTTAATGGATTACATTTTTTAGGGATGAGGGTTTATGGTTTTATTCAGCAATGTTTTTAGGATTTTTTGGGGTTAGGGTTTAGATTTTTTTGGGTATGAACGTTTTGGATTTTTTTGGATAATGGTCTAGTGTTTTCTATTGTTGAGTGTTTATGGAATTTAGGGCATAGGGTTTAGTGTTTTTTTGGATTATGAGATTAGTATTTTGTGCGGATGAGGGATTAGGGTTTTGTAAGGCTGAGAGTTCATGGATTGTCTAGGCTAAGGGTTTTGGGTTTTCTATAGATGATGTATTAGGGTTTTCTAGGTGGGGATTCATTTTTCTATTATGATGAAGGTTGATGGTTAAAAAGGGGTAGGTGGTTTAGTGTTATCTCAAGATGGTGGTTTTGGTTTTTTTTACTAAGGATGTTCGTCTTTTGGGATATGTGGGTTTAGGATATTTTGGGGTTGATTATTTTGGATTTTTTAGGTTGAGGGACTAGTAATTTTATGGATTAGGGTTAAGGGATTTTTTGGGTGTTCATTTTAGGGTTATTTTGGGTCTGGGAGTTTAGGAATTTTTCAAGGTGAGGGTTTATGGATATTAAGATTCAAGGCTATGATTTATTGCAGATGATGGTTTAGGGTGATTACGGAAACAAGATTACTATTTTTTGGAATAGTGTATTGGGTTATTTGGGGCTGTTTCTTTGGGGATTATTGGGGATATATTTTAGTTATTAGTTAGTATGAGGGATTAGTATATTTTGGTGCTTTTGTTTTAGGGGTTTTTGGCGATGGGGTTTTAGAAGTTCTTGTGCCTAAGGGTTAATGTTTTTTAGGGATTGATTGTTTAGCGATTATTTATGTTAATGGGATGGGATTTTTTGGGGGTGAGTGATTCATGTTTTTTGTGTATGTGGATTTTGGGGTTAATGGGGATTAGGGTTTTATTTTTTTAGGGTGGCAGCGTAGAGTTTTTTTGGATAAGGGTTTAATATTTTCCAATGATAATGGTTTTGCATATTTTGGTGCTGAAGTTTTGGGTTTTTTGTGGAATAGGGTTTATAGATTTATGTGGATGAGGGTTTAGTGGGTTTTTGGGGGTTAATGATTTAGTGTGTTTGGGGATAGGGGATTAGTGTTTTTTGGGGATGAGTGTATCATATTTATTTGATGAGGATTTATGTCTCTTTTAGGGTTGATTTTTTATAGTTTTTTGGGGATTTGTTTCTAGGGATTTTTTTGTCACAGTGACTCGGGTTTCTTGGGCACTCAAGGTATTTGGTTTCATTGGGAATGAGATTTATTTTTTTTTCTAGAAAATGGTTTAGGGGGTTTTGTGGATAAGTTTTTATTTTTTGGGGGGCTAAGGGTTTTAGTTTTTTTGGGGACCTAGGTTTAGGGTTTTTTTGAGTGAAGGTTTTTTGGTTATCTGGGGCCGAGGGATTATGTTTCTTTAGGGGATGTCTGATTATGATTTATTGGGGCCGATGATGTCATGTTTTTTCGAGCATATGGATTTGTGTTATTTGTGGCTAAGGTATTAAGGTTATCTATGGATGAATGTTTATGGTCTTCTACATGATGGAGTTTAGAGTTTTCTAGGAAATTGGGAATAGGGTTTTATAGATATGAGGTTTTATTGATTTCTAGGGATGATGGTTTATGATTTTATGGGTATATAGGTTTAATGTTCTACTAATATGAGGTATTAGAGTTTTCTGTGGTCGTATTTTTAGGTTTTCATGGGCTGGGGGTTTATGGTTTTAAGGGGAATACGATTTTTCATTTTTATGGATAAATGATTAGTGTTTTTCGAGGATGTGGGAATAGGGTTTTATGGGACTAAGGGTTTAGGGTTTTCTAGGGATGGGGGCTTTGTGTCATCTAGGGGTGAGAATAAAAAAATTTCAGGGGATAATGGATTATTGTATTTTGGTGATGAGGGTTTAGGGTAGTCCGAGATTAGGGTATAGGATTTTTTTGGAGATGAGGGTTTAGTGTTTTCTAGGGATAAGTGTTTAGTATTTTTTCATTATGAGGCTTTAGGGTTATTTTCAAATGATTATTTTGGGTTTTCTAGGGTTGATGGTTTTGTAGTTAATGGTTCTATAGTTTTTGGGTTCTCTATGTTTGAGGGATTAAGATTATCTAGGATTGATGGTAAAGGGTTTTTTGAAGGCAAGGGAGGGGTCTGGTTTTTCAAGGGATAAGGGTATAGGGATTTTTGGGGATGAGGGTTTGGTTACTTTTGGGGGATGTGGGTGTCTATATTTTGGGGGATGATTTTTGGTGATTTATTCTGTAGAGGGATGGTTTTTTAATGACCTTTTGGGGTATAACTGTTATGTGTTTTTTGGGATATTAGTGTTTGGGGTTTTATGAGGCGTTGCGATTTGGATTTTTTTAGGGTGTAGGTTATGTTGTTTTTTTGGCTGGATAGTTTAAGTGTTTTTTATGAGAGAATATGATTTTTAGGGGAATATGGTTTATTGTTTTTTAGGTCAGGGTGTTTAAGGTTGAATTTTTGGGATAAGGGTTTATGTTTTTTTGGGGATGGGGGATTAGGGGTTTTTTTGGGACCAAGGGATTTTGTTTTTTTTAGGATGAGGGTATAATATGTTTATAGAGCTAAGTTACTAATGGTTTTTAAATAGATGGTTCATGTTTTTGGGTATGAGGGTATGTTATGTTTTTTGGATTAATGGTTGAGGTTTTTTGGGGATAAAGATATAGGGTTTTGGGGGTCATGGGTTTTGGTTTTATTGGAACTGGGGGTTTAGTTTTTTTTCTATATGACGGTATATGGTTTTTTGTGGATGGGGTATAGTGTATTTTTGGATCAAGGTTAATTATTTTTTGGGATGAGGGTATAGCGAATTTGGGGATAAGGATTTTGGGTTTTCTGAAACAGAGGGTTTAGGGACATTTGGGATGAGGGTTTAGGATTTATTGGTGATCATTGCATGGGGTTTTTGGAGCCCAATTTTATTGTTATTTGGAGATGCCAGTTTATGGGTTTTTTGGGTGGAGGGTTTTGGGTTTTGGGGATGAAAATTTAGGATTTTTTAGTCCCAAGTGGTTAGGGTTCTTTAGGGTATGTGCGTTTGGGGATTTTTGGGATTAAGGTTTATGGTATTTTTGGGATGATATTTTTAGGGTTTTTTGTGGATAAGGTTTTATGGTAATTTGAGTTTGAGGATTTAAGTTTTTTTTACAATGGTGTTTTAGGGGTTTTAGGTATGAATGATTATGTTTTTTTGGACTATGGATTTAGGTTTATTTGATCCAAATGGTTTTGTGTTTTTTGGTTGAGTGTTTAGTGTTTAGGGGGCTAAAGGATTAGGATTTTTTGGGGAAAGTGGTTTAGGTATTTTATGAATGAATTATTGGGCTTTTTAGATTAATGGTTCACGGTTAAGGGGTTTTAAGGGTTTAGAGTTTTTTTGGTGTAGTTGGTTTATGGTTTTTTAGGGCCAAGGTTTTTGTGTATATTTTGGACAAGCGTGTTGGGTTTATTTGGATGATGATTTAGTGTTTTTTGGGATGGATAGTTTATGGTCTTTTGGGGATTATAGAGTTTTGGATTTTGGTGAGAGGAATTTAGGATTTCTAAGGGAAAGGGGATTATGATTTTTGGGGGCTGAAAGACTATGATTTTAGGGGATGGGAGTTTAGGGTTTTTTATGGTCGGACTTAATTTTTTTGGGGGTTGATGGTGTTTTTTCATGGGGTATGAGGGCTTAAGGTATTTTGGGGAAGAAGGTTTATGAAATTAATTGGTATGTGTGTTTAGGATGTTTTGGTGAATATGGTTTATGGTTTTTTGTGGTTGGGGGAAAATGTTATTTTGCGGATAAGGGATTTGGGTTTTTTGGGGATTAGGTGTTAGTGTTTTTTTTGTGATGGGGGTTTAGGGTTTATTGGGGCTAGAGGATAGGGTTTATTTGGGATGCGTATTTAGGGTTTTTGGTGAAAATTATTGTGGGTTTTATGGTTCTGATGGATTGAGGGGTTTTTTGGAAAAGGTTTTTAATTTTTTATGACGGTTTAGGGTTTTTTAAGAATGTTGATTTATTTTTTTTATGAGGGTTTGGGGTCTCTTAAGGATGAGAGTATTGTGTTTCTTAGGTTGGGGGTTTATGGGATTGTAATTATATGGTTTATGGTGTTTTTATATTAGGGTTTTGGTTTTAAGGGATTGAGTGTTTACGAATTTTTTTGTGGATGATGGTTTATGGTTTTTTGAGGTTGATGGTTTATGTTTTATTGGGGTATAGGGTTTTGGGTTTTTACGGGATGTGTTTATAGGCCTTCGGTGTCTATGGGATTATTGATTTCTTTTAGGGGGATTTAGGGAATATTGGGGCCAAGGTGTTAGAGTTATTTATTTGGGGGATTAGGGATTTTGGGGGATGAGGGATTAGTTTTTATTGGAAAGAGTATTTAGGGTTGTCTGTGGAAAAAGGATTTGGATTTTTTGGGTATGAGTGTTTTTTGTTTTGGGGGGATTATAGTTTAGTATTCCTTTGGTACGAGGGTTTAGGTTTATTGGGGTTGAGGGTTTAAATATTTTTGGAGAAGTTTGTTTTGGGTTTTTTGAGATGAGGGTGTGGGGTTGTTTGGGGATTAGGTTTCAGTTTCCTTGAGGATAATGGTGTAGGATTTTTTGAGGCTCAGGGTTTAGGGTTTTTTAGGGATAAGGGGCCATATAATTTATGGGCTAAGGGTTTACTCTTTTTTGGGGATAATGTTTTAGATTTTTAAGTGGAAGAAGGTTTAAGGTTTTTTTATGCAAGGGGATTTAGGGTTTTTAGAGGATAATTGATTAGGGTTTAATAGGGATGGGATTTTATGGTTTTTGGGGATGAGGGTTGATCAATTTTTTTGGATGAGGGTTGAGGTTTGTTAAGAGTTTTTTTAGGGTTTTTTTGTGGATGAGTGTTTTTTCTTTTTTTGGATGAGGGTTTTGTGTTTTATGGGATGATATTTTAGTCTATTATTGGGATATGTTTTTCTGGATTTTTGCAATGATTTTTTAGAGTATTTTGGTACTATGGGGTTAGGGTTATTTGGGGATGGGAGTTTAGTGGTTTTTGTTGTAGTATGTTTTGAGTTACTTGGGGATGAATGTTTATGGTTTTAGGGAATAATATTATGGGTTTTTATGGGAAGAGTGTATAGGGTTTCAAAGGGATGAGGTTTTGTGGATTTATGGGTTCAACGGTTAATGGTGTTTTATGGATAAGGGATTATGGTTTTTGGGGTGGTGTGTGAGTTGGTTATTTGGGGATAAGTGGTTATAGATTTCTAGGGTAGAGGGTTTGGGGTTTATTTTGGATAATGGTTTATGTTTTATCAGGACTTAAGGTTATCGGTTCTTAGGGAATGTGGGTATCTGGTTTTTTGGGGCTGAGGGTTATAGTTTTTTGGGGATGAGAATTTAGAATTTTTAGGGATAAGGGTTTCGGTCTTTATCGGGATGGGGGTTTAATATTTTTTGGGGCTTAGGTTAAATGGTTTAATTGGGATGAGGGTGTGGTGTTTTTTGGAGATGTTTATTTTTTTCTTCTTGGAGAGGTTTTTCAGTGTTTCGGGGGTGATGATTTAGGGTTTTTATTAGGGCCAATGGTTTAGGGAATTTGTGGGATAAATAATTATATTGTTTTGGGGTTATGGATTAGAGTTTTTTGGTATAATGGTTTATGGATTTTTAGGGATGAGGTTATAAGTGTTTTTTTGGGTGAGTGGATAGGGTTTTTAGGGCTGAGGGTTTTCACATTTTGCAGATGAGGGTTTAGGGTATTTTGAATGTTGGGGGTGTAGGGAAATTTGGGGCGGAGTGTTGAGGTTTTTTTCATGGTGTATTTTAGGAAATTTTTGGAAGTGAGCGTCTGGGGTTTTATAGGATGTGGATTTTGGGGTTACTTATTTTTTTGGGATTTGGTTTTTGGGTTATTTGGGGTCGAGGGTTTAGGGATTTTTTTCTCAGCATTTAGGGTTTTTTGGGACTAAGGTAGGGTCTTTTTCTGTGAGAATTTAGCTTTTTTGGGGGTGAGTTTTTAGGGGTGTCAATTTGTGGGTAAAAGTGTTATTAGGGGTGAGGGTTTAGGGGTTTATAGTACTTGTTGTATATGGGTTATTTAGGGTAGATTTTTATGGTTCCCTAGGATATTTGTGTTTACTTATTTTAGGGTCTGAAGGTTTAGGGTGTTTTTTGGTTGGGGGTATGATTTTTCTATAGAAGAGTGATTAGGTTTTTTTGGTGAAGATGGTTTAAGGACTTTTTTGGAAATTTGATTAGAGTTTATTTGGGATATGGGTTTTGGGTTTTTGGGGATGAGGTTTTATTGTATTCTAGGGATGAAGTTTTCTATTTTCCAGGGGTAAAGGGATACTAGTTTTAAGGAACTAATGGTGTACAGTTTTTTAGGGATGCAGATTTAGTGATTTATACAAATGAGGGTTTAGTGTCTTCTAGTTAAATGTGTTTATTATCTTTTAGGGAAATGGATGTTGTGTTTTTTGCGGATGATGTTTGAGGCTTTAATGGAGGAGAAGTTTTTGGGATTTCTTGGGATGAGGGTTTACGGTTTTCTATGGTTGAGCGTTTCAGTCTTTTTAGGGATGAAGCTTTAGTGTTTTATGTGACTAATGGTTTAGGGGAATTTTCATATGATTATTTTGGGGTTTGGGGATGGCATTGTAAGGTTTTATGCAGATGAGGTCCTTTTTTTGAGATAATGGTTTGAGGTTATTTTGTGGCTAAGGGTTTAGGAAATTTTGGACCTAATGGATTACTGATTTTTTTGGGATGAGGGATTATGATTTTTTGGACAATGGGGTTAGGTTTTTATGGGTATTATGGTATATGGGATATTGTCCTGAGGGTTTAGGATTATTTGGGGAAGTGGTTTAACGTATTTTTTGGACTATCTGATTAGGGTTTTTTGGGGAAGGGTTTTTGGTTTGTTTGGACTGATGTTATAGGATTTATTGGGATGAGTGAATAGTTTTTTTTTACTAAGGGTTTTTTGGATTTTTGGGGTCCAGGGTTTAGTGATTTTGGGATCTTAGGGTTTTCGTTTTCATCATAGGAGATAGATTTTATGGATAAATAGAATTAGGGTTTTTTAGGAATGATGATTTTGGGTTTCTTGTCACTAATAATTTCATGGCATTTGGGGATGATGTTATTGGATTTTTGGGGGATGACTGTTTACATTTTTTTAGAGATGATGTTTTATGGTTACATTGGTATGGGTTTTTAGGGTTTTGGGTTAGAAGTTTTATGGATTTTTTGGGACCAAGGGTTTATGGTTTTTATGGCTATGGGATTAGGATATTATGTAAATTATGTTTTAAGGTTTTTTGGAGATAATATTTATGGGGTTTTTGGAGATGACAGTATAGGGGTTGTAAGGGTAGTGGGTATGGGTTTTTTGGGGATGAGGGATTTGGGTTTTTGGGTTTGTGGGTTCTGGGTTTTTTGGGATGAAGGCAGAGGGTTTATTTTTGATAAGTGTTAACGATTTTCTGGTGATGGGGGAATAATATTTTTATGGATTGATGGTTATGTTCTTTTGGGGGTTGTGTATGGTTTTATTTTTTGTAATGAATCTTTAGAAGTTTAAAGGATGAGGGTTTGGGGTTTGGGGGGTGAGTGTTTTTTTATTTTTTGGGGATGAGGGTTTTTTTTGTTTTAATGGATTACATTTTTTTTGGATGAGGGTATATGGTTTTATGCGGCCAAGGTTTTAGGATTTTTTGGGGCTAGGGTTTAGATTTTTTTATGTATGAACGTTTTGGATTCTTTTGGATGATGGTCTAGTGTTTTCTATTGTTTAGTGTTTATTTCTTTTAGGGATTAGGGTTTAGTGTTTTTTGGGACTATGTGATAAGTATTTTGTGAGGATGAGGGATTAGGGTTTTCTAAGGTCGAGGGTTCATGGATTCTCTAGGCTAAGGGTTTTGGGTTTTCTATAGATGATGTATTCAGTTTTTCTGGGTGAGGCTTCATGGTTCTATTATGATGAAGGATGATGGTTACAAAGGGGTTGGTGGTTTATTGTTATCTCAAGCTGGTGGTTTTGGGTTTTTTTGGACTAAGGATTTTGGTCTTTCTGGACATGTGGGTTTAGGATATTTTGGGGTTGGTTATTTAGGGTTTTTTAGGTTTAGGGACTAGTAATTTTATGGATTAGGGTTAAGGGATTTTGTGGGTGACCTTTTTAGGGTTATTTTGGTCTGGGAGTTTTGGAATTTTTCAAGGTTAGGGTTCATGGATATTGAGATTGAGGGCTATGATTGTTTGCAGATGATGGTTTAGGGTGATTAGGGAAACAAGTTTACTATTTTTTGGAATAGTGTTTTGGGTTATTTGGGGCTGTTTCTTTAGGGTTTATAGGGGGATATATTTTATTTATTTGTTAGGATGATGGATTAGGATATTTTTTGTGCTTCTGGTTTTTGGGTTTCTGGTAATGGGGTTTTAGAAGTTCTTGTGCCTAAGGTTTAATGTTTTTTAGGGATTGATTGTTTAGGGATTATTTATGTTAATGGGTTGGAGTTTTTTTGGGGGTGGGGGATTCATGGTTTTTGTGTATGTGGTTTTAGGTGTATTTGGGGGTTAGGGTTTTATTTGTTTAGGGTGGAATTGTAGATTTTTATTTGGATAAGGATTTACTGTTTTCCAATGATAATGGTTTACCATATTTTGGTGCTGAAGTTCTGGGTTTTTTGTGGAATAGGGTTTATATATTTATGTATATGAGTGTTTAGGGGGTTTATGGGGGTTTATGATTTAGAGTGTTTGGGGATGGGGGATTATTGTTTTTTGGGGATGAGTGTATAGGATTTTTTCTGATGAGGATTTATGTCTCTTTTAGGGATGATTTTTTAGAGTTTTTTGGGGATTTGTTTCTAGGGATTTTTTTGTCATAGTGACTATGGTTTTTTGGGGACTCATGGTATTGGGTTTCATTGGGAATGAGATTTATTTTTTTTTTGGAAAAAGTTTTAGGGGGATTTTGGGGATATGTTTTTATGTTTTTTGGGGGCTAAAGGTTATTGGTTTTCTGGGGACCTAGGTTTAGGTCTTTTTTGGGTGAGGTTTTTTTGGTTATTTGGGGCCGAGGGATTATTGATCTTTAGTGGATGTCTGATTATGATTTATTGGGGCCGATGTTGTCATTTTTTTCGTGCATAGGGATTTGTGTTATCTGTTGCTAAGGTATTAAGTTTATCTATGGATGAAAGTTTATGGTTTTCTACATGGCGTGGTTTAGAGTTTTCTATGAAATTGGGATTGTTGTTTTCTAGATATGAGGTTTTATTGATTTCTAGGGATGATGGTTTAGGGTTTTATGGGGATATATGTTTAATGTTTTACTAAGATGAGGGATTAGTGTTTTCTATGGTTGTATTTTTGGGTTTTCTTTGGCTGGGGGTTAATGGTTTTAAGGGGAATCTGATTTTTTATTTTTTATGGATAAATTATTAGTGTTTTTCGAGGATGTGGGAATAGGGTTTTATGGGACTAAGGGTTTAGGGTTTTCTAGGGATGGGGGATTAGTTTATTCTAGGGGTTAGAATAATGGATTTTCAGGGGATAACGGACTATTGTATTTTGGTGATGAGGGTTTAGGGTTGTCCGAAAATGGGGTTTTGGATTTTTTGGAGATGAGGTTTTAGTGTTTTCTAGGGATAAGTGTTTAGTATTTTTTTCATTATGAGGCATTAGGTTTATTTTCGAAGGATTGTTTAGGGTTTTCTAAGGGTGAGGGTTTCGTATTTAATGGTTCTATGTTTTTTAGGTTCTCTATTTCAGAGGGATTAAGATTCTCTAGGACTGATGGTATAGGGTTTTTGGGGGCAAGGGGTAAGAGTTTATTGTGGCTAGTGTTTATGGTTATTTGAGATTGAGGGGTCCAGGATTTCAAGGGACAAGGGTATAGGGATATTTAGGGTTGAGGGTTTGGTTTCATTTTGGGTATGGGGGGTTCTGTTTTTTTGGGGATGATGTTTGGGGATTGAATTTATAGAGGGATGGTTTTTTAAGGGCCTTTTTGGGGATAAGTGTGTAGTGTTTTTTGGGAGATTAGTGTTTGGGTTTTATGAGGCTTTGGGATTTGGATTTTATTAGGGTGTAGGTTATGGTGTTTTTTGGGATGATAGTTTTAAGTGTTTTTTAGATGAGGGAATATGATTTTTAGGGGATTATGGATTATTTTTATTTAGGTCAGTGTGTTTAGGGTTGTTTTTTTGGGATAAGGGTTTATGTATTTTGGGGGATGGGGGATTAGGGTTTTTTTGGGACTGAGGGATTTGGTTTTTTTGCGCATGAGTGTATAAAATGTTTATGGAGCTAAGTGACTATGGGTTTTTACAGAGAGGGTTCAAAAATTTTTGGGATGAGGATATGTTAATTTTTTTGGATTAATTCTTGAGGTTTTTGTGGATAATGATATAGGGTTTTGGGGGTCGATGGTTTTGGTTGTATTGGAACTGGGGGTTTAATATTTTTTTTCTAGATGATGGTATATGGTTTTTTGTGGTTGGGGTATAGGGTTTTTTTGGATCAGGGTTACTTATTTTTTGGGATGAGTGTATAGGTAATTTGGGGATTATGATTTTGGGGTTTTTGAAGCAGAGGGTTTAGTTCATTTTGGGATGAGGGTTTAGGATTTATTAGTGATCATAGCATAGGGTATTTGGAGACAGTATTTAGTGTTATTTGGAGATTCCAGTTTATGGTTTTTTGGGGTTGAGGGTTTTCGGTTTTGGGGATGAAAATTTAGGATTTTTTAGTCCCAAGGGGTTAGGGTTATTTAGGGTATGTGGTTTTGGGGATTTTTGGGATTAGGGTTTATGGTTTTTTTGGGATGATATTTTTAGGGATTTTTGTGGATAAGTTTTTATGGTTATTTGTGTTTGATGATTTATGGTTTTTCTTACAATGGTGTTTTAGCTGTTTTTAGGGATGAATGTTTATGTTTTTTTGGACTATGGAATTAGGATTATTTGATCCTAATGGTTTTGGGGTTTTTGGTTGAAGGTTTAGTGTTTGTAGGGCTAAAGGATTAGGATTTTTTAGGGAAGGTGTTTTAGGTATTTTATGAATGAAGTATTGGGTTTTTTAGATTAATGGTCCAGGGTTAAGGGGTTTTAATGGTTTTTAGTTTTTTTTTGGGAGATGGTTTAGGTTTTTTATGCTGTGGTTATATGGGGTTTCGGTGCTAAGGGTCTAGTGTTTTGGGGATGGGGGTTTATGATTTCATAGTGGATAGGTTTTAATGATTTGAAGGTCATAAGGTAGAGTGTTTTCTGAGGTTCAGGATTAATTGTTATCAAGGGCATTGGGTTTAGAATTTTCTTGGGATGATTGTATAGGGATTTAATGGCATAAAGGTTTAACGATTTTTAGGACTAAGGATTTTGGTTTTTATATGGAAATGTGTGCTTGGTTTTATAAAGTTGTGTGTTTTGGGTTTTTGGGGTATGAGGGTGTAAGTTTTTCTAGGGATGGGGATTTATTTTTTTACATGGAGTAGGGGTTAGGGTTTTATCGGGAATATGGTATAGGGTTTTCAAGTGAGTAGGTTTTATGGTTTTCTAGGGCCAATGGTTTGGGGTATTCTAGGACTGAGGGTATAGTGTTTTATAGGTATGAGGGTATAGTTTTTATTGGAATGGTGGTATGGGGTTTAACGGAGATGAGGGATTATCGTTTTCATGGGAAAAAAGATTTGGATTATTAGGGGATATGGGTTTATGGTTTTCTAGGGCTAAGGGATTATGATTTTATATGGATGAGTCTTTCGGATTTTCTAGTGAAGTGTTTTTTGGGATTCTATGGTTGATGTATTGCTATTTTATAGGGATAATGATTTAGGGTTTTCTAATCCTGCGTGTTTAGGGTTTTCATGCTGGATATTTTTTAATTTTCTGGTATGAGTATTTAGGATGGGGCTAAGGCTTTATGTTTTCCATAGATAGAGGGTTTAAGGTTTTATAGGAATTTGGGTTTGGTTTTTCTTATGATAAGGTTTAGGTTTTTTTCAGGATGTGGTATTACAGTTTTACAATGATAAGGGTTTTTTGGATTCTCAGGATGAGGGTTGACAGTTTTCCAAGGATAAGTGTTTTTGGTTTTCTAGGGTGAATGATCTGGGTTTTATAAGGCTAATGGTTTCTGTATTAAATGGGATGATTTTTATTTCGTATTTCTAGAAATATTGGTTTATGGATTTTAAGGGATTAGGATTATGGATTTTTTTTCAGATGTGGGTTTAGGGTTTTTGGTGGATGTGGGTGTACATATTTCATGGGATGAAGGTATAACGTTATTTATGTCTGATTTTTTTGTATTATCTAGGGTTCAGGGTATTTGGATTTCTGGGGTATGGGTTTAGGGTTTTCTGTAGCTTAGGGTGTAGTGTTTTCTATTCAACAGGGTTTAGGGTTTTCTAGGGTTTGGGGATCAGGGTTTTCTTGTTTCAGGGTTTTGGATTTTCTATGGTTGAGGGTTTATATTTTTCTATGGTTGAGGGTTTAGGGTCCTCTATGAATGGGGGTTTAGGGGTTTCATGGAAAGAGGGTTTATGGATTTTTATAGTTGAAGATTTAGATATTTTGGGGATTAGGGTTCATTGTTTTTAGGGATGATGGTTTAGGATTTTTTATAGGTGATGGTTTAGTGATTTTTTGGGCACTAGTTTTCGGGTGTTTTGGTCTAAGGGTTTATGTTTTGTTGGAAAGAGGGTTTTGGGTTTTGGGGGTGTGGGTTTATGGGTGTTTGGGGATGAGGGTTTAAGATTTTTTATGACTCACGGTTTACACTATTTTGTGGTTTAGTGTCTAGTGTCTATTTTGGGGGACATGGATTACATATTTTTTGTGGATGAGGGTTTATGGTTTTTTGGTGTTTGTTATTTAGGGTTTCAAGGGTTTAGGGTTTTTGGTTTGTTGGGGATTACATTTTTTCGATTTTTGTGGTAAGTGTTTAGGGTTTTTGGGGGTTAGGGTTTAGGGTATTTTGGGGATTAGGAATTAGGATTATTTAGGGAAGTGGGGTTTTTTTGTTTTTGAGGTATTATAGTATAGGGTTTTTAAGGGTTCTTGTTTAGGATTTTTTAGAGATGCGGTTTATGGGTTTTTGGGGATAAGTGATTAAGGGTTTTTAAGGGAACATGGTGTAGGGTTTGTTTTGGGGTTGATCGTTTAGGGTTTTTTTGGGCTGAAGGATATTGTTTTGAAGTTGGGGGTTTAGTGTTTGTTGGGGTTGAGGGTTTTTGATTTTTTTTGTAATATTAGGGTTTTTTTGCGATGACATTTTAGGGTTTTTGTGTGGTGACAGTTTTGGGTTTTTGGGGGTTGATGGTTTAGGGTATTTGGGAGAATAGTTATAACGGTTTTTGAGGGATTAGGGTTTAGGATATTTTGAGGATATGGTTTTAGTGTTTTCTAGGGAAGATAATTTAGGTTTTTTTGGGTTTGAGGGTTAAGGGATTCTTTGGTCTCATTATTAAGGTTATTTTTAGGGATGATTTTATAGTGTTTTAAGGGAAATGTTTTTAGATCTTTCTAGTTGGAGGGATTATGATATGTTGTAAAATGTTTTTAGGATTTCCTAGGGAAGAGGGCTTAGGATTTTTTATGGCAGTTGTATGTTTAGGGTTACTTTTTGGCTTTGTTTTTAGGGTTTATTAGAGGAAGGGTTATTTAGGGAAAGGGGTGCAGGGATTGTGGATAAGGTTTTTGTTCTTTTTTGATAATGGTTTATTGGATATTCTGGCTGAGTGTTTAGGTTATATGATGGTGATGGATCTATATTTATTAGGGCACATGGATTAGGATTTTTGTGGATGTCTGTGTATGTTTATTTTTAAAGACTATTTAGGGTTATTTGGAGAATAAAGATTTGGATTTCTCATGGATATGAGAATAGAATTTTAAGGCGATGGGGGATTATGGGTTTTTTGGATGAGTTATTCAGGTTTCATAGTAAAAGGTTTTATGGTTTTATGAGGATGAAGGGTTAGGTTATTTCTGGAATGGAGGATTAGGGAATTTTATGGAAAAGTTTTTAGGGTTTTTGGTGTATGTGGATTTAGGGTTTTTTGTGATGGGGATTTAGGGTTTTGGGTGATTAGTTTTTTATGTTTTTTGGTTACAATTGTTTTGTAACTTTTTTTTGGAATAATGGTTTATGGTATTATAGGGTTAAGGGTTTAGGGGTAATTGGGTTGAGGGTTTTGGGTATCATTGGATAGGGTGATTAGGGTTTTTTGGATAATGAGGTTTTAGGGTTTTTGGGGGCTATTTATTTAGGGTATTTTGGTTTTGATGGATTAGGGTTTCTATGGTTTGGGAGATTAGTTTTTTATGGCTATGTGTTTAGGGTTTTTTGGGGTATAAGGTTTAGTTTAATATTGGGATGAGGGGTTATTGTTTTTTGGGGCTACATGATTTAGGTTTTTCTGGATTGATAGTCTAGTGATTATTGGGTATGTGTATTTAGAGATTTTGGGGATAAGGTTTTATGGTTTTTTGAGGTCTAGAGTTTAGGGTTTTATGGGGATAACCATTTAGGTTTTTGGGGGATCTAGGTTTTGGGTCCTTCAGGGTTACGGATTAGGGGTATTTTGGGGTCAGAGTCTTTGGATTTTTGGGGATGGGGTCTATGTTGTTTATGGTATGTGGGTTGATGGTTTTTTGGGGTTGAGGGTTGAGAGGTTTCTAGGGATGAGGTTGAAGGGTTTTTTGGGAGAAGGTATATGTTTTGTGGGGGGGCGGTAAGGGGATTTTGATTTTGGGGGATAAGGGTTGAGGGTTTCCTTAGGGAAATGGGTTTCAGATCATCTCTGGTTTAGGGATTAGGGTTTTTTTATGATGAAATAGGATAGTTTTCCTACAATGTATTTAGTTTTTTGGGAAATGTGGGTTTATCATTTTTTGGGGATGAGGGCTTGGGGTTATTGGGGGTTAGAGGTATTGGGTTTTTTATGAGGGTTTACATTTTTGGTGGGTTGAGTGTTTAGGGTTATCTAGGTAGATGAATTAGGTTTTTCATATGATGGTTTAGGCGTCTCTATGAATAGGGGATTATTGTTTTTTTATAGGATTATGGTTTAGGGTTTTTGGGGGATGAGGGTTTAGGGTTTTTAGGTATAAGGTTTTATGAAATTTTTTAGGGTTGAGGGTTTATGACTTTATGTGACCAAGGATTTATGTATTCTTAGGTTTGAGGGTTTTGTATTTTTTTGGTATAGGGATTATGGTTCGATAGGGATGAGCTTTTAGTGTTTCTAGGAGAGGAGGGTTCATAGTTTTTTATAGATGAGGTTTTATTATTATTTTTGTTATGATTTCAGGGATTAATTATGTTTAAGGGTTTATGATTTTAGAGTATTAGGGAATATTGTGTTTTTATGAGGTTTTAGAGTTCCATAGGGAATAGGTTTTATGGTTTATAGGGGATTCATTTTTATAATTTTTTTGTGTCTAAGGGATTAGTATTTTGCTGGTGCTCAGGGTTTTGGGTTTTTTTGGCACTGAGGGTTTTGTGTATACAAGTGCTAAGGGAATAGTATTTTTTAGGGTGAGGGGTGATGTTTTTTGGGGGTGAGGGTATATGGGTTTATGGGTATGAGTGTTTATGGTTTTTTAGAGATATGATTTTAGGGGCTTTCATGGATGAGGGTCTATGGTTGTTTGGGGATAAGTTTGTTGGGTTTATTGGGGAAAAGTCTTTATGATTTCTTGGGGATGAAGGTTTAGGGTTTTTTTGACTAAGGGAATAGGGTTATTTTGTAGCTCAGGATTTAGGGATTTTTTGGGATTCGTATTTATATTATATTAGGGGTGAGAGTTTATATTTTTTGGTTATGGGCTACAATATTTTTTTGGGATGAGGTATTAGTGTTTTTTGGGGATGAGGGATTATGGCTCTTTGGGGGTCAATGTTTAGGTTTTTTAGAACAAGTGTTTCGGGTTTTTTTTGGGCTAAGGAATTAATGTTTTTTAGGGATGAGGGTTTATAGTTATTTTGACTCCTGGTTTTCAGATTTTGGGGGATAAGCGTATTTTTTTTATTAGTAAAATGAGGTTCAGTGTTTTTTAGTATATGAGTTTAGGGGTAGTCATGTGATGGGGGTTTTGGGTATTTTGGGGAATAGGGTTTTTCTTTTTTGTGTATGAGGGTTTAGGGTTTTTTGGGGATTTGGGTTTATGTTTTGATGAGGGTTTATGATTTTTTTGGGCTGAGTGTTTATGGTTTTCTGGGGAGATGAGGGTTTAGGGTTTTATAATGATGTGGGTTTGTCATTTATAGTGGATGAGGGATTAGGGTAATTTGGGTTGGAGGGTTAAGGGTTTATTGGGGATGGGTGTTTTTTTGGATTATGGTATGGTTGTTTTTTCGGATAAGGGTTTAGGGATTTTGGGATGTGGCTGAGGTTTTAGGGTTTTTTGATTATGAGGGATTATGTTTTTTACAGACTAAGTATTTTTTTCTTGTTAGGGGATGTGGTTTTAGTATTTTTAGGGATAATGATTTATGTTATTTTGGGGATGAATGTATATGATTATTTTGAACTGAGTTTTTTAGGGTTTTTGGGTCATAGGGTATAGTGTTTCATGGGGAATATGATTTATAATTTTCAATGTCTGGTGGTTTAGGGTTTATTATGATTGAGGGTTAAGGTTTTATTGGCTGAGGGTTTGGATTATTTTTGGGAAAAAGGGTCATGTTTTTTTGGGGATGTGGGTTTAGGTATTTGTAGGGATGCGGTATTAGGTATTTGGGTGGATTATGTATTAGGGTTACTTATTTATATGGATTTATGTCTTTTATGTGGGATTATGTTACAGGGGGATGAAGGAATAATTTTTTGGTGCTTGGGGGTTTAGGGATTTTTTGGGGTTGATATTTTAGGTTTTTTTGTGGTTGATGGTTTAGGGTTTTTAGGGGTGAGAGTTTATGGTTTCCCAGGCTTGAGTTTTAATGGGTTTTTTTGGTTTGAGGGTTTATTTTTTGTTAGGTTGAGTCTTTGTTCTTTTTTTGGGGAAATAGGGATTAGGGTCTTTTATAGGGATAGGTTTTAGGGTTTTTTAGGAATTATGGACTATGGTTTTGGGGATGAGGGATTAGGGTTTTGGGGGTTGTGGGTTTTGTGTTTGGTGTTTCTTGTCATAGAGGGTTTATGGTTTTTTGGTCTGAGTGTTTAGTATTATTTGGTTCTAGGGGTTTGGTCTTTTGGGAGAAGATGATGTATATTTTTTCATGATGAGATTTTAGGGTTTTGGGGGGCTAAGGTTTTATGGTTTTAAGGATTATGATTTATAGAAATTTGGGGATAAGGGTTTATTGTTTTTTAGAAATGAGTTGTATTGTTTTTTTTGGGCCCAGGGTTTTAGTTTTTTTGGGATGAGGGATTAGAATTATTTGGAGTGGGATGCTTATTATTATTTAGGTATTATGTTTTTTATTAGGGTTTAGTAATTTTTTTGGGGGAAAGGGTTTACGTTTTTTTGAGGATTATAGTTTAGAGTATTTTGGGGATAATGGGTAATGGTTTTTTAGGTATAAAGGTTTAGTATTTTTGGGGAGGTGGGTTTAGTGTCTTTTGGCATTGATGGTTATGTGTTTTTTGAGAATAAGGGTGTATATTTTTTCAAGGGTGAGGTTTTAGTGTTATTTCGGTATAAGGGATTAGGGTTTTTTTTACTGAGGGTTTAGGTTATTTTGGGTATAAGGGTTTTGAGGTTTTTTGGATGAGAGTTTAGGGATTTTGGGATAGAGGTTTTTTGGTTTTTTGGGGCTGAGGGTTTAGTGTTTTTTAGTGATTTGGGATTATTGTTTTTTCAGGAAGTGAGTTTTTTGTGGCATGGGGGTGTTGTTTTAAGGGTTTTTGTTTGAGGGTTCTATGTTTTCTAGGAATGAGGTTTTAGGGTTTTTGGTTCTGAGGGGTTATGGATTTTTGGGGTTGATGGTTCACTTTTTTGGGGGTGAGGGTTTAGTGAATTTTGGGGAAGATGGGTTAGAGATTTTTGGGTCCAAGGTTTTAGAATTTTTTGGACATGTGGGTTTAGGGTTTATTTTCTGATGAGAGTATTTTTTGGTGGATTTTTTAAGGTATTGGGGCTTGTGGTTTGAAGGTTTTTTGATGATGAGGATTTAGTGTATTTTGGGGCTAGAAGTTTACGGTTTTTGGTGGTACGGATATTGGGATTTTAGGGGTTTAGGGTTTATGGTTTATGGGGTTGAGGTTTTAATGTTTTTTTTTGGTTGAGGGTTTAGGTTTATTTAGTGCAGGGGGTGAAGGGTTCTTTTAGACTAAGGGTTAAAATTTTATTTGGGTTGAGGTATTACAGTTTTTGGTGTTTTATGGTTTACTGTTTTTTTGGGATGAGGGGTTAGGGTTTATTTTGGAAGTTACAGTTTATGGATTTTTAGGGATGCTGAACTAGGGTCTTTTGGGGTTGAGTGTTTTGGTTTTTCTGTGGTAATGGTTTTTTTGTGGGAAAAATGATTAGTCCTTTTATGTGATGAGGGTTTCAGTTTCATTGGGGATGAGGGTATATGGTTAATTGAGGCTGAGTGTTTTGGGTAATTTTTGGATGAGGGATTAATGTTTTGTGTATTTTGGGATAAGGGTTTAGTTTTTTTTTATTTTTGGGATTACAGATTTTAGTGATGAGGGTTTAGGGACTTTTATGGAATTTGGGTTTATGGTTTGTTGTGGATAAGGGTTTAGGGGTTTTTTGGGGCTGATGTTTTATTGTTTTTTCGGTATTATACATTACTGTTATCTTGGGATGGGGGTCAAGGGTTTTTTTGAGGTTGAGTATTTTTGGTTTTTTGGGTTTGTGGTCATTGTCTTTTTTATTGTTGAGTCATAAGAGTTTTTAATGTCAATGGTTTATGGGTTTCTAGGATTGATAGATTAGGTATTTCTGTTGATAAGGATTTAGTGTTTTATGGGATTTGGGATTAGGATTTGTTGGGTCTTGGGATTTATAATTTTCAAGGGAATAGTGTTTAATTTTTTCTGGGCCATAAAGGTATGAATTTTTAGGGATGAGGGTGTAGGTATTTCTGGGGATGACGATTTAGGGATATTTAGGGTTTAGGGTTTATTATTTTCAAGGAATGATGGTTAACAAATCTATGGGATTGAAGGATTTTAGGTTTCTTGTCTTGAGGATTTATGTTTTTATTGGGTTGAGGGATTATGGTTTTCTGAGTATGGGGATTTAGGATTTTATAGGGATGAGTGTTTTGGGTATTCTTGTGATGAGGGTTTAGGGTTTTCTCAAGTGGGGGTTTTAGGTATTTTTGTGGTTGATAGTTTTGGGTGTTTTGGGTATACTTTTATGGATTTAATGAGATAGAGGGTTTATGGGTTTCTATGGATGATCATTTATGGTTTTGTGGGGCTTTAGTATTATCAGATTCATGTTATATGGATTTATGTATTTTGGTGATGAGGGTTTATGATTTTGTGTGGCTAATGGAGTATGGTTTTTGGGGGTATAGTTTTAAGTGATTTTGGGGTTGTGTGTATAGGTAATTTTGGGCTGATGGTTGTAGGATTTTTTTGGGGATTATGGTTTATAGATTTTTTGGCTTACTATTTAATTTTTTTGGAAGAGGGTTTAGGTTTTCGGGGGATGAGGGTTTCAAGGTTTTTTGGGTAGAGGTGTTAGGTTTTTGGGGGATGAGTGGTTAGGGATTTTGGGGGAGGGAGTTATTTTTTCATTTGAAATAGGGTTTATTATTTTTGGTGGGTTTAAGGGTTAGGGTTTCCATGGTCTGTGGGTTTTTTTTTGGATGAGCCTTTTAATTTTATAGAGTTGTTGGATCAGTTTTTTTATAGGGTTGAGTGTTTAGGTTTTATGAGGTTGTGGTTTTCAGTTTTATTTGAGAAGGGATTATGATTTTTAGGGGATGACAGTTTAGATTTCTTTAAGATGAATGTTTATTATTTTTATAGCTTAGGATTATGGATTTTTTTCTTTGGGTTTAGTGTTTTTTAGGGATGTTGGTTTAGGGTTTTTTAGGATGAGGGTTTATGAATTTTTTTGGATGATGGTTTATGGTTTTTTAAGGATGATGATTTAGGGTTTTTCATTGATGGTTTTTTGTGTTTTTGGGAGGCTACGAGTTATGTGTTTTTTAAGGACTAGTGGTTATAGTTTATTGAGGATAATGGTTTAGGGGTTTCTCAGGTGAGGGTTTAATGTTTTCTAGGGACATGTGTTTATGAATTTCATGGGATGTTGGTTCAGGGTTTCTTTGTACTGAGGATTCAGGGTTTATGGGTTCATAGTAATAAAGGTTTATGGTTATTGGAACTATGGTTTTATGGGTTTCTACAGATGAGGGTTTAGTATTTTCTAAGGCTGAGTGATTCGGGTATTATATAGAATATGGCTTAGGTTTTATGGTGCATTGGGTTTCATGTTTTCTTTGGAAGAGGGATTACATTTTTATAGAGATGGGGGTATAGGGTTTTTTCTAGAACATGGTTTATAGTTTTGTAAGGATATGATTTTAGGTTTTTCTTGGTTAGTAGTTTGAAGGATTTATAGGGATATCGATTTAGGTTTTTAAACTACCATGGGTTTTTGGCATTCCAAGATAGGCTTTTTAGGGGTTTTTTAGTGATGATTATTTTGGTATTTATGGGGATATATGTTTAATGATTTATAGAGATTAGGTTTTAGGGTTATCTTGGGATGTTGATTTATGTTTTCTTGGGTCTGACGGTTTTGGGTTTTCAGTGGTTGAGAGTTTCGGTTTTTATATTGATGAGGGTTAATATTTTTCTAGGGATGAGAGTTTTGGGTTTTCTTCGGATGAGGTTTTAGGGTTTTCTAGGGATAAGGGTTTAGTGTATTAAGGGGATGAGTGTATTGGTTTTATAGAGTTGCGATTTATCGGTTCTCTAGGGATAAGTGCTTAGGGTTTTCTATGGATTAGTGTTTAGTTTATTCAGGGGATGGGTGTATTGGTTTTATGTAGTTGAGGGTTATCAGTTTCCAATGGATAAGTGTTTAGGATTTTCTATGGATTAGGGTTTTGGGTTTTCTAGAGTTGAGGTGTTATGTTTTTTTAAGAAGAGGGTTTATTATTTTCTATGGTCATGGGTGTTGAGTTCTCTAGGGGTAGGGTTTAGGGTTTTTGAGGTAATAAGGATTATGGTTTTCTTGGGGTTTAGGGATTTCTAGTGTTGAGGATTTGGAGTTTTCTAGGGAATATGGTTTAGGTTTTTCTGGGTTTGAGGTATTTGTATTTTTTTGTGGAAAAGTGTCTAGGATTTTTTTACGGTTTATGGATTATGATTTTTTGGTTCATAGGGATTAGTGTTTTCTATAGTTTAGGGTTTTTGGAATTCATAGGATGGTAGATTAGGGTTTTATTGGGTTGAGTGTCCACTATATTACATGGATGAGAGTTTAGGATTTTCTAGGGCTGAGGGTTCAGGGTTTTCTAGTGCTAAATGTTTTAGGATATCTGGAGTTAAGGGTTTATGGTTTTTTGGGGATGAGGGTATAGGGTTTTATGGGGATGAGGAGTAATGTTTTTCTATGGATGGGTTTTTATGTTATTCTATGGATGAGGTTTTAGGGTTATATAGGGATGATGGTTTTGGGTTTTCTGGGGCCAAGGATATTGGATTTTCTAGGGATGTGGGTAAATGGTTTTCTAGGGACGAGGGTTTAGGGTTTTTTCTAGGAGTGATGGATTATTTTTTTCTAAGTGTATGGGTTAAGGGTTTCTAGTTCTAACGGTTTACGTTTTTCTAGGGTTTTTGTTTTATGGTATTTTATTGATGAGTGTTTATGGTTTAATTGGGAGGTGTATTTTTGTTTTTATGGGGTTGGCGATTTAGGGGTTTTCATGGGAAGAGGGTTTAGGGATTTATAGGGTTGATGGTTTAGGGATTTCTTGGACTAGGTTTATAGTTTTTTGTGCAAATATTTCTGGATTTTTTAGGACTGTGGGATTAGGGATTTCATTTCATGGGTGTTTTTGTTATTAAGGATTTGAGAATTAATGGTTTTTTACTACTAATCGTTTTGGGTTTTCTGGGGCTATGGTTTTATGTATTTTTGGTGATGGGAATTAAGGGGTTTTTTGGATGAGTATTTTGGGTTTTATGGGGCCTAGGTATTAGGGTATCTTATGTATGAGGATTTAGGGTATTTTAGGGATGTGTGTTTACGAATTGTTTGGTTGATGTTCTAGTGTTTTATTGGTATGATAATCAGTGGTTTGTATACCTTAGGGTTTAGGGTTTTTATGGATGATATTATAGGGTTATTTTGGGTTGATTGATTAGGTTTCATTGTTTATGAGTTTATGGTTTTATAGGGCTAAGTAATTTTTTGTTCTTGGGTACAATGTTTTATCAATTTTTTGTGAAAATGCATTTGGGGTTTTGTATGGGAGGGATTTGGGGATATTTGTGGAGAGAGTATATTATTTTTTTGGATGGGGTTTTTTGATTTTTTGGGAAATTTTGTTGGGTTTTTATTGGTTTGGGGTTTGGGGTTTATTTTATACTTAGTGTTTATGTTTTTTTGGGGACAACTGTTTAATGTTTTGTTGGGATTAGGTATATGGATTTTTAATATTGAGTGTTTAGTGGTTTCTATGGCTATGTGTGTATTGTATTTTGGGTCTGAGTGTTTGGGGCTTTTTTGTGGCTTAGTGTTTAGTGTTATATGGGAATACGAGTTTTGTGGTTTTTTAGGGATGTGGATAAAGGCTTTTTGGGAATGAGTGTTTATGTTTTATTCTACATGAGGGTTTTGGGTTCATTGAGAATAATGGTTTAGGGTTTTTTGGAACTTATGGTTTTTTCGTTTATTTGGATAATGGTTTAGAGTTTTTTGAGGATGAGGGTTTATATGATTTTGGGCATGAGGGTTTAGGGTTTTTCAAGTCTAACGATTTAGTTTTTTGGATGAGGGTTTACGATTTTTGGGATTAATAGCTTATGGATTTTGAGGTGATGGGTATGAGTTTGTGGAGATGAGAGTATATCTATTTTTGGGGATGAGGGTTTAGTGTTTTTTGTGCTATGGGTTTAGGGATTTTTTTGGATTAGGGTTTACGATTTTTTTGCGAGGGTTTATGAATTTTTGGGGTTGAGGGTTTAGTGTTTTGGGGGTAGAGAGATTAAGATTTTTTTGGGATCAGGGTTATGGGTTATTTGGTTTGGGAGTTTATGGTTTTGTGGATGGGGGTTGAGGGTTTTTTAGTATTTAGGGTTAATGTTTTGTTATTTATGAGTGTTTAGTTAGTTTAGGTGCTTTGGATTTTGGGTATTTGGGTCGATGGATTTGCAATTTTTAGGGAAGATGGTATGGGTTTTTTTGTGAGGCGGATTAGGGATTTTTGGTGCTGAAAGATTTTTTTTTTCGAAATTAGATTTTCAGTATTTTGAGGCAGAGGGTCTTGGGTTTTGGAGGATAATAATTTAGGAATTTTGGGGAAGAATTTTTCTGGTATATTTGGGTGGAGGGTTTATCTTTCTTTTATGGAAGTGGGTATCAGGTTTTTTGGTGATGAGGGATTACATTATTTTGGAGAAGAGGGTTTAGGTTTATTTTGGAATGGGATTAGTGGGTTTTCCTCTTAGGTTTCTTGTTTTTTAGTGATGAATGATTCAGTATTTTTGAGTTTGGGGTTTTAGGGTTTTTGGGATGGGGTTTGGGGTTTTTTTGTGGTTATGGGATTAGGTTGGTTGGTAGAGGGTTTAGGTGTTTTTATTGCTAAGGGTCTATTGATTTTTGAGTATTTTGGTCTAGGTAATTTAGGGTTGATAGTTTAATGTTTTTTTATGAGGTTTTAGGGATTTCAGGGGATGAGGATTTTTATTTTTCAAGCATGTCAGGTTTTTATTTTTCTATATATGATGGTTTTTGGTTTCTATTGGCGAGGTTTTATGGTTTTTGGTGATGAGAGACTAGGAGTTTTGGGGATTACTGTTTTGGTGTTTTTTTAGAGTAGATATGGTTTTTGGGGATGGATATTAATGGTTTCTTGAGATAGGGGAATATGGTTATATGGGGAGCAGGGTTTAGGGGGTCTTGTGGAAGTGGGTTTAGGTAGTTTTAGGGTTGAGGGATTAATGTTTATTAGTATGACAATTTATTGATTTTTGGGGATGATGGTTTCGGGATTTTTGGGTTGAGTTCAAAGGGACTTTATGGGTCTGAGGGTATTATCTTTTAATCTGAGGGATTAGGGTTTTAGGGAGGCAGGATTAGTGGAATTTGGGTATGATTGTTTAGGGTTTACTATTTTCTTTTGGTATAACGGTTTACTATTGTTTGGTTATGAGGTTTTAGTGTCCTTTTGGTGTTTGAATCTTTGGGTTGTTGTGGATGGAGGGTTTAGTTTTTTTTGGGGATATGGGTTAATGTTTTTTTGAGGGTGAGGCATTTGGGTTTTTTGGGATGAGGGGTTGGGGTTTTTTGGGGATGAGGGTTTAGAGATTTTTATGGATGATGGATTATGGTTTTGTTGGGTATGTGGTTTAGAGTTTTTGTGGATAAGGTTATAGTGATTTTGGAGGATGTGGGATTATAATTTTATGAGCTGTGGGTTTATTGTTTTTTGTGATGAGTGTCGAGGGTTTTTTGGGTCCAAGAGTTCAGTATATTTTATTACTGACGTTTGAAGGTTTTTGGCGATAATGTTTAATGGTTTTTTAGTGAAAAGGTTTTAGGTTTTTTTGTTTCCTAGTGTTTAGGGTTTTCTATGACTTAGGGATTTGGGTTTTTTGGGTAAGAGTGTTTACTGTTTTTAGGGGATGGGGGTTTTGGGATTTTGGTGGATGAGGGATCAGTATTTTCAAGGATGATGGTTTAGGGGTTTTTTGGGAATGTGGGTTTGGGGTTTTATGGGGAAGACTATTTATATTTTTTGTGGGTTAGTGTTTATGGATTTTTTGGGAGGAGTATTGAATTACTATTGTGATGGGGTTTTTTGGATGATTATTTCGAATTATTTTAGTACGTGGGTATAATTTTTTTGTGTGTTTATGGATTAGGGTTTTGGTGGGATGAGGTTTTATTGTCATTTGTGGATTATGGTTTAGTGTTTTATGGATGAGGGTTTTCGGTTTCTTGGGACTTAGTGTTTAGGATTTTTTGTAGCTGGGTGTTTAGTGGTTTTTGTGATGAGGGTTTAGGTTTTTTTTTTGGGTTTGTGGTTTATCTGTTTCGGGATATGATGATTTAAGGGTTTTAGGTATGATGGGTTAGCATTTTTGATGGATTTGGGATTCATGGGGGTGAGGGTTTAAGGGTTTTGGGGATTTTGTTTTATGGTTTTTGAGGGATGATGGTTTATGATTTTTTGTGATTGTGCATTTAAGTATTTTAGGGATGCGTTGTTAGTGTTGTTGGGGATGTTGGTTTTGTTTTTTTTGTGATGGTGTTTATGGTTTTTAGGGATTGTGGGTTTAAGGGTTTTTTGGGTAGAGGGTTTATGTTTATTTTGGGAGGGTGTATGGATTTTTTAAGAGGGTATTGTGGGTTTTGCGGCTTATTTTCTGATTTTTATTTCGTATTGTTAAGGGATTTTTTATGATTATGGTATATGAGTTTTTTTGGGGCTTAGGGTTTTGGGTTTTTGGATGAGTATATAGGGTTTTCAAGGGAAGATGTTTTTGGGATTTTTTGGATTGGGGATCAGTTGTTTTGGGGGTTAATGGTTGAGGGTTTTATGGATGATAGATTAGGTTTTTACTGTTGATGGTTTGGAGGAGTTATTGATGATAATTTAAGGTATTTTAGGGTGATTGTTTATATTTTATCAATCCTATGGGTTTATGGGTTTTTTGGGGATGATAATTTTGGTTTTTGGGATGAGTGTATTGGGTTTTTCTAGTGAGGAGGTTTTGAGGAATTCTTTGATTGATGGATTAGTTTTTATTATTATTGTTTTTGCTTTTGTGGATGATGGTTTCTGGTTTTTAAGGGTGAGGTTTTAGTGGTTTTGAGGATGTGGGTTTAGGGTATTTCGGGTTAGGGTTTTGGGGTTTTGGGCCTATGGGTTTAGTGGTTGGGGGGATGATCTTTTTCAGTATTTTGGAATGAAGGTTTTGGGGTTTGGGGGATGAGGGTTTAAGGGATTTTGGGGCTATCATTTTGGTTGTTCGAGGGATATGTAATTTATGTTAATAGAGGATGAGGGATTTGAGTTTGGGGATATAAAGGTTTAGTGTTTTGGGGGACTGATTTATGTTTTTTCAAGGGATGAGGGTTTAAGGTGTTTTGGCGGTGACGGTTTAAGGATTTTAGCGGATGAGGGTACAATTTTTGTAGGAAAGATGGTGTATTGTTTTTTGGGGATTATGTTTTATAGTTTTTGGGGAAGAGGGTTTAGAGGTTTTTTGGGATTAGGGTTTATGGGTCTTTGGGGATAAAATATTTTGGATTTCTGGGGTTGTGGGTTTAGTTTTTTTTTTTGACTTGGGGTTTAACTTTTTATTTGGATGTGGTTTTGGGGGTATTGGGGATGGGTGTTTATTGTTGTTTAGGTTTGAGGGTTTAATGATTTTTGTGATGAGGGGTTGGGTTTATTGGGATGAGGGTTTGGTGTTTTTGATATGAAAGTATATGGATTTTATGGATGAGATATTATATGTTTCTTGAAATGAGGATTTTGAGATTTTTTAGGATGATGGTTTTGGGGTTTTGGGGGATGAGGTTCAATGTTTTTTTGGGATGATGGTTTAGGGTTTCTGAGGAAAGGGTTTAGGGTTTTTGATGTGATCCATGTTTAAGGCACATAGTATATTACCCGAGTAGAGGATTATGATTTTCAAGGTCAGATTACGCGTGAGATATTAAAGAAGTTAAATGAAAAAATGGCGCATATCTTGGTTCATTCTAGGACAATTGGATCATTCCTTGCAAGGATGGATAAAATGGGTATATAATCTCACTTATTCAAGCCCAAAAATTACTTTTAATGATTTTCCCACATGTTTTCACAAATCATTGAAGCCTAACCCACATGGGGAATTCAAGACTAGAATCTTTGGACACCAAAGTCAAATCTGGTGGGCTATGTAGTCAATGTCCAATCTAGAGGGATATGGGTGGAAAGGAATGTTATACTTTTCCCAAAAGTCTTTGTTAGAATTTAAATTTTTTACATTATAGGGGCAAGGTAGATTTAGCCTTTATGACATTAGGGTGTTAGACCCTTGACTATATTATCACCCCTTGGCTATAAATAGCCACCCAATGGCATTGTATATTCATTTAAGATTTAATTGAGAAATTGTTTTTTTCTCTCCATTGTTTGAGGATTGTCCCGGTTTTCCACCTTTCTCTTGTTCATTTTTTCCTTATAAATCTACAAGTCATATTGGTGATCCAAGATCACAAAGCCCCCAATTTTGTGCCTCATCCCAAGTGTGTTGTTCTGTCGATTGGATATCACATCCCTCCCCTAAGTGTGTTGACTATGTAGTATGCCAAAATCTATATAGAGTTGATTGAATACTTGCATACACTATCAGTACACATCATCTTCTACTTATCCCCGAACTGCATCCTTCAACCGCCACCCTACGCCGTGATTATCAGTCCAGCCCATGCATCTCACATCAGTTGCTATCAAAGCTCATGTTTACAAGGTAGGCATCTATCCCTTCATTTACATAAATTTTACCCCTTACCATCATTATGCTTCCATAGTATTGATCCATTAAAAAATACATTTTCATGATAACCTCTCAAATTGTCCTAGGTTGTGAAATATAGTATTATTATAAATTGAGCCAAATTTTCATTCATCTTCTTTGTGCATTTGATTCACTATAAGTGATTTGTATCAGAAAAAAATTAAAAAATTCAAATTCTATCAACTCATCATTTTGCGCTTTTCAAAATTAATCACATCCCTTATTCGAGAGATTTTAAAAAAAATTACTCTCCATTCAATCATCATGTGCTTTAAACCTTATAGTAGAACACTTTTTATGGATATATGACCAAAAGAAATGAAAAAAAGCTGATACAATTACTTATTTTTGCATTTCATTATTAGAACATTCCATTTCTGTACATTGAATTCTCTAGAATTACTCTTCACCACATATTATATTTGGATCATATTGTTATTACATTTAAAATATCTTCCAGAATCCGGAAAAACCTAAATACCAAATTTCTACCCCATTTTCCAACCATCCTTTATCCATTTTATACACTCCTTTTCTCCCTTTATCAATTACCACTTAAAAAAGTTGTGTTAAATCGTCCACCATCACAAATCATCATTTCGTAAGGATTGGTGGAACACGATTTCCTTAAACAAGGTATTATATTTCATAAGGTCATTGGATTTAGTGTGAGAGTGGAGAGAAATTGAAAAAAAACTTTATTTTGTGTGTGAGTTTGAGTGTCTACCTCTCGTGTGCGTGTGTGTGTACATCTTAGATTTGTGAGTTTGAGTGTTTCCTTCTCGTGTGCATGTATATGTGCATCCTGTGTGCGTGTCTTTTTATTTACGTCTGTGTGTATCTTCACATGTGTGAGTGTGTGTGTCATAGTCTGTGTTTCTCCCCATGTGTGTTTATGTTTGAGTAATATATCATGGCCAAAGATCCTGGGAAGAAAATTCATCACTCTAGTGATGATGGAAACAAAATTAGGTCAACTACACTAGATGCTTAGAAACTCTAAATGAAATCATTTGTGTGTAATTTCGAGAAGCTTCTTTATTGAAAGATGGAGGATCTACATATAGGATTGAAAAATTGTAGAATAAACCATACATGAGCATCATCCAAGGTAACCCACAACGTGACCTGGCACAATGTCACCCCCACATCATGGAGGATGAGATAGAGAACCTTGATGAAGATTTTTTGGATTTCCCACAAAGGAAGAGGTTGTTATAATAACATATAGAAGGCCAAAGGAGACGACATGATGATGAAACACTTGGAAAGATCATGTTGAAGGTCCCTTTGTTTTAAGGGAATAGAAATCTGGAAGCATATATGAAGTGGGAGATGTGGATGAAAAGGTGTTTTCATGAAATACCTATTCTGAGAAAAAAAATTAAACATGTAACCCTTGAATTCAATGACAATGCCTTAATATGTTGGGACCATGTTCATAATTAGAGTATCCGATATGGAGTAAATCTTATCCATACGTGGGAATAAATGAAGTTGAAAATGATTAAGTGGTTTGATCACTAAAACTACTATAGGGATCTCCACAAGAAACTTGAGCTACTCACCCAAGGGAGTAAGAGTATAGAATATTTCTGCAAAGAGATTAAAATTTCCATGATTTATGCAATCACTGAGGAAGATACAAAGGAAACCATGGAATGGTTTTTACATGGTCTCAATCAGGATATTTCTGATCAAGTGGAGATGAACCATCATGTAGAGATACAAGATATGATTCTCTATGCAACCAATATTGAGAAAAAAATGAAAAGGATGAGAAACAAGAGGAAACCCACTACCCCTTTGACACGATGGATAAATCTAAAGAAAGAGATTGTAGAATAATAAAATCCAAAATATGTGGTTGATTACAAAAGTTTCAAGTTAATTCTTCCACCTAACAACCCGACATTCGAGGATAACCAAACAAGGAATTGGGAAATTCATTATCACAAATGTCAAGGAAGGGGTCACACTGCTTCTGAGTTCCTAAACCACCACACCGTGACCATCAACAATTATGGTGAACGGGAGAACGATGGAGAGAGCTCGGAATAAGAGAAGGAAGAATCTCTAGAAATTGATATTGGAGAATTTGAAGAATATTGTGAGATTCTTATCATGAGTAGAGTTTTAAGTTAACAAATAAATGTTGGAGATATGGAGAAGTGAGAGAACATTTTCTATACATGATGAAAGATAAATGGGAAGTTATGTAGCAATATTATTGATGGGGGAAGTTTAGAAATGTTGTGAGCATCAAATTGGTGGTGATGTTGGGATTACTGACTTTACAACAACAAAATCCATACCGGATTTAGGGGATGAATGATTGCTGGGAGATGATGGTCACCAAGAAAGTGAAGGTCATGTTCAGCATTGGAACGAAAAAAGATGACGTTTTCTGTGATTTTGTTCCTATAATGGATTTTAGTTTGTTGTTGGGATGACCATGGATGTACGATCGGCGTGTTACATAGGACAATTTCGTGAATCTTCACCCTTTTACACTCCAAGGGGAACCTATAACCCTAAACCCCATGTCCCCCAATAATATTTTGGAATATCACATTTTTAGAGAAAAAAAGGGTGATGAGGAAAAAAAGAGATAAAATGAAAAAGGAGATAATGATGGGAAAATACCAAATGATAGAATAAAATAAATAGAGAGTAAAGAAAAATTAACAGGGAAAAAAGATTTTAGAGGATAAAAAAGTGTGATGTCGGAGAAAAACAGTGAGGATATGGAATCATTGATTTATCAACAAAAACATTTTATACTTATGTACAAATAGGTGATGTTGGACACTAACAATGTAACATATCGTTTTCCACATGTTGTTGAGTCTTTGATCCAGGAATTTGATGATATGTTTCCCAAAGAGAGGACACATGGTTTTGCACCCATTAGAGGTTTTAAAAATCAAATTTACATCATATATAGAGCATCACTACCAAACCGCCCAGAATATTTCACCAACCCGGATGAGAAAAAATAAATTCAAAGGCAAGTTCAAGAGTTTTCATGTGTGGGATATGTCAGAGAGAACATTATTCCTTGTATCGTACCAGTGCTTCTTGTACCAAAGATGACTGGAACATGGAGAATGTTCATTGACTTCAGATCCATCAATAACATCATAGTCAGGTATCTTCATCCCATCCCTATTTTACAAGTATTCTAGATGAATTAAATGGTTCAATATTTTTTCGAATTTGATTTAATAACTGGCTACCATAAAATTAGGATGAAAGTAGGAGATGAGTCGAAAACTGAATTTATGAAAAAACATGGACTTTATAAATGGTTAGTCATTCCCTTTGGTCTCAAAAATGCACCATGAACACATATGAGGATAATGAATCATGTATTATATGCATATATTGGAAAATTTGTGATAGTAAACATTGATGACATTTTGGTTTATAGTAGGACCTTTATAGAACATGTAGATAACTTAAGAAATGTCCTAGAGGTGTTAAGGAAGGAAAATGTTTAGAAAAATAAATAAGTGTGAATTTTGTCTCCATAAGACTATTATCCTTGGATTAATTTTGAGTTATAATGGAGATGATGTCAACACTGAGAAGTTCAAAGAAATACAAGTATTGATAACTATGACCACTATTGGATAGGTAAGAAGTTTTCATGGGATTTATAGTATTTACATGAGATTTTTTAAGGCCTTCATCACATTAGCAGCACCGTTGAATGAGTTGAAATATAAGAAGATTCATTTCGAATGGGGTGAACTCATGAGTAGTACTTCCATGTACATAAGGAGAGCATCAAACACGCCCATCTACTAGAACTTCTGGACATTAGTAAGAATTATGAAATTGAATATTATGTAAGTGAAATTTTCATAGGAGGAGTAATCATGCAAGAAGGTAAACCAGTTTCTTTCTTTAGGGAAATGATAAATGGGAAAATCCTTAACTATGCTACATATGATAAAAAAATTTATGCATTTTTTAGTGTTTTAGAATCATGGAAACATTATATTTGGCCTAAATAATTTATGGTCCATTCTGATCATTAGGCTCTTAAATACTTTTGATCCAACATAAACTAAATAGGAGACATTCTGGATGGCTGGAATTCATTGAATCATTTCCATATGTCATCAATCATAAAAAGGGTAAAGAAAATATTGTGGTCGATTCTCTTTCACATAGATATTCTATTTTAACCATATTGTATTCAAAACTCATTGGTTTTGAATTCATTAAGGTGTTATATGCCACTAATAGTGATTTTAGAGAACCTTAAAAACATTTTAAACCTGGAGTTATTTGGGAAAAGTTAGATTTACATGATGGATTCTTAATCTGGATTGACAAGATTTGCATTCCCAATTTCTCTATCTATTTACTTTAACTGAAGGATTCACATTTGAGTAGGTTAATGGGACATTTAGGTGTTGAAAAATTCTAAGTGTACTTAGTGATAATATTTACTATCCTATGATATCTAGAGATGTTGAGAAATTTTTGGGAATGTGAATTGTTTTCCATAAAGGGAAATCAAAACTAAACCCACATAGACTATATATGCCTCCCCCAATACCCAATACCCCTTGGGAGGAACTATAAATGGTCTTTATTATTGGGCTACCATAGACCAAGATGGGGAGAGATTCAATTTTTGTTATGGTGGATCAGTTTTAAAAAATAGAACATTTTATTACTTGTCACAAAACAGATGATGCCACTAAAATTGCAACACATTTCCTTCAAGAAGTAATCAACATCATGTAATGCCAAGGATGATTTTTTTGGATCGGGACACAAAATTCCTCAATTAATTTTTGAAGACATTATCGACCATAAAAGGAACAAAGTTACTATTTTACACTACATTTCATCTACAAACCAATGGAAAAACATAGGTGGTGAATAATACAATATCATACCTTCTACGAGCAATTGTGAAGAATAACATCATTAATTTGGAGGAGTGTCTTCCACATGCTGAATTCTTATATAACAGGGCCAAGAATTCCACAACTCAATAATCTCTATTTTAAATTGTTTATGGATTTAACCTCCTTTCTACTATTGTTCTAGTTACCATGCCTTTGCATGATGTAATGAATATGGATGTAAGAGGGAATGCAGAATTCATCAAGAAAACACATGTAAAGGAAATGATAAAGATCGAGTGGATGACCCCGAAAAAAATTGATCGTGCAAATAAGGGTCACATGAAAATGTTTTTCGTGCCCGGTGACCTAGTATAGGTTCATATATGAAAGAATGATTTCCCGAAAAGCGGAAATTAAAGCTCATGCAATGATATGATGGACCATTCCATGTGATCAATAAGATCAAAAATAATTCTTACAATATATCTTTTCCCGGTCATTATGGCGTAAGTTACACTTTCAATGTTTCTGATATTTCTCTTTTTTTGGGTTCAGATGATTTTGAGCCGAGTAAAAATCATTTTCAAGAGAGGTAGGTTGATGCAAACCATGTTGAAGGAACTAATTAGATTACCATAGTGGAGGAGTTGGATTTTCAGGGCCCGATGGCACGTGGGAGATAAAAGATGTTGCATGAAATAGTGGGTGCCCATCTCGCTTCATTAAAGGCCAAATGGATCTTACTAAAGATGGTTGGAATAAATGGACCTATTATCTCACTTATTCATGCCCAAATATGATGTTTAATGTTTTTCCCACATGGTTTCACGAATTTTAGTGGAATTACCAACATGGATAATTCTAGAATGGCCTCTTTGGACATCAAATTCATATCACTTGGTCTAGGTACTCAAAGTCAAATCTGGTGGGCTTTGGGTGGAAACGAATGTGCTAATTTTCCCAAAATAATTTTTTAGGTGTTATCTATTTTACATTAAGGGGTCATGGAAAATTAATACTTTTTGACTTTAGGGTATTAGACCATTTTCTTTTGTATCAACCCTTGGATATAAATAGCCACCAGTGGAATTGTATTTTCATTCATGATTTAATAAATAGCTTCTAAATTTTTTTCTCCATTGTGTGAGGTTTGTCTTGGTTTCCCCTTCCTCTTGTGAATTCGTGCTTTGTCAATCTACATGATAGAATGGTGGTCAAAGATAACAAATCCCCCAATTCCGTGCCTCAACCAATGTGTGTTGTTTTGTGGATTGGCTATCACATACCTCCCATGAGTGTATTGACAATGTAATAGGTCACAGTCCTTATATTCTTTATTGACTACTTGCATCCACTATTCTTACCCATCATCCACCACATAGCCCCAAAAATCATCCTTCATCCTCTTCCCTTTGCCGTGATGATTTGTTCACCTTATGTGTCTTGCGTCAGTTTTTTAGGTCTTTGTGATTAACAATTTTTTTAAGGGGTGATTAGGTTTTTTTGGGCTGAGGGTTTGTAGTTTGTTGGGGATTAGGATTTAGGGTTTTTTTCGGATGGGGATTATGCTTTTTTGTTCAAACGGTTTAGGGTTTTTTTGGATAGAGATATTAGTTTCTTTTGTGGATGTGCATTTATGTTTTATGGGGATGATGGGTTTTTGTGTTCTGAGGATGGAGGTTTAGGGTTTTATGGGATAATAGATTATGGTTTTCAGGTTGAGGGATCGTGTTTTTTTGGTGATGATGGATCAGGGGTTTTGGGGTTTAGTGTTGAGGTTTTTTTATATATAAACCATTAGTATTTTTTCAAGATACTAGTGTAGGGATTATAGAACTGAAGGTTTATTTTTTTTTTGGTGTTTGGGGATTACGGTTTTTTCAGGATGATTAATTATGGTTTTTGGGGATTTTTGTTTAGTGTTTTTTGTGGATTAGGGTTTAGGTTTTTGGGGAATGTGGGATTAAGGTTTTATGGGTTGAGGGTTTATGTTTTTTTTTGGATGAGTGTTTAGATTTTGAGGGGCCATGATTTTAGGAATTTTTTGGGTTGATGGTGTTAGATTTCATGGATTGAGTGTTTATTATTTTTGGGCTAAGAGTTTTAGTGTTTTGGGGATAAGGTTTTTTGTTCGACAATTTTTTTATTTTATTGGTGTTGTGGATTTAAAGTATTTCGAATATAATATTTAGTGTTTTTTGTTGATGAGGGTTTATTTCATTTTGTGTGTGGGGGTTTTTGGGGTATTCAGGTATGAGGGTTAATGTTTTTTTTGGTGACGAGGTTTTATAGTTTTATTGGGGAAATATTTATATGGTTTTTTTGTCTTATGGATAAGGGGTTTTCGGGGATGTGTGTTTAGGATTTTTGGGGGTTATGAGTTTAGGTATTTTTGGACCATAGGGGTTAGGGTTGTTTGGGTCTATGTGTTTAGGGTTTATTGTGGATAAGGGTTTTGGGATTACTAGGGTTTGGGAATTAGGGGTTATTGGTGAGGATGGACTTTGGTTTTTCAAGGGTTAGAGATTATGGGTTTTTTCGGTCTATAGTTTTAGGGTTTATTTCAGTTTAGGGTATAGGGTATTCTTTTTCTAGGGTTTACTATTTTTTCGGATCATATTTAATGATTTTTTTCAGGATGAGTGATCATGATCTGATGGGGATGTGTGTTTAGGTTTTTAGGGGGATGTGTGTTTAATTTTTTTTTCGAATGAGGGTTTTGGGGATTTGGGTGATAATAGATTAGTGTATTTTTTGGGTTTAATGTTTAGGATTTTTTAGGGATAAGGGATTATGTTTTTTGGTAGTTGAGTGTTTATGGATTTCATGTCTTAGTGTTCATGGTTTTTTGGGGATGTGTTGTTGGGGTTATTGGGGATGTGGGTGTATGGATTTTTAGGATTAGGTTTTATAGTTTTTTATGGATGATGGTTTATGGTTTTTGGTGGATGTGGGTTTAGGGTTCATTTGTGTATATGGGTTTTGGGTTTTATGGGGATTGGACTTTAGAGTATTTTGGGGATGGGGTTTTGGGATTTTTGGGGCTGAGTGTATTGGGTTTTTTGGTGCTGAGGATTTCTTATTTTTTAGGGATGAGGGAATGTGGTTTTTTTAGGATGGGAGTTTATTGTTTTTATGGATTTATATATAGTGTATTTTTTATCTGGTAGTTTTGAGAACTTTCGAGATGTGTGTATAGTATTTTTTTGGCTGAGGGTTTAGTGTTTGGGGGGGACATGGTTTATGGTTTTTTGGTGTTGACGGTTTCAGGTTTTTGGGGATAATGTTTTTGACTTTTTTAGGGATGACGGTTTTATGTTTTCTTGGCATGAATGATTTGGGATTGTTAGGGTAGAGGTTTTAGTCATTTTTGGAGCTCAAGGTGTAGGGTTTTTTGTGGGTGAGGAATTATGATTTTTTTTGGGATATGGTTTTCGTTTTTTTCCTATATTAGGGTTTAGGATTTTTTGGGGGTGACTGTTTTTTGATTTAGTTGTGGTTTTGAGTTTTTGTTGATTATAGTTTAGTGTTTTGTTCGGATGATGACAAACTGTTTTTTGGTAAAAAGGGGTTATGTCTTTTTCCGTCATGATTTACAGTTTGTTTTTGTTTTGGGTATAAGGTTTCTTGCGGACATGGATTTAGGTTTTTTTGGGCTAAGGGGTTATGTTTTTGTGGAGATGTGGGTTAAGGGTATTTCTCATCTGTGGGATTTGGGAATTTGGTGGCTAATGAATTAGGTATGTTTGGTGTAAGTGTTTATGGTTTTTTGGGGTTGAGAGTTTAGTGTTTGGGGTGGTTAAGGGATTAGGGTATATTGTGGATGCTTGATTATGATTTTTTGGGGATGAAATTTTATGGTTTTTTAAGGTGGAGGGTTTAGGGTATTTTGGGCATCATTGATTAGGGTTTATTACATATTAGGGATTGTGGTATTTTTGGAATGAGGTTTTAGGTTTTTTTTGAGACAGGGACTTAGGTTTTTTTGAGCTCAAGGATTAGGGTTTGGGGGGATGAGTGTTTTGGGGTTTCATTGATTATAGATTAGGGTTTTCTATGGTTTTGGGTTTAGATTTTTTGGGGATTAAGGATTTGGGTTTATTACCAGTAGAGGGTTTATGGATTTTTGCGGTAGAGGATTTCAGGTGTTTTAGGGATTCTGGCTTAGTTATTTTTTGGGGATATGAGTATCAGGTTTTTGGGGAATAGTATTTAGGGTTTTTTTGTGGCTGGATAATAAGAGGATTTTGGTTGGGAGGGTATATATTTTTTTCGATGAGGGATTAGGGATTTTTTATATGAGGGTTTAGTGTTTATGGGGACTAAGGGTTTTTAGATTTTTTGGGATTAAGGTTTTGGTTTTTTAGTGGATGAGTGTATTTTAGTTTTATTGGATGATTGGTAGGGATTTATGATGGTGAGAATTTAGGGTATTTATCACCTAAGAGTTTATGGTTTTTTGCGGTAGGGTGTCTAGGGTTTATAGGGCATTGGGTTTAGGTTTTTTGGGGTTGCGGATTTGGGGTTTTATAGGATTGATGGTTTAGGGATTTTCTATATAGAGGGTTTTGGGTTTTCATTGGATTATAGTTTACTTTTTATAATTCTAGGGGTTTATGTTATTTTAGGGCTAATGGATTTTTGATTTTTTGAGGTGATGGTTTTACATTTATTTGTGGAAAATAGTTTCGGGTTTTTTTGTGGATGAGGGTTTAGGGTCTTTTAGTGCATAAAGATTACAGTTTTATATGGCTAGTGGTTTAGGTTTATTGGTGATAATTGTTTACTGATTTAATGGATTGAGAGATTAGGTATTTTTAGTGCTAAGGGTTTAGAATTTATGGGGGATTAGGGTTTAGGATTTTTTGGGATGGATGGTTAATTAATTTTACAGATGAGGGTTTATGGTTTTTGGGGTTGATGGTATTGGGGTTTTTTATTTATTGGTTCAGATTTTTTTTAGCTGGGGGTTTAGGTATTATTAGGTGTTATGTGTTATGGTATTATGGATGAGGATTTTAGGGTTTTATTGCTGAGGGAATATGGATTATTTAGGTTAATTCATTATGGATTTCTCTAGCTGAGGGATTATGTTTATCGAGGATTGTGGGTATTGGATTATTTGGGGACGATTATTTAGTATTTTTTGTGGCTGGGGGTTTAGGTTTTATTGGGCCTCACGGTTTATTGTTTTTGTGGGGTATATGGTTTTAGGGTTTTTTGGGCAGAGGGATTAGAGTTTTTTGTGGATGAGTGGTTTTGGTTTTATGTGGAATAGGGTTTTTGGTTTTCCTGGGATTATGTTTTAGGGTTATTTAGTGTGGAGGGTTTAGTGTTTTATGAGGATGATTATTTAGTGTTTTTTGGGATTTGGGTTTAGGACTTTTTCCCGAGGTTTTGGGGTTTTTAGAGATGAGGGTTTATGGTTTTTTATTGAGTTTCTGGTGTTTTTTAGTGGAATTTATTTTTGGGGTATTTTGGGATGAGGGTTGTGGGTAATTTGGGGCTATTTGTTTAGGTTTTTTTCAATTAGGGGTTTGTAGTTTTTGGGTTTATAGATTTAGTATTTTTGGTGGATGAGGGTTTATCGTTTTTTGGGGATGAGTGTGTATCTTATTCTAGGGATGTGGCTATAGAGTTATTTTTTTGATTGAGGTTTGAGGTTATTTTCGGGATGAGGGTTTAGTTTTCTTGGGGGCATTGGGATTAGTTTTTTTTGTTAGAGGGATTAGTTTTCTTGGGGATAAGGATTTACTATTTTTTCGGTTGAGTGTTTCTAGATTTCAAGGGTTTTGGGGATGATGTTTTTTGTTATTTTGGGGCTCAGGCTTTAGGGTTTAGGGTTTTTTAGGGGATGTAGGTTTAAGCTATTATGGGGTTGACATTTTATGGGTTTTTTGTGGAGGAGGTTTAAATGTATTTGGGGATTCTGGTTAAGGTTTTTCATAGTCAATGGGTTTATGTGTTTTTTGGGGTTATTTGTTTATGGAATTTTTGGGATGTGGGTTTAGGGATTTTTTCTAGCTGGATGGCATTGTGCTTTTTTTTGGTCCGAGGGATTATGGATTTTTGGGTAATGTTTCATGATGTCATCAGAATGAGGATTTACCGTTACATGGGATGATGGTCTAGGGATATTTGGGGATACAGGTTTAGTATACTTTATGTTCCAAGTATAGGGTTTTTTAGGGCAAGGGATTACAGTTTTTTGGGAATGTAGGTTTTAGTTATCATGGGGATGAATGCTTATGGTTTTTTTGGTGTTGTTGGTTTTTTTCTATGGTTTAATGGATTTTTTGGGGAGATTACTTATTATTTTTTGAGGATATGGGTTTAGGGTTTTCTTGTGAATATTTTTTACGGTTATTTTGGAATAAGGGTTTAATAGTCTTTTGGGATAGTAATTTAGGTTATTATGGGGATGATGTATTATTTTTTTTGGAGTAGAGGGATTAGGGTTTCTTTGGGGATGAGGGTCTAGGGTTTTTCATAGCTAATGATTTAGGGTTTTTTAGGGAAGATGGTTTGGGGTTTTTTTGGGATAATGTTTTAGGGTATTTGGCTGAAGTGATTTTTGGTTTTTTGGAAATGTTGGGTTAGTTTGTTTTTTGGTATTGGGGTTAGGGATTTCATAGGTTGAGGGTTTATAATTTATTTTGGATATGGTGATTTTGGGTTTTCTAGGGTTGATGGAATGGGGTTTTTTAGGGATAATGTATTATTTTTTGGGGAGATGAATGTTGAGTTTTTTCTGGGTCTATGGGTTTAGTGTTTTCTAGGGATACAAGATTATTGATTTCGAGGGATGTGGGTTTATGGTTTTTAGGGGATTTGGGATTAGGATTTTCTAGATATTATGTTTTAGGGTTCACTGGAGCTAAGGGGTAATTGCTTCTTAGGGGATGAGGTCTTTGGATTTCTACGTCTATTGGTTTAAGTGTATTCTAGGGTGAGGGTTTTGGGTTTTCTATGGATAATGGTTGAGGGATCTATGGGTGTGATGGTTTCTGGTTCAAAATAATTAATGTTTTAGGGTTTTTTGTGGAAAAGGTTTTATGGTTTATTCAGGATGTGGGGTTAGGGTTTTTTGGGGATTAGGGTTTAGGGTATTTCAATGCTATGGGATTAATGTTTTCATGGAATTAGTGATTTTGTTTTTTGGGGGTTGAGGGTTTAGGTTTTTTGGGTTTAATTGTTTTTTTAAGGTAGAGGGTATAGGGTTGTTTGGGGGTGATTTATTAATATTTTCTATTCCCATGGTTTTAGGAGTTTATTGGGCTAAGGGTTGATGGATTTATGGGGATGTGGCTTTAGTGTTTTTTGGGGAATTTTGTATTGGTTTATTGGGGGACATGGTGTTCAGGGTTTTTCTGGGGCTGTGGGATTAGGGTTTTTATGATGATGGTTTAATGTTATTTTAATTATTTTTAGGCGTTTTGTTGGATGTGAGTTTTGTGTTGGTTGGGGATGAGGTTTAGGGTTTTTTGGGGAACGATTGTTTGTTTATTTTTTTGGATGAGGTTTTCTTTGGGGATGATGGTATATGGTTTTGGGGGGGGAGAGGGTTCAGGGTTTTTTAGAAATAATGGTTATTATTTCATGGGGAATAGGGTTTCATGTCTTTGGGGGTTTAGGGTTTATGTTTTCTAGAGATGATTGTTTTTTTGGCTTTCATGGGCAACGGGTTTATCTGTAATTTGTATGAGAATTTAAGGATTTATTGGTTTATGGCATATAATTTTTATGGACTAATGTTTTATGGTTAATTGGGGTTGAGGGTTTAGTATTTTTTGGTGCTTTGGGTTTAGGGTTTTCTAGAGATTAGGTTTTAGAGTTTTTGGGGATACATGTTTAGTATTTTTAAGGTCTAAGGGGTTAGGGTTATTTAGTGAATATGTATTAGTATTTTTGGGGTTTATGGTTTAGGGTATTTTGGGATGAGGTTTTAGGGTATTTTTTTATGACTATTTAGAGGTTTTCAGGGATGAGGGATTAGGGTTTTTTGTTTTTGAGGGTTTTTGTTTATAGGGGATTCTATTTTAGATTTTTGGGATGACCGTTAACTATTTTCAATGCATGGGTTTTAGAGATTTCATGGGATGCAAGTTTATGGTTTTCTAGGACCGATGGTTTTGTATTTTTTAGGGATGAGGGTATAAGATTTTATAGGGATTTGGGTTTTGGGTTTTTGGATTATAATGGTTTATGTTTTTCTCTGGATAAGGGGTTTTGGATTTCAAGAGATAATGGTTTAGGGTTGTAGGGAGATTAGTGTTTATTTTTGTCTTGGGATGTGGCTTTAGGGTTTTATCAGGAAAAGGCATTAGAGTTTTATGTGAATTATGGTTGAGGGTTTTATAGGTATGTGTGTTTTGGGTGTCCTAGTGTTGAGGGATTATTGTTTTTTTGGGATGTGGGTGTAGGTTTTTCTTTTGTTGTTGATTTAGGTATTTCTAGGGAAGGTGATTTAGGATTTTCAAGGGAAGATGATTTGGTATTTTCTAGGGAATAGGGTATATGATTTTCTTGGGATGATGCTTTTTGGAATTTTTTGGTTGAGTGTTGAGAGTTTTCGAGGGATGGTAGTTCTTTATGGAAATAAGGGTTTCTATATTTCTAGCAATGCTGTTATATGTGTTCTATGGATGTGGATTTATGGTTTTTTGGGATTATGTTATAATATTTTCCATAGATTAGGTTTTAGGGTTTTATATGAATGATGGTAATGGTTTTTTTAGATGAGGTTTTATTGATTTTTGGGATGAGGGTTCAAGGTTTTATATGGTTTAGGGTATAGATTTTTTGGGTCTGTGTGATTAGGATTTTCTATAGTTGAGGTTTTAATATTTCTTGGGATAATGGTTTAACATTCATTGGATTAGGGTTTAGGGTTTTCTAGGGATAAAGGATTAGGTATTTATGGGGAATATTTTTTATTCTTTTATATGGATGATGGTTTATAGTTTTTTGGGGCATAAGGATAATTTTTTTCGAGGGATGAAGGTATAGGGTTTTTTGTGGTATGTGGTTTATTTTTTAGGATTTAGAAAATATAGTTTTACAAGGAAGATTTTTATGTTTTTATAAGGTGATTGGGTTAGGGTTTTCTATGGATGAGGGGTTAGGATTTTCCAGGGTTGAGGGTTTGTGATTGTTGGGGAAGAGGGTTTTGGGTTATCTACAGATGATGGATTAGGATCTTCTTGGTTTGGGGGATTAGGGTTTTATAGGTCAAAGTGATTAGGGTTTTATGGGTATGAGGGTTTTTGTTTTTTAGGGAATGATGATTTTGGGTTTTTTTGGTGTTGATGGTTTTGGGTTTTCACGGGATGAGGGTTTAGTGATTTTTGTTTTTGGGGTTTAGGGTTTTATGGGGATGAGGGTTTAATGTTTTCAAGGGTTAAGGTTTTATGTATTTATTTACTAAGGTATTGTGATTATGTCGGGATGAGGATTTAAGGTTTTATGTGGATGGGGTTTAGGGTTTTTTAAGGATATATTTATAGGGGTTTCTGGGATTGAGGGATTAGTTTTACTTGTAGAACATGGTTATGGTTTTTTTTGGAAAAGGGTTTAGGAACTTTCTGAGGATGATATTTTAGGTTTTTATGGGGATGAGGATGAATGGGTTTCAATGGATTTAGGTATAATTATTACTGGGTAGAGGGTTTAGGTTTTCCTAGGTCAAGGGGTTTGCTGCTTTACATGGTTCAATGTTCAGGTTTTTGGGTACTGATGATTTACTAATTTCCATGTATGAGGGATTATGGTATTTTGGGTTTGAGCCATTAGGATTTTCTAGGGATGTGGTATTAGGATTTTGGCAGATGGATATGGGTTATTCGGGGATGATGATTTTAGTGTTATTTTTATGTGGGATTAGGTTTTTTGGGATGAGGGTTCAGCGTTTTAGTGGGTTTGGGGATAAGGGGTTTTATCGATGAGTGTTTAGAGATTTATAAGGATGAGGGTTTAGGGTTTTTATTCATGTGGATTTCGGGTTTTTTTTACTGTGTGTTTTGGGGTTTCAGGGGTTTACTGTTAAGGGTTTTTTATATGAGGCTTTGGGTGTTTTAACATTAAGGATTTATTATGTTTTGTGGATGAGAGTTTAGGTTTTTTTGGGGATTAGGGTTCGGTGTTTTGGGAGTATATGTTTTTAGGCTCTTTTAGGGAAAATTGTTCTTTTTGTTTTTCAGTATTAGTGTTTAGGGATTTTTGGGACTAAGTTTTAAATGGTTTTTCAGGATAAGGGATTGTGGGTTTTTGGGAAAGAGGGTTCAGGGGTTTTTTCGGATGATGGTTTAGGGTTTTGGGGGGATAAGGGTATAGGTTTTTTTTGGGGATTTGGGATTTGGGTTATTTGGGGATGAGGGTTATGTGTTTTTTAACATTACAGATTTATGTTTTTTGGCGTCTAAGGGTTTAGTGTTTTGTGGGGATGAGGGTTAGGTTTTTTTTCTGAGGTTTAATGGTTATTTTTGGATAAGTATTTAGTATTTTTTGTATTATGTTATGGTGTTTTTAGAGTAAAAGGATTATGGTATTTTGTGGATGAGGGTTTATGTTTTTTTGGATAAGGGTTTATGGTTTTAAAATAAGAGGGTTTATGGTTTTTTTAGGATAAGGGTTCTAGGTTCATTGGGGATTATTGTTTAGGGTGTCTGGGGGATTAGGGTTTTTGGGTTTTGGGGTGAGGGTTTAGTGTTTTTTAGGATGATAGTTTAGTTGTTTTTGAGTGTATGGGATTGTAGTTTATTGGATTTTTTATTGATTTTGTGGTGAGGGTTTTGGATTTTTTTTAGAAAATGATTAAGGGTTTTTTGGAGTTGTTGGATTATGTTTTTAGGAGTTGACGTTTTAGGGTTTTTTAGGCTATGAGTTTGGTGTTTCTTTAGGAATGAGTTTTTTTTATTTTTTTATTCTAATGGTTTATATTTTTTGGGGGTATTGGGGTTTTTTTTATAAGGGTTTAGGTTTTCTGGGTGTTATTGTTTTCGAGTTTTGGGGCAGGGGTTTTCTATATATTGGTGATTTGAGTTTAGGGTATTTTAGGGTTGAGTGTAAATGATAATTTAGGGATGATGATTTATAATTTTTTATGTCTGAGGATATAGGATTTTTTGGACTAAATATTATGGGTTGTTTGGGGATTAGGGATTAATGTTTTTGGGGGATGGGGGTTTAGGTTTGCTATGGTTTAGTGTTTAGGATTTTTTGGGATGAGGGTTTAATGTTTTTTAATGATGAGGGTTTAGGGTTCTTTGGTTATGAGGGGTAATGATTTTTGGGCTGGGGGGTTTGGGGTTTATGGGTTTTTGGTTTTGGGGTTTTGGGTGTGGAGGGGTTAGGTTTTTTGGTGTTTATTGTTTTAGGGTTTTTAGAGTTTAGGGATTAGTTTTTTTAGGTATGAAGTTTTGGTGATTTTTGGAATGAGGGTTTATGCGTTTTTGAGTAACTATGTTTAGGGGGGATTTGGGATAAGGGATTATTGATTTTTGGGGATTAGGGTTGGGATTATTTGGAATTTAGGGTTTGTGGTTTTTTGGTCTATGGGTTAAGTGACTTTTGGGGAAAATTGATTGGGGTTATTTAGGGAAGATGGATTATAGTCTTTTTATGGATGATGTTTTAGATTAATTTGGGGATGAAAGTTTAGTTGTTAGAGGGTTTAGGATTTAGGGGATTCATGGGATGTGGGTTTAGGGTGTTGGGGTGAGGGTTTAGGGTTTTTTGGCTCAGGGGTCCAGAGTTTTAAGTGGCTATGTTTGTAGGATTTGTTTGAAAGATTTCTTAAGGCTTTTTCTAGGGCTGATGGTGTTTTTTGTTTTCGGGATAAGGGAATATGATTTTTAGGGATTTGGATTTTGGAATTTTTTAGGATGTGGGATCAGGGTTTTTTATGGTTGAGGGTTTATGGAATTTTGGGGTTGATGGATTAGGTTTTATGGTGATAATGATAAGGGTTTATATGGGTTGAGGGTTTAGGGAATAATGGTGATTAGGGTTTAGGGTTTCATGGGGATGTTGTTTTATGGTTTTATGTGGATAAGTCTTTACTATATTTTTGGACTAAGGGTTTTGTGCCTTTTGGGGATGAATTTTTTTTGGGTTTTTGGGGGATGAGGGTTTTGGGTTTTGGGGGGATAAAGGTTATGGTTTATTAGGGTTGAGGGATTACAGGTTCTTTGGGATTATGTTTAAGAGTTTTTTATGATGAAGGTTTTATAGTGTTTAAGGTGGCAAGTAAATCTTTTTCATGGGGATGGGGGTTTCGTTATTTTATAGGAATAAGGTATATGATTATTTGGGGATGAAGGTTTTGGTTTTTTTGGGGGATGATGGTTTAGGGTATTTTGGTGATAGTGATTTAGGTTTTTTTTGGGATGAGGTGGGATAAGAGTTTATCAATTGGGGATGAGTATTTTTTCAGAGATTAGGGTTTAGGTTTTTTTAGTAATTGGGGTTTATGGATTTTTGGGGATGAGGTTTTAGGGTTATTAGGTCTATTTGATCATGGTTTTTTGAGGATGCGGGTTTACAGTTTTTGGGAATAAGGGCTTATAATATTTCAGGGGTGAGGGTTTAGTTATTTTTTGGGATGAGGTTTATGGTTTTTGAGGATGAGTGTTCAGCATTTTTTATGGAATAAGATTTAGGGTTTCGTGGGTTGAGTGAAAAGGTTTTTTGGGAAGTGTGTTTACGGTTTTTTGGGACTCATAGTTTTTGATTTTTCGCTATGTGTCTAGGGTTTTTCAGGATGATGGATTAGGGTTGTTTAGGAATCATGGTGTATGTTTTTTGGGGGGATGAGGGTTTTGGGTTTTTGGGGAATGAGGGTTTAGGATTGTTGTAGCTAAGTTAGTATGTGTTTACGGGGATCAGAATTTATGGTTTGTTTTTGGGATGAGGGTTTTGTGGTTTTAGGCTATGACGGTTTGTGCTTTTTAGGGATGTGGATTTATGGTTTCAAATGATTTTGGGATGTTTGGGGATGAGGGTTTAGGCATTGTGTGGGTTAAGGGTTTAGGGTTATTTAGATATGAGGTTTTTGGGGTTTTGGGGATTAAATGTTTAGTGGGTTTAGGGTTGAGAGACTAGAGATTTTAAGGGAATAGGGTTTAGGTTTTTGTAGTGATGAGTGTATATGGTTATTGAGGTTTGAGGATTTAGGTGTACTTGGGGTTGAGGGTTTTTGGTTTTTGGGGTGGAGGGTTTGGGGATTTTTTGGGATGAGGGTTTATAGGTTTTTGGGGACGATGGTTTTTTTTCTGGGGGATATGTGTTTAGTTGGTTTTGGGGATGGGGGTTTAGGGTTTATTTATGGGTTAAGGTTTATTGGATTGAGGGATGAGTCTTTTGAGTTTCATGACGCTAAAGATCTATGTTTTTTTGGGTTCTGAGGGATTAAAGGATTTTTGGGATGTTGGTTAATGTTTTTTTGCGAATGAATGTTTAGTGGTTTTCAGAGATGTGTTTTTAGGTGTTTTTGGAATATGTATTTCTAGTTTCATTATGAAGAGGGTTTAGAAGATTTAATGGCTGAGGGTTTCTAGTACATTGGGGATGAGATATTAATGGTTATTATGGGGGTATAGGTTTTCTATGGATGAGGGTTTAGTGGTTGGTGGATGAGGGATTAATGATTTTTAGTGTTGTAATTTTACGGATTTCTAGGGATGAGGGTTTAATGTTTTTTAGGGATGATGGTTTTGGGTTTTTTGGGGACGAGTGTATAGGGTGTTTTAGGGAAGAGTTTTTATGGTTTTATGTGTATGAGGGTTTATGGTTTTATGGTATTAGGGTTTATAATTTTTTTTATGAGTGTTGAGTGGTCTTTGGGATTTAGGGATTATAAATTTTATGTTCTGAGGTATTAGGGTGTGTCGAGTTTATTGTATTTTGAGGTTGACTACATATGGGTTTTAGGGCATTATGTTTTGGTTTTTTTATGGCTAAGGGTTTATGGTTTTTTGGGATGAGGGTTTGGTGACTTAGGGGATGAGGGATTAGGGGGTTTGGAGATAATTGTTTATAGTCTTTGGGTATGTTTATTTAGATTTTTTGTTGATATCAGTTTAGGTGTTTTTTGGGATGGGGCTTTAGTGTTCGTTTGGGATGATAATTTTTTTGGTATTATAGTTTATAGGGATTAAGGGTAAAGATTTTGGTTTGTATAGGGATAAGTGTTTAGGGTTTTTTGGAGAGGGGGTTTAATTTTTATTTGGGTTTAGGGTTTATGGTTTATTAGGACTATGGGATTAGTGTTTTTTTGGGTTATGGTTTTAGTGTCATTTATGGATGAGTTTTTAGTTTTTTGGAGAGATGTGGGTTCGAGGCTTCTCGAGGTTGACAGTTTAGGTTTTTTAAGGGCTTATGGTTTAGTGGTTTAGGGGATGATGTTTTTTGGTTTTGGGGGGATGGGGGTTTAGGGGTTTTGTGGATTAGGATTTAGGGTTTCATGATGGTGAGGGTATAGATCCTTTTGGTTCTGAGTGTTTTTTGGTATTTGTGTTATGGTATACATTTTTTAATGGTTGGGGTTTTATGATTTTTTTGGAGGAGGCATTAGCTTTTCTTGGGAATATGGGTATATGTTTTTTTGGATAACGGTTTTGGATTTTTTTGGGCATGGAGGTTTAGGGGTTTTTAGGGTAGAGTGATGTATGAGTGTTTTGGGGTTTTTTGTTTTTAGTGTTTAAGGTGTTTTTGTGAAGACTATGTCATGTTTCTTGGTGATGAGGGTTTAGGAATTTTTGGGGATAATGATTTCATGTTTCTGGGGTTCTAGGTTGAGTGTTTTTTGGGACTGAGAGTATATTGTTTTGGTGGATGGGGTTTTAGTGATTTTTCTGGCTAAGGGTTAGGGTTTATTATTATGAAATTTTGGTGTCTTTTTGGGGACTTATATTTTGTGGAAATTGGGAAATATGTCTATGTTATTTTTACAGATGAGGTATAATAAAATTTTGTGATGAAAACTGAGGAATTTTGGACCTGTGATTTCAGGAATTTATATTGCATAAGATTTATTGTTTTTTTGGGGTTTGGGGTTTGGGTTTTCTGGGACATAAGGTTTACGGTTTATTGGGATTGCAATATTTGGGTTTTTTCGGGGTTCAGGGTCTAGGTTTATTGGGTTTTAGGGTTAGGGGTTTTCTGGGATGGTTTTTTTAGGTTTGTTTTAGGCAGAGGGTAAAGGGATTTTTGGCCTAAGGGTGTAGAATTTATTAGAGGAGAGGGTTTATGAATTTCAAGGATTAGGGTTTAATATTTATTTTGGAATGAGGGTTTAGATTTTTTTTGTTGATGAAAAATTAATTCTTTTTAGGACTAAGGGTTTAAGGTTTTTTGGGGCTGAGGTTTTAGGGTTTTATCGATTGTGGGTTTTGGTTTAATGAGATGAGGTTTTATGGATTTTTGGATGAGTGTTATGGGGCTTTGGGGGTGTGGGTTATGTGGTTTTGGTGGATGAGGGTTTTGGGTATTTGGTTTTTTTATAGATAAGGGTTTAGGTTTTTTGGGGATTAGGGTTTAGGGTTATATTGCTGATGAGTGTCCTGGGGTTTAGGGGTGAGAGATTAGGGTTTTTTGGGGATCAGGTTTTAGGGTTTTTTTGTAGATAAGGGTTAATAGTTTTTTCGGGGCGATGAGGGCTCACCATTTATAGTGGATGAGGGTTTATTTTTTTTGGTGATGGGGGTTTATTGTATTTGGTGTATGGGGTTAGAGGTTTAGGATTTTTAGGGGCGATGTGTTTAGGGTTTTATGGGGCTGAGATTTTCTGTTTTTTTTTGGGATGAGTGTTTGTGGGTTTTTTTATGTGGGTTTTGTATTTTTTTGGGTATAATGGTTTAGTGGTTTTTGGGGTTCATGGTATTTAGTTTTATGAGAATTAGTGTTTAGGGTATTTTATGTGGTTTAGGGTTTAGGGTTTTTTGGCACTCGTGTTTTTTGGTCTATTCAGTTGAGGGTTTATGTTTTTTCCTGATGAGGGATTCTAGTTTTTTGGAGATGATTGTTTATCATTATTTAGGGTTTAGGTAATAAGGTTTTTGGTTGAAGGGGTTTTTGGGTTTTTGGGTATTGGTTTGGGTTTTGGGGTTTGGGTTATATATTTTTTTGGGTATGGGGGATTATGGTATATTGACACGTAGATTTTAGGGTTCAATTATTGTAAGGTTTTATAGATATTTTGGGATGAATATTTATGGTTTCATGAAGTAGAGGGGTTATGCTGTTGGGGATGAAGGATTATGTTTTTTTTGGATAATGGTATAATGTTTTTTGGTGAAGAGGGTTTATGTTTTTTGGGGTTTTAGGGTTTATATAATTTTCAGGATGAGAGTTAAATAATCATTGGGCTTGGGTGTTTAAGGATTATTAGGGCTGACATATTATGGTTTTTCTTGGCCAACAGAATAGGATTCATGGGGGCAGATGGTTTAGTGTTTTTTAGGGATGGGGTTTTAGTATTATTTGGTGTTTTGTGTTTTGTGTTTTTTGGGGATCAATGTTTATTTTTTTTCAAGAAGTGTGTTTAGTGTTTTTGAGGATAAGGTTTTAGGGTTTGTTAGGGTTGATAGTTAGGGATGTTTTTGGAAATAGGGTTTTGGTTTTTCATGGGATGAGAGATTATAGTTTTTGGGATGCGGTTTTACAGTTTTTTGGGTTGATGGTTTAGTGATTTTTTGTTCTATGTGTTACCAATATTTTGGCGATGATAAATAAGGATGTTTAAGATGGTGGAATTTTTGTTTTCTGAGGATAATGATTTTTGTTTTTTGGTACTATGGGTTCAGTGTTTTTTAGGATATGGGTTTATTGTTTTGAGTATGAGAGTATATGTTATGTTTAAGATGATGGTTTAGGTTTTTTGGGGAATAGAGATTAGGGTTTTAGGGATTTGGATTTAGAGTTTTTTTGTGAGGTTTTAGGGTTTTTGGGACTAAGTGTTTAGTGGTTTTTACAACCGAGTATTTAGGGTCTTTAAGATGAGAATTTATGGGTTTTATTGGGTGACTATTTAGGATTTTTAGAGGTCAGGGTTTATTAATTTATAGGGATTATGGTTTAGGATTTTTGGGTGTGAGGTTTTAGGTTTTATTAGGGCTCAAGGTTTAGGGTTTCTGGGATGAGGGTTATGGGTTTTGTGGGCCAACATTTTATTGTTTTTTGGGCCAGATAATTTTGTGATTTTTAGGGGTGGGTATTAGGGAATTTTTATTCTAAGGGTTTTGAGATTATTTGGGGATGATGGTTTAGGGTTTTGGGGCTATGGGTTGAGGGACTTTTTTAGGTGACAGTTTAGTGTTTTTGTGACCGAGGGTTTTAGGTTTTTTAGTACATAATGTTTATGATTTTTTGGGACAAAATGTTTTGGGTTTTTTTGTGCTGATGGATTAGAAACTTTGTGGGCTCAGTGTCTAAGAAAATTTTTTGGTCGGTGGTCTAAGGTTTTATTGGGCTATGTGTTTCGGGTTTTTTGTTTGGAAAGTTTACTATTTCAGGGGGAAAAGGGTTTAGGTTTCTTTCGGCGTTGAGAGTATAGGGTTTTTTGGGGCTTGGGGTATAGGATTTTTTGTGTAGTGGGTTTAGAGTTTTTCTTTCTGAAGGTTTAAGGGTTATTAGTGTTCAAGATTTAGTGTTTTTTCTAGATGCTGGTTTTAGTATCCTGGTAGATGATATTTTTAGATTTTTTGGGTGGGGGTTTAATGGTTTTGGGGGGTTGGGGTTGGGGGTTAGGGATTAGGTTTTTTTATCTATCGTTTTCATTGTTATTGTGGATAATGTTTAGAGGTCATTTGAGTTGAGGGATTAGGTTAATTTTAGAATAACTGTAAGTTATTTTTCGGATTAGATTTTATGGTTTATTAGGGATGCGGGTATGGGTTTTTGAGTGATGAGGGTTTTGGATTTTGAGGAATGAGGGTTTGGGGTTATTTGGGGTAGAGGGTTTCGGGATTTTTGGCACTATGAGTTTAGGGGTTTTTGTGTATGAGAGTTTAGGATTTTTTGTGGCAATGGGTTTGAGATTTTTAGTATTAAGGATTTCTCTTTTCACTGAATGATGGTTTATGGTTTTTTGTGGATATGAGTTTATTGGTTTTAAGGGATATGTGTAAGAACCTGGATCTTCATTCAGGTGTGTTTTTAGTTTCTTTTTGTTTTCGAGAAAAAGATGAGTTTTAGGAAATTTCAAGAATACATGCCATGTACTTATATGTACACACCGTGTACCCGGTTGCCGCGGGTAGCCGTGTTCTGGCTGTGTAACGACTGAGTGCATGGCCGTGTGTGGTGACCTAGAAACCCCCTAAAGAAGAGGCCGGATAACGAAAATACACGCCATGTACATTTAAATAACACACCATGTAATTTACATTTATTTCCTTAAACAGACTGGGGCCGCGTCTGATGGAAAGAAGCATCTACTTCTCAACCTATCTCGTCCGGGAGAAAATGAAACCACCAGATCTTCGCGGATCCCCTCACTCACCGTCCATTCTCCGATCTTACCTCCGCCAGTTGCGTTGAAATTGCATCAGTGAGATCCTATTTCATCTAGAACCTTGTTTCCTGATTTCTCGTCTTTCATGAGAAATTATTGGTTGAACGTTTTAGCATTTTTTTTGTAGATCTACGGTGTTCTAGGGTGATTTAAGGCTTGAGGTTTAGGTATATCGATCTCGCAATGCGGATGTAGGTGGATTGTTCCTTCCCGTAGACAGTATTTGAATGTTTTGTTCCCATGTGACCAATACCCAGGTAGGTGGTATTGTGTTTTTATTTTTTAGCCCTTTTATTACCTGATATTCCTTATTTGATTAGATAGAGGTTAATTGTTGTGAATAGTGTTAAATTTTCCATGTTATGGATGATTCTCCCTTGATTGCTCGTTTTGACCATTTGGTCTTGACTGACTATAAGGCTCATTGCTTTCCTTGACTAGTATTGTTAGGATGATGTGATTATTATCTAACATGATATGATATGTTTTAGGTTGTCTATCCATGTAATTATTGAGGTTTACTTTGGCTTCCATGTATCGTTTGTGAATGATTGACTTACACAGGGCTGTGGGAACCGGTTGTAGTAGACCATAGGGAGAATGGATGCTGAGGGCTTCCCCAGAGTGTCTTTTTTATTATAACGTTGCGAGACCATAGGGGGGATAGAATTTTTTCTCCCTCAGAGTGTCTTTAGTTTACACATTATGGGCCACATGGGGAATTGGATGTTGACTTCTTCCTTAGAGTGCCTATTAGTTACCGAATAAGACCACAAGGGTAATTGACGGTGAGTGATTTCTCAGTGAGTCTTTGCTAAAGAAAAACTGTATGGGTTAGACTATGAGTACTTCCTAGAGGGTTTCTGGTGTTTTTTAGGTTGAACTAGAGGGGCTAGGATGTGAGTACTTCCCAGAGGTTTACCTGGTTTTATTTAGCTGCTTACATGGTATATGAAAATGAATGCAATTGAATTTGTAGGATTTTTACAATGTGTACTCTCTTGTTTACTGCTTCATTTTGGCGATTGCATTACATATATATTCATTGACTATTAGGAAAAGATCATTGGGTGGTTTCCAATTAGTAATAGTCTCACACCCTGTTATGGTCATGATTTGGGTTCCAAACAGATTATGTTGATGTGGGTATAGATAAGGGAAGTTTCGTTCTACCTGAGGTACTTGATTTCTATGGAGATGGGGAGCATGGGACCCAGCTTATGCTTTTGATGTTATGGAGCTGTTTACATGCTTTTCTTTTGTACATGGGTTTAGTACTGTATTCCATCATTGTGGTTTTATTGTCTTCTTTACTAGACATATGTATCATGCATCATTTATATATTTGTTATCTAGTTGTTTATCACTTCTGCTATATACTTATTGCATGTTTTATAACTTCCACTGTTGTATATATTTTATTTATTCTATTTTACTCTACCAATTAGGGTATAGTTTCCCCACTATCACATCCAAGGCCCACGCTGCTAGTCGGAAGCCTATGGTATTTGGGGAAATGCGTTTGAGGCCATGTGACCAAATAGGTATGGGGCACCTACGGGCGGCTTCCAGAACCGGGACGTTACAATGTGGTATCAGACCGATTATTTTTCTTCTTGACTTACTGTTTGAATGATATAGACAGGGATAGGAAGTAATAGGTACTTGGTAATAATATGTTCCTCAGAGTAGCTAACCCGTGTACAAGGAAAAGACAATTTACCACATATATTGTAATTTTTATGGTTTTACAATTATTATAGTTGATTTTATTTCACCATTGGGTGATTCACATGTATTGTGTTGTTATTGTTGTTATTATCGAGGTTCTATTTTCTGTTGAAACTTGATGAGATGAGGGTATTCCATCTCATGGATTATGTAGGCACTTAGTAGAGATCACATGTCAATCAATATTTCCATGCTAATTAGGGTTCATTAATGATTGCATTTTTTTGTGATATATATTGTGCTAGAGATGGATATTGTTGTGATAGATACCTTGATAGAATAATTACTTTTTGAATAGAATATTTAATTGTGTATGGTTTAGTATGAATGGACGCCAATAATTGGTTCATGAGGTGTTATTGGCCCTCATGGACCGAAATTTAGTGGTTACATTCATTGTTACGATTATATATAACATGTAAAAAATTCCACGATTTGATTCATCGGGATTATGCTTCCCCACGAATTTGTATTTGGATCCTTAATGTTTGTTTCATTGTTTTCTTGGTTCCGGAGTAGTTTTTGAGGATTACTGTCTGAAGAAAAAAAGAACACACTGCGTGTATTGATGAACATATTCCTTGTGTCCTTCTATATGGGAAGGAACTTTTTTTCTTATGTACATTTCATGCACTATATATACGTGTAGGGTAGTCTCTAACTGTGTCACTGGCAATGTGGGAAAAGACTTGGGGATGGGAAATCATTGGTGGGACATGTAGTGTATCAGATGTGCATGTCGTGTTGTGTAGACCATGTTTGAACCCATGTGACTAAAGACCCAGATGGATAAAACATAGGTTATAGACTTTATTTCAATCTTGAACACACCGTGTAGAAAAAATGTTATATTCGACCGTGTAACAAACAACACGGGGCGGTGAAATCCTTCTTGTAAAGGTCGTGTCTGGAATAAACATGTCATGTAGAGTCATTCGGCTAACCAGCCATGTAACTAACAACACGTGTCAGTGAAGTTCACCTAGTACACACTATTCCTGGCATTAACATTCTATGTTGACTTGTTCTAGGGGAAACATGTGGGTTAGTCATGTAGAATAATTCCGGAAGGGGAACACGATTCAAGTACATGTCGTGTACTGGAGAAACACGCCTTATTTATGGGGTGTTACATAACCACAGTTGGAAGGAGTGAACTCCCATGTGAAGGCTTAAGGGAATAGACCGTGTTGGAATTATACATGCCATGTATCCATGTTTTGAAAAAAATGCATTCATTCATTCTCGTGTTCCCTTATTACACTTCTATGTCTCAGTACCTATTAATATTGATCTAAGGAGTGTGCCTGACATTGCAGAGTCATGCCATCGAGACATCCTCCAGCTGTCCACCAGTTCTAGGGAAGTGATCAAACAATGGATATGGACGATCAAGGACTTATAGAAGATCCTCTAGTTGTGCTAGTCTTGGCCCCAATTGTCATTCTGGGCACTCGTGTCGATGCACATTTTTTAGATGGATTTAAGAGCTTCTTGCAGACCTTCCGAGTTGTAACACATCCTTCCTCTTCTATGGAAGATTTTACATGGGTTTTCCAATAACAACATCTTCCAACATTCACATGGGATGGAGGACCATTGGTTGTAGTGTCATGGTTAGAATTGATGCTACCTATCATCGTGCATCTGGAGACGCCTCCAGAGAAGAGATTGAATCTCACTGCATGCATGCTTCGGGATTCGACCAAGAGATGGTGGGATGTGATCTCAAAGGAGGGACGCTAGAAGTTCATGATATGGGATGAGTTATAGAGTGCCATATTTGATCACTTTTACCCAGAGACATTGAGGGAGGATTGAGCCTAAGAGTTCATGAGTCTGTAGTAGGGTATTATTTCTATAATGGAGTATTCTTCTCGCTTCACAGAGTTGCAGTACTTCACACCTATTATAGGAGGTGATGAGTTTTTTATGTCAAGTATTTTTGAGGATGGTCTTTGGAATGACAACCGATCTTGGGTGAACATCTATTGGTTGACATCCATCACTTCTATAGTCAACACGGGGCTGATCATGGAGCGAAATCTGAGTGGTTCCCGAGTAGTGATCCAGGGAGTCTCGACATTCGGAGTTGTTATTCCTCCTACTGACTGTATGAAGAACTGTAGGGAGTCTACTTGTGGAGATCTGTGGAGACAGGAGACATATTTTGTAGCCAGGTGGTGTGCTACCAGTGTGGGAAGAGCGGATATTAAATACCACTTTTCCCGAGTGACCCTGTGGAGTGATGATATTTCGGCACGATGGGTCACAATCAGTGTTTCTATCAGTTTTTCTCACTGGAAGCTGGTGATAGGGGTTCTTCTATGATTCCTCGTTCAAGAGAAGCCCCACCAGTTGCTCATCAGTTATGGAACTGGAGTTCTCCCAGTTGTTTGGGCCAAGGTGGAGGTCATGGTCATGGTAGCAAGTCGCCATGAATTTTGTGACACTAGGGTGGATCATCTTAGGGTTGTTAGGCAGGGTCACAGGGTCGCGGTAAATGCTAGGAATTTTCAGAGGATCAAACACAGCAGGTGTAGAACCCCAGACCCTCTAAAGCCAGAGGATCTATTCTTGTTGCCTCGGTTTTAGCTTCGGATCTTTTGGATAAATGGGCTTCCCATAATTTTATATTTTTTGTTGTTATAGAGTTTTAGGGGCTCTGTATCCTTAATTCTGCTGATTACATGACTCCGGACACTCTGTTGGGGACAAGAACGACTAGGGTACGTCATTACAAGGAGTTCCATCTTGAGGTTGGTGGGTGTTACTTCTTCTGGGACCTATTTGTCTTAGAGATGACATGCTATTATGTTATTCTTGGAATGGACTGGTTAGTTCCCTTCAAAGCGTTTGTCGATTTCTATCGTTGTAGGGTGAGTTTCACATCACCAAAGGGTGGATTGTTTCTTCATAAGGGCGAGTGGGATGTCCATGCAAGGAGAGCAGGACCCGAGCATCATGGATTGGGATGAGTTATATCCCAGATTTCTTGTCTATATCTAGTCAACCTGGGGACTTCATAGATTTACTTTCCTCTAGTGGTGGATCGTTTTATGGATGTCTTTCTTGAGAAACTTTCAGGTTTTCCTCTAGGTTGATAGATATAATTTTCTATTTATCTTGTTACATGAATGTTACTGGTTCCCATTCCTCCTTATAGGATGGCTACACCATAGTTTCAGAAGCTCAAGAAGTTATTGGGGAAGTTGCAGGAAAAGGGTTTCATTAGAACCAGTAATTCTCCTTAGGGATCGCCTGTCCTGTTTTCAAAGAAAGCAGAAGTTACCCTCAAACTTTTTGTGGATTGTCAGATGATGAACCATTCGATGGTCAGAACTGATACCCCTTACTGATTTTTTATGATCTCTTTGATGATATTTGAGTATCTTGGGTGTTTTCAAAGATTTACTTGATATCGGGATACCATCAGGTGCATGTTAGACAATCTGATATACCTCTTACATCCTTCCAAAGTAGGTATGGTCTATACGAGTAGTTGGTTATGCCATTCAATCTCACCAACACATCTGCAGTATTCATGGCAATGATGAACAATGTGGTCCATCCCTACTTGGATTCATTCATGATAGTTTTTGTGAAATATATCTTGGTGTACTCTCACACTTGACATGACCATGCCAAACATTTTGAGATCGTTTTGAGTACACTGATAGAGAATCAGATATATTTTAATATTTCAAAATGCTACTATTTGATGGACCAGAATCTCTTCTTGGATAATGTTATCTTAGAGACATGAGTATCAGTAGACCCAATGAAAGTGAGAGCAGTAGCTTCCTAGGATCCGCTGGAGAATTTCATTGAGGTCCGAAGATTTCTAGGGCTGGAAGGTTATTACATGTGTTTTATATAGGTATTTTATCACATAGAAGTGCCACTAAATGGCCTATCTAAGAAGGGTGTGATGTACTTATGGTCAGATTTTTTTGATTCATCCTTTCATGAGCTGAAAGGGAGGTTGACATCAGCACCGATACAATTATTTCCATCACCGAACAAGAGATATACAGTTTACTATGATTCATCAGGTATTAGGCTGGGAGCACAGCTTATGAATGTGGAAGGAGTCTTTTCGTATGGGTCTCAGCAGTTGAGGCCACATGAGAGGAATTACCCGACACACTATCACGAGTTGGTTGCGGTTTTTCTTGCTTTGCGCATTTGGAGACACTGCCTTCTAGGAGAAAATTTGGAGGCTTTCACCAACCAAAAAAGTCTCAATTATATCTTCACTCAGTGTGACCTGAATTTGAGACAGTGAAGGTGGGTTGAGTACCATACATCCTTTTACATTGATTTTTCATACACGCCTAGGAAAATCAATGCAGTGGTTGATGCACGGAGCATGATGACTCAGATGCAGGTAGTTCAGAAATCCAACATTGAGTGGTAGCTTATGGCTATGTTCTCAGAGAAGAATTTTGAGTTTCACGGAAGACATAGGAAAATGTTTTTATCTTATGTAGCTGTTACCTCTTCTCTTTATGTTTGAGAGGGAATGATGAAACTATCATATTCAGAAGGACTGGTCCTATGGGAGAGTGTCAAGAAAGGACCCTGTTCCTGGATGGATAGTCGGTGAGGTAGAGATCTTCTGTTTAATGGATGCCTGTGGGTGCCAGCAGACACACATAAGGAGATGATTCAAGACTTTCATTCCTCAGTTTGGGTACTCCATCTTGGTGTCACCAAGATGTATCGAGATCAACACTATCAGTATTGGTGTCCATGTATGAAGAGAGGCGTCGTTGGTTTTTTCATGAAGTGTTCCACCTGTCAGTAGGTGAAGGCGGAGCATCAGTGACCAGTATGGATTTTTCAACAGTTAAAAATTCCCAAGTGGAAGGGGAATGATATTGCGGTGGATTTCGTGATAGGTTTTTTGAGGTTTCCTCAAGGGGATGATGCAGTATGGGTTATCATTGACAGACTCACAAAGGATTCTCACATCTTGTTGATCAAGGAGATATTCATTGTTGATGACCTGTGATGGTTGTACATCTGAGAGATTGTATGTTTACATGGATTTCCACAATCTATTATTTCAGATAGGGATTCCCATTTTACTTCTTTTCTCTGGTAGGGACTTCATAGGGCTTTCGGTACAAAGGTACATCTATATACAACTTACCATCCCCAGAGAGATGGCTAGTACCAATATATGATTCATGTTCTTGAGAACATGCTTCAAGCATGCATCCTATATTTTGGAGGTTCTAGGGAGAAGCAAATACATCTTTTGGAGCTTTCCAATAATAATATATTTCATGAAACTATTCAGATGGAACCTTTTTAGGATTTGTACGGTAGTCCATGCCGAACACCCTTATGTTGGCAGGAGGCAGGAGGGGAAGTGATGTTGGGACCTCGTCTTGTCTTGGAGGCCTCAAAAACGTTAGAGTTGATTTAGAAGAGGATAGTTATAGCACAGTCATGACAGATGGCTTATGCTAATCAGTGAAGACGACCTATGGAGTTCAAGGTCGGAGATCATGTTTGGTTACGTATCGCACTGAGGTTGGGACACATTAGGATTAGGATATTGGGTATGCTTTCACAGAGATATGTCAGGTTTGTTGAGGTGTTGGAAAGAGTTAGGCCAGTTTCCTATCATTATCAGTTACCACATATGAACTGGGTTTTGTATGATGTCTTCCATGTTTCTCAGCTTCGACGTTACATCTTAGGCATATCTCACGTTTTCCAACCGGAGTAGTATGAGCTAGAGGTGGATGCCTCATTCCAGGAGCATCCTATATGTATTATTGATAGAAGTGTGAAGGTTCTTCATGGCCAGTCTGTTCCTCTGGTATGAGTGAAATGGAATCATGGGTGAGTACAGGAAGAGACATGGGAGAGGGAGGTAGAAGTATGATCGTAGTGGCCAGAGATGTTCAAGGGTTCTTCTTCTATGATTCCTTAATAGGAAAGTTAATGGACAAATCTCATTAATGGGGGGAAGTTTGTAAGAAACTGGATCTTCTTTCAGGTATTTTTTTCTTTTCTGGTTGTCTTCAAGAAAAATAATAGTTTCTAAAAATGTCATGAGTACATACCCTGTACTCGGTTGCCGCTGGTTGATGTGTTATGGACATGTAACGACAGAGCACATGACCCTTTATGGTGACCTAGAGACCGCCTAATGCGGAGGCTGGATATGGAAGTATATTCTATGTACTTTTAATGAACACGACACGTACTTTATTTTTATTTCAATAAATTGAGTGGGGTCGCATTTGATGGACATAACCATCTTATTCTCAACTTTTCTCATCCGGGAGTAAACGAGACCGCCAGATCTTCACTGAGCCCCTGACTCATCGTCCGTTCTTTGATCTGTACTCCATCATTTGTATTGAAATGGAATCATTTAATTCTGTATTCATCTAGAACCTCATTTCCTGATTTCTTCCCTTTCACAAGATATTGTCGGTTGAACTTTTATAGAATTTTTAAGATCTACGACGTTCTAGGGGGATTCAAGACCCGAGTATCACCTATATCAATATCACAACGCCGAGGTAGGTGGTTTGTGTCTTTCCGTAGATATTCCTTGAATGTTATGTGAAAAAGTGACCAATACACAAGAACAAGGTATTGCATGTTTATGGTTTAGCCCTATTATTACCTGTTGTGACTGGTTTGTTTGGATACAGATTAATTGTTTTGAATAGTGTAAAATTTTCCATGTTATGGACGTTTCACACTTGATTTCTTGTTTTTACTATTTTGTCTAGCTTTCCTATTAGGCTTCTTGCATTCCATGCCTAGTATTGTTAGGATGGATTTATTACTATTTGACATGATATGATATGTTGTAGATTGTTTATCCAAGTAGTTTATAAGGATTAATTTGGATTCCATATATCATTTTTGCATGATCGAGTTACAAAGGGATGTGGGAACCTAGTGTAGTAGACCATAGGGGGGAATGGATGTCGAGGTTTTCCCTAGAGTGTCTATTTTACTATTACGTTGCGAGACCATAGGGTGGATGGACATTGTGCTCCCTCAAATTGTATGTAGTTTCTTCATTATTTTCCATAGAGGGAATTGGATGTTTATTTATTCCTCAGTGTTCCTATTAGTTACCCATATGAGTCTACATGGGTAATTGATGGTGAGTGCTTCCTTAGAGAGTCTTTTCTAAAGCTGAACCAGAGGGGTTAGACAGTGAGTACATACTAGAGGGTTTTTGGTGTTTGTTTGGTTGAACTTGAGGGTTTAGGCTAGGAGTACTACCTTGAGGGTTACCTGCTTTTATTTAGCATCTTACATGGTACATTAAAATGAATGAAATTGACTTTGGAGGATTGTTACTATTTGTACTTCCTAGTTTACTACTTCAATTTGGTTATTGACTTCAATATATATTCATTTACTATTAGGCACAGATTTTTGTGTGGTTGAATACTGGTATTAGTCTCACACGCTTTTTGGGTGATGCTTTCGGGCCCAAACAGATTATATTGCTGCATGTATAGATAAGGGAAAGTGCCCTTCTACTTCAGGTACTTGATTTTTATGGTTCTGGGAACATGGGACCAAGATGAGGCTTGTGAGGCTATGGGGTTGTTTACTTGATTTACTTTTGTAGTTGGGTTTAGGATTGTATTCCATTATTGGGGTTTTTTTGGCTTTATTCCTAGAAATATGTATCATGCATCATTTATATATGTATGCTCTAGTTGTTTATCACTTCTGCCATTTACATATTACATGTTTAAATACTTCTACTATTCCTATCTGTTTTACTTCTGCTGTGTTACTCTGCTTATAAGGGCTTAGTTTCCCCACTATCACAACATGTGCCCTCGCTTCTAGTCAGCAGCCTCTGGCATTAGGGGAAATGTTCTTGAGGCCATGTGACCAACTGGGTACGGGGCACCTCTAGGTGGCTTTCGGATCGGGACATTACACTAAGGGTTTAGGGTTTTTAAGGGATGATGGTTTAGGTTTTTCCACGGCTTAGTACTTAGGGATTTTTGAGATTAAGGTTTTTCTACGGAATAGGGTTTAGTGTTTTGTGGATGGGGGTTTAGATATTTTTCTAAGTTATGCTTCTTGGTATTTTGTGGTTTAGGCTTTAGGGGTTTTTATGTCTGAGGGTTTCTTTTTTTACATAGTGGGTTTAGGGGGTGTGGTTTTAGAGGTTTGAGGATTTGGGATTATCCTTTTTGGGGATGAGGGTATAGGGTTTTTTTGTTTAGGGTTATTGTATTTTGGGATGGGGTTTTAGTCTTTTTTGGGGATGAGGGTATAGGGTATTATGTGTCTATGTTTTAGAGTTATTTGGAAATGGGGTTTTAGAGATTTTTGGGGATTATTGTTTATGTTTTTTTAGGATTTGCATTTAGGGTTTTTGGGGCTCAGGATTAAGGTTTTTTTGGGTTAGGGTTTTATGTGTTTTTGTGGATAAGGTTTTAGGTATTTTTTGGGGATTATGGTTTATGGGTTTTATGGATTATGTATTTGGGTTTTCTGGGGATGGGGGTTTATAATATTTTGTGGATGAATTTTTTGGGTTATTTGGGGACAAAGGTTTTTGGTTTTTCAGAACGCATGCTTTACAAAATTTTAGGGCTGAGAGTTTAGGGTATTTTATACTGAAGGTTTAGGTTTTTTTAGTGAAATGTGTTCACTATTTTTTGGGGTGTATTTTTTGTGGTTTTTTATGAATTAGAGATTATTATTTTTTGGGGTTTATGGTTTAATTTTTTTTGGGACAACTGCTTTCTGGGTTTTTTGGATGAGGGTTTAGGGTTTTTTGGGTTTAGGATAAAGGGTTTTTTAAGTCTACGGGTTTATGATTATTGGGGGTTGAGGGTTTAGTATTCTTTTTGGGAGGGGGGTTTAGGGTTTTGGTGGCTGAGGGTTTCTGATTTTTTTGGGGATGTGGGTTTTTTTCATTAGATATGTGGTTTTAGGGTTTTTTGGGGAAGAGGGTTTTTGGGATTTGGGCAGGGTTATAGGGTTTTTTTTGAGTTGGGGGTTTATGTTTTTTTGGGGTTAGGTGTTTAGGATTTTTTTGGAATGATTTGGTATATTTTTTTTCTAATAAGGGATTTGGATTTTTTGTGGATTTTGGTTTATGGTATTTTTTGGGTGAGGGATTAGGTTTTTTTGGATCTTTTGGTATATTATTTTTTGGGGGTGATGGTTTAGGGTTGTTTGTTCTATGGGTTATGTTTCATTATGTTTGTTCATTTAGGTTTCTTTGGAGCGTTTATGTTTTTCGGGGGTTTTGGGTTTAATATTTTTTGTTTCAGTGGTTAGGGGTTTGCGGTTTTTTTTTTATCTAATGTGTAAATTCTTATTATTTCACTGAATGAGTAATGATTACTGTCATCGTCTTTATGAAATAAATTTCTCTTTCAGGATTTGTATCTATATGCAACCTGCTTATTTTCACAATTTATGTTTTGATGAAATGATTATGAAACCTATTTATTTTACCACACATTACGATTTCATTGCATGTTTATGAAACTATTTTAATTTAATGGGGTTGTGATATTTTTTTGCATCACAAGAAGGTAAGATTTCAAAATGTGATGATTAAGACCTATATATCCTTTCAATGCATTGGGTAATGATAAATGTTTTTTGACTACAAAGGGTATATGGGAGGGAATCACAATTCCGAAACAAGAGGGTACTTGAGTGGACATCTGAAGATTGGAAAACAAATGGTACACAAGAGGACATCCAAATCCCAAAATTGTAGGGTACAAGAGATGGAATATCAATATCAATGTCGGTAAATGGGTGATTAATGTAAGACAACCATTTTACAAATCCAATAGTAGTCCACCATGACATTGGGGTTTGTATATGATTATGTGTCTTAAACAACATACTAGTTTTATTCATACGATATTCCTTTATTGATCATGTTTTTTATTTCATTTTGATTCATGTATTTTTATCTAAAATTATTTATGTCATGATTAATTTTTATGATTTCTTATATATAGGGTATGTTATTATAATGATAATGATCATGTTATCATAACATAATGTTCTTTCTATTGTTATGAATTTATATTATTCACCCTTAATGAGCATTTTATCTCACCCTTTTCATGACTCTCCATCCCTCGGTTGTGAATAATGGTATTTAATTATAAATACTAAGGGGGAGATAATTATGGGAAACATTGAAGATATTTCACTATGATAGATTTTTTTTGTTCTAGGTTTCCAACAACACTAAACTAATATTTTCTTTGGGTATCTATTTCCTTAATGTTTAATGTATTTTGAAAAATTGATGTAATGTGTTTGTAATTTAAGGTAGGGTCTCTAGAGATTGTATGAGAGAAATGTTTTAGTAACCCATTGGAATCTAGTATGTTAAACCCTTAGTGAGATCCCCATGGAAATGTCTCGGGATATCTGAAATGATAATTAAATTATAATAACATTTCCTATAATTTAGGTAATGGTTTCAGTGAGTGGTTTCCAAAAATAATCCCAGTCTAGATAATACATTTGGATGTAGCGCTAGCACAAATTTACCTAAGTGTAAAAACTATGAAAATATTTTTTGGGCCTAAAACAGGGTAATCTGGTACAAAACAAAAATTCCTTCTATACACCCAATTTGACACTCTCGGGGGATATTCATTAGGAATTCAAAAACTATTCATGAACAACCTTGATGGATTTAAATAGTATTTTGTTATAAATAAACAAGGATAATCCTAATCTTTCATATATTGAAGAAGTAGGATCCATGATTTGGGAACACTATAAGTAATTTTAAATTATAATAAGGTATCAAAATATTATAAATTATTCACATACTATTCCTTCTATATTTTGTCAATGGAATGAACTCAAGGGATAATTGTAAACATTTAATGTCTTAGATGTGAAAAGTTTGTACATTATTAAAATAAATTTCACAAGTGGAAATCTCATGATGAGATTCATGATGTTGGTATGATAATTGTTTATACTTATATAGATATAGAGACTACAAAAAACATGTGAATTATATATGATATTATTTTAGTATTGTTACCATATGAAGAATTGATAGATTAATATTGATGATCATTAAAACATGATTAATATTTAGTATTACATGAAAGAGGTATTGTTGAATAATATTATGATGACTAATTAATGGTTTAGGATTAATGTTTTAAGAATAAATTATCTATTTTATGGAATTAAAAAACTATGATATATGAAAAATGAAATATATAAGTATTTTCAGCATAATTTTTGTGTGTGACGGTGTAGTATTTTATGCGTCTGGGGTTGAGGATTTTTATGTTGTGTGGTTAATTTTTTTAGGAATGGGGGTTTATGGTTATTTTAGGCTGACTGTTTAAGGTTTTTTGGGATGACTATTGGGGGTTTCATTGAAATGAAGGTTTAGGATTTCATGGTGTTTCACATTTAGGCAATTTCGTGGAAGATGCTTCTAGGAAATCATGAGTTCAGGTTTTATGTTTTTAAAGGTTGAGGGTCTATTGGTTTTTAGGTAGATTGTTTATCCTTTTTAGGTATAAAAGAATTGGGTTTTATAGGGAATAGGGTTAGGGTTTTATGGGGAATGAGGTGCATCGATGGATGAAAAATATTTAACAAACCTCCAGTATAATCCTTACAATCCTGGAAAAATCCAAACATTGGTTACCTTCATCGGTTTGGGATACTCTTAAATTAATTAGACCTTTTCTACATCCAAAAAAATCCCTTCCACCCCTACAAAAAATAAAAGAAATAGAATATATTCCATCAAAAAAAAAATTTATTAATATTGGAATAATGTTGGATATCTTTAATTGTCTCACCCACCTATTGAAAGATCTCATCATGGATTTCTAGAAATTTTTTATACACCCAGATTTCATCAAAATAGCAAACAATGAATTTTACAATGAATGAACAAAGGGAAAGGTTCATTAAGCTCATGATGGTAATTGGTTAATTAGTTAAATAAAATGGGATGACTAACCACTAATACAAATAGAAATTAGTTTTAGAAGCTGTTTTCCATTCAAATCATTATTTAAATCAAATTTTTTGGTATCCACATTTATGATCAGCTTTTCAAAATTGAGATGCCCCACATAATACATCATGAATTTCATTTAGTCGAAAAATGGGATAACAATGCATAAATATTATTTTTTTTGATGACATCATAGACCAGACACATGCACCATGTTCCATCATTCCTAGATACTAGGACCATTGATAGGGCCTATGGACTCAATATTTCCCTCTATAATCCTTCCCCATTATAACTTCTACTTGACAGTGGATATATATTGTCTCTTCCGGATTGGATCTGTATGTTGACTTGTTAGTAATTGTGGAACCATGTTTGAAGTCAATCCTATGCTCAATGCCTCTATAAGGTGGTAATCCATCATGTTTTTCATTGAAAAAAAACCAAATTCATAAATTAAAGAAACAACACAAGAATGAAAAGAATGGTGATGTTTGTAATTTGAAAGGAATGCATCCTTACTAATTAGCAAGAACACATTATCACTTAATAAATCACCTTTGAACACTCTTTTTATTGGAAATAAAATTACCTTTCAATCAAAACTCTATTTTTAATATCTTTTATTTCCCTAATTTCATTTTTTTAACTCATCTCTCATTTTCCATCTTAATTTTTCCACTCTTTTCATTTTTTTCCCTCCTTAATTCTTTTCCCAACTCATCACTCACTTTTTTATCATGCAATTTTTAATTATTCCCACATTCATTTTCACCCATTTAGTTTTCCTTTATGTATTATATCTCTATCCTCACCTGATCTTCATAATATTTTATGGGGCTATTTGGAGCCAAAAAAGATATTTCCACCATTGAAGTGAAAATAGAAGTAGTTAGCATAGACATCTTACATCACCCTTCTATCAAATTTCTATGATATCCCTAGTAAAAATTGTTCATCCTCCACTAGAGCAGAATTAGAAAGAACCTCATCATGATATTTTCTAATTTTAAAAGAAACTATGACCTATTTTGTAACACTCAATTCCCTACTATAATTCAACCTCTATAATATATATGATATTGTATGCCTTAGAGTAGAAAACTAAACTTCTCCACTAACATGGTAACCGAGAAATTAGTATAACATCCACTATCAATTATCATACTACATATCATATACTTGATGTGGCATATCATATAAAAAATATGCTATTACTGCTCCCCATTGTGACTGCCTTTTGGTTGATCATTTAAAGAAATTATTTCCACTAATTCATCTCCATGTATGGGTTCTTTATCTTATACATCCTAAATATCCTCCAATGGAAGAATATCATCACTAATAGAGTTCTCAATAAGGATCTCTCCATTATCAAAAACATTCATGGTCCATTTATTTTGGCATAGAGATGCAATATGACAATTTCCTTGACATATAAAACAAATAATATAATGAGTGTATAGAAGGGAAATTCATGTCTATTTTTTCTTTTGAATCTATTGGAATGAAATTATTTGTGGACTCTTATTTTTAATTTGAAAGTGTTTTTAAATACCTTGTTTTTGTTTCAATACACTTATAATATCATTTTCTAACTTTTGGTTTATCCTTCAATAAATTTTGGGAACTTTCTTGACTCCCTCGGGAATGTAGATGATGTTTGAAATTAAGATATTTATGTAGAAAATATTCCATGTCAATATAGGATTTAAGTTACACCACATATCAAAATTTAAAATTTAATCCCTAAACGGACCATTCCATTGTAGCTCTGTGACCCCCCTCTATAATGGATCGAATCATTGATATCTCCATTTCCTTGTAGTATTCCTCCACAAACATGGAACCTTCCACATGTTTTTGTGACTGAAAATGAAAATACTTATAGTAATGACCAGAAATCTACCTTTTTCATAACGTCATCCTCATTTCATCCCATGTTTGAATTGGCCATTATCCATTTCCGCATAAACTTACATGTAATTGGTCCAACAAAATAATTTATTAATCATTGAACTTACGAACCAACAATTTTTCCATCCTCTTATCTATGTAGTTTTGAATTACATACACATATAAAAATACTTCTCCCACTACAATTCATGTTTTGGGTAACTTATTACTTGATAGGATGGAAGTTTTATATTAATGCGCCCCTAGTAATTTTCTCTTTGAATAGAACATTTCCTTCACCTTAGAAATGTTTCTTCAAAATTGGAAAACTCATCATCACCATAATAATCTTCTTCTTTCACAGAACCCTTGATATAGAGGATTATTTCATATAATCCATCCTACAATTCAATCTTTTAAATTTGTCAGTGATAGTTTTCCTGAATAATTTTAGGTCAATCTCACTTATTTCTCCCTCATTATCCATTTTTTCAAATCCACACACACTATTTCTCTTTTTTTATCTCTGGAGAGGTTCCTCAAACTTTGAATAACAACATATTGGTTCCCAAATGTGTTATTAAATATAATCCATAATATAATTAATATCTATCAATCAACTCAGGTAATCATTAAATATATATATATACTTTTAAAGGGTTTCAATAAATGGTGTCCAATAAATATGTGAGGTATTGTGAGATGGGAGAAACTATTAAGGTTGAATGTTGGAGATAGATAAATTAAAGAAGATGGAAAATAAGAAATAAAATGAAATCAAAATTGTGAATAAATGAGCTAATTCAACATTTCAAATGCGTAGTTTTTGGTCATTTTATTTTAAATTGATTTGAATTTTTTCCCTTTTTGAGGTTCAATATTCATGAAATGAGATAAAAATAGTGAATTTTTGGAGAAAAATGTACAAGAGATGAAAATTGCACAATGCTCAAATCTGATTGAAATGATTTAGAAGGGTGAGATTAAATGAACTTCAAATACGATTGGAATCGATTTTGGTTATAGTTAGATTTACCAATATTGAATTTATAACACGAATTGATTTACTATATCTCCAATCTTATGTGTGGAAAATCAATGTTTTGACATCTAAATAATGATTAGACTTTGAACTATGAAAAATATATATTATAAATCCATAAATTCAAATTAAATTCCATCAATATGGTAGAGGAATGTTATGGCCAGAATTGGTGATGACAAAAAAAATGGAAGATGGAGAACAAAAATGATGAGAGAAATAGAAAAATGAAGAACCGGGATCCCATTTGTGATCTCTGATACCAAATTATATGATACCTTATGGTTGGAGGGTTTTGGGGCTTAGGGATTACAATTATTTTGGGATGTTGGTTTAGTGTTTTTGGGGATAACCATTCTATGATTCTTTAGGATGAGGGTTTGATGTTTTAGGTGATGAGAGGTTAGGGTTTTTTATGGGTGATGGTTCAAGGATTTCATGGGTCAGACTATTTATGGTTTTTTATCATTACTATTTAGGATTTTTTGGGAATGAGGGGTCATGGTTTTTTGGGGATGAGGGTTCAGTTTTTTAGTGTTAAGGGTTCAGGTTTTTGTATAACACTTACAATTTTTATGTATATTTTTTATGATGAATGAATTTTAATTGAAATATTTCATTTCACTATGTAAAATATTCAATTTACATGGAACCTACTTGGCTTCCAATTTAAACAACACCAACATGGCATGAATTATATGCACCACTAAGTTTCTACGAAACATCATTTTATTGTTATAATTATTTAAGTAAGATAATTATATCCTAGACATTAATCATAGTAATATAAATAGTATTAATAAATATTAATATATAATTTATTAATGTTTCACATTATTAATAAATATTTATTATGAAATATATATTTTCTGGTAATGTAATTATATGTTATAAAATAATATTTTCTTAATAGAACTACTTTTTATGCCCTTTTGTAAATGATAATAAATTTAATTTTTGACACTAATATAAATTTAATATGATAAAATTAAAATATGATTTTATTATATAATGTTGAAATTATCATAAGGTGAATTTTTTGGATTTTTCTGATAAAATTCATTTTTGGGTGAACAGTAAAAATTTATAAAATTTGGTTTATATAATCCTTTTTGTTTAAAAAATGATTAGTGTTAAATTATATTTTATTTTTCAAAAGTCACAATGGGTTAATAATGAATATATTAATCCAATATTCGTCATTGGAATAATTTTTATACTGAAATTATATATAACTACTTATTTCTCTTTTGAATGTTTTTACTCTCAAAACTCACTTTCCCACCACAACATCGGGACTACTGTTAAAGCTAATTTTCCCACTTAAGTGATTTGAAATTTAAAATACAGAACTACATGGTTGGAATTAGTATGATATTATTATTATAATAATATTGATATTATTTTTTGGTAAAATGATTAGGGAAAGGGATTAAAACCTATCATAATGATTATGTTATGACAAAACATAAATAAGTACTAAACATTAATCTTAAGGACCAAAAGGACCTGAAAATTTATATGAAATACATTGGATGAAAATAATTAGACTATATCACCTCTTGGTTTGTGTCTTTTGGGTTATTGGTATATAAATAAATAGATGTTACCTATATAAGTGGATATGTAAGGAAAAGGACAAAAAGGGAATTTTCCTAACCTTTAACAATTATAAAACATTGAGATATGTAAAAAACCATATATTTTTTGTTATAAATAACATTTTAGAAGATATATGGATTATTTTATCATATTCATTTATAAATAATTTTTTAGTTTATTTATCCACTTAATATTCTTATAAATCACTAATATAGTGATTATTTAGTCAATAATTAACGAAAATAAATGATATCAAAAATGTTAAAAGTGAAGTGAATTTATTAAATAATACAATTAAATTATTTCTGATGATTAACATATAATTTTATACATCTTTAAAATTATTTTATTTTAATTTCAATTATAGTTTTATATTTCATATTTTAAATTAAAAAAATAATGTAAAAAATGACATTTTTTACAATAAATCATATTTTATTAATTTTTTTTAAAAGTAATAAAAATTATATATTCTAACATGATATATTTAATGGTTAAAACATTTAATAATTTTTTATTAATATAAAAATTGATATTTTATGTTTAACATATTGACCCATAGATTGTATAAACATGGTTAGCATGGTATGGGTTTAAGTAGTGTTTTACAAGTCACTTGCGCTAGTTTTAAAAATTAATTTCCATGAATATTGATTTTATTATTATTTAAATTAGGTTTCATATTTATAATTCAATGTATCTAAAATATTTAATATACATCACTTTATTTTAGTCTTAATGGTCAAATTACATAGGTTAGAAAACTAGATGTTTTAATAAAAACCAAAATAATAAAACTAGGGAATCATAGAGGGTAAGGATCCAAATTTTAAAAATCAAAAAAATATTTGTGTGATGTATATTTGGTTCAACCATAACTTCACATTACTCAATAATTTGTTATTATGATATGAAGATTAGATAAATGTGTCCTCAATTTATTCAATACCTTTTGGTATTTACAAGAGTTCCATTCCCACTCCACTGTAAAAAGGAAAGCACTCTACCCCATCTTCAAAACTCTCAAAACAATTATAATCATCAATTATAAAACCAATAAACATAAGAATGTCCCAAAAATCCTCTTATAATCCTCCCTTTGTTTAGAAATATTTCCAAGGAATCCTTTAGGAACGAACCAAAAGGAGTTACCATATTAAGAGGTAACGACTTCTCTCAAGATCATTTTTTATATACTTTCTCGTACCCCTACACTCTCTATGTTCCATTCCTATAGAAAAAAATCAGTATAATAAATAAAATATTATATTTTTATTCTAATTTTTGACATAATTTTACAATCATCACCGTATAATGGGTAACAAACATACCGTTTATGTGTACGGTGAACTATCACCTAACAAAATGATGATTGTTTATTTTTCCTTACCGAATCTCATGGTGGAGATTATGATTTGAAAAATATTTTTATATGTTATATGTTAAATTTATTATTTATTTATTATTTTTTAATCCTTTAAAAACAAATATATTTTTAATTTCAATTTGGGGTAAATATAATAAATTGGTTTGAGGAAGTGTGGACTTCCGCCCCTCAAAGCGATGTGATTCGTTCACACACTAAATGGAATGTATTAAGCATGGTATTTGTGAAATTATATGATATATATGATATAGGAATTATATTTTAATAATTATATATATATACATATATATACAGACATTTTTCATTTACAATATTTCTTTCAATACAACCAGAAAAAATAAAACAACATTCATGCGTACGTACAACATACCGTTTCCACGAATGGTGTCTTCTATTTAATAAATCTATATTATATATATTATTATACACATATAATGAATATAAATGATATATATATCATGTTATAAATTTTATAAATCAGTAAATTGGTACAAGGATCAATGATATAAAAAATTAATACACATGCAAAGACAATGTTGATATTACCCGAATTGAATCCTTAACAAATATTTTTGAACAAGTGGGTAATATAAAGGCATATTAAAAATATAAATGTTATAAAATATAATAATACTGTTATTTAATAGATTTATAATAATTTTATATTCATTATATAGGTGTTTCATATGAGTACAATGGGAGTAAAGACACAAGGTAAGGGAATTTCGTCTCACTTTTTATTTCTGTGAGATACATGCTTTGTTCACCACCCATTCATTTTGTGGGGAGTGAATACTACCCATGGATGTATTCAATTATTTATATATATAAATTTATGTTTATTTACTTATCATTTTTATGATATCTATTTAATACAATTAATTCATCAAAAGCTACCAAATATGTAATACAGTTATGTCTCAATTTTCCTTATTTGAGAAAAATGTTTTATTATGCACCTATTTTGTATTATCTAGGTGTCTATAATTCAATTTTACATGATATTTAATGAATATAAATCTTTTAATTATATTTTAAGAGTCATTTAATTTTTAATTAAAACATTTATAAAATTATCCAATGTTACCAAGTGGTAAGAGTGTTTTGAAACAATCTCACCGATTTTTGATATTTTTTATGATTATGCTTCCTATGATGAAATATTTTGATCCATATCTCTATTAAATTAATCAATTTTATAATATGATGGTTATTCATGATTTTTCAATGTATTATTATTATTTTTCATCTCCTTGTTATATAATGTAGCTACAAATGGTTTTTTAAGAAAGACTCACATCACACTCTCTTCGATCAGACATATATATTATTTTAAAAAAATTTATATAAAAAGTATTTCAAAATGTTTTCATGAATTACATATAAGTTTTTAATTACTTTTATTGAAATTTTTTTCAATTTTTTTTCAATATCTTATTATATAATTTGAATTTATTTTCAATGAAAAGTTTTTAAAAATGTTTTCAAGCTTTCATTTTTAGTTTTTAATGTAATTTCAATGAAAAAGTATTTTAAAATATTTGGAAGCTAATTTTATCAATTATCAAGTGAAATGTTTTATAATTTTTTTCAAGAGAATTTATATATTTTTTGAAGATTTTTTTTTCAAATTTATTTTCAAGCCTTATTTATATGTTTTATATGTATTGTTAAACAAAATGGTTTAAAAAAAGCTATATTTTTTAAATAGCCTTATCCAAAATAAGAAATGATATTTTACTTGTGAAATGTTTTTGGAATGTTATTTCTAAATTATTTTATATTAATGATGAAATCCATTCATATAAATCATGTATTTCTAGGAAATGTTCTAATGTGTACATTCATATTGTTTCACTAAATGGGTAATTCTTAATGTCATTGTCTTTATGAAACAAGTTTCTCTTTCACGGGTTTTTTGTATATGTTGCCCGATGGTTTTCACAATTTCTGTTTTGATGAAATGATTATGAAATCTATTTCTTTTTCTACAAGTTAATGAATAATTCGATGTTTATGAAACCCTTTTAATTTCATGGGGTTATGTTATTTTTTTGTACCACATCCATGTATGATTTCATAATGATATTTTTGGGACCTATATATCCCTTCAATTCATTGGGTAATGATAAATGTTTTATGAGCGCAAAGGGTACATGGGAGGGAATCGCAAGCACGAAACAAGAGGTAAATGGGAGGACATCTAAAGATTGAAACAAAATGGTACACAAGGGGACATACTAAGCCCAAAATAAGAGGGTACCTGATATGGAATACCAATATCAAAGTTGATACATGAGTGATTAATGCAAGAAAAATATGATACAAAGCCCTTGGTAGGGATCCTTGACATTGTGTTTTTTATATACAAAACATAAAAGTTTTATTCCTATGATATGATTTCTTGGATCATGTTTTTTATTTATTAATTATTCATGTATTTTTATCTACAAGTATTTAAGACATGATTCATTTTTAGGATTTCTTATATGTAGGGTATGAAAATATAATTTTCATGTTCATGTTCTTATAAATTATTGTTCGGGATATTCTTATGCAATTATATTATTCACCCTTACTTTTCATTTGAGAACACCCCTTTCACATCACTCCATCGCTTATTTATGAAGAATGGGTTTTAATTATAAATACTAAGGGGAAGATCATTATGGGAAACATTGATGATATTTCACTATGTTTATTTATTTTTTTGTTACAAGTTTCCAAAGGAACTAAACTAATACAGTCTTGGGGTATCTATTTTTGGAATGTTTTATATATTTTTCAAAAGTTATGTAATGTGTATGTATGTTAAGATTGGGTCTCTATAGATGGTATGAGAGAAAATTTCTTGTTAACATTTGGAATATTTGATCAGAAAACATTAGTAAGAACCCTAAATACATGTCTAGGGATAACTCAATGGATAAAAAATTACAAGAACATTTCCTATAATTTCGGTAAAGTATAGAGTTAGTGGTTTCCAATAAATAAATCCCTATCAAGATAATGTAGGTGGATGTAGTTCTAGAAAAAATGACCCTAGGTGTAATAACTTTGAAAATATGTTCTATTCTTGAAATAGGGTAATTTGGTACATTATAGAAACTCTTGTTATACACCCAGTTTGACACTCCTAGGGGATATTCATTAGGAATTCACAAATTGTTCATGAACCAACATGAATGATTTAAATAGAAGTATGATATTAATAAAATAGGAAAATCATGTGGTTTCATAGAATGAAGAAGCAGAGTCCCTGATTTAGGAATACAATTAGTAATTTTTCATTATAATATTGTATAGAAATATGATAAATGTTTCACACACTATGCCTTCTTGTTTTAGTCAATGTAGAAAACTCAAAGGAATATGGTTAATATTTAATTTATTATATGTGAAAATTATGGATGTTGTTAAAATTTATTCCCCAACGGTAAATGTCATGATTAGAATTAGGATGTTGGTACAAGCATTGTTTATAATTCTAAAGATAATGATACTAAAAACTGCATGTGAATTGTATGTGATATTTTTTTGTATTGTTTACATAATAATCCAGAATAGATTAATGTTGATGAAAAATAAAACATGATTAATATTTATTGTTCTAGAAATAGGTATTATGGAATATTTTTATGTAGACTATGTAATGGTTTATGAATAATGTTGTAAGAATAAATTATTGGTTTATGGAATTCAAAGTCTTTGATATATGAATTGGGAAATAATAAGTATTTTCAGCATCATTCTTTTGTTTGAGGGTATAGTATTATATGGAGCTTGGGGTTGAGGATTTTTTGTGTTGTGGGGTTTTTTTAGGGATGAGGTTTTATGGTTATTTTTGTAAGAGGGATTAGGGTTTTTTCGGATGACTTATGGGGGTTTCTGTTGTATGAATGTTTAAGATTTCATGGTGATTCACGGTTAGGGAATTTTGTGGATGATGTTTTAGGTTTATTTAGAGTTTAGGGATTATGTATTTTTGAGTTGAGGGTTTAGCGATTTTAGGGTAGAAGGCTTATCCTCATTTAGGGATTCATCCTTAGGGTTTTATGTTGAATAGGGTTAGGGTATTTTGTGGATGAGGGTTTGGGTTTATTTTGGGATGACAGTTTTTTTGGATGAGGTTTTAGGTTTTTTTGGGGATGAGTGTTTATGTTTTTTTTATACTGAGGGTTTATGATTTTATAGGGATGTGGTTTTATAGTATTTCAGGGTGAGGGTTTGTGTTTTTTGGGGTATGGCTTTTGGGTATTTGTGGATGAGTGTTTAGGGTTTTCTAGTAATGGGGGTTTTTTGGGTTTTTAGGTTGAGGGGCTAGGTTTTTTAGGGATGAGGTTTTATGGTATTTTTGGGTTTAGTGATTATGGATTCCTATGGCAGGTGGTTTCAAATTTTCTTGGGAATGGTATTTAGGGATTTCTGGGTCTATGTGTTTATATATTTTTAGGTCTTAGGGTTAATGGTTTTTTGGGGATGAGTGTATTGATTTTGTTGGGACCAATGGTTTAGGGTTTTTTGGCATGATGTATTTTTATTGTTGATGGTTTAGGGTGATTTGGGGATGATTGATTATTTTTAATGGGGGATGAAGGTTTAGGGTTATTTAGGGCTGATGGTTTATGGTTTCTTAAGGATGAGGGTTAAGGTATCTTGTCGATGATTATTTCGGGTTTCGTGGGGTGAGGGATTACAATTTATGTTGGGTGATGGTATTTTTTTTATGGATGATTTTTTAGGGTCCTTTTGGGATGTTTGATTAGGGTTTTTTGAGGTTGGGGATTTAATAATGGTGATGAAAATTTATGGTTTTTGGGTCAGTGAGTATAGGTTTTTTTTGGCTATGTGTTTAGGGTTTTTTGGGTTTTAAGGTTTAGAGTTTTTTTTGGGAGATAAGGATTTAGGGGTCATTTGGGGATTAGGGTTTTCACTTTTCTGTGGTTGATGGATTTATGGGTTTTTAGGGCTATGGTATTAGGGTTTTGTTGGGGTTGAGGGTTTTGGGTTTTGGGGGATGACGGTTTATATTTTCTTAGGGTTGAGGGTTCATGGTTTTATGGAGCTGGGGGATTAGGGATTCCTAGGGAAGATGGTTTTTTGTTTTTTTGGGATGATGATTTATGGTTATTTATGAGTGTTGAGGTTTTTTATGTGGATTTGAGATTTTTTTTGGGCTGCATGTTTTTGGTTTTTGTGTCTGGGTGTTTATGGATTTTTTCAGGGTAATGGTTTTTGAATTTTATTGGATGTGGGTGTAGTGATTTTTGTTGTTGAGGGTATAGGGTTTTTTGGGGCATTCTGTTTAGGGATTTTTATAGCTGATGGATTTTTGATTTTTGGGAATGATTGATTAGGGTTTTTTTGGGGATGATGGTTAACAGGTTATTTTGGAGGAGTGTTCAGGGTGTTTTGGAGCTTAGGACCTCTGGTTTTTTTTGATGTATATTATTTAGGGTTTCATGGGGATGAGGGTTCTTGGTTTTTTTTACTTGAGGGTAATGGTTATTTTGAGATTGAGGTTTAATGGTTTTTAAGAACGAGGGTTTGGTTGTTGTTTCTAAGGGATTATTTTTTTGGGTCTAAGGATTTAGGATTTTTTAGGGTTGAGGTTTGAATTGTTTTTGGGATTAGGGTTTAGGGTTTTTGAAGCTAAGGGTTTTTTTCTTGAGGTTAAAGGTTTATGGTTTTTGTGGAGGAATGTTTTTTTAAATTTAGAACTGAGGGGTTTGGGTTTTTGGGGGAATGAGGGTTAAAGATTATTTGGGGTGGGGGTTTAGAGTGTTCTGTGGGTGTGGGTGTGGGTTTTTTGGGGGATGAGGGTTTAGAATTATTTTGGGATGATTTTTTAGGGTTTTGGGAGGTAAAGGTTCCAATTTTAATATGCCATATAGTTTAGGGTTTTTTAGGATTATGTTTCATGTATTATAATGATGAAGGATAAATGATTTATGGAATGATGTTATAGGGATTTATTGGTGGTGATGGTCTAGGGTGTTTAGGGGCTATGAGATTCTAGTTTTTTTGAGATGTGGGTTTAATGGTTTGGGGATGAGGGACGACAGATTAGGATTTTTTAGGGATAATGGTATTTTTTTGGGTTTGACATTATAGGGTTTGGGTGGGTTTATTTTTTAGGATTTTTTGGGAAATATGGTTTAGGAATTTCTGAGTTGAGGGTTTAGGATTTTTTTCGGCGGTGGGTTTAGGGGTTTTACTAGTTTGGGATTTAGAGTTTTTGGGCTAGAGGATTTATGGTGTTTTAGGGATGAGGCATTATTGTTTTACTTTGGGTCTATGGATTTTTCATTTTCTTGATGATGATTTAGGATTTTTGGGGGGATACAGTATTTTTTATGGAAGAGGATTTTGGAGATGATGGGTTAGGTTTTTTGGCTGATGGATTAGTATTTTCTATGCCTATGTGTTTGTTGGTTTTTATGGGTGAGTTAATTGTGGTATTTTGTGGCATTTGATTTAGGGTTTCTTGGGGCTGCATGTATATGTTTTTTTTGGATTTTAGGGTTTCTTTTATTGGTGTTGAGGGTTTAAGATTTTTGTGGGCGAGGGATTAGGTTTTGTTGGGGATGACAGATTAGGATTTTTGGGTACGATGGTTTAGGTTTTTTATTGGATAAGGGTATGCATTTTTTTGAGGGTTTATGGTTTTTAAATATGAGGGATTAGGGTTTTTTAGAATTATGATTTTAGTTTTTTTGGCTCAGTGTTTATGTTTTTTTAGAGGTGATGTTTTTTGGTATTTTGTGATTGTGTGTTTTAGGTTTCAGGGGGATGAGGGTTTATTTTTTTTATGGAATGAAGTTTTGGATTTGTGGGGGTATAGTGATATAATATTTTTGGGGCTAAGGGTTTAGTGTTTTTTGGTGTGGAGGTTTTATGGGTTTTTGGGGATCTAATTTCCGGGACATTTAGGGTCAAGGGTATAGGGATTTTTTGATGAGTATTTATGTTTTTTGGGTATGAGTGTTTAGGGTTGTTGGAGCCGAGGATTGAGGGTTTTTTTAGGGCTGAGGGTTTAATGTTTTTTTTTGGAAGAGTGTATTGTTTTTTTGGGATTTGGATTTGGGATTTTGGGGCAATGGGTTTTAGGATTTTCGGGGCTAACTGATTATGGTATTTTGGGACTAATGGTTTGTGGTTTATTGGGGATGTGTGTTTGTGTTTTTTTGTGGGATAAGTGATTATGGTTTTTTTTGTATTTTTGGATTTAGTTTTTTTGGGTTGTGTGATTTGAATTTTTTGGGATGATGGTTTAGGTTTTTCATTGGGTCTGTGGGTTTGGGTTTTTTTGGCGTGAAAGGTTTTTCATTTTTGGAGGCCGAGTGTTTATAGTTTTTTTGGTTCAGAGGGATATTGGTTTTTGAGAATGGTAGTTTAAGGATTTGTGGGAATGATGGTTTAGTCATTTTTGGGATGAGGGTCATGCGTTATTTTTGGGCTGAGGGTTTATTGTTATTTGGGGCTATGGGTTTAGTTTTTTTGGCTAATGGTTAGGGTTTCATCAGGATGAGTGTTTGGTGTTTTTTTTGGAATGAGGATTTAGGTTTTATGGGGATGCGGGTTTCTTTTTTTAGGGGTTGAAGATTTTTGTTATTTTGGTTCTAATGGTTTTGTTTTTTTTTTGGGTGAGGATTTATGTATTTCTTCAATGACTTTTTATGTTATATTGGGGAAGTGGGTTTAGTTTATTTTAGAGATGTGAGATTATTGTTTATTGCGGTGGATGGTTTAGGGTTTTTTTGGGATGAGTGTGTCAGGTTTTTTATAGATAATAGTTTGTATATTTTTTAGGATGAGTGTATAGGGTTTCTGCGGGAAGGGGGTTTATGGCTATTTTGATCTGAGGGTTTAGTGGTTTTTTGGTCTTAGGGTTTAGGGTTCTTGGGGGATGAGGTTTTATGGATTTGGGGGTGTGAGAGTTGTGGCGTTTTGGGGTTGGGGGATTAGAATTTTTTGTAGAACATGTTTAGTTTTTTTTAGCATGAGGGTATAGGTTTTTTGGGGTAAAGGTTTATGGGGTTTCTAGGTGAGGTTTTTGGGTATTTGGGGGTTGAGTGTTTAGGGTCTTTTGGTAATAAGGTTTTAGTTATTTTGGGGGAATATGGTTTTTGTTTTTTAGTAAAAAACTTAAGTTTTTTTCGGAAAGTGGGTTTATTGTTACTTGGTTATATGTATTAAAATTTCACGTGGATAAGGGTTTTGGAGTTTTTTCGGGATGAGGGTTATGATTCTTTATAGAATAATGTTTAGGGAGTTTTGGTGCATATGTTTTAGAATTTTTGGGGATAATGTTTTAGGGATTCTAGGGGATGAGGGTTTTGGGTTTTGTGGGGGAAAATGTATTAGGATTTTTATGGCTGAGGGTTTTTTGGTTTTTTCGGTCTTATAGTTTATATTTTTGTGGGGATGAGGGTTTATGTTTTTTTGTGGATGTGGTATTATTTATTTTCGGGATGAAGGATAATTTTTTTTGGGGCATAGTTTCTAGTTTTTCCTAGGTCAAAGGGTTTAGGGATTGTATGGTTGAGTGTGTATTATTTTTTGGGGCTATGGGTTGTAGGTTTTTTGGGATGGGGGATTAGGTGTTTTTGGCATCAAGGTTATTTTTATTCTTGAGATGAGGGATTAGGTTTTTTTTGGGATAGTAGATTTTGTTTATTTTGTGTGAAGGGATAAGGTATTTCTAGGACAGAGGAATTTTGGTTTTTGGGGGTTGAGGATTTGGAGTTTTTTGAGGTTGCGGGTTTTTGATTTTTAGGGATAAGGGATCATGTTTTCTTGGTGAGAGGGGTCCATTTTTTAAAATTGATAATATTTTATAGTTTTCTGGGTATGATGGATTACGGTTTTTGGGGATATAGAATAATTTTTTTGTGGGTGAGGGTTTAGGGTTTTTTGGGGATGTGGGTTTAGAGTTTTTTCGGGTTGAGGGGTTACAATTTATTGGGTTTAGGGGATATGGGTTTTTTGTTGTTGAGGGTTTAGGGATTTTTTTGGGACTAGGGAATAGGGTTTTTTCGGGCTAAATGTTTTGGATTTTTTGGGACGGTGGGGTTAGGTTTTCATTGGGATCACTGTTTAGGGTTTTTTTGGGCTTTGGGTTTATGGTTATTTTTCGGGATGATTGTTTATGGTTAGTTGGGGCTATGGGTTTATATTTATTTATGGAAAATTAATTAGGGTTTTTGGGGGCTGCAGATTTAGTGTTTCCTATTTATGATGGTTTAAGGATTTTTGGTGAAGAGTGTTGGGGTTTTCGTAGGGATTATGGTTTATGGTGTTTTGGGGATTACAATTTAATATATTTTGGGGTATACTGATTAGGGTGTTTTTGGCCCTTCTATTTTAGGTTTTAGGGTGCTATAGGTTTATATTTTCTGGGGACTGAGAGTTTAATGGTTCTTTTGGTTGAGGTTTTTTGATTTTTGGGTCTTGTGGTTTTATTGTTTTTTGGAACATAGGGTTATGGGATTTTGGGAGTGATTTGTTTTTGTGTTTTTGGGAAATGTGGTTTAGTGTTTTATGGTTTTTTAGGGATGCGGGTTTATTGGGTTTTCATACTGAGGTTTTAGGGTTTATTGTGGCCAATGATTTATTATTTTTTGGGGACATGTGTTTAGTTTTTTTAGGGATAAGTGTTTTGGGTTTTTGGTGGAATACGTAATAGGGTTTTGGGTGGAAAAGAATTTAGTTTTTTGGGAAGTTAAAATTTTAGGATATTCAGGAATAACATTTTAAGGTTTTTGGGGTTTGAGGGTTAAGGGTTTTCCTGGGTTAAGTGGTTTGGGTTATTTAGGGTTGTGGGTTTTGTGTTTTTTGAGGCTAAGGGTTAACCGTTTTTTGGGACTGATGGTTTGGGATTTTTTGTGGTATATGGTTTCATGTTTTTTGGGTCTAAGGGTTTAGGGGTTTTATTGGTTAAGGGATTATGATTTTTTGGCCTCTGGGTTTTGTGATTTTCATGAATGATATTTTAATATTTTTTGGGGATTATGGTTTTGGGTCTTTTCATGCTTAGGATTTAGGGTTTGTTGGGGTATAAGGTTTATGTTTTTTTGGTAAAGAGTGTTGAGGATTTTTGGGAGTATAGGTTTGAGGTTTTTTGGGATAGAGGTTTATGTTTTTTTGGGATGATGGTTTAGGGGTTTTTGGTGTTACAGTTTCAGGGTTTATTAGGCTCTATGGTTTTAGAGTTTATTTGGAATATGTGTTAATGTTTTTTATAAGGTTGCAGGTTTATGGATTTTATAGAGTTGAGTGTTCAGGGGTTTGGAGGGATTATGGATTTGGTTTTTTTAGGGAAAATGTTTTTTTTATTTTTAAGAATGATCATTTAGGTTTTTTTGGGGCAAGAGTTTAGGGTTTTGGGGAAAAGGGTTTATGGTTTTTTGGGGATGGGGTTTGAGGCATTTCTGGTGATGGGGGTGTAGTAATCTTGGGGGATTTGTGCTTAGGGATTTATGGGATATTGGTCTTTTGTTTTTAGGGTCATGATATTAGGGTTTTTTGGGGATGATGGTTTAGGATATTTTATTGTTCAGTTTTTAGGGTGATTTGGGGATTTATGATTAGGGAATTTTGGGCTGGGGGTTTAGGTTTTTTTGTGACTAAAGGTTTAGTGTTTTTGGGGGTAAGGATTTAGGGTTTTATTATGCATGCTTATATTTTTAGTGGATCTGGGTTATTGGATTTTTTTGGGATGAGGGATTAAGATTTTTTGTGGTCAACTGTTTTTGATTTTTTGGTAAGAAAGAATTAGGGGTTTTGTGGCTAAGGGTATGGAGTTTTTCGTAACGGGGGATATATGGTTTTATTTTGCGAAGGGAATACGTTTTTGTTGTGTTCATGGTTATGATTTTTTGTGGTGAAATGATTAGTTGTTTTTGGGATGTGGGGTTTAGAGTTATTGGGGGACCGTAGTTTTTGGTTACTTTTCAACTACGGTTTTAAGGTTTTTTGGTACATTAGAAATTTGGAGTTTTTAGGTATATTTGTTTAGTGTTTTTTAGGGATAGGTTTTTTGTGGTTTTTGGTGCCCAGAGATTTTATTCTTTGGTATAAGGTTTTATTATATATTATGGCTGAATGTTTAGGGTTTTTTTGTGTTGAGGGTTCTCGTGTTTTGGGGGGATTAGGATTTAGGGTTTTTGGGGAATTAGGGTTTAGGGTTTTTTGGATAGAGGGTTAATGTTTTTTAGGGATAAGGATATCGAGTTTTTGTATGTGGTACTAGGTTTTTTAGTGTGACGGTTTATGGGCTAAGGTATTCGGTTTTTTGGTGCTATGATTTGATGGTTTCATAAGAATGAGGGTGTTGTGGGTTTTTTTGGATTAGTGATGATAGATTTGTTGTGATTAGTATTTAGGTTATATTGGGGTTGAGGGTTTATGGTTTTTTGGGGTCTTGGTTAATTATTTCTTGGGGATGAGGGTTTGGGTTTTGTTGGTGTTGAGGGTATGTGGTATTTTTAGATATGAGTGTTTGGGGTGTTTTGGAGATGAGTGTTTGGGATTTTTGGGGATAAGGGTTTTGAATTTTTTTGGGATTAGGGATTGGAGTATTTTTTTTTTCTAGGTTCGGGTTATTTGGGGGATTAGCATTTGGAGTTTCTTGGGGTTTATCATTAAGTATTTTTTGGGAATGGGTTTTTTGTTTTATGGGGTAGAGGGTTTGGGATTTTTTCATCAGAGGATTTTCTGGATTTTTGGCTTCAAGGTTTCAGGTTTTTTGGTTCTAATATTTATCGATATTTGGGGTTGTGGGATTGTGTTTTTTTGGACTGTGGTTCTAGGGTTTTCGGTGATGAGGGTTTGTTGTTTTTTTATGACAACGTTTTGGTCTAATTTATTGATGAGGTTTAGGGTTATTTTGTTGAGTATTTTTGGTTTATTGTGGTTAAGAGTTTGGGGTTTATTTCAGATAAGGGTTTGGGTTTTTGGGTATTACGGGTTATACTTTTTTGTGGGAGAGGGATTGTGGTTTTTTTTGGTAGAGGGTTCTGGGTTTTTTTGGAGTGATGAACATGTATTTTTTGGTGTCAAGCATGTGGATTTTTTTGCGGCGGCTGATTTGGTGTATTTTGTGATGAGGGATTGTGGTTTTGTGTAGATGTGGGTTTTTGGTTTTTTGTGACTATGGGATGGCGTTTTTTGGGGATGATAGTTTGGTTTTTTTTTACTAGAATAGGGTTTTAGTTTTTTGGGATAAGGGTTCTGGTTTTTTATACAATTTTTGGGGGTTTTTGGGGTAGAGTGTGTGTTGTTTTTTGGGGATGAGGTTTTTAGGTTTGTTGGGGGTTATGTTTCTGGTATTTTTGTGCTGAGTATTTGGGGTATTTTTAGGATGATGGCATATGGTTTATTTTTAATAAGGGTTTAAGGTTTTTCCGGAATCAGGGTTAGTGTTTTTGGTGTATAGTGTTTTGGGTTTTTTGTAGTTAATGGTTTGGGGTTTTTTTGGGATGAGGAGTTTGGGTTTTTTGAGGCTGAGGTATTATAATGTTTTAGGGTTGATGGTTTAGAGTTTATTATTGGTATAGGGTTTAGTGTTCTTTTGGGATGTCCACTTATAATTTCTCTAGTCTAGGATTTTAGAAAATTTTGGGGATTTTTTGGGATTTTTTGGTACAAGGATGTAGGTATTTTTGGGGTTGAGGGTTAAGGGATTTTTGGGGATGATGGTTTTGGGTTTTTTTTAGAATGAGTGTTAAGGGTTTTAGGTGGATAAGGTTTTATTAACTTTTTATTCAATGGGTTTAGGATTTTATGGGATGATGGTTTCAGGTATTTTAGGGTTGGTGTTTAGCGTTTCTAGGGTCCAAGGGGTTTGGGTATTGTTTGGGATGGGGGTTTTGGAATTGCTGGGGTAGAGAGTTTATGGTTATTTTGGATAATATTTCAGGGTTTTTATGGTATTATGGATATTGGTTTTTTGGTGATTGATGATTTAGGGATTAATGGGATGAGAGTTTGGGTGTTTTATGTCACATGGATTGGGATTTTTATGGCTAAGTGTTTTGGATTTTTTGGGGATGTAGGTATGGAGATTTTTTTCTGCTGAGGGTCTAGGGTTTTGTTAAGATGAGGATTTGGGGGTGGGGCTTGTGGATGAGGGTTTGGGGGTTTAGGGGATAAGGGTTTGGCATTTTTTGTGGAAAAGGTGTTGAGACATTTTGGGGTGTGGGTTTATGGGTTTTTTTGTGAGGGGTGTTTGGGTTTTTTGGGGACTTAGGGTTTGGGGTTTTTGGTGCTGATATTTTGGTATTTTTTGATTGAGTTATTTATAATTTATGGTGTTGATGTTTTGGGGGATTTTATTATAAAAGTTTGGGTTTCATGGGATAAAGGGTTCAGAGTTTATTGGGTAAGATTATTTCTTGTTCTGGGGAAGACGGTTTTGGTTTTTTGAGGATATGGTTTTTGAGATTTTTGGGGATGAGGATTCGAGGTCTTTTGGGAATAGTGTTTAGGTTGTTTTGGTACAATAGGTTTTTTTGGGTCAAGGGTTTGGGGTCTTTTTGGGATTATTGTATGGGGTTTTTTGGTGCTATGGGTTTGGTTTTTATGGAGACTGTGGGATTGGATATTCTAGGGTTGAGGGTGTATTTTTTTTGGTTATGATAATTCTTGGATTTTGGGGATGAGTGCTTTGGGGGAATTGTGTACAAGGGTATTTGTTTTTGTTTGGTAGTGTGTTTTTTTTATTTGGGTGAGGGTTTCACATAATTTGGTCTGAGGATTTTGGGTTTTTTTATGTTTATGTGTTCTAGAATTTAGGGATGGGGATTTTTGTTTTTTTTAATGTAAGTGTATGGTGATTTTTGGACAGATGTTTTAGGGTATTTTGGTGCTAATGGTTGAGGGTTTTATGGGGATAATTTTTTTCGTTTTTTGGAGACTGAATCTTTAGGGTTTTCTTGAGAAGAGGTTTTATGTTTTTTTAGGGATGGGTTCTTGATTTTTGGAGGTTAGTGTTTAGTGTTTTGGTGATGTTATTTTTTTGGGCTGAGTGTTTACGATTTTTTTGGATGATGGTTTATGGAATTTTTGGGATGATGTTTTAGGGTTTTCTGGGGTTTAGGTTTTATAGTTTTATAGAGACATGGGTATAGGGTTTTATAGGGGTGTGGGATTATAATTTTTTAGGGTTTTGGTTTTAGTTTTTTTTTCAGATTGTTTAGGGTTTTTTAGTTCTAGGGGTTTCGAGATATGATGGAGTTGTAGGATTATAATTTTATTGGGGATGAGTGTTTTGTGATTTTGGGGAAAAGTGCTTAGGGTTTTTTAGGTCTAATGGTTTTTGATGTTTTTGGGGCTATGGTTTTGAGAATTTTGTTGTTTGAGGATTTGGTGGTATTAGGGATGAGGGTTTGTGGTTTTTTTTGGGATTATTATTTGGGGCATACAATTTCTGATTATCTTGTGTTTTTTGGATGAGGGTTTGGGGTGTTTGGGAGTTGAGTTTTTGGGGTTTTTCCACATAGAGAGTTTTCGGATTTTTGGGATGATGTTTTAGGGATAAATTTGGAAAAGGTGTTACTTTTGTTGGGGGTATGTGGATTGGGGTTTTATGGTGATTATTTTTTGGTTTTTTGGGGTCTAGGGTCTGTATAATTTTTTAGGTTGAGAATTTGGGGGTTTTATGGGGATCAATGTTAAGGATTTTTTGAGGATATTTTATGTGATTTTGGGGGTTTAGTTTTATTGTATTTTTTGGGATGAGGTTTGGTGATTTTCCGGGATGAGATTTAGGGATATTTTTGGGGATAACGGGTTTTTTTTGGGGATAAGTGTTTGTTGTTTTTCAGGGTTGAGGTTTATAGATTTTTTAGGGATAAGGGTTTCGTGTTTACTGGTGTTGAGGGTTTTTTATTGGGATGATGGATTGGGGTTTTTAGGATAAGGGGTTGGGTTTTTTGGATATAATAAATGGTTTTTTTCTGGGATGAAATTATGGGGTTTTGGGGATTAAGGGATTAGTGTATATTGAGATAGGGTTTTTTTGGCACATGAGGGTGTTGGTTTTCAAGGGAAGAGGATTTTGATTTTTGGGGGGGTGAGAGATTGGGTTATATTGAGGATGTTTTTTTCAGTTCTTTTGCGGTAGAGAGTTTTGGGGTTTTGGGGATGAGTGATTCAGGTTTTTGGGGTATGACTGTTTCGGGGTTTTAGGGTGATTGTTTAAGGATTCATGGTGATAACTGTTAAGTGTTTTTTTGGGGTTATAGGGTTTAGGGTTTTTGGGATCAAGGTTTTAGGGTTTGGGGATTAGGATTTAGGGTTTTTAAATGGATTTATTGTTCTATAATGTTTTGGTTTTAGTGTTTTATTCATCTGTGGGATAACCATTTTTAGGGAAGAGTTATTTGGGAATTTTACGGAAGAGGATTTAGGGGGTGTTGTAGATGAGAGGTTAGGGTTATTGGGGAAGGGGTTTTGGGGTTTTTTGGTTAGAGGGTTTAGGGTTTTTTGGGTGTTTTAATTTAGGGTTTTTGGGGGAGGGTTTAGTGTTTAGTGTTTTTTGTGGATCAGATATTATTGGTTTTTTGAAATGTTGGATATAGGTATTTTTGGGATGAGGGTTTGTAGGGTATTAGGGATGAGGGTTTAATGTTTTTTGGGGCTGTGGGTTTCTAGTTTTTTGGTGAGAGGGGTTTCAGTATTTATTTGGGAGGTTGAATTAGTTTTTTTTTCTCAATGCAGATGGTTTATGGTTTTTTATCATATTTTGGTAGAGGTATTTTTGGTGATAAGGTATTTCAACTATTTTTTGGAAGCGGTTTTTTGTGTTATGGGCTATGGGATTGTGTTTGTTTCATGGAGATGGGTTGGGATTTTTTAGGGATAATGATTTGGGGTATTTTTGGTGATGACTATTTTGGTTTTTATAAATGGTGGGTTTTTTATTTTTTTGGGATGAAGTTTTGGGGTTTTGGGGATTATGTTTGGGGGGGTTTTGGATTTAGGTTTTGGGGTTTACATGTTCTTTGTTTTTAGGGTTTTTTGGGGATGATTGTTTGGGTTGTTTTTTGAGAATAGAGTTTTGTGTTTTTGGGGGATGAGGGTTTTGTGATTTTTGAGATATGGGGTGTGGTTTTTTGTGGCTACGTGGTTAGGGTTTAATGGGGATGAGGGTTCAGTATATTTTGGGGCTGAGTGTTTGGGGTTTTTGAGGAATTTGGGTTTGGGTTTTTTTTTGGAATGAGGGTTAGTGATATTTTTGGATATAGGGATTCTTTTTTTTTTGTGAAGAAGGCTTTCGGTTTTTAGGATTTAGGTTTTGGAGATATTGGTGTTTGTTTTTTGGGATATTAGGGTATCAGTATATTTTGGGATTGGGTTTTTAGGTTTTTTGGCACTATATTTCATGGTTTCTTTTAGGATAACGGTTTTGGATTTTTTGGGGCTCTCAGATTTTAATTTTATAGGGATGCATATTTAGTGATTATTGGGGAGGAGGATTTTAGTTTTTTTGTGGCTGGGGGATTATGACTTTTTTGTGTGTGATGGTTTATGGTTCTTTAGGGATGAGTGTCTAAGAAATTTTATTGCTGACATTTTGGGGTTTTATAGGGAATAGAGTTAGGGATTATTTTAGCTGAGGGTTTATGATGTTTTAGGGTATAAGGGTTTATGGTTTATTGGGATTCATGGATTAGAATTTGTTATGACTATGGGGTTTGTGTCATTTGTGGATGAGGGTTTGGGGTGTTTTTTGTGATGGTTTATGGTTTTTTTGGATTAGGGTTTAGGGTTCCAAGGGATGAGGGTTTGGAATTAACTTTGTTGGGGTTGGGGAGGGGGGAATAGGGTTTTTTGGGGTTGAGATTTTTTGGTTTTCTATGGTAGAGGGATTATGGTTTTATTAGGTGATGGTTTTAGGGTTTTTTTATGGATGAGGGTTTATTATTTTCTGTGGATGATTATTTAGGGGTTTTGGGGGTGTGGATTTACATATTTTTGGGGATGTGGATTTGTTGATTTTTGGGGCTGAGAGTTCTGTGTTTTCTAGTACCGAGGGTTCAGGTTTTCTAGGGATAAGGGTTTGGTGTTTTATCAAGGCATCAGGTTTATAGAATTTTAGGACTGGGAGATTATGGTTTTTTTTGGGCCTGAGAGTTTTCTGTTTTTTTGGGGACAATAGATTGGGGTTATTTGTTCTAAGGGTTTGGATTTTTTGAGGGTGGGGGTTTGGGAGTTTTTTTTGGATATGGGGGTTCAGGGTTTATTGAGGATCAGTGTTTTGGGGTTTTTTTGTTATTAGGGTTTTGGGTTTTTATGTTGATGAGGTATTGGGGTTTTATATAGCTAAGGGTTTGGGGTTTCTTTAGTGATAAGGGATACAGTTTTTTTGGAAGATCGATTGGGGTTTTCAAGGGATGAGGGTTTTGGGTTTTTATGGATGAGGGTTTGGGGGTTTTGGGATGGGGGACTGGTTTTTTTGGGGTTGAGGGAATGGGTTTTTTCGATGAGGGTGTGGGGATTATGGGATATGATGGTTTCCGGTTTTTTTGTGGCATAGGTTTTGGTTTTTTTAAAAGTTTAGGGTTTAAATTTATTTATAGATGAGTATTTATTATTTTTGGGGTTATGGTTTTAGCAATTTTTGGGAAGAGGGATTATGTTTTTTCGTGTTTAGGGTATTGGGTTTTTGGGGGAATAGTTTTTTCAATTTTTTAGAGATGACGGTTTTTAGTTTTTTGTGCCATCAAGTTTATGGTTGATTTGTTTTTAGGGTTTTAGTTTTTTTGGGTATAAGGGTTTGGAGTTTTTTCGGCTGAGGGTTTGTAGATTTTAGGTTGGGGTTTTTGGGTTTTATATTTTTTGTGGATAAGTGATTTTTTCTTTTGTATGAGGGATTAGTGTTTTATTGGTTGATGGTTTAAGTATTTCAAGTGCAAACTCTTTTGGATTTTCAAAGATTGAGGGTTTATGCATTTCAAGGGATGAGAGTATTGGGTTATTTAGGCTAAGGGTTTTGGGGCATCCTACAGTTTATGTTTTTAGGTTTTCTTGGGATATAGGTTTATTTTTCTTATAGGGCTTAAGGTTTAGTTTTTTTTGATATGAGGGGATCTTTTTTCATGTGATGATGGTTTCATATTTTTTGGAGGTTATGATAGAGTATGTTTTTTGGTGTTTAGGGTTTAGGTTCTCCTAGGGAGGAGGATTTAGGTATTCATTGATGCATAGTATTTAGTTTCAATTGGGGCTATGGGTTTAGGGTTAATTGGGGATGAGGGTTTAGGTTTTTTGGGGTAGAGTGCTTAGTTTTTTTGGTTTAGAGTTTATAGTTTCTTGGGAATGAGGATTTTGGGTTTTTGGGGCTGAGGATATAAGGTTTGCTAGGGATGAGGTTTTAGGTTTTGTTGGAGAGAAGGGATTTAAGTGTATTGGGGATGTGGTTAAATTATTTTATGGGAATTCGGGATTAGGGAATTATGGGAATGAAGATTTAGAGTTTTTCTGTTTGTGGGTTTATTGTTTTCCATTACTGATGGTTTAGTTTCTTCTAAGGATGAGAGATTTTGATTTTTTTTGAGGGTGAGGGATTAGGGTTTTCTAGATATGAGGATTTTTTATTTTCATTGGATGAAGTTTTAGTGTTTTATATAGTTGAGGGTTTATGGTATTATGTAGATGAGTGTTTATGGTTTTCTATAGTTGAGGGTTTATGATTTTTTATGGATGATAGTTTAGGGTAGTATGGTGCTGGTGGATTAGTGTTTTCTGGGAATGAGTGTTTTGGGTTTTATAGGACAGATTGTTTATAGTTTTATATGGTAGAGGTTTTCGGTGTTTTCATAGAATTAGGGTTAGTTTTTTTGGGGGATGTGGGTTTACAGTAGAGTGGGAAAAGGGATTTTGGTTTTTCTTGGGCAAAGGGATTGCAATTTTTTGGGGATGAAGGTTTAGGGTTACCTAGTGTAGGTGATTAGTTTTATCAAGGTATTAGGGTTTTCTATTTTCAAAGATTGACGGTTTTCTATTCTATAGAGATTAGGGTTTAGGTCCCAGTTTGGTTGAGGATTTATGTATTTCTAGGTATGAGGATTTAGGATTTTGGGGGGATATGCTATTATGGTTTTTTTGAATGATTGTTTAGGGTTTCATGTTTCTCATGGTTTATTGTATTCTGTATTTGAGTGTTTAGGGAATTTTGGGGATGTGGGTTGGATATTTTCTTGGGATGACTGCTCACGACTTTCTGGTTATGAGGATTATGGGTTCTGTTGAGCTGGATCTTTAGGGTTTTGTTGGGATAAGGGTAGAGTGTTTCCTATGATGAGGGTTTTCTATTTTATAGGGATGATGGTTATAGGTCTTTCTAGTGATGAGTGTTTCAGTTTTTCTGGGGAATAGGGTTTATGTAATTTTGGGGTTTCTAGTTTAGGGTTTTATATTTATGAGGGTTCAAGGATTTTTGGGGAAGAGGAATTATGGTGTTTTGGGGATGATGGTTTAATAATTTTTGTGGATGAGGGTATATAGGTATCTATGGTTAAGGGTTTGGGGTTTTATTGGGATAGGGGTATAGGGACATTACGTACTATGTGTTTATGGTTTTATGGAGACTAAGGTTTAGGGATTACTAGGGATATGGGTTTGGGGTTTTCATAGGATGGTTGTTGAGGGTTGTTGAGGGTTTTCAAGGAATTATGGTTTAGGGTTTTCTGGGGTTGAATGTTTATTGTATTCTAAGACCGGGTTTTTAGGGTTTTCTCAGTCATATGGTTTACTATTTTTTGGTGGTAAGGGTTTAGGGTTTTGTGGTGTTTAGTGTGTAGGGTTATTTGCAGATGACGGTTTACGATTATTCTTGGATCTATGTTTATGTTTTTTTGGGAAGTGGTTTTAGCATTTTATGGGGTCGAGGGATTATGTTTTTTAAGTACTAAGGGTATTGGGTATTTCAGGTTGAGGATTTAGGGTTTTTTGGGAGGGTTTAATGTATTTGAAGGATTAGGGTTTTTTGGGCTGGTGGTTTAGGGTTTTCTTGGGATAATGATTATTCATTTTTTTGGACAGATAGTTTATGGTTTTCTAGGTCATTATTTTTAGCGATTTCTAGGGTTGGGAGCTTTGGTTTTTCTATGGATTATATTTTAGTTTTCAATAGTGATTAGGGTTTGGGTTTTCTAGGGATGAGGTTTTAGGGTTTATGGGGTAAGGGGTAAGAGTTTTTTAGTAATAGGGTTTAATGTTTTCATGCACCAGATAGTTTTATTTTTTTTTGGAGGATGCGAGATGGTGTTTTTTGGGGATAAGAGTTTTTGGTTTTTTGTGGTTGTGGGGTTGGGTTCTTTTTGGGGATAACTATTTGGGATTTTTGGGGGTTGGGGATTTGGGGGTTTTTTGGGGATGGTGTTTTGGGATATTCTAGGGCAGAGGTTTTTTAATTTTTCTTGTGAGAATTTTTTGATTATGGGGGATAAGTGTTTATGTTTTTTTGTTGATGTGTGGTTTGATATCATTAGGGACGTTATATTGGGATTTTTTAAGAATGAGGGTTTGTGGTTTTATGGGATTTAAGATTTGGGAGTTTTTGGGGGTGACTGTTTGGTATTTTTGGGTTGAGGGTTTAAGGTTATTCTGGACTGAGGGATTAGTGTTTTTTGTGGAACAATTATTCCTTTTTTTGGTTGAGGGGTAAGTGTTTTTTAGGGATGAGGGTTTTGGGTTTCTCGGGATTAGTGTCTAGGGGTTAATGGGGATATGTGTCTAGGTTTTTTTTGGGGCTGAGGGTTTAGGATTTTTAGGATGTTGTTTTAGGGTTCTTTTGGGATAGAGGGTTTAGGATTTCTTGGGGAAAAGGGTTTATGATTTTTGTGGATATGGGTTTAGTGTTTTTTTCCATGAGTGTTTAGTTATTTTTATAGGAGTGGGTTTTTGATTTTAGAGGTCTAATGGTCATTGGTTTTTTGTGGATGAGGGTTTGAGGTTTTTTTGTATTGAGTGTATGAGGTTTTTTATGGTTTCTTTTTTAGTGTTTTTTGTGGATCACGGTTTAGGGTATTGTGGGGTTGAGTGTTTAGGATTTTCTGGGGATGAGGGTATGGGGATTTGTGGGTATAATGTTATAATATTTTCTAGGGATTATGGTGTAGGGTTTTCTAGGAATAAGGGTTTATGATTTTATGGGACACAGTTTTAGGATTTTTTTTGTGTTGATGGTTAAGGGTTTTATGGGTTTGAGGTTTTAGATTTTTTTGGGCATAATGTTTTATATTTTTTTGTGGATGAGGTTTACTATTTTTTGGGGAATGGACTTTGGGTTACGTGGGGATAAGTGTTTAAGGATTTAGGGCTCCAGTTTTAGGGGTTTTTAGGGTTGAGTTATCATTTATTAATGGGTGTGAGGGTTAAGGGTTTTGGGGGGTTGAGTAATTATGGTATTTTGGGTATGAGGTTTTGGTTTTTTTGGGATTTGCGCATAGGATTAATTGGGGAAGATTTTTAATGGTTTTTAGTTGGGTGAGGGTTTAGTAAATTTTAGGGGTGAGTGTTTATGGATTTTTGGGGCTGGGTTAATGTTTTTTTTGGGACTAACGGTTCAATATATTATAATAATGATGGTTTGTGATTGTGGATAACATATTGGGTATTTTTTTGGCTGAGGGTTTAGGTTTTTTTGGGGATAATGGTTCTAAATTTATTGGCAATAAGGGTTTGGAATTTTTTTTATGAAGGTTTAGGGCTTGTAGGGTTTAGTTATTGGGTTTTTTAGGCAGGTTGATAGGGGTTTTTAGGAATCATAGGATTTGGATTGTTGTGGATGATGGGTTAGTGCATTTTTTGGTTGATAGATTTGGATTTTTGGCCACTTTGGGTTTTGGTATTTTTGGGGATCAGTCTTTGGGTTTTTTGGGTACAAAAGCTTTGGGTTTTCATGGTTGATGGTTAGAGGGATTTGTTGGGACAAGGTTTTAGGAGTTTTGGGGGTTTGGGATTTGGTGTTTTTTAGGGTGTGAGTATAGGGTATTTATGGTTATGGTATAATATTTTTTGGGGCCTAGGGTTTTTTGGTTTATTGAAGATGAGGGTTTAAGATTATTTGGGTTGAGGTTGTTTTTTTTTGGGATGAGGTTATAGGAGTTTTTTAGGGATGAGGGTATGGGGTTGATGGGTATGGGGTTTTGGGGGAAGAGTGTTTATAGTTATTTGGGGCTGTGGGATTTGGGTTTTTTGGGGATGAGGGTCTATATTTTTTGGGAATAATGGTTTGGTTTTTTAGATGACGGTTTTAATTTTCTACCTAATTGTTTTGGGATTTTTATTGCAGATGGTTTAAGGGGTTTTGGGATGAGGGTTTATTATTTTTTTCAAATGAGGGATTATTTTTTGTGTTGAGGGATTAGGTGGTTGGGGTGAATGGGTTGGGGTTATTTATGGATGAGTTTTTGGGGTGTTTTAGGCATGAGGGTTTTTGGTTTTTTGGGGTTGAGGGTTGATGATTTTTTTGGAATGATGGTTTAGTGTAATTTTGGGCCCTGGGTTTAGAGTTTTGTTGGGAATGAGGTTATAGTGAGGTTTTCAGTTAAGGGTTTTTGGTTTTTGGCACAAACAGATGGGAGTTTTTTCTGGATGATTTTTTAATTGTTTTTATGGATGAATGTTTTGGTTTTTTTTGTCCCATCGGGTTTTGGGTTTCATGGGAGATGAGGGTTTAGGGTTTTTGGGGCAGATGATTTGGGGTTTTTGGGATGAGGGATTAGGTTTATTTGGTTAGTCAGATTTAGGGTTGTTTGGGGACGACAGTTTTATGTTTTATGAGGATGAGAATATATGGTTTCTTGGGGATGATGTTTTAGGGTTTTTTTAGGGTCGAGGTTTTAGGAACATTTATTGTACGAGGTTTTAGGGTATTTTTAGTTATTAGGTTTAGATATTTTTTGTGTGTGATGGTTTATGGACATTTTGGGCTTAGTTTTTATGATTTTTTTGGCATTGATGATTTATTATGTTCTAGGGTTGCGGTTTTAGGGGTTTTGGAGTACTCAGTTTTGGGTTTTTTCTTGCTGAGGATTTCGTGTTTTTTGGGGCATGGGGTTAATTGGTTTTTATTCCTGATTGTTTACGGTATTTTTCGGGATGAGGTTTTAGGGTATTCTAAGGATTATGGATTAATATTTTTGGGGTGAAGTGATAGGGGTATTTTTGGAGTTTAGTGTATAGTTTCTAAGGGTGTATGATTTTGGGTTTTTTGGGGTGGGGGTTTAGGGTTTCTTCGAGTATACAATTTTTGGTTTTATGGGGATGTGGGATTTTTTTTTAGGGCTGATGGTTTAGGGATTTTTGGGCTTGAGTGTTTATGGTTTCTTGGATAATGGTTTGTGGTTTTTTTGGATGAGTTTTTATAGATTTTTTCAGATGAGTATTTTGGTTTTTCTGGGGCTGAGTGTTTTGGTTTTGGTCAAGGTCGAGGATAATGGGTTTTTTGGGATGTGGGTTAATGTTTTTGGGGAATAAGGATCAGGGTTTTATGGGTTATGTTTTTTGGTTTTTTTATATGAATTTTGGGTTTTTTGTGGATGATAGTTTTGGTATTTTATTTTGATGAGTGTTTACATGTTTTTAGGGTTGAGATTTTATGGTTTTTTGAGGATGAGGGTTTTTAGTTATGAATGGATGATATTTTATTGATATTTGGGGATGAGGGTTTCGGGTTTTTTGGGTAGAGGAATTATGGATTTTGGGATTTCCTAGGCTAGGTTTTTATTGTTTTTTTGTGGATGTGGGTTTTGAGTTTTTTAGGGATGTGTGTTTAGGGTTCTTTAGGGTAGAGAGTATAGGGTTTTTTGGGGATAAGGGTTTAGGTTTTTTATGGTATAAGGGTTTATGGTTTTTTGGGGCTAATATTTTATGGATTTCTTGGGTAGTGGTTTTAGTGGTTTTGGGAGATGATGGTTTTAGGGTTTTCATGGATGTTGTTTTAGGGAATTGTTTGGTTGGGAGTATAGTTTTTTTTAGATAGTGGGTTTACGATTTCTGGGACATGAGTGTTTAGCTGTTTTTAGGGATGAATCGTTAGGCTCTTTTTGGTTATGGTGGTATATATTTTTATGATGGTATTTTGGGTTTTGGTTGAGGTTTAATGGATTTGTCAAGAAAATTATATAGGTTTTTTTATTAATGAGTGTTTTCTGTTTTGGGGGATCATTGTTTGTGGTTTTGTGGGATGAGGGTTTTGGGGTATTTGAGGTTATTATTTAGGGTTTCTTAGGAATGAATGATTAAGGTTTTTGTTGAATAGAGATTATGATTTCATGTAGATGACGATTTAGTGTATTTTAGGGATGGGGATTTAGGGTTTCTTGTTGGTAATATTTTTTTGTTTTCTGGTGCTAATGTTTTTGTGATTTATAGGGTTGAGTATTTAGGTCTGTCTGGGAATGAGGGATGAGGGTTTTCTTGGTTTTAAGGTTTATGGTTTTGTAGGGATGATGGTTTAGTTTTTTTTGGGCTAAGGGTATAGGGTTTATTGTGGATGAGGTTTTACTATTTTTATGGATTTTGGTTAATGTATTTCTTGGGGTGAGTGTTTACGATTTTTAGGGGCGATGTGTTTAGGGTTTTCCAGATATGGTGGTTCATTATTTTATATGGTTGAGGGTTTAGGGTTTTATAGGGATTATGATTTAGGTTATTTTTTAGTCTGATTGTTTAGTATTTATAGGGATTACAGTTTACGATTTTCTAAGGATGAGTGTTTATCGTTTTATAGGTTTAAAGGTTTATTGTTTTTCTAGGGTTCAGGGTTTATGGTTTTTAGGGATGAGGGTTTATGGTTATATGGAGAAAATGATATAGGGTATTCTAGGGATGATGATTTGGGGTTTTATAGGGATGAGGTTTTTTTGTTATTTGGGTTTGAGAGTTCCATTTTTTTGTTGATTAGGGTTTAGGAATTTCTTGGGCTGATGGTTTATGGTTTTTTAGGTAAGGGGGGTTTGGATTTTTTTGGGGATGAGTGTTTATGTTCTTTTGGGTAAGAGTGTTTTCGATTTTTTGGGTATGAGTTTTTAGGGTATTTGGGTCATTGGATATAGTCTTTTGTGGGGATGAGGGATTAGAGATTTATAGGTATGAGGTTATGCTCTTTGTTAGTATTAGGGTTTAGCCATTTTCTAATGGTTGAGTGTTTTATTGTCGGATGGTTTGTGATTTTTTTGTATTAGGGCATTTGTATTTTAGTGTATCAAGGTTTACAGAAATTTCGGACCGAATGATTAGGGTTTTTTGGGGCTGAGGGATTTGTGTTTTCAAAGGATGAGTTTTAAAGGTTTCTATGTATAGTGTTTAATGTTTTTCATAGGTGAGGGTTTATTATTTTCTATTGATTAGGTTTTTCGGTTTTATATGATGAATTATTAGAGTTTTATGGGGATTGGAGATTAGTGAATCATTAGCATGAGTGTTTAAGATTATTTAGAGGATAAGGGTTTGGGTTTTATTGGGAATATTGTTTGGGTACTTTTGGGGTTGAGGGATATCGGTTTTTTAGGGAATAGGGTTTGATGTTTTTTTTGTGATTATGGTTTTTGGTTGTTTAGGAAATACAGTTTGCTGTTTTTTTGGGAGGTTTCTTTTTTTTGGATGAGGGTTTTGTTTTTTTGTGATAAGGGTTTAGGGTTTTTGGGTTATTGGGATTTTATTTTTTAGGGATTATGGTAAGAGTCTTATTTTGGATTTGGGTTAGAGGTTTTTGTGGTTTAGGGATTGGGGTCTTTTTGATCTAATGGTTTGGGGTATTTTTGTGTTGAGGGTTAGGATTTATTGGGGTCGAGTGTTCATTATTTTTTCTAGGATAGGAGTATCATGTTTTTTTGGGATTTCTGTATTTTTTGGGTTGGAGTGTTTGGTGTTATAAGTGCCGAGCATTTGTGGAATTTTTGGGTTTAGGGATTAGGGTTATTTAAGGATGAGGTTTTAGTGTTTTTAGGGCTTTAGGATAAGTTTTTGTTGGATAATGGTTTTGGAGATTTTAAGGGTAGAGTGTTTAGTCCTTTTTTGAATGATGGTTTTTTGTTTTTTATGTGAATTTTGTATTTTTCAGGGAATGGGGTTTGGTGTTTTCTATGGATGAGGATTTATTAATTTTTGGCGTTGTGGGTTTATGGTATTTTTTATGACTGTATAGGATTTTATGGGGATTTGGGATTAGTTTTTTTGAGGCTAAGTGTTTAGAGTTTTCAAGGGATGATGGTTGTGATTTTTATGGGGCTGAAGGTTTTGGGATTTATAGGTAATAATGTTTATAGTTTTTTAGATTTAAGGGTTTAGGGATTTTTAGTACTGGTGGTTTAGTGTTTTGGATGTTTTAGGTTCAGAGTACTCTTCAGTTGATGGTTAATGATTTTATAGGGATGAGGGTTATGGTTTTTTGGGGGTGAGGGTTATGGGTATCCTTAGGATACATGTATAGGGTTTTTTGGGATACGGGATTTGTGTTTTGGGGGATATTGATTTATAGTTTTGTGGGGATAAGTTGTTATTGTTTTTTGGGGATGAGGGTTTAGGGTTTTATGTGTATTATGTTTTAGTGTTTTTTAGGAGTGAGGGTTTTGGATTTTTTTAGCAGAGGGTATACAATTTTAAGTACTAACAGTATTAGATTATTTGGGGTGAGGGGTTTTAGGATTTTTTATGGGTGAGGGTTTATTTTTGTTTGGGATCAGGTTTTTTTTGTTGGTATATTGTTTTGGATCTTTAAGGGATGAGGTTTTAAGATTTTTTTGGGGCTGAGTGCTTGTTGTTTTTTGTGACAAGGGATTACTAATTTCTAGGATACTGATTTATGGTTTCCTATGGATGAGGGTTTATGTATTTTTGGTGCGGATGAATTTTTTATTTAATGGTATGTTTTTAAATCTATTTGGTGTTGAGGGTGTTCGTTTTTTGGGGATGTGGGATTGGGGATTTCGGGGTAAATTTGTTTGGTGTTTTTTATAGATGAGGGTTCCATATTTTTTGGGGTGAGGGTATTGGGTTTTTTGGGTAGTGGTTTTATGGTATTTTTGGGCTGAGGGATTATTATTTCTTGGGTAATGCGTTTTATTTTTTTATAAGGTTTTTTGGGGTAGTGGGTTTGGGGATATTTGGGGTTGAGTGTTTTTGGGTTTTTGGAAATGACAGTTTAGTTTATGTTGGGGGATGTGGGTTTATGAATTTTTTGGATCAAGGTTTAGTGTATTTTGTGGTGGGGGGTTTAGTTTTTTTTGGGATTGAATTTTTATGTTCTATGAGGGATGTGTGTTAATTATTTATGGTATTTAAGGATGATGGTTTGGGGTTTTGTTGGGGCTGATGGTCTATGTTTTTTTACTACTCTAGGCATGGGACTTTTTTGGTTTATTGTTTGAGTTTTTTTAGGGATGTTTTTGTTGAGATTTTTGGGATATGAGGATGGGGTTTTGGGGGCTGAGGTTTTGGGAAATTTGGAAATGGGGTTTTAGATTTGTTTGGGTATGTGTGTTTGGGGTTAGCTTGGGTAGAGCAGATATGGTTTTTTTGGACTATATGTTTTAGGGTTTTTTGGGGTTGATGGATTAGGGTTTTATGTAGATATGGGTATAAGGATTTTTGGGGATGAGGGATTGGATTTTTTAAGGGTTTGGAGTTAATGGTTTTTGGGGTAGAGTGTAATGAATTTTTCTGGGAAGGGGTTCAGGGTTTTTCAAGATGTGTTTTTAGTGTTATTTAGTGATTTGAGTTTAGGGATTTTTCCTACATGAGGGTTTATGATTTTTTGGGGCTGATGGATTTTGATTTTCTATGGTTGGGCGTTTTGGGGCTTTTGGGGATGATGTCTTAGAGTTTTGAGGTCTATGGATTAGGTTTTATTGAGGCTATGCGTTTAGGGGTTTGGGGGGATATGTTTTTATGGTTTATTGGGACAATGTGTGTATGGGTTTTGGGGACATAAGGTATTGGGTTTGTTAGGGTAGAGGGATTAGGGTTTTTTAGAGCATAGGGTTTTGGTTTTTTTGGGGATAAGGTTTTAGGGATTTTTTAGGATAGTGGTTTGTGATATTTTGTGCCTAACGATTTCTATTATTATGGGGATGATGGTATACAATTATTTGGGATTGCATGTTTAGGGTTTATTCCAGGATGTGTGTTTAGGGTTTTTTAGTGCTGAGGGTGTATAGTTTTTTGGGGATGAGGATGTAGGATTTTGGGGCCGAAGGTTTTGATGTTTTTTTTGAGGTTTTAGTGGTTTTTTGGATGATGGTTCATGTTTATTTCGGATGAAGGATTATTTTTTAGGCTAGAAGGGTTAGGGTGTTTATGGGATAAATGTTATAGGGATTTTTTTTGGTATATGGGATTAGTGGTTTTTGGGGCATAAGGTTTAGGTTGGGGGTCTGATGGTATTGTATTCTTTAGGGATAAGAGTCTATGTTATTGGGGGATAATATATTTGGGATTTTTGGGGTTGAAGGGGATTGTATTTTGGGTATATGGGTTCATAGTTTTTTTAATGATTATTTTTTATTTCTTTAGAGATGATGGTTTTTTTGTTTTTTCAGATGAGTGTATACAATTTGTGGGCCACGGGTTTAGGTTTTTTTGGATGTGTATTTATAGTATTTTTATAAAGGGTTTAGGTTTTTTTTGTATGAGTATTTAAGGGGTTTTTGTTTTAAGGTTATGGGTTTATTGTGGATGACGATTTATGGTAATTTTGTGTTTCATGTTTGGAAATTTTGGGGTTGAGGGTTTAAGAGTTTGGTGGGTATGGGGTTTTCCGTTTTTTAGGGATGAGGTTTTAGGGTTTTATGGGGTTGAGGGTTTAGTGATTATTTTGGATGAGGGTTTAATTGTTTTTGGGGATGGAAGTTCATGGTTTTTTTGGTATGCGTGTTTAGAGTTTTTTAGATAAGTGGATTCATGGGTTTTTTGGATGATGGTTTTGGGGTTTTCCATTTATGTTTTTTTGGTTTTTTGGGCTGAGGGTTCTGGATTTTTATAGAAGATGGTTTTCTTGTTTTGGGGGCTCATGGTTGGGGTTTTTTTAGGATGCGGTTTTTGGGGTTTTGGGGATTAGGTATTTGGATTTTTGGGGGATGAGGGTTTATGGTTTTTATGGATTTGGGATTATGGTTTTTTTGGATGAGTGTGTTGGTTTTTTTGTGGATGAGGGTTTATGAATTACGGAGATGAGGGTTTGTGGTTTTCCTAGGAGTGAGATCATAGACCCAAAAATTAAAAATCATCAGCACAAAAATATACATAACCCACCTCCCAAAAATGGCTAAAACAATTGAACCCAAATATCCCTAAAACATTATCACCAAAAAAACTAAAACCTTCTACCCAAAAAAATTCTGAATCCACAGCCCCAAAAAAACCTCAACTATTTTCCCCAAAATAATGATAAACCCTAGGCCCCAAGAAAAACCTAAATTCACTACAATAAAACCCCAAAACCAAAGGCCAAAAAAACCGTAAACCATCATCCACAATAACAGATAAACCCTCCAACCCAAAAAACCCAAAACACCCTATCCCAAAAAACCTATGCACTCATCCTCAGGAATCCATAAACCCTCTTACCAAAAATCCCTCACCCTTAGACCCTATGAAGTCTCATCCCCCATCCCCAATATTCGCTCATCCCTCAGACCTAAAATTCTCAATAACCTCATCCCTAGAAAATAGTTAACCCTCAGACCCAAAATATCCCTAATATTTATCCCCAAAAAACCATAAAAGCTCACCGAAATCAAATACTAAACCCTTATCTATAAAATTCCCTCAATCCTCATCTTCAAAACCCCCAAACCCCTTCCACTAAAAAAACATAATCCCTAAAATTTAAAAATCCCTATAACTAAGTGCCAAAAAAACCTCAATATTGAGCCCTAAAAAACCAAAAACCCATATCCCCTAAATAACCTCATCCAAAATCCATGAAAAACCTTCAACCCGCTGGGCCAAAAACCCTCAACCCTCACCCCCTAACCCTTAACACTCATCCCCAAAATTAAAAAAAACCATAAACCCCAAAAAAACCACAACCATTATACCCTAAATACATATGCCCAAAGACCCAAAGAAACCTAATCCCAAAGAAAAAAAATGCCAGGACCCTATAACACAAAAATTAATAAACCCTAAAATCAAATTACAAATTCCCAATAAACATCTAAGGAAGTAAGATTTCAAAGAAGGTTAATGAAGTTGAAAAAGAAATATGTTTCTCATATTGGTTTTAAAATCTACATTAATGATATTTTTAAAGTTTTTATGATATTTTATATCGAATTACTAAATAAATTGTCATTTCAGGGTATAGCAACTATATCATGTTCTATTATTTCAGGTAATAAAAAGTTGCATATCATTCATTGAGATATAATAGAGTCTACTAACATGGAATAGAAAGCTAAGTATAGTTTCCCTTATCAAGTATATAATTAATTGGATGTTTTTTTATACTATTTCATTTGACATTCATTAAATAATTTAATAATATATATCAATAAACATTGACTTTATTATTTAAAATAACAGTTCATAAGATAATGATCATCGTCCCATCTAGATTTTAAGAAAACAACTGTGGGACTAAAACATTAAATTAACATGATGTTAGGAAATATTGAATCAAATTGAAATTATTTGAATTTTTTTCCAAATATAGATTTCAAATAAATATATAGAATATTAAAAATAATTCAGATTATGTATTCATTTTATCCTTTTCCTAGACTGTAATGTCATTTTTATTCAAAATATAAATATTGGCTCACCTATGGAACATGATACTTTCCAATAAAAATTAACATTGAAAAATAAAATAAGATCATTAAACATTAACGGGAACCTTCCCTCACAATATATCATTATTTTTTCCTTCCCTTAATGGATAATATTTATTTATCCGTTACAACTTTTATAGTAACAATTTGAGTGAGAAATATTATTTGGAAATTCATATATAAAATTTCAATATTTATATATTCACATTAATATTTTAAAAAAATCATATACTAAACATTTAAATATATAGTAATTTAAAATGACTCATCGGGAACAACATCTACTAAAACATATTAGTATACCTCTATATAAATTATTCAACAATATACGATGTAAATATAATTAGGTAGACATTTAATATAAAATAGTCACATTCATTTCATACCAGGAATATAAGATATGATTTCTTAAAATTATCATCATATTTATAATATTTCATTTATAATTAAAAATATTTTAGACCTACTTCATTATTATGATACATCCTCTGATTTATTTTTATAATACAAAAATTATACTATTAAATTTTTCCATCAACATATATTATTATTAGTCTCTTACTATCACATATTAACATCTATATTATCATGTGACTACTTTTACTCATAAATATTTCTTCTATAAAAACTATTCACTCTAATTTTCATTAAAATACAACATATGACTCATAAATTGCACATGTATTGGTTTTTGTAGAATGTTTAAGAAACAGTCGATGCTATATATGTAAAATACATGTTCCATTATTTTTGTATATTTCTATGTTTTTATACCTTTCTATCCTAATACATACAAGATATAAAATTATATTAAACTATATGATTTCCCCATACACATTCCACAGTCTCCTTCAACATTTTCCTCCAATCTCCCCTCCCATTCATTTCATCCATGGAAAAAAATAATGACTCTTAGATTCCATCATAGCGAGTGATATCACTCCAACCCATTCTCTATTCCATCATGTGATAATCCTATACTCTCCATTTATTATCCTTGAAATATAGTTTCAGGAATCTATAACATTTTATGTGAATTGATGGATTTTTTCACATAATTATTTCACATCAACATTTTTTTCCTGGTCTTTTTTTTCAAAAATTGTAAATTGTGATTTGAATTAAATCACTATGTTGGAATACTAGATTTATTTTAGAATTTAATATAATTTTTTATTTCAATAATTTTTAAATACAAGGAATTGTACTATAATTTGTTTTTATTTCTTCCATTAGTTTTGTAAAAAATCATATTATCCATCATTCATTCCATTTTTTGTTCCCAGTATCATTTATTCAAATTAAAAATTGGTTAATTCTCCTTAAAAAATATTTTATAATAAAAAATATAATTTTTTTCTTATTCCATTATATTACATAACAAATAAAAATATATCATATCATTATTTATTCACTAAACAATGTTTGTTATCTATACTTTCAATGGTATTATGTTACACTGTCATTAAAGTGGTATAAAATTTGAATAATCATTATCCACATAATAGAATATTTTATACCACTATATCAAAAAAAACTATTAAAATTATATTTTTATTATATTCTATATTTTCATAAATTTTATAATGTAATAATTTATCAAATTATACATTCCTATATACCTTATTGACTCTCATTTTTAGGTATTATTGTATTGATTCAATTGACGTTTTATTTTCTTTGAGGACTTTATATTTACGATTTCGTGATCTAAGTGGGAACATTTAGATTGTTAAACTAACCATTGAATATGAATGGCATCCTCTATTTTGTATTCAATTATTTATGTCAAGAAACATTTCTATCTCTTATAGAATAAACAATATCTGCAATATGACCTATGATAAATATATTTGGAACCAATACTCTATATAAGATTGTACTAATCTTGAATGTATTGTGACCATATGATGGTGTGAAATTTAATAATTTAAACGATCTAGAATCATTAAATTATAAATATGGGATCAAGGACTCTTGGATTATTCTTTTAGTGAAATAGATAATGCTTTGAAATCTGACTATTCATTAGTGGTTCATCACTATCCAAATAATTTTAAAATTTTCAAGAGTGATAAAGAGGTGATAATCATTGAAGATACTTTATGATGAGCATGGGCCAATGATATTATCTTGAATGGGAAATGTTAAATGTTTCATATTACTCATCCTATATGAAAAAATACTAATATTTCTCTCTTCTAAAAGAAATAATCTTTGTAATTTTGATTATATTAGTATATAGAAAAAAATAGGTGAACTATATTCCGATTTTTTAAACTAAATATGATATTGGGAAACCTACATATGCATGTTCTCATTATCACATATAGGATTTATTTTTATTCATGCCCATTATTTAAATTTAACAATTAAATTTTGGTTTCAATAATTTATTTACATAGTTTTTAAAAACATTAATTTCTCAGTTTGATAAGAAATTGGAAAATCATGTTGAGTGTGAATTGCGGTCACCTTCCATTTGAAATTTGAATTGTAGTTTCTGTGATGATTCCCAGTGATCTCTTATGCTTCTCTGATAAATACTCAATTGATGATGTTCCAGAGTCAATCCCTCTCAATGGCCACATCATGTTTAAAATATGGTAAATTGTAACACCCCACGATTTAATTATAAGTTATCTCTTTAAATTAATTTAATAGCTTATATTTCATGCAACACCGATTTGGGTTGTTGTATACACATGATTGAGTTTCTACGAAACAAAACATTTTTATTATAATTTAAACAATATATTTTTCTATCCATTAAATATCATAATATGAATAGTAACATGTAAATTTTATATTTTATATATAATATCTTCACATAAATAAAAAATACTTATAATGAAATTTATATGTTTTGTTAAGATAGTAATATATTTAGAAAAGATTTTTTCTTAGACGAACTACTTTTATGTCCTTTTGTGGACAATAATAAAATTAATTTTAGACACTCAAAAAAATTGAATTAATTAAAATAGGCTTCATTTTTGAATTTGGAATATCAAAATTATCATAGGGTAAATTTTAGGTATTTTTCTGAAAACATTCAATTTTTTTATGAATAGTGAAAAATACTTAATAAAACATAAAAATCGACTATTTAATTTAAATAATTTTTTAAATCAAATTTATATTAAAGTCCAAATAGATACATAAAACACATATTATACCAATTTAAGTAATTTGGGTCATTTTATTGTAGAAATAGATATAAAAATTCATTGCACTTTTTTTAACAAGTTTTTACCCTACTTCTAGGCAAATTTACCAACCTTTAGGAACATTTGAAAGTTTACCTAAAACATAGTTTTACTGATTCAGTGAATTATATTTACAAAATACAAGATACACGGTTGACATTAGTTATTTAAATTCATTTCAATAGGATGATAATTTTTTGTGAAAAGTAACTTTTGAATTTTATTTACCACGGTTAAAAGTAAATTAGGTAATTTAACGTAAACATTATATAATAATAATATAAAATTACCCCAAAAATTTCCTAATTATTATTAATATGTTTTTTTACAAAAATAATCCTTAGGAAAAAATGTGACCCTTTTTGATTCACTTGGGTTAGATTAGGACATTTAATATATTTTATTTATAGAATAGTTAATAGTGTGAAATTCAAATTTTAATAATTAAATAATTTTTTAATAAGAGTTATACGTATGATAAATTCGACTATAAATATTAATTATAAATATATTGAGAATTCCTAAATCATGATATTTTATTTATAATTTTTAGACATTGAATAATAATATTTATATGTCACACAATGATGATACATTAATTACCTTATAAATGAATGATTAAAAGAAATGAAATTATAAATATTAAAATAAATATAATTTGAAACCTTTTATTCCATCCGTTAATTTTATAGGTGACTATGAAGTGTTTGAATTTATTCATTGTATTTTTTTTCGACGGAATCATGTTGTTATCACTTTTACAAAAATCATGTATCAAATAGTAACAATTTTGACATGAATGATATTTTAAAATAAATACAATTTTATTAAATAATATAAACGTCATAAAATTCTATGTTTCAGAAACCTAACATGAATAGTGTTAAAATTTCATAAATTATATACTTTAGGTTCTTTTGGTAACCTATAGTAACTATATTAACCTTTTTTTATAAAAATACAAGAATACATGGTAAGAGTTAAAATATATAATTAAGGGTTAAATATAAATGATATGGTTAATATGATGACTTAACCATGTCTAAAACATCTTTTTTGAGAGGATGTATACCCTCCCCACCATATCCTCAAAATAAATCCATTTTTATCTATTAGAAACCGATAATGATTTTATAATAAATTAATATTTCATGCTCTTCTAAAGTGCCCATCACCTCTCTTATAAAAGGGTACTTCCCCTTCTCTCCAATTCACACCTCCAAAGCCATTTGTCTCAGCCAAAAACTACTCAAATATCCTATAAACTACGATCAATTCAACCTATAGGCCTTAATTTGATCATAAATCCATCCTATGGGGCTCATTTCTTAAAATAAAAATAAAGCTCCTCAAGAAGTGGTAATTATTTCATCACCTCATTCAAAGTTCTTTTCTTCTTCCACTTCCTATTTTTTTGTTATTTCCATACCAAAATAAAAACCCCGGTACCTTCTATATACAGATATGTTATTATAAATATGATACAACCATTTTCAATATTCTATCCATCCTATGAATGATAAAGTCACCATACGTGCATACGTACGACTTACCATCACCACGTCGTGGTGTAGTTTTTTATTCAACACTTCATTATTTGGATGGGTATAACAATCAATATAAATGATTTAAAAAAAACATGTAAATTATTCTTTAAATATAATATACCATCCAATTACATACTATTTCACCCCAATATAATGATATTGTCGCTCATACGTACGTACGGATTATCATCTCCACGACGCGATGAGATTTATTTCCACATTAACCATTCAACAATGATTATAAAAATATATATTGTTAAGAAGTATGTAATATATGAAAAAATAATTATATTGGAAATATATATATATATGTGTGTTTTATTTACATATATCTCATTGACTTACTTCCGTTTGATACGATATGAAAACGGAAACAACCTTTATGCGTACGTATGGCCTACCGTCTCCATAAAAGGTGTTTTCCATTTCAAATGTCTATCTGATATAGAAATATATATTCTGAATATATATAATACATAAATTGTTTTTATATATTTTTAATCAATTAAATCATGATGTAGGTGATACGATCAAGAATAACAAGTTAAAATACGTACTAGAAGGAAAGCAATTATTGCCCGAAATGTTATTTTAACATGGATATTATTATTAAATGAATAGTAGAAAGTAAAAAATGGATCATGTATGATATAATAAATATATCTATATGGTTCTCGTATAATTTAATAACATACCATGGTCATTATACAGGAGGTTAAACATACCCTCAACCAACGGAAAGTACATGGTAACAGTTAATACCTCAATCTCATTATTATTTGAAATTGTTTTTGTGTAAGTGTTTACTAGGACATATTTATCATCCAAGCTCATGTTTCATAAATTTTTTTCATATGGAATATATTATCGTTTTATGGATGGAAATATTCAAATAGATCATCAGTTAATAAATTTTAAATATTTATATTTCTAAATGTTTTGAATTAATTTCCATGTTTCCAAACTGATTATAAGTATTTGTTTATATGGACATTATTTTTTAAAAAATATAATTACATTCACATGTTTTAATGTGGTAAGTTGAATATTGATTAAAAAATCACTTTTAAATGACTTCCTTTATAAATTACAATACTTTTATATGATATCAAGAAAAAAATGGATTTTTCTCTCAAATGGTTTTACTAATCATTTTTTTACTGGATATTATTCTAGATTGAGGTTGATTTATTATAATACAATCATCCATAATTTATTGTGTGAGTTATTATATTTTTTACAGTGGATGTGCTATTTTTAAACCATTAATGGGTTATTGTTAAAATATTGGTATTTTGTATGCTACTTTTAATATGATTGTTTATGTTATGATTAAACATTTTCATATGAGGAATGCATTGGACATAGTAAGTGACGGGTGGAGCCCTCTATAGATTCTCGATGCATCGGTAGATCTAATGAGACAAATTAGTGTCTTGGAAAAATTCCTTGACAAAAATTTTATGTCTATTCATGGCATGAGCCCCTGACTATGTGGTTATGTTGTCCGACATTATGTAATCCATGATTATGAAATTAGCTACAAATATTACATTTGATTATTCGACTAGTAGAATTTCCATGTAAGTAAGTAAATGAAATTATTCGATTTATCTTTTCTATATTATGCTGATGTTTATGTTTAAAAGTCCTTTGTTTTATTCTTATACTTCTACTTCACTATTTAAGGTTATTTATGAATGTTTTCGCTAAATTATTTACCCGTATTGAGCATATGAGCTCACCTCTCATTATGTTTTTTCCAAGGATGCCAAGAAGTATATTATGATTTAAATGCAGTTTTAAGCTAAGGTAATAATTGCATTCACAAAGGATTATTTATGCTATGTTTTATGTTAGAAATTGTAACATAAAGTTCATGCATGTAATCTATTTTCCACGACTGCTAAACTAATCATCACATCGGGACATGATTCCTTGTAATAATTCCAATCTATTAAATAATGAACCATCTCTAGGCCTATGGGGTCAGGGTGTTACAGTTGGTATCAGAGGAAATATAGCAACAACCTTGGAAATAGATTTTGACAAACTTTGATTATGAATCATTACCCTAAGATAGACTTTGAGGATTAGTATAGAAGAACATCCAAATTTTTTAATAATTTAGATATTATGTGGGTTTTCCAAGCAATAGATATATGTCTCGATACAAGTAGGTAGAGGCATCTCTAGACCAGATGTATCTAGGGGTAAAACCCAAAAAAACTACTTTGAGCTAGACTCGAATATGAAAACGTGCATGACAAAGGGCATTGATGCACTCATGGTTATGACACTCCCTATGGATATTCTTAGGATAATTGACATTTTATATAGAAACCATTAGGAATGATTTATTTGTAAATATGTCAGCAATGAAACCATTTTTTTGAATGTCATCATTTAGTAATGGTTCCCAATAGAAGGAATTAGAACTCTAGTAATACGCCTGATCCAAAGAGTAAGAAGGATCATATCTTTCATGGTATTCAACCAACATTTAGAAGGGAATAGTATTCCACGTATTCTCATCATATATTGAAATAGTATCATTTGTTAATAAGATTATTAATGAATTATCTGAGTTTTATGGCTTTGAATGGATGAATGAGAAGAAGATGTTAGTAGAGAATAATATGGATAAAGGGAAGAAGGAAAGAAGGATTTTACCATATGTGATAAATGTTGAATGAATCACCCTGGGAAATGCTTGAAAGGACTGGGTGATTGTTATAAGTGTGGAGAACAGGGTCATCAGGATGAAGAATGAAAAGGGAAGAAAGAAAAGACTCATATTTAATGTTTCAACTATAGTGAAATGGGACATTCTACAAATAAATGTCCACTGCGTTAAGGAAATAAATCTAATAATAATCAAAGGGATCAAGGTTAATCACAAGTGGTTACTACAACCGACATGGAATTATTAATGTATTTTTGTTTCCAGATTGAAGAATTATGTCATTTGAGTTTTGTATCAATGATGTACTTGTTATATGAATAATGGAAATAAATAAGGATTGTACTGCACTACTATTTCATTGTGGATTTGATATTTTTTGGTACTACGAAAAGTGAATATATAAAAAGTTAATATTTTTGGAAAATACATAGCTGAGGGAAAGATAAAAATTAATATGGTCCTGATATTGAGGTAGTGATTTTGGAATAAGAGATGATTGACTTGGATATATTATATCAGATATTCTTAACTACATTGAAACTATTTAATTGATAGTTTATTCCATCATTGTTGGAGTTTAAAACATTTTTGGTTATAAGGAGTATATTTAGCATTCTAAAAGGAATAATGGACCATGAATTTAATAAATAAGGTTTAATGGTAATTCATGGTGTTTCCATGTGTTAAGAGAATATATGATGAAGGTATTCACATGTTATTATTTGGAAAAATATATCTTCATTGTATTTACCTTCCTTAAAAATTTTGGACTGCGAGTTTGGATAGAAGTATTTTGGATAAGTTTAAAGGTTGGAATGGATTATGTTGAAAATAGGATAATATTTTTTAAGGAAAAAAATATAATAATATTTATTTGGATTGTTATAAAAAGGATAACCCTGAGGTCGGGTTACAACCCGTCACGTTTGGAAAGGCCGTGAGACTTCAACCAGCCGCCAATGGGCGATAAGGGTGCATCACCTACCACTGGCCTACATGATGTCATGATTTTTATAATGTATTTTTTTTAAATATTCTGAAAAATTAATTATAAATTAATTTATTTGAACCATATTAAAATAGGATAAATATAATATTTTTGAGATCTATTATATATTTTAGTGAAAGATAAGTTTGTGGTAGAAATTAGTTAAAGGAAGGATCTCTATTTGTCATGTCATCTTTTTTTTCTTATTCTATAATGAAATAAATTCTTAAGACATTAGGGAAAAGATCATAAAACAAAATATGTGTTATTCAAATACCTTTTGTTTTGTTGAACTGATGATATTTTAAATCATCATATATTTATGGCTTTAAGGCCTTCAATTTTCAATTTATTATTCTGGTATTTGTGATTGATGACCTTAATCACTCCCTATGAATATTTACGTATTCCCTCCAATTATGTGTCTCAAATTTACACCAACATTCTCTTTTTAGAAATCCTAATTTGGTGGTGACTTATTCATTTCCATTTCACTCTTATTAAATTTAAATTTTATTAACCCTATTTCTGATGTGGGTTTTCCACAAAGGTGTTTTCTATTTTCAACATTTTATTTTGGACGAAAAATTTCAATTTTTGAGAATGAAATTTATAGGAGGGGAGAATGTAACACCCAAAGATTTAATAATAAGATATATATTTAAATTAATTTAATATCTTATATTTAAAGAAAATCTGACTTGGCATGTTGTATATGCATGATTGAGTTTCTACGAAACAACACATTAGTATTATAATTTAAATGATATATTTATTTTTCAATTATATATTTTAATATGAATAGTAACATATAAATATTTAATTTTGTTTATACAATTTTTACATAATTAAACATATTTATAATTAAATGTATAAGTTTTGTTAAAATAGCAATATATTTAGAAATGATATTTTCTTAAAAGAATTAATTTTTTTTCCTTTTGTGAACAATAATAAAATTAATTTTAGACACTCCTAAAAATTGAATTTGGTAAAATAGACTTCATTTTGGAATTTAAAATATAAAAATTATCTTAGGATGAAATTTTTTAATTTTTCTGAAAAAAATTCAATTTTTTATGAATAGTGAAAATACAGCATTGTACATAAAAAATGACTTTTTCATTTAAATAATTATATTTAATTAAAATTTATATTTTAGTAAAAATATATAAATAATAAATATATTATCCCAATTTAATTAATTTGGGTCATTTTATAATATAATTATATATAAAAATTCATTGAACTTGTTTTAACATATTTTTACCCACTTTATAGGCACATTTATCCACCTTCTAGGCACATTTTCAATTTGGAATAAAACATAATTTTACTACTTATGTGAATTCAATTTCAAAAATCCTAGAGACACAGTTGACATAAGTAAATAAAATGGTGTTCAATAGGGAAAAAATAATTGTTGGTGAATAGTAACTTTTGAATTTTATTTACTATGGTTAAAAATAAATAGGGTAATTAAATTTAAAAATAATATTATAATAATATAAAATTACACTAAAACATGTTATAATTATATTTTATAAGTGTTTTTAGACCAAAAATAAACCCCCGGACAAAAATATGACCCTCTTTTATTCACTTGGGTTTGATTAGGACATTTATTATATTTTATTTAAAGAAGAGTTAATAGGGTGAAATTCAAATATTAATAACTAATGCATTTTTAATATATAGTAATACATAAGATAAATTAGACTATAATTAATCATTAGAAATATAATAAGATTTGGTACATCATGGTATTTTATTTATAATATTTATAGATAAATTAATTAAATATACATATGACACAATGATGATGGAGTAATTACCTTATTAATTAATGATTAATTAAAATGATATTATAAATATTATAATAAATAAAATTTGAAACATTTTATGTATTCCAATTATTTTATATGTCACTATGAGATGTTATGATTGCTTAAATGAATATCTTTTTAAGTAATTAAGTTATTATGACTTCAAAAAATTCATGTATTTAATAGTAACAAAATTGAAATAAATGCTAAAATAAATAAATATTATTTTTTAAAATAATATAAATGTCATAAAAATATAAGGTTATAAAAAATAACTTTTATAGTGTTAAAATTTTGTAAATTATCTACATTAGGTTTGTTTAGAAACATATAGTTACTATATTAACCTATTTGTATAAAAATACAGGAAGACATGGTAAGAGTTAAACTATTTAACTAAGGGTTTATTATAAATCATAAGGTTAAGATGATGACCAAAACATGTCTAAAACCTATTGTTTGAGATAATGTAGACCCATACCCACCTTTTACTCTAAATAAATATATTTTTAGATTTTAAAAACCGAAAATGATTTTATAATAAATTAATATTTCAAGCTCTTCCTAAAGTGACCCTTACCTCTCTTATAAATGGATACTTCCCATTATCCCAAAATCAAACCTCCAATGCATTTTGGATCAGAAAAAACCTCCTACAATATCCTCTAAAATACCCTAACATAAACATAGTGACTTAATTTTATCATAAATCCAACCTATAGAAACCTTTTGTTCAAATAAAATGGAAGGTCTTGAAGAACAAGTAATTATTTTATCTCATATTTCAAAGTTCATTTCTTCATCCAATTCCTCTTTATTTGTTTTTTCCATAACAAAATAATAAATATAGTAACTTATATATACTGAGATGTTATTATAAATATGGTACAACCATATTCATTATTCAATCCATCCTATGAATGACAAAGTCACCATACGTGTGTATGTACGACTACCCATCTCCACGTTGTGGTGTAGTTTGTTATTAAACACTTCATTATTTGGATGGGTATACTAATATGTATAATTGATGTAAAAAATTAAATATAACGTGTTAATAATTATGTATATATAATTTCCCATCCAATTATCTACGATTTTACCATCAATAGAATTATATTATCGCTCATGCGTACGTACGGATTACCATCTCCACGATGCGATGAGATTCATTTTCACATTCACAATTCAATGATTATTATAAAATTATATATTATTACTAATTATGTAATATATGAAATAATAATTATATATGATATATATACATATACATATATCTCATTCACTTACTTCCGTTTAATACAATATGAAAACAGAAACAACGTTTATGCGTACGTACGGCCTACTATCTTCATAAACGGAATATTAAATTTCATTTTTCAATCTATTATATACTTTTATATCATGAATATATATATGACATAAATAATATTTTATATTATGGAAGAAACTAAATCATGATATAAGTGATATGTTCAAGAATAAAAAGTTAAAACATGCACGATAAAGAATGTGATTATTACCCAAAATGTTATTTTAACAAGGAAATTAATATTAAATGGGTTGTATGAAGTAATAAATGAACATTGTATGGTATAATAAATATGAATTCTGTTTTGTTATAATTTAATAACATACTACGGTCATTATACAAGAGTTTAAATGTACCCTCAAGAAAAGGAATGTACATGGTATGGTTTAATTCCCTAATCTCAATATTATCCGAGATTGTTTATGTGTAAGTATTTAATGGGACATATTTATCATCCATATCTATGTTTAACAAAATGTTTTTCAAAATGAATATATGAAGGTTTTAAAGAATGAAATATTTAAATACATCATCATTTTAAATATTTTAAATATTTATTTTTCTAAATATTTTTAATTAATTTCCATGTTATCAAAATGATTTTAAGTATTCATTTATATGGACATGATTGTTTAAAAATGTTCATTCCATTCAAATGAATAAAATTAGTATGGGACACTTTGACTCAAAAAGCACTTTAAAATTAATTCCTTTATAAATTGAGAGAAATTTAAATAATTTCAAGACAAAAAATGTATTTTTCTCTGAAAAGTTTTTATTGATAATTTTTTTACTAGATATTATTCTTGATTCATGTTGATTTATTATAACAAAATATTCCATATTTTATTGACTTAGTTATGATATTTTTGACTCTGGATGTGCAATTTTTATACCATTCATGGTTTAAGGTTAAATTATTGACATTTTTTATGCTAATTTTAATAATAATGTTTATGTTATATTTCAAAATTTTCATATGAGGAATGCATTAGACATATTAAGTGACGGGTGGATCCCTCAATAGCTCCTCGATGCATCAGTAGGTATAATGAGACAAATTAGTGTCTTGTAAAAATGCATTGACATAATTTTTATTTTTAGTCTTGGAACAAGGCCTTGTCTATGTGGTTATGATGTTCGGCATTATGTATTCCATGATTATAAAATATTATACTAATATTACATGTGATTATTCGGCTAGTATAATATCCATTTGAGTAAGTAAATTGAATTATTTTATTTATCTTTGCTATATTATGCAGAAGATTATGGTTTAATGTCATGTGTTTTACTCTTATACATTGCCTTCACTGTTTATGCTTATTTATGAATGTTTTTTCTAAATTTTTTACCCGTACTGAGCAGCTAAGGTCACCCCTTTGTTATGTATTATTTTCTTAGGATTCCAAGAATTATATTATGATGTATATGTAGGTTTAAGATAAGGTAATAATGGTGTTCTTAAAATATTATTTATTCTGGGTTTTATATTAGAAATTGTAATGTAAATTTCATGTATGTAATCTATTTTCCAAGACTACTAAACTAATCATTCCATCGGGACATGATTCCTTGTAATAATTCCAATGTATTAAAATAATTCACCGACTCTGGGCTTCTGGGGTCAGTCATTCCATAAATAACTGTTCAAAACCTCTTTTTCGCTAATTTTTTTTAATGTTTTTTTATTTTGTTATTTGAATTCACAATCTATATTATATATGTAGTTTGATCTTACTCTATTTTTTCATTTTAGTTATTTATTATTTTTGTGATTTTATTTGAACCTTTTTCATGAAAATATGTGTTTCAGATGATTATATTATCCGAAGTAACTCCACTACTCCTTGGGTTGATATACTAACTTCATGAGCTTCCTCCCACTCATCGTGGTATGAATAAAATTTCTAATAGGATTCCATATGGGCCACTAATTCCCATGAATGTTTAATTAGAGGAAAACAAAACTACACTCATAATTGGGTGTGTGTATTTACATAATTTTAATTTTCATAAAATACATTTGTGTAAATATACAAATCCAGGTGATCTATTTTATAAAAACTGTTTAACATAAGACATTATACATAAATAATGTCTATCTATTTGGTTATTTATGCTCGTTTACATTAGTTTATTGATAATGACTACTTAATTATACATACATTACATAATCAATTTTCATATATTTGTTCATTTATGCTATTCTATTTTAGGTCAACACTTGAAATTTCTTCATAACATATCGAACTAACATCTACATCTAGAATGAGTACTTATTCAACACCAATAATATTTCACACAAGAAAAAAATCTACTTGAGATCAAGTAAATTTTATAGGTGACTAAAATATTCATCTAACTTTCATTTTTTACATGAAATTAATTGACATTAATTATTCCCCTTTAATATTTTATAATATAAAAAATTGTTTCCTTGAACTTCTTTCAAATATTTTATAAAATTTGTTAATTAATACAAGTAGTAATGATTAATTCAAACAAACATCTATGTGTTATGAATGTATTTAGTTAATTTAATGACATTTTAATATTTTAAATTTAAAACCCACCTACCTATTTGGTTGTTTTATTTATTTAAAACATCATTCAACATTTTTTTGGTTTCCCTTTTTAGATATTACCTGAATAATATAATAGATAATTATTTTAGTGAATACATTATGAAGTGAGTTTATTGTATGATTTACATTAAATATTCTGAACCACATTGATATAGATGTGTGACTAAATGAGCACCAATTTTAGCATTAATTAACTTAATTAGGAATTCATAGATTTATTATAATCAAAATATAAAAATTAATCCATTCCAATTTTCGTTTTCCAAGGATATTTTTTCTCCCAATTTATTCATTCAATTATTCATACAGTCTGTAAGGACTCGGTGTTGCGAAAAAAATTTCAACAGTATTTTTAATGACACGTATTTTAAATTTAAAATATTTAATGTGTACATCACATTTTTGTTTAATGTTATAGTTTAGGAGTGTATAAAAATGTTTATTCATGAATTAAATAGATCAAATGATTCAATTTCAATCAATGTACCAAATTTAAAATAATTTTATTTTATATAAATACCTCTCTTTCATTAAAATATCATTATTTTATTAAAATAACACTATTAAAAAATTATATTATGTCATTTTTTTAATAAACATTATTATTTATTGCACACTTTTTCATTTCAATCACATATAGTGTATCTATTCTAAGGAAAATTCCCCCATAATAATCTTCGGAAATAGATTAATGTCGTCGGTTTACCCAATGGTACCAAATTATAATATTGGATGTATTATCTGTCACAACCTGTCCCCCGGGGCCCGTGTCATAACTACCCCAAGCCCACCTTCCATAGGCTAGAGGCTTCCAACTAGCACTAAAGGCATAAATCCCTATAACTGGGAAGGAATTTCCTTCATAAAATGTAAACACACACAACCATAGTACAAGTGGAAGAAAAGACTAATTTAAAGATATAAACAAGAGTACTGAAAGTAAATGGGTCGAGAATACATGCCCAACTGTAAAGTGAAAATACAACTGAAAACAAGTACAAATGAAAAGGGAAAAACAACTGGAAAGTGGAAGTAGCTCTTAAGTCATCCTCCGGGGTTCCAATCTGAAGGGTTGGTATCGATGGCCTCCTCAGCACTCCATTTCTGTCAGTCTCCACCGTGTACCAATACGTCTCAAGGTCCTCCTCCGGGTATCACCCAGTCCGGGTGCTCTCCACCTCCGTTGGAATTGTCCTTCATCTTCAACCAATAGAACGAGGTATGTGCATAGCCCGTGCAGGGGTGAGTATAAAAATACACAGTAGGGACCCTGAGACCCTCAAGGTCTCACAAAATCCAACAAGGTTAAACCACAATGTATGAAATCAACAGATAACAACTACTTAGGTATATGCCCACACATATACCAAAGTTATCAAAAAGTCATCTCAATCAGGAGAAAACACTAAGGTCCTTGACTCAGCACAAGCCAGGATTTTCATTATCGAAACCACAACTGCTAGAGAACTCATCCTCTGTTGAGTAAAGTCACCTTGCCATGACTCTGAGGCACTACTCACTAACCTTAGACTGCTGAGGTACTTCTCCTGTCGAGTACTGCGGGTCTGCTACCAAACTGGGAGCTCCGTCCGATTTGAGTATGCCGCCTCACACAGTAGTGATCCCCCTAATAGCCTATAGAGATAATCCTTCTATCGAGTACCGTAGGTCTCCTGCCATGCTAGGTGCTCCGTCCACCGTGGGTCTACCGACAAACTGGGTGCTTCATCCACTGGGCGAGTCGAATCACTTTGAGTCGAATCGATCAAGCATTCGTCAGGTCTACAACTACTAGGTCTCAGTACTCCTTATGTTCATCTCTGTGAGGGTCTGCTCCACAAGCTACTGGTTGATACTTCAAAGTGTCACGAAATCTATCATGGATGTATCTCAAAGTGCCGCCTCATCATAGAGGTCTTAACGTAACATATGTTGCATCAATCAGACGCACGGTCTTTGAGTTATTATCATTTCTGTTCTAGGGGACCGGTTGGATTTCGGGTACAATCCAACTCGGACATACTCAAACCACATCCAAATCCAATGTGGTATATTCTAAAAGAACCGTCTCACCAACAGGAATCCAACGTAGTTGACAACTCGTCAATCGGGCATCTGGTCCTTAATTTATAAGTGTTTTTGCTCCGAGGGCCCTGTTGGTTTCGTGTTTGAACCATCCCACCCATACAAAAACATCACCAAAACATTGAGTGTTATATAGAGAAAAAATATTCTCGATCCAAGTAATCCAACGCAACTGACGGTGCATAGATCGGAGGTCCATAGCTCAAGATATGAGCGAATAACTGAAAGTGGCCCGAAAGAGGGGGGTCCGGGACAGGTTCGACCCGGCACAATCCCCCCATGGCTCGGCCCGGTAGGGCACGGCCCGGCCCGGTGGGTGCGGCCTGGCCTGGCTGGTGTGGCCCGGCACGGTGTTGGGTGCCCATTCCGGAGCTCATGGCTTGGCCCGGTGCTGGTGGCCCAACCAGCTGTTGGCCGCAACTCGGCCAACTGGCCCAGCGATGCGGACCAGGCGGGCGCCCATTGATTGAATCCGGTGGTGCTAGCTTTCTCCGCCCCTCATGCCTAGCCGGCCGAAGCCGGCCGAATTTTCCATCGTGAGCGGCCCGCACGACAGGCCGCTGATCCTTTGCTTGCGGAGCCAGGCGGTGCCACGGCCTCCTCCAACCCGGCTGGCCAACGAGCCGGCCGGTTCGCCCGCCGATGCGGCAAACGGAGTGCGGGCTGCAGACCTCCATAGAGCGGCGCCTCGAGGTTCCGTGGTTCTCTTTTCAGGCCAGCTTGAGCTATCCTGTTTATCCAGCAAGCAAACCGCAAAGCGGGCCGCAGTTCCTTCAGCACAGCCGGCGCGATGGCGCCGACTTCCTCCGACGTGACCAGCCCTAGCCGCGGCTCCGCATTCCCGGCATGCCGTGATGGAACTGTGCATCCTCTGTCGTGGCCCACATGGCTGGAAACTTTCTCTTTGATGTGCGATGATGGCCCTTTCGCAGCCATCCTCTTCCGCATTCCACCACCGGTCGTCGCCTCCAAAATATTTAAGATCCAGTGGACAGTCATCGGGCGATGTTCATTCTGCTAGCAGCCTCTGCATTAGGCGATAGCAATCGGCTGGAGAAAAACAAAGATAATCGATGATGGACGAGGTAATAAATATTTACTTAAGATTGTATAAACCCCTACCTCGATTATGACATTGCATGTTGTCGATATGAGGAAAGAGGGAAAGCGTAGCAGTTGTCGGGCTTCGTGGAAGAATGGCTTCTCGGGGAGATGGCGTCAACTCATTGAAGTCGGGGAAGAAGAAGCTCAGGATCGCGTCTCATCGGCGTTCCATGCGGGTGGCTCCTTCTCATTTTTCTTGGACAAAGATCGACGGAGATGATTGTCGTTCTTCGGTGGTTCTTCGTTGAAGGAAGAACCCTTCTCTTCTATTTATTAAGAGCTTTCACAATAGGATATTTTCCAACCAAAAATTATGTTAAGGCTTCCCCAATAAATTTTTCTACCATGCATTTTCAACATTGAAACACATGAATTAATTAATTAATTGTTGATCAATTAATTAACTAAGAGGTGTCGGCATATTAATAATTGACAGAGGGAGGTGGAGGGTTTAACCATAATAAATGGGAGGTAATGTAAAAATTAATTAAAGGGGGTCAATGGGGTGTTGAGGGGAGTTATGGGGAGATGGAAGGATAGGGATCATGTGGGCCCCACCTCACAAATATCCTATTATGAGAGGTTATGTGGGTGTGAGCCCCATCAATAACTTCACCATGTAGGATTTAACAACCCATGATAAATAAAATTGTTCACAACAATTTTATTTAACTTTTTAATTAATCCCAAAAAATTAACATTCAACCCGCATAGAACGCAACTGCGGTAATGGTCCTCTTAAGAGAATACCGGTGCTGCGAGTTCATTGGTGTGCTCGGATTTCAATTCCAAGTACCAGTTCAAAAGATAGAAAAACTCACACGTATGTTTACTGAACGTACTCGAACAAAAATTCGGAAATTGATTTCGGGAACACTGGTCCTCGGAATCAGGTGCTGTTAGAATCTGAGGACTCATAAAATTCCAAGGTATTTATGAATAAATTTTCCTTGTAATTTATGGGTCTTTATATTATCAATCATTAAATATAAAACATATTTCATGAAATTTTTAATTCTTTATTTCAGATAATAAATGATAATATTAATGTCAAAAAAATTTGTGCATGTTTTATTATATTGTATATGTAATAACTCATTAGAATCTATTTCTAGGTTATATCTTTCTATGTTTTTAAATAAAAAGATATATATTTTAGTTTTATTTTATTTTTGTCCTGTTAGAATGTTATTATTAATATGTTAATTTCACTTTACTCAAAAATCATTACGCAATGAACTTACAATTAAATATTCTATTTATTATATTCTAAATAAATGAAATTATTATTTTTTTTACATGAATATATTTTCTTCAAATGTAATACTATTACTATTTCGTGTAGTTCATCACTTTAATAATAGATATCATTTTTTACTATAGTATTATATATTCTTTTCATTCATAAACATAACTCTATTTCAATTTTCCATACTACATATGAGGATTTTTTTGATATTGAAAAGTTTATTTCCAGGCTTTTGTTTTCAATAATGAATAACTAATGTACGCCCCATTATCCTAGCTTAAGAAGCAATTTGGAAAACTTCTTGGGCATGGAGAATGTCCAAAAAATGAACAATAATAATTCTTTACGATTAAGGAAAATTTATTAATATTAAATTATATTTATCATATCATATTTATTTAATAATTTTTTTCATTCTTAACTTGTGGATTATAGTGAGCATTAGCAATTTTTGTGAATAATTATAGAATTTATAATGTTGGGAGGATACCAAACCTCTTGAAAATCATCAAGGATGGAACCAGACTCCTCTTTCTTAATGAAAGAAAAATTACAAAGCTTAACAATATATTGAAAAAATATTCGAAGATCTGTATCAAAGAGAGTTATTTTTGGGGTTCTACATTACATGATAAAACACCCACAAACATTTGAATACTTAATGTTTAAATGAATTCGTTCCTCATTTGGATATATTTTTAAAAATTTAAACTGAATTTTATATTTCGACACAATATCTAAATATTTCACACAGTAATGAATAATACACCATTATAGGGTTATGTTTGGTTTTGATTAATATTACATGTTCATTGAATTCATATGTTTTGTGTTTGGTGATTTTCATCTTAGTGAAAAAGTGTCTTTGAAGACATGGAAAAGGAAACTTAGTTGCAATAGCGTGGAATTCCTTCTTTAATCAAAATTTAATTTAATTTTTATTTTTATTTTATTATTATAAATTTTATTATAAATACTTTCACATTTATCATGTGATTTTATATTCCATTTACATTATTTTTGACAATAAACAGTTTTAAAACCATATGTATGTATTTTAATGTCTTTAATTTATTTTTCTCATTTTATGAATATTTTGTTTTAATTAATTAAAATGTTCACCATATAAATTTTAATTAACAGTAAATTTTTTATTTCGTTGAACAAATGAATATTATAAAATATATTAAAATAATAATCTTCCAGATTATACTATTGTGTGAATTTGAAGTTGCACACAACCATTCTTTCCATTCATATAATGCTCACATTTCATTATGTAATTTAAATTAATAATTACATATTCCCATGAATCTCCCAAATCCAAGATATCTACGATTACCATATGTACACATTATACACTATATGTTTACATATATATGTAGTATACATACAACATGCATATAATATGTATTAAATATGATAAAATGTTTCATATTGTGTACTCATGCATGCGTAGACTATGAATACATTGTTTGAAATTACAACTACTTGTGCATATATAGTATATTAAATACATTACACTATTTCCTAATCCCATTCCACCCATGCCACTTTTAGATTCATACAAAATGAAAATGTGGAATACATATACTGTATACTATAACCTTATTATAATAATCATACATTGTATAATGTATTCAATTACAGTATGTATAACACTTTAACAAATTAAAAATGATCCAAATTTGTTACAGTATTCATTATAATTGAGTTGGTGTAATAAAATGCATACATTGATATGCATATTTTAACACATATATGTACATTCACCAGTTGGTGGAATTACATCTATATGCATAATTTTAAAAATGTATACATACATAAATTAGTGAAATTAAACATGTATGGATATTTTTATAGTATAAAATTTCATTTTAATCATAATGTAATTAATATATGAAAAACATATTCATATCAGATAAACTAAATGTTCTTTGTTAACCACTATTTAATTAACATTCATTCTAGAATATGTTTATCTTTATATTATGTCTATTAATATATATTTTATAAACAAAAGTTATTTTTATTTGTTTCATAACTGAGAAAATTCATCAGTGAGGGATAGGAGGGTAGAATATGTGGCACATATCTTTATAAAGAAAATATGAAATGAAATAACATTATAATATTACTTTATTAATATATAATGGAATAAAAATGCAATATAATATACCATATGACAAAGATAAAAATCTTGTCAAATAAATAGTGTCTCTAGAGAAATATATTGATCACATATATTCTATATAATAAAAATAAGATGAAAATAGTTTACCTTTGTTTTTTGGAAACATTTTGAATTATACAATGAATTTCAATTTTTTTTATTGAACCATAATTTAACAATAATATAATAATTTTAGGAATCAAAAAATTAGTGAAATGAAATTTTTATTTTATTATCATATGATATTTTGGAGATAGAAACATTTCATTATAAAACAAGTAGTATGGGATATTTCAGTTAAATATGTAAATGAAAATGAAAGAAAATAAATCAAATATATTCTCAATTGTTTTTCTCTATAAAGGTCATTGAATATTGTCCTATCCTCAGTGGAATTGGATTCCAAGATCATTTTGAGCTCCCTCATTGCCGATTCTACCACTCCATGGTCCATTACATAAATGATTCTTAAATGTAGGGGTCTTTTATCGTGTGACATGGAGGCCTTACACACTTGTAATGAAGGTAATTATGGGGAATACTTCTTGGATTCTCTGGCTACCCATGAATGTACCCTTCTTTAATTTTTCACCCAAGGTTCTTTTCCTTCTGTTGGGATGTCACATGTGATCGGGGATTCCCTTGGTCTCCATTTCTATCATCCCCTATGATTTTTACTCCTTTTCTCCCCCCTTATTAATGAAATTCATAATTGTGTAGGCATACATAACTATTATTATATGACATAGAACACATATCTTATGGATTTATGATCTAAAATCAGAACAGTTGTAATAGGATTAATTGGATGTTATATTAGATTTTCTATTTATAGGTGTATTATATGATATGACTACTATGTGAAAGTATGCGATATGGAATTAGATACATGATTCTCTAAATAGGATGTCCTAGCACATTTTTAACATTCGCTACTATAAAAACCCTCATATCCAATACTATGAAAATAATTGTCAGTGAAAAAATATAATTGGTGCACTAAGTGAATACTACGAAACTAGATTTTATTAGAACTAAAAATGTGATGAACAAATACCATCTTTAAAAACTATAAAGGAATGATAATGTGTAACTTTTATCAACATCTCTACAATACCCTAGAGTAGAAAATCAATTTAATGAGTAAAAATTATTCAAAATAATTAGTGTACTAATATTACAATAGTCCAATATTACATATTAAACAAACACACAATTCAAATATTACAAATAATCACAATTAAGGAACAACATATTACATTATACCATATTAAACATAAGAAAACATTTTCATTGAAATTGAATTAAATTTACATTATACAATATTTTCAATTCAAATATTTAATTAAATTACAACAAAAATATAATATTTAAAATTAAATGACAATAAAAATAACTACAAAAAATACAAAAGAAAAACTCATATATCATGTATTCTCAAAAAAGAGTCATAAAATCATTCAAAATATTGCACCTAAAATAAAAAATATTTTTTAGTGATATTACATAAAAAATAAAAAAAAATTATAATTAAAAATTAATAAAAATCATGATAAATTTTAAAACAAATTGATAAAATGAATCATTTTATCATTTCCTTTTTTCATTCCAATATGAGATAATTTAATTAGTTATTACCCCATGATGGGTGATGTTTCATTTCATTAAAAATTCAATGGTGAAATGGTAAATTAGAACATACCGAGAAATTTTAGCATAGATTGATGATACATTGATTAATATATACCAAAAATTATATGGGGATCATTTTCATATGTTTTCATGTCATCATGAGGTCGTTTTCACAATTTTGACCCATTTATGGACCATATATCATATCAATAGAAATAAAATTGTGAAATGGTTCTTTGGATCATACCGAGGAATATCAGCATCAGATTGATGTGCATCCAATTTATATAAATAAAAAATGTTCCAAGGATCATTATCTTAAGTACATACAAAAATATGAACACATTTTCCCTATTTTGAAACTTTATAGTAGACTTGATACTTTAATAAAAATGCAAAGGTTAAAATACAAATTTGCCCATTTATATCAATTCAGGTATTAGATTGACGTGATGATAATTTCAATTGATCATAATTACTTAAAGATATTTATCCTAGTTTAACATACCTATATTATCTCTTTTTATTTTTTATCACCCCTAAATAGGTGTTTTTTGTTCGTTTATTAATAAGTTTAACAACAGAAAATCATACTTTCCATCATACTGGGATATCAGATAATCCAATTGATGTGTAGTTGATTCTTATGGATGAAAAATGATTGCATGATAATTAAATAATTTTTTGACATCTATATGAACTCTTCTATCCTAATTTTACCTCTCAATGGGTGATATGTAATTCTAATAAAAATATAATGTCAAAATAGTACATTGGATCATATCGATCAAATTTGGCACCAGATTGATGCGTGGTTAATTTTTTCTTATCAAAAATGATTTGAGAATATTGATGATATATTTTTAGGGTAATATGAACTCGTTTTCATTGATTTGAATCCTTTTAGGAGACCTAACAATTTAATAACAATATGATTTTCGAAAAAAAATCATCATACAACGAAATTCAATTTATTGGATTGATGTGAATCCGATGCATTTGTATCTGGAATGACTTTGAGATGGTTTTGAAATTTTATTATTTGATTATAAAACTATTTTATTAATTTTTACCCCTAAACTGGTGATTTTTAATTTCGTATGATTTATTAACAATTAGAAATAATATTTTCCATCAAACCATGAAATCCATAAATCATATTGATACTTGACTGATCCCTATAGATCTAAAATTACCCATTGATCATTGTCTAAATATTTCCTCTCAATATGAGGTTATTTTATAGATATTGACCACTTCATGTGTGATATGTCATTTTAATAAATAGATATATGTAAAATGGTACACTGGATAATATCATGAATAAGATCATTAGATTGATGCACATTTAATTTCTAAAAAAAAAATTTCTCAAATATTTTATTCATAAGATTCCATTAATAAACGAACTACTTTTCTCAGTTTGACCCATTTTATGTGACTTTTTAATTTAATAACAATGTGATGGTGAAATAAAACTTTTTATCATGTCGATCAACTCATGAAGGTCTTAGTAAAATAAAAAATAATTATAAACATAAAAGGAAATCACATGTTTTGGATTTTTACAAAATGTATGATATCAGGTACTCTTCCCACTCATTTCTAAACACATCTACTGAATTTTTGATTCCATAGATGGTAATAAATATTTTTATTACATGATGAATATAGAAAAACAAATAATAAAAAAAAATTAAATTATTGTGAAATTACCATCATAAATACCACTTGGGGGATTATAAATTTTTTATTTAATATGACATATTAAATAAATTTTCAAATGTAATATACAAAATCATAATCATTATTTTGGTTGAAACACTAAAGAGTCATTATGAAAAATATGAAATTCCGTTATATGTGTTTTTATAGTGAAATAATGTTATATATACAGTAACATGTATCCATGTGTAGAAATTCACACGCTTTATGTTCTCATTCACTGACCTCATACAATGATTTTGGAAATATTTAAATATCACCCTATTATAATAATGTTACAATTTAAAGATAAAATAAAACATCTAATTTGATATATATCTATATAATTTTGATTTTAGTGCATTATAGAATCACAATGGACATCATGTGTGGTCAATTTTTTGGATCTATATGCTTTAGATCTATGAAACAAGCCTATATAGTATCCTATTTTTCTGTATTGAGCATACAATTCTCCAAAAAAAATAATGAAAAAATAACAATTTATTTTATATCATAAGATTTTACATTTTACCCTTGAATTGTAGTCATCGAGTAGATCACATCACCTATTATTCTCCATTAACACAATGCATCTAGATAAGTTGGTTTAAATAAAATGTTGTTCTTTTCAATATAAATAATATTAGATATTGATTATAAATTTTTCATCATAGGATTTCCCATTTATATATTAATGTTGTAAACTCTTATATTAAATATGAACAGTTATTAATTGTAATTAACATAATAGATCAATTATTGGAAAAAAATTATTAAAATTTACATAATGTATACATTCAAAAGCGAGTTTCCCAACCATTCATTGTTGTTAATTTCATCTATACTCTTAATAAAAAATGATTCTATAATTACATTTCCTAAAATTTGTTGTTTATATTCATCATAAGCCATATTTCTACCATTAATTATTTTTTCAAAAGATAAAATAATGATAGAAAATACAATAGTTGAATTGGTGGGGGTAAAAGTACTCTTGAAAGGTCCATTTGATTTATTAATTAATTGAATATATTATTTGGATTCAACATTCAATTTCCATTGATTTTATTTTCTATTACTGAATCTCTTACCCCGTATTTAATAAAATTATTCATTTCAATCCGTTTTTCAACAATTATTAATGTTTTTTTGGTTGAAAAAAAAATTAAAGGGTGTAGTAGATGATCATCATGCATATTTTTTAGATTAAATTATAATTGTGTGAAATTTATAATAGCATTTTTGACTATTGTAACATCGAGATCATCAAGGAGAGGTCAAATCATGATAAACATGAATCCCCACTCTCACATGAGGTTTTATGGGTTGTTTCTTATGTAACAGATATCATTGGAATTTTCTCGACATACCTATCTCAATAAAGTTATTTGTGGGTGATGATAGATATATCTCTCAGTCACTTTTTCCCGGAATAATTTTATCATAATAATGTTATCTATAGTTGTTTTATTCAGAGTTATTAAAAAATATTCTGAAATAATAATTTACCATGGGTATGAAAAGTAATTGAGAGGAATTGAAAGCCTCAAAGCTAGTGGGGCCTAGGTTTTCATGTAGTGATTGTTGTTCAATTTTATAGTGTATTTTACCCCATTTAATATAATCATTCGTCATTAAAACATGATAACAATTTCTTTTAGAGTATCTATTTTTTCTTATATTTCTTTCGTTTTCTCATTTTCACACCCTATAACATTTCTTTTTCAAAAAATGATAATTGTGACACTCTAAAACCTAAACCACTAATGGGGAAATATTAATATTTCCACTTCAAATATAATATTAGTAGACATTCATTATTAAAACCAATTATGATACATATGTCTAAATCAATAAAAAAATTAGAAAAAATAAGTAGATAATTTTTTTACTATTGTTTTAAATCAGAAAAAATATTTATTATGCCACTCTTACATGTTATTCCTATACATTCTGGGAGTTTTCATCTACTATTTGTCCATATTTGTTTACAAAATCCATTTCACAACAAATGATGTGTGATTGACATGAATTTGGATTTGGATTCATCAATCTGTATAAAAGAAAAGGAAAATAATTATGTTGTTGTTTCATGAAATATTAAAGTACTGTTGTATATTTAAAATACAAACTATTTTTTCAGTTAAAGAATATCGTATCCTTATTTTAGGAAATGGGTACATTTGTTTAGATTGATGTTTTTTATTTTCATCACACATTTTTTTCATTATAAATTATTAATTTTGAAAAAAAAATGAATAATAAAAAAATGTAAAATAAAATATTACCAATTATAATTCACCTTAAATGATTCATCTTTGCGACAACCAAGGAATGAATCCCATGTTTCTATTTTATCATGTGTGGAAACATAACTAGTGGGTGGGACATTACATTCCCCCAAACTTCTGTAAGATGTTTCTAAATGAGAAGTTTCAGAAAGGCTCAAATATCCTCTCACGCAACCATTAATACAAATTCCTTATAGAAATATTTCAAAATAAACATACTCTAAAAGTGACAGTTAAAAGTAAATAAATTTTTCTTTATGGGTTTTTTCATTACAATTGAGAAAGTATATCAAAACATTAGTTTAGTTTATCCCTAAATGATTTTATTCAATACATTTATAAATTTTTTTCTTGTATCTAAGTATATTTTCAAATGCATTCGAGACGGAACCCCAACGTAACTAATGAAAATTGACTTATTGGGGTCAACTGGTTGACCGAATTTTTTCTATCCAACCAAAAATTTTATATCTTTGATTATTTCCATGAAATTATTTATTTACATGATGGTGCTACATAGGTCGTTTTTTGTTTCATCCACCTGTTTTTGACCTCCTATGAATTCCCCAATTTTTGCATTGACAGTTCTTATACCTCGATATTGGTATCATGATCATGTCGAGATTCAATTTTCTATATGATTAGTCAAAAATATAGTTTATATAACAAAATTTCAGTAGATAACACATAGTATTATGGGGGAAGGAATATTATGTTAAAAAAATTACATGTATTTTAAAATATACTTCCAATTTTAAAAGGATTAAGGGATTTAGGTCCACTATTGTGTATCCAAATTCATTCCTTGTGGTCCCCTATGAGGTTTTAGACACTTTCAACATTATGAACACCATGAAATTTTTGTGATTTTCCAATGAAAGAGTCATCCTCAATTGAATTTTAATCTAACCCAACTATTTTTTTATTCACCAACCAAACAATTAAAGAATTTATCTTTGTAGTATTTTAGACATAAAATAATTGATCTATTGGTGATTCCATTATGAATGGTTCATCGTAGAACCCTTGAAAACATTAATTCACATTCATGAAACATGATTCTTCATCTTTAACTATCCTTATGTGGTAATCCCATTTTCGATGTAAAATAGGCACAATAAATTTTATATAATGAAAATCGTGTATTTTTTCAATGATGCTGAAGTATGAAATTTTCATTTAAATTTTATTCCCATCATTGGTATTGAATACATGCATCACTTCCAGTGTATGAGTAACTAATTTATATTTTTTCTTACTGTGTTCAACATTTTCCTTGGTGGAGAATGTATAATTATTAATTATATAACTATTGTATGATAATATATGTACACCTGGTCCAATTACTATTTGTCAATGTCATACAAAAATTGAATTCATATTTAAAAATAACTCCTTAAAAATTTGATCTGAAAACCATCCTATAAATTATTGATTTTTTGTATTTGATATCCATCATTTGTCTCTTGATCGATTAAAATTCCTAATAATTACTTTGTGTATTTCAATTTAAAAAAATAAACCCTTAAACTATTATGTAAAATTTTATGTGACCTTGATTTGGTATATGCTGATAAATATATCAAAATTTCGTTTGGAAATCCTTTCAACCATAAGGAATGAATAGTGATGATATTTTAGTAGGCTAATGATATTAACTTCTAATAGGTACTTTTAGAAAATTTAATATCTTATTCAATAATATATATCGCTTCAACAAAACGTTTTGACCAAATTTTTTTTTTAATGCACCCTTTAAATGTCTTCATATACCGTTCAATGGGTTACACCCATTTATAATGTATGGGACCACATATACATATCTCTCTAAGCAAGTGTACCAATAAGTAACCATAATATCAATGAATTAATGTGAAATGTATATTTCTTATTTACTCAACATTATAGTAATTTAAATTTCAATGGCATAAAATTTATTAGGTTCATAAATTTACTACAAAATGCTTTAAAAAAATAACATCTTGGTTAATGTGAGTCAAATAAATTTGGTAGAGTGCGTCATAAAGATATATGCGTTAAATATTTATTCAAATCATCACAGTAACATGATTTTAGGCATTTTAACATCAAATCAAAACTCATCGTGATATTATTTATATTTTATGAATTCCCCTATAGAGGCATTACATTATTCATAAATATTGAAAACTGATATCTCTTCTACTTTGAAAGAGTGTAAGATTCCTAAGGAAGAAAATTCCAGCATTCACACTTCACTAGATCTACCTTTTCCCTTATCCCGATTACAATCAGGTCTATCCTAGCCATAATTATCTCCATTTTTTACCATGTTCATTTTATAACATTCCTATAACATAATCACATACATTTTATTCTATGTGAAGGAAATTAGAAAAATGTATGACATACCAGTATTTCATTTATTTCAATTAAAAAAACTAATCACATCTTCTAACGTCTTTTAATAAGTTATTTTGTATATGGGTTATTGAAAATAGGTACAATATCCTACACTTTCTCAAATTATTAACGACCCATTAATGAAGATGGTTTTGTACCTTGTTCTATTTTCCCATTGAATGATGTCATCTTAGATTGGAATTTTTATCACTTTTGAGAAAAATATCTATATCCAAAAAACATAGTCATTGAAATATTTTTCATCCAAACGGTGTGTGCACCTTTTGAAGAGATGTGATACCCAAATATTATTATTATTCTATATCCTAAAAAAATTACAAAAGTTGTAAATTCATTTATCAACCCCTACAAAATGGCTCTCAATGAAATCTCTTCACCTCTATAGCCATCATTCTATATAACATCTATATTCCACAACAATTTCAGATCTTTGATAAATAATTACAAATAAACATCAATATCATTACCATGTAATTTTAGTCTATGTATAATTATAAAAAACATAATGTATTTGTTTTTCATTCATAACCATGGTGGAATGCAATAATTTACCAACATTACGTGCTATGTACTATGAGTAGTATATTTTACACTAAAAGGACTCACTTCATCTGTAGATAATAGAAGACATATACTTCTGATATCATTTCCAATATTATTATACTCTTGATTAATCATCTTCGACATAAAATATTACATTGGGAGACATAGTTTCCTATAATGAATTCATGTATCTTCCTTCCATTTCAATTTTATAGCGGTATCCTCACATATATATATCCTTCTAAACATAAAAATGATTACAAAGTACATACAAAATTTTATGTACATTCTTCGTCTTTCTTGTGTGGATCCATGCAACAAATAGGGTATTTTTAAGAGATCTATTTTCCTTGAAAAATGTTTTACAGTCATTTGGATATACATCTATTCTTTTAGAGATCATACCATTTAATATAAATTTTTTTAGAATCATATTTTTGAAAAAGAATATCATTTTCTTCTTGTAGAATATCATTGTAGAGACTAACTTGTTCTGTAAAGAGGACATCACACCTTCCACTTCCATCATTAAAATTATGTAGATTCAGTGCTAGAGTTGGTGTCAAAGAACCAACTATTTGTACGTTGATTTCCTGGATATTTAATGTATTTAAATATAAAATACCTTATTACATTTTTTTCATTTTTTCATGACAATGATGTAATAATGTCCTAGAGTATTTATTGCATTGATAAGGTCATGGAAGTTCCCTAATATGAAAATAACCTTGAAATAATATTAATATATTATTAAATATATTTTTGTGGTGGGATGTCATACTATGATGTGACACATAGTATAAACACCGTCAGGTGCGAGTACTCGTAAGCATATGATACATCCTCTCACGATGTTCATACTTAGTAATTTCAAAGACAGTAGATTATGAGAACATACCCACCAGTAGGAATATCGCCTGTTGTGATGTCCTCAGATATTCCTATCTGTGACGATGTGTAATGGTCCTTAGACTTTAAAATTATCATCAATACATGTCACGACTCACACACATTGATTTACTAATAAAAATTGTCAAACCATATGTTAGTGGGAATTAGGGTACATTGGGTGCGTCATGAGTGGAATGTAATTAATGGATAATTCAAGGAATGATTTTTCCTATCCATTTATGGAAGTTAATATATCATCCCATTTATTGAAATAGAACCATCACACAAAATTTCATGGCCATGGTTTAATGATGGGTTTATTTTAGGTAGTCAAAGAACGATTTATCAAGAACAATGGTAGCTAACACGATCATGAAACCTTCTTGATGAGATATTAAGATAAAGGTATTATATTACATAGTGAGTGTTTGTATATGGATGGTGTTGTTGACACTTTATGTTCTTTCTCTTGGGTTCCATGACTCATCACTAGATAGTACTCTGACACTTTAGGCAATCCCACGCAATTCCAATGAGAAATAATCCAAGAGGTTCACACACTAAATGTCTCTCGTGGTCCCGGTTAAATTCAATTTGAATTTAATTAATGGAATATATATTATTCTCAAGAATGTGGAATAATATTATTCAATTAAAAATTATTTCATAAATTAAATAAAGATTTATTGAATGGATTGTGGGTAAAATAAATTTATTTATTTTATTGATCATTTAACAAATATTTATTTACTAGTTTGTAAATAAAATATTTTTTTAAAAGAATATTTATTTATTTATTTATTTGGGTATTCAATAAATAGATGTGGAGTTCGAGCAGACCAAGTCCGGTCCGGAATAAAAATAATTATTTGTAAGATGGTAAATAATTTGTTAACTATTTGGAACACGTTAAAATAATAATAATGATGCTATTATTGAGAGACACAAAATTCTATTTATAATTCTGTTTTTTGCAAGATGGTGCACCATAAATAATGACATAGTATTATTATTATTTTCATGCGTTTATCTAAGGTTATGAGCGTATTTAATTACTATTAAGCAATTAAATATTGTAACCGAAGCCCCGTGTCGACAAATAGACATGTACATATATTGTGCTATCTACCAAACTTCATGCACGGGGATTTGAAAAAAGTGGAGATAAAATATTTCTATCTTGAATCCTCTTCCCTCCCCTCTCAATAATGATAGAATTTATTCCAGACTAAAGAACAAGTGATCATGAATGACCGACAAAAGACACTTTCTCCACTGCGGTAGCACCTAGAGAACGAGTGGTGTCGATCGGAGGCCATCAGAGCATGTTTGGATCACCACTAGTGGGATTCTAGTTTGGATCCTCGCAAGTGAAACGAGATAATCCAGTAGGGTCATTCCAAATGATCAACATCAGCAATGGATAATGTATTGATGATGTAGACATTGTTTTTATTATGAAATTCATTAAATTATTTATAAACATGATGTGCAAGATCCTCCATAATTGTTTCAGGACTCTTCCTTATTTATCTAAATCATTGATTCTATTCCATGGAGACTGGTGCTCATCATCGTATTAATCACAGAATAATCATTGATCATGGAAAAAAATTAAAGCGGGGCGCCCGCATAACAATGCTTCCGCTACACCCAGAACAAACAAGTGGTATATGAGTGGTCACATCATAGTTTAAAGTAATTTAAATAATTCATTGATTATTTACGGTTTAATAATATAGTTTGTCAAGGAAATGTTAATTGTTCTTGTAATATAGATTTTGATATATTTTATCCCTTTTTTTGTTTCTTGTAGATTTCATAAAAACAAATGATTTTTTAATTAAAATTAAAACAGAGAACTCATCAGGAGGCACCAGCGATTCATCCAAGGTGACATGAAATTATACAGCATGTGTTCGGACATACATGTTGGGTTCTCTACCATACATGATGTGTAATCGAGACTACACACCATGTAGTCTTGTTCAATGCATTAGGAGTAATTCGGAAATTACTCATCTTGTGTGCATTTATTGCATGTTGTGTATTTAATTATACACCACATGTTGACCGGTAGAAATAGGCACACGATTACTGTATTACACGCTACGTGGTTCACTGCAAATGATGTGTAGTCCCTTCAGGTTAGGGAGCAAAAATTTGTATCCCATACAGGGCTAAAAAGACAGGTAGACATGTACAGCGGAGACAACATATCATGGATCCCACTGTACACTATGTGTACTCAAAAAAATTCTGAAGTATGCTTCACACGTTGAGTCCCTAGGAATGAACTTTGAGACAATCGGTGAATGTAGTACATGTTGTGTAGTCATAACTACCCACCATATACATTACCAAATTACACATAGTTAAAACTATAATAATTGTGTAATGTTCAAAACAAAACATCGTGTATAAATCATATACAGTTTGTTACTCCATGCATTGAAACATCATGTATTCCATTTGTCATAAGAGTAATGTAGTATTTCAATATAAAACATTTTGGGTAGATTAAAATGGGTTTTCACCATGTTACCTCCAATGTGAATTTATGTACAAAGATGAGAAACTCAAGATATTTAAAAAAATGGTTTAGATAAATGGATTGATTTATTAAATATAATAATTATTTAATTCAATGGAAATTTATCTTAAAAAGAATGAATAAATAATTGAATGATAGTTTTATAAAATGTGTATCTAATTTCATGTTTGTGGGTTATCATGAGCTAGACCAGACCTTTGTATGTGATTGGTTTTCATTTTAATTTAGCTATTAAATTAATTTTTTGGCCTGCGATTTATCTGTCCTCATTAATATGTTTGGAATGTGTGCCCATGGTTTATCAAATGAAATCTTTCTATTTCCACAAATTTGGTATTCGATACAACTTTTGGTGCTCACATATGTATCCAAATAAAGTATCCAAGTAGATCTAGGAAGATTGATTGAGGGGAGGTAGAGCTATGAGTAGCCAACCGATCCAGAATTTTTGTTGTAGCTGTTGGGGACTAAAACCTCACATTGCCAACTAGGGTGACCTTGGTGTTAAAGTGTTATTATTATGTTCCATCTAATACTAAAAACATTATTTTTGTATCCAGATTATATACTTATGTTTTTGATTTCATGTTTGTAAATGAATGTTTCTTCTTTTACAAAGAAAGCATTTGTTTTGGTAGAGCACATTTATACAACATTCATAACATGTTGGATTAAACAAACCAAGTAATGACAATCGATAACAAAGATACTTCACATGACTTATACCACACCCAACTTTGGCATCACCATCTTGGTCATGTAAATGAGAAATGATTGACAAAGCTACATCATGATGGATATTTAGTTTCTTTCTAGCTAAAACCACTGGGTGTGTGTCATGCATGTTTAGAAGGAAAAATGAGAAAATCCCCATTTAGTGGGAAAGGTGATGGGACTATAGAGATTCTTGAATTGGTCCATATCATTATGTTGCAAGAATATATAGTTGAATCAAGGGGAGTGTACTCAAACATAATAAGTTATAAGGATAAATTTAGTAGATATGGATATATATAGTTCATGAGGTTTATGTCAGATTCTTTTGATAAGTTCAAAGAATACAAGAATGAAGTTGAGAAACAACATGGTAAGAAGATTAATAAATTCTACTCAGAACGAGGTGGAAAATATATTACTCAATAATTCATTGATTACTCATGGGAGTTTGGGGTCATATTGAAACTCACTCCTCCTTACATGCCCCAGTGGAATGGTGTGAGAAAAAGGAGGAACCACACCTTGTTGGGCATCATGAGATAATTGAGGAGTCATGTGATCCTTCTATTATCTTTTTGGGGGGATGCGTTATAAATAGTGGAACACATACTAAACCAAGTCCAAACTAAATTGATAAATGGTATTCTATATGAGTTCTGAAGTGGAAAGAAATCCATGTTATCAAGTTTTATTCTGTGGGGAAGCGATGCATTTTTTAAGGACTATTCATGTAACAAACTTGCACCCCGAGGCACAAAGTTTACTTTTATAGGATACCCTATGTAAAAAGGGGGATATTGCATATAAAACCCCTTGAAAAAAATATAATAATGGAATGAAATTCTATATTCCTTGAGAGGGAGAAAATCTCCAAAAGTGATAGTGGGAGAGAGATAGACTTTGATGATGTCGAGGCTCAAGGTACATAAGAGTTGGTACTGGAATAGATTCCACAATGCCCCGTGGATGAATGAACTATTCTAGAGTCACAATAATGGTGTAAGAGTACAATAGTGTTTTGAGAACCGTAATCATTCAGTTTTCAAGTTACCAAGTATGGTGACTCATTTTTTTTGATAATAATGATCCTCTAACCATCATGGAAGAAGTAAGTGGCACAAACATTGCTTTGTGGAAAGAAGCCATGAATTTTAAAATGGATTCCTTGTACCAAAACAATGTATGGATTTTTTAGATCCTCCAGTTCACGTTAATCCTATTGGATAAAAATGGGTATTCTAGAAGAAAATTGACATGGATGGACAAGTCAGTACGTATAAGGCATGAATGATTGCAAAAGGGTTCAAGAAGCATCATGGAATTGACTACGACGAAACCTTTTCCCCAGTTGGAATGCTAAATTCCATCAGAATTTTATTGGAAGTTACTACTTACCATAACAATGCGATTTGAATATTGGATGATAAAATAGATTTCCTTAATGGTAACCTTCAATAAGATGTCTACATGATACAACCTGAATCGTTTATGACTCCAATGGATGCCAATAAGGTGTGAAAGTTACATAAAGCCATTTATGGATTAAAGTAAGCATCTAGGTCATAGAATATTTGTTTTGTTGAAGAAATAAAGATTTTTTTTTAAAAATGTATTAATGTGATCCTTTTGTATACAAATGGTTTAGTGTGAGTTTAATCATTTTACTAATAGTATATGTTGAGGACTTATTACATATTGGAAATGAGATACTAGTCTTACAGTCTATTAAGGCATGGTTGAATCAATGCTACTCCATGACGGACTTGGGTGAGGCCACATATATTATTGTGATGAAGATCCATCTTGATAGATCCAAGAGATTGCAGTGCCTATGTAAAAGTACATACATTGACAAGATACTAAAGATATTCAGTATGGAATAATTCAAGAGGGGAATGTTTCTAGTGTAACCTGGAATTCATATTTCCAACAAAATGTTTCCCCATACACATGTGGAAAGAAATATAATTTAAAGGAATCCATATGTATCAGTGATTGGGTCAGTCATGTATGTCATGCTATGTACTAGGATGGATGTGGCCTAGGAATTGAGTATAGTAGGATGATATCAAGATGATCCAGGTGACCATAATTGGATGGAAGTCAACACTATCCTAAAAAATATGATGTTTAAAAATTATATGTCCATGGTTTTTGGAAGAGATGAGGGACTACTCATCATTGAATTTGGGGATGCTAGATTACAGACTAATCAAGATGATATGAAGTTGAAAATGGGATACATCTTCACATTTAATGGAGATGTAGTGAGCTGGAAGATCTCAAAGAAGAGTGTGGTCAATGATTCTATAGTAGAGGTCGAGTATATAATAGATTCTGAGGTAGAAAAATAAGCAGTTTTCAGGAAATGATTCGTCCAAGGGTTTGAGGTGATACCTAGCAGTAAAGATCCCTTCACACTATACTTTGATAAAATTGTAGTGGTGGTTATCTCAAAAGATCCAGTGTCACATCAGTGGAAAAAGCTCTTATTTAAGAAGTATCATCTATTGAGGGATTTTTCTAATAGAGGTGAAGTAGTATTGAGTTTTATTTCCATTGATGACAATGTGGAAGACCCCTTGACTAAAGCCATGACTCAGTAGAAACATGATCATTATGTGTGGTCTAGCGGACGGAAAGTCCTAGGTAGATTGTTCTAGTCCAAGTGGGAGTTTGTAAGAGTTTTTATCCTAGAACCAACTTTTTTTGCTTTGATTACATTGATATTTAATGTATTTAAATAATAAAAATATTATTACATATTTATCATGTTTTTGTATGTCTATTATGTAATATTGTCTTGGGGTATTTGTTGCATTGATAAGGTCATGGATGTTCCCCGCCATAATGAGAACCATGAAATGATATAACAATATTCATAAATTTTGTTCTACGGTTGGATGCCATACTATGATGGGGAAATACTATATATACCATCAGGTGTGAGTACTCATATGTATACGATACTTCCACTCATGAAGTTATCACTTCGTAATTTCCAAGATGTGGGATTATGAAAAAAAAATCCACCAGTAGGAATTATGCTTGTTTTGGTGTCATCGAATATTCCTATCTGTGAGAATGGGTAATGGTCCTTCGACTTTAATATTACCATTAATACATGTCACAACTCATGTACATTGATTTGCTGACATAAACCATCAAACCATATGTTGGTAGGATGTAGGGTACGTTGGGTGCATCATGAGTGGTATGTTGTTCATATATAAGTCAAGGAAGGATTTTCCCCTTCCATTTACGGAATTTGATATCTTATCCCTTTTATTGAAATATAACCATCATGAAAAATTACACGGTTGTGGTGTAATGACGAGTTTATTTTAGGTATTCAAAGAATGAAATATCAAGCAAAAAGGTTGATGACACTATCGTGAAACCTACTCGATGAGATATTAAGAAAAAGGGATTATATAACACAGTGAGTGTTCATATATGGATGTCATTGTTAAAACATTATGTTCTTTCTCTTGGGTGCCATGACCTGTTTCTATAAAATAATATTAGACTTTAGGCAAGCCGACCTATTGCCCATGAGAAAGAATCCTATAGGGTAACACACTATGTGTTTCTAGTGGTCTCAGTTAAATTCTATTTGAATTTAATTAATGGAATAAATATTATTCTCATGAAATTGGAATAATTTTTTTCATGTTAAAATTATTTCATAAATTAAATATATATTTATTCACCAGATTCTGGGGAAAATATATTTATTTATTTTGTTGACATATAATAAATATTTATTTACTTATTTGTAAATAAATATTTATTTAAAAGAATAATTTATTAATTTATTTATTCTGCTGTTCAATAAATGGATGTAGAGTTTGAGCAATCCAAGGCCAATATGGTAGTAAAATAATTATTTAAAATACAGTAAATATTTATTTAACAAATTTTCAGAAGTTAATATAACATAACGATGCTATTATTTTGTGACCCATAATTTTATTTATAATTTCTTTTTGCGCAAGTTGGGGAACCATAAATAATTATGTAGTATTGTTATTTGTAGCAAAGGTTTTCTCTATGGTTATGAATTTATTTAATTTATGTTAGGAAATTAAAAATTGTAACTAAATCCACATGTTAATAAATAGGCACATATGTTTATTGTGCCATTTACTGAATTGCATGCCTGATGATTTTTGAATTGTGGAGATAAATGATTTCCCTCTAGAATCCTATTCCTACCCCTCTTAAGAACAAGATATGTTCTTCAAGACCTAAGAACAAGTGATCAAGAACGACCGACACAAGGCACTCGCTTCACCGCGCTAGCACCCGGAGAATGAGTGGTGTCGATTTGAGGCCATCCGAGTATTTGTAGATAACCTCTAGATAGATTCTGGTTTGGATCTGGGCAAGAGCAATGAGATAATCTGGCATGATCATTCCACATGATAAACATCATCAATGAATAATGTACTGAATATCTAGTTATTCTTTTCATTATGAAATTAATTAAATTAATTATAAAAACGATGTGCAAGATCCACTCTAATGGTTTCAGGCCTCTTCTTTCTTTATTTAAATCACTTATTCTATTCCATGGAGAATGGAATTGATTTTCGTATTGATCTCAGAATAATAATTGATCATGGGAAAAATAAAAGTTTGGCGCCGGCCCAATATCTCTTCCGCTGCACCCGGAACATACATTTATTACGTCTAAAAATGTTGTATGTTTATTAAAACTGATATAAAATAGTCTCTTTTCACAACACTTTATCATATCAAACAACATTGCAAAATGATTATGGTTATCATCAATTTTCATTGTTATTTTTTATTATGATCTCTATTATAATTTACACTTGTAATCAAACCATATGATCCATAAATGAAAATATCATCCTAGTTAGTATCTACATTCGATTATTCCCCATGTTTAGTCCATCATTTATTACTTTGATCTATTCTATGAGAGATTAAATGTTCTTCACACTCTTCAAAAATAATTTATCATGAATAAAAACTATGTAAACATGGAAGAAGGCATTGAGAAGGGTCTTATGAATTCTATTTTTCAAACATGATGAACACTTCAACACCATCCTCATACTCCTTTTTCATATGATTAGAATATATCCATTGTTGAATCATATCTAGAAAATTTGGTTTAATTATATTCATATTTTATGAAAAATAAATAAATATACACAATGTATGAATATAATTTTTTATCTTATTATATTTTTCAATTATATAATTTAAAGATTTAAATAAATATAATTATAAATTCCAATATATGTTTTTATAAATTATATAAAATCATCAATATAAAATATCTGTTTCATAATATAGTGTAAGGCATTTACATATAACAAAGCCTGTGTTTTAAAAATAATTAAGTTTTTTCTCTTGGTGTGACATGTTTTCCTTGTGTAGAGAAGGTAACTTCATACTAAATACAATGATATAATGTTATTGTCTTTCCAAGAAAGCGTAATGATATTTATATAATATGAAAAAATATTAATTTAAAAAATCAGGAAAATATATATATACACACATACACACAAATTCCCTCATAGATATATACATACTCACACATTTATAAAGAAAAAATATATTATTTTATACTTATACATATAAAAACAAATGAAACACATACTAATATATATATATATATATATATGAAAACATCATATCTCATGTTACATTTCTATAAAAACCATTAATCATAATATTTAATCATAATGCTTTCATATATAGTAACTAGCTTGACCCAAACCATAACCCAATGAAAAATCATGAACCAACTAATATTTATTAGGAATATACAATTTTATAACATTAATAATATTGATTTATTATCTAAAAATTATCCAATATAGTAATTTTCCCACAATTGATAAAAACCATTATCATTCTATTAAACACTATTTAAATTTTCAATTGATATAAATTGAAAAAAAGAATCATTATTTTGTAGATAATCCATATATATGTTTAAATTTTTAATAGGGAAAAACCAACAATATAAATTGAAATTCATTTATTGTAAGGCAAAAAAACCCGCAAGGAAAATAAAAACCAACATATATGTGATGTTATATTTGATTCGTCCACCCAAGTGATTAGTAACATGTTTCCTATCATGTCTAGAAATAGAAAAGTTAAAGAGGGATATTGTTGAATCAAAACATTAATCTTATTCATAATCAATCCAAATAGTATCAAACCTTCTTCATATTCCACAATACCATCAATAATGATAAAATAATAATATTCAAAGATAACTACCTTCCAATCGTACTCAAAATAAAACTATGTAACCAAAATAAGAAACACTAAAATTTTTAATCAGAGGGATAAAATTGTCGATAAACGATATATGATGAGATACATAAATCATGATGTGAAGGTCTTTAGAAATCAGACTGACACCCACCATATTTTTTCCAACCAATGATTCATTAACATTGTCTTTAGAAACACCATGATGAGGTGAGATATATATATCCATCATGGGATCTCCTTCTATTATAGGATAAAATATATATTTTATCATCCAATTAAAGAACCATTCATATATGAATGCAACCAAAAATTTGTTTGTTCATTCGTCGTTTTTAAGTAGAAACTCATTCTCCCAGACCCAAATCATTCAAGGAACCAAAAATGGATCATAAAATATTTCAATATAGAGAGAAGATACCCAATAGGCTACATTTTATGGTAAATCGTTCAAAAAATCAATGACCTCTAGAAAATATTCACACCAAACATTTCAAACACCAATGGCTTGAGGAAAATTTAGAATCAAATAAGAATGGGATTAAATTTTTTAGAGATAGATCAAGCAAAAAGGGTCCCATATGGAGTGATATTTCAATAGAAACACACTCATGGGAATGTTCCTAAGACTAATCCACCATGAAAATACATAATATTATGCAATGAGCACTTAAAAATATGGGACACTGAAGACTGAGTAGAGTCAATAGAAATCCTAGAGCATGACATGAGAAATTTGGATTCTGAGGCCCCCTTACACCATAATAATTGGTTTAGGCCTAATACTAATGAAATTGGAATGATGAGAATACTGTAATGGTCCCTATAATTAAACCACGAATCAAGCTTATCCAAACACAACCTATCCCTATTGTAGATATATAACTATAGATCCATGCCATGTTTTCAGACTATAAAAACTGGTGTCATCACTGTTAAAATACTGTGATCAGTAACATAATGTATTCTACATATATTAACCCTCTCACAATCACTAAATCTCCAATAAAGACCGTTATCAAAGAGTTTATACGTCCCCTGTAAATTTACCTATAAAAAATTTCATTGGAACTAAGAATACATTTATAAAATATGAATGAGCATAATAAATAGCATAGAGAACATTGGATCTCAATAACCCAAGATTTTATAAAAGGTGTTAGCTATATTTGGAAAGAATAACATCATTAAAATAACTCCTATACCATAAACCCAAAACCACACTAGCCTTTGGTGCAAATAATTTACCCTATGCCACCCAGTGGGATTTTATCTTTTCATTATGGTATCCCCAAAAATAGTATCTGAATAAAAATATAACTAATCAAAAATACCAACCAAGAGATTTAAAATAGACATGGTCAATGTGGGGATTGATTGGGAAACAACATTAACACGAGTATATTTTCTATCTTTATTAACCCTCTAACAATACAATAACAAGATATTCTTATCAAACATGTTAACAATTGTGGATAACACGTCATTATTTAATCATATAAAACACATAAGAAAGAAGATATATTTTAAAAAATGACTCACATCTGTACTATTGGTGAATACAAATTTAGAATGGATAACTAACTGAAATGATGTGCATTAATAGATAGATATAATTATACAAATAACACCACATTACTCAAATATGTCCATATTAAATAATAGGTTACCATCCATAAGAAAAAAAATGATAAATAGAGGGGCTACGATAGAAGACCATTTCTCAATGTTATAGATTATTTATTGATGCATATGTGATAAGATATAAGAAATATTAGTCATAAGGATCAAATTTTATAGAGAAAGAGGATATCCTTGATCAATTTCATGACAAGGAATAATGATTTGGTTAATATTTTCCTTTACCATGAACTCACATGAAATTGAGGGAACACACTACAAATTAAAATCCACCAATGGGTTATAGAAACCCATCCTCATAAGCAACCTAAAAATGGAAATTCGACTCTATATTAAGATTTATTCATGTATAGGTTACATGAAATAACACTACTTTTAGAGATAGAGATTGTGTGAAACTTAATTTTATGAATAATCTCATGAGAAATGATGGTATTATTTGAAATGAGCCTTTTAGGTCCAAAGGCACTCTGATTTTAGAAATCCATGGAAGGAAGAAATATTTAAAGATGATTGACCATAAATTTATAGAATATATTATATGTAACATTGAAAAGGATAATTGGACTAAATTAATTTCCTATAGAAGGATTTTCAGTTTTGGAATTCAGGTAATCATACTTTTATGAATTTATATGAAGCAATAATATCATGAAAATAAATCATTGATGAGACATATGATAACATACCCCACTATATGCCAAAACTTCTTGATGAAAAGGGCATGAGACCCATTAGGGTTTGTAATCTCAGTGGAATGGATCTATGAAATAGAAAAATGGTCCTACTGTTTAGTATTGTCATTAAAAACATCATTAATCATATAATTTTCACTAGTCGGGAGATATAGGAGGAAACCTCCTAGAAAATAAAATATTCCCTAGATGAGTAAAGATCCTGAAAAATTTAAAAATAATATCATAGGTTTCATACTCCCAAATAGTAAAACCACCTTAATGTCACTCCACCATTGAGATAATCTTTATTATGGATGAAAAAATTATTATTGTATCATTATGTAATTTTCTATTCCCTTGACCTTATGAAATAGAAACTCTCTTTTATACTGAGTTTAGTTTTAACTATTTTTATAGAGAAATATTATACGAGTTCCTGGGAGTCATGTTTTGAAGATAATAACATATATTAAAGACATTATCAATATAATCAATCGCATTGTCCAAATTATGAAATTTATTATTGTTCCATGGATTTAGGAAACAATAAACTATTCAAAATTTAGAATAGAATTTTTTTGTGCAAAACATCCCATGGAGTTGATCTTGACTCCATTATTTTAATCATTTTTCTACATGATTTCAAATATGAAAAATATTCTATTCTAAAACTACCTCCTGAATAGGTTTGTAAAAATTAGAGTAGGAAAATGGTATAATGATCTTGGGGATAGATGGGAGACCAAGAATAAAGTGAAATAATCTATCCATTCATAAGACCATGGAAATATATACAGTCATTATATAATTCTTGTACTCTTTAAATTGCCCCATAACTAAGAGATTGTATAGCTTATTTATCCCAAATCATCCAACCCTGTATAAATCAATAAATCTTGTAAATAAACCACTAGATAATGAGGCCTAAAAACACCCCTAACATTTTTTCTATATAATAATTTCATAGAAACCATCACATACCAATAACGGACCAAATGTTCAACTATGTACCAACCTATGCAACTACAATGATTTGAATTTTTTATGTATATTGGGCTAGAAATAGATGTATGCAATGAACCACTTTGGAGTCCCTTGTTTTTGAATAGATGTTGTAATAAGCTTTTAAGAGTAATTTTTTAATTTCAATAACCAAATAACCATTATAAAGATATCATAAACCATCGGCATGAACCCATATCTCAATAAGGAATGATACTATGATAACCCATATTAGATGATACACATATATTGTGCTTAATTTCAAATTAGGTTTTAGATAGAAAAACCACATCATGGAAGTATTTTGAGATCCAAAATCAGAGGACTAAATTGTGCATGGGTATCCAGGACCACAATAGTTCTAGAAAAAAGTGATTTATTAATGATGGTCAGGAAACAGTTCCCTTGTTTAATGAATATAGGTGAAACAAATATGACATACCTAATGTATAGAAGATAATTATCCAATGAGATAGATGAATTTGATCTGGTAAACTAGATGATACAGATCTGAAAATCATTTGAGATAGATCAACAAAACATACGATCAGAAAAATATTGAAATCCAATTGGAATAAAGAATATTTCAATCCAAAAAAGCCTAGAAATAAAAGAACCCTATTAATGTATGAGATGTGACGAATCCACATTAAGATAGTGGTCACTTGATCCGAATATCTTTACTGCAGAAACTCAAAAGCTAAATCAAATATGTAGAGGAACTACCAACCAAAATCCTTGCTGAATCGCTCTGGGGAAGTCAAAAACTAGCTGAAAGAAGAATTGAAGGATACGTTGGTCCAAAAAATAAAATAAAATTGTATAAAAAGTCCTAAAAAAATAAAAATTACGATCAAGATGAAAACCCTTCGACCAAACAATGAAATAATATTCTATAAAACAAAAAAAATTATAATTTGAAAAGGGGTAAATCATTTAACCGATATGATAGAAGCTCCAGGAAAAACATTAATGAAGGCTCTCTTGAAGCAGAGAAAAATATCTCAGGCTAGAGAGAACTTTTTTTTTCTAAATTTATATATACTGAGAGGAATAAGAACCTAAAAATCTGGAATATTTTCCATGATTGAATAACTAAAATGGAAATAACACTAAAAGAGATGATTTATGAAAATAAATAGGGAAAAAATGTACAAATTTTATTATACATGAACATGTAGGTGAAGAAAAATTATGAAAAAACATGGGAATATATACTTAAAAAAATAATGAAAAACACATGAATGAGTGATTGAGAATCCAAAAAAATAAGTTTAGAAAATCATACATTTGATTAAGTGGTTTTATTTTCAAAAATAAAAGATTTCGTCTTCTAAAAATGAACAGCGGAAGAAGAATTAAAAAAACATCCTTGAAAAACAGAATAAATATAAACTAATAATACTTAGAAACATGTTTAGAATGTTATACATGTAATTTTTTGGATTGATTTGTCCAAAAAATGACTTTGGCTATTGTAGTGGTTCAGTTCCAAAAAAGCCTGAGTACGGTTGGAGGAGAACGAATCTCTTAGGGTTATTTTTAAAAAGAAAAAAGGGTCTTAATATTTTTTATTGAAAAACACTGATAAAAGTTCATTTTATCAATGCTAAAAATATAAGTGCTAATAATTAACAATTTTTTTATCACTTTTTATAACTAATAAGATAATACATTTATCAGTAGTAAAAAAGCACTGACAAATGTTTAATTTTTGAGTTTTATTTTTTATGGATGAGAAAATACACTTTTATAAGTGCTTAATCTAGTGATGAATAAATATAAAATAAATAATAAAAATAATAAATATATAATATTAAATATATAAATAAAAAAGTAAATATATTTTAATTATGAAAACTAATTAAATTTAAAAAAAAAATATAAAAAGACATTTAAATAAATTAATAGAATAAATTTATATGATAATAAAAATACTAAAACTAATAAATTAAATTCAAAAAAATATTCATCATATAAATGATATAAATATTTAACTTATTAAAACATAATAAATAAATATGTATAAATAAATTTTAAAAAATGTATAAAATTTGAAATTATTAGAAATGAATATATAATATTGAATGAATGAATATAAAAAATGTATAAATTTTTTTTAATTATTTATATAAATATTAGAAATATGACTTTAGAACATTAATTACATAAAATACAACCACTTAATGAATAAAAAATGAGAAAATAAATAATATTAATAGACAGGTTAATGGTAGAGCCAATGATACGAGCCCTTTTATTAGTAAAATTGGAAAGTACATGAGAAACTGATGGGATCAATGTGATATATAATTCCCACATCAAAAGAAAATAAAAAATAGAGGATCACTTATGTTTTCCTCTTGATCCCATATTTTTTGGAAACCTCCCTCATTACTATAGGAAATGACCCCCACCTCAACGTCTTGGGTTTCTAAGTTGGATTATGGTAATCATATGGTGAAAAATCATTAGTTTCCTCCGGCATGGACCAGATCGTAGTTTTCAATTATAGATCATGATAATATATCTCTAGATCATAATGAAACCATTTCCCATGATTAACAGGTAATAATTTCAAAAATAAAACATATTCTTTAAAGATAAAAACATCATGTTCCATTTTGGAATAATGAAACTCAAAATATTAATTGAACCAATCATCAACATCCTCCTAGAGATCCCTAGTAATCCTTTCACTTGCTTAGTCCTCTGATGGAATTTTGACTTTTGAATTTTTGACCCTTGCCTCATCACATTACCAAATAGAATCCATATTAAAATAATCATATGCGTTTTTCATAAGTTGATAGAATTGAGAAGGATAATATCACCTTTCTTTCTCAACTTCATCAACTTCATTATCCCTTATCATGCATGAATGAGAGATAGTTTGGGTTTTTATTTGAATAGGGGGAGTTGTGTTGAGAACTAGATCACTAATGCGATCAACTATTTCAATCTAATATTCACTCTAGATAGATGAAGCATAATGAGGTTTAGATGTATGATCATGTTAGTTGAATTTACTATATATGAGAAGCTAGAAACCATCATCACCCATTGAAATATTTTTTCCCTTCATATTTTGAGATTACTACAAATGGTTGATCGAGAAAATGGAATTAATAAGTAAAAAATTGAAGAACTAATCTTCTTAGAATTATTGAAGGATGTATCCACTTACCTGAATTTTCCTTTCCCTTTGGCCATGTCTGAAGATCCATCTTTCAACGTTAATTTATCAACATCATCTTTTATATAATTATAACAATATGATTGAACATCATAAGAATCTGTATTTTCATTCGCACATTTATAACTCTTTCAAGGGGCTAATAGATTCTTAACCTCCTCTTCAGCTGCTATATAATCCCATGATTTCTTGTTTTAAAGCAATATTACTTAAAATATATTTCCAAAATTAGGATGAATAACATGATGACTATCTTAAAGAGTCTTTCCATCACGTCACAAGACTCCACATTCTTGAGGAATATTGCAACTTTAATACTACAAGCTTCCACTGGGAATGAAGAACCACCATCAACCATTGTAGAATGGGAAGAATGATCCCTCGATCCCATTGGACTAGAGGTTGAAAGGGTTTCAATAGAATTATTTCTAGCTGGAAAGGTAGAAACAACTGGTTTCTTGAATTTAAAATGCTCAATATGGTGACCCAACTAATGTGAATTATTGAAAAAAATATTTGGACAATTTCAATTATTATGTCTACAAATTTCACACTTAGAAAAGATGGGAGTGATTTTTCTATAGAAATGATGATTTCAACTATGAACTCATCTGGCACCAAAATCATAGTTTGGTTTAGGGGAGTTAAAAGGTCAACCTCGAAAAGGACTCTGGTATGGTACTAAAAATAGATCTATCATATTCATTATCGATCGTGATGGGAACAGCAACCACGGAGGCCATACCCAAAATAATAGGGGTGTTCCATAAAAACTATCTCAACCCCTTACCTGAAACCAAATTTAGTAAATGATGTTTTTTCTTTTCTAGTATTGAACAATGCATCCTATCCTAGATTCTCAAAATTCTTTTTTTGTGGGAAACAAATCCATAATGCATTGCACTATATTTTAGATATGAAGAAGAGAATATGATGTGATGAAAGCCCATACCTATTAATGTTATGCTGCAATCATTGAAGCCCCAAATTTGTGATATATGTTTGTATAAATCGTCCACATTCCACTAACAATCATGAAAAAAAAATGTTACCTAAGCAACGATCGAATACCGACATGCATTATGCTACTCCTCCATATTTGAGTAATATTATTTGATAATGGTCAGCTATTAATTGTTTCCAACCTTATAAGAATATTTTTTGATATCATTTAAAATATAATTTTTCCAAATTTTTGAATATCTTCTTTCAAACCAGGAGTTTCCAAAGCTAGAGTGATCCTATTAGCAGTGATTTCCTCTTCCACTTACTTCAGACCATAAAAAAACCTCCCATGGTTCAGAGTAGAATTCAAATCCATATCTAGTAGACATGAATATTAATCTTTATCATCAGGGCTAGAGGGTTCTATCCTAGCCTACATGACAACTCCCTTGAGAAAATAAATAAAATTAATTATAAAAAAATATTAAAAATGAATTACGTTAACTTTTTAAATTAAAAATTATTTAAAATGAATTTATATGAACGAATTATATTAATTTCAAACATATTGATAATATTAAAACATAAAAATATAAATGAATAAATATTAATCATATCAGTTATAAAAAAATGAGAATATTAAAATTCAATAAATAAATAATTAAATATTAATATTAAAAATTATTAAATTTATAAATCCTGACTAAATAATCTTTAACTAATGAATATAAAAATTGAATTAAGAAAATAGATTAAATGAAAAAAAGTAAAAATTTGAATTCATTAAGTTAATTACACGAATTCAAAATATACTCATAGAAAAATAATAATTACCAATAAAAATTGTAAATTATATAATGAAAAAAATGATGAAAATGGATTATATTAATTATATAAATTACCAATATGTTTAAAATTATTTTAAATAAATAAATTATATAAAGTTATAAAATTTTCAAAATTTCAAATGATAATAAATAAAAATAGATAAATATTCATCATATAAATTACAATCATGTTGAAAGAATTATGACTTCTAAAGTAAATATGTATAAATAAATATTAAAAAATGAACAAATTTAAAATATATTATTAAATAATAAATAATTAAAATTAATAAATATTATTAAATGATATTATATTAAAAATTAATAAATATAATTTTATTAATTATAAAAATAAGTAAAACATTTTATATGAAACATTAGTTTCATGAATTACAAACACTTGAAATATGAAGAAATGTATAAATAAATAGTATTAATTATATAAATAATAATTTTTTTAATAATTTTTATATTAACTATTTATATTATAAAGTTATTAAAATATTATTTAAATAAATAAATTACATAAATTCCCAAAAAAATTAAAATTATCAAAACAAAATAAATTACAATGAATAAATAAAAATATATAAACTACAATGACATTTAAAATGTTAAAACATATTAAATAAATATGTTTCAATAAAAATATTGAATTAATTTAAAAAATATATATATAAAATGAATAAATAATATTAAATGAAAGAATGTTAGAAATGAATAAATATAACTAAAGAAATTAAAAAAATTGTTTTTAAAAAATTCAACTCATAATTTTAATTACAAGAATTATAAACACATAAAATGGATAAAATGAATGAATAAATAAAAATATTATTTATAATTATTGATGTATGTATTGTATTTTTTGTATATAAAAAATATATTTAATTATTAACCTTTATAATTTTTAATAATAATTGAAAATATTAGTATATAAATAAATTTATAAATATTTTGTTAAAATATTTGGAATACATATTTCTAATTTGTGAAATTACTATATATATATATATATGAATACATTCATATGTAATACTTATCAAGTCGGTCTAATAATCCTCATGCATGATGGGATGAGTCGTTGTTCGCTACACCAACCCATTTAAGATATGAGTGGTGACACCATTCATTAACTTCACCTAATTATACATTCTTTGTTTCTACCTGATTAATTAGATTATGAATATAATGTAATATGTACATTCTTTGTATATATAATTTTAAATAAGTATATATATATATATATATATTATTTATAAAAATACTATGTCATATTTATATAAATCAAAATTAAAAATATATAAATATGCATTAACAAATTAAATGATTCATAATAAATTTTAAAAATAATATTATAGAACCCATAAAAGTAGCCTTTTATCATAAATTTTTTTGAGGTGATAATAGTCAAACTTCATCATCAATTCTATTGAGCACTGATAAAATATATATTTTTTCTTCACTGATAAAAGCCGCCACTAAAAAAATACGTATCTATAGTAATTATTTGGAGATGATTTGTAAAAAGAGTTATGCACATAATTTTATTAGATGTAGGGTTGAACCTAGGTAAATCCCCAAAATCCCTCATTCTATGGAAACAAACATAAATGGAAAAATAACTCACAAACAAGGGAAACAAATTCACAAATTTACTATAAGTCCATATGTAATGAGGTAAACATTAATGATGTTGGTTTTAGGATGGTTTTGATTAGATGAAACAAATATTTTCTATCATGGGTATTGGTAAATAATAATTGCAATCTTTATAAGTGCCATGATGATTGATTTTCAATACATGAATTTTTTAGAGTCATTTTAAATACTTTGGAATATTCTTCTTTAATTGAGATTATAACACCTGTATATAAGGTAAATAAATAAAGAAATTGTATTATATATTTTTTAATTAATTAGAGGTAACAAATAATTTGTTTCAAATTTAAATCTTAAAAAATGATTTTTTCACATTGTTAATGATATCTTATAATACATGCTTGTCCAATATCATGGAAAATTGATATTCATGGTTATCTAATTGTGTTTTTAACTATCTTTAATCTAAAAAGTGTTCAAAATTTCATATTTTTCTCACGAACTAAAAAATAATTCAATTGATTGACTAAATTTAGTAAATAGATGATTCCCTAAATTTTTTGATATCTAAATTTAAAGGGATATGAAAAGGAGTGTATTTATAAAAGCATAAAAAATGTATTCATTATTATTTTCATCTTTTTCATTATTGTTGTTGTTATTATTATTATTATTATTATTATTATTATTTCTAATTTTCCCCATGTGGTGTTTGCATCCCTACGATGACTAAGATAGGTCTCATGTCTTAGACTCCCCAAGTACTTATATTTGTGTGTGTTTTTTGGGGTTTCTTTGAAATTCTCCCCTTTCCCCACATCAATGTAAATGATTTTATTATATGTATTATTAAATTAGACTTTAGTGAATAGAAATGGGACCCCACTCTTTCTCTTATATCTCAAAACTACAGAATCAATAACATTTAGGGTTACCATTTATAAGTGATAAAAAAATTGATAGAGAATAATATTTTTCAGTATTTCCTAAAAGTGATAATTAATATACCATTTATTATAACTAAAAAAATAGAAAAATACAATCTTTATCAGTTCTTCTTTCTTACACTGATAAAGATCTCCTTTATCACCATTTTTGTCAGTACTCATAAATGGAAGAAAGATTAATTTAATTTATATATAAATATTTATATATTTTTAAATATGATATATATACCAATAAGTACATATCACTACCACATATTGTGTGATATTCGAAACTAACAATTATTAGTTCTTGAAGAAAAGTGATGACAAATGGGGAATACTAATAGGTGCTCGCAAAAAGAATTGAGAATGTAAACTTTTATCAGTTCTAGAAAAAGGACTGATAAAAGGTACCATTTTTAGTGATTTTTATCTTGCTGATAAAATTTATATTAGTATTAGCACTTTGTTTAGCCATGATAAATGTTCCACCTTTATTTGGGCTTTTTAGTTATCACTAATAAATTTTATTAATTTAATTTATTTTTTGGTATGTGTATTTGTGTAAAAATAATGTATAAATATTATTAATATTCCTTTGAACAAAAATTGAATCTTATTTTCAAATTTTAATATATATATATATATAATCATAAAATATATATATATATTAGTCAAACAATTTAATAGTATATTTATATAATTTTTTTAGAAAATCTGTTTGTAATTAAAATAAATAAAATATATTAATTATTATTTATATAAATTAATTACAAAATGAATGTTTACAATTAATTAAATATGAGTTAAAAATATATAAATTTTAATAAATTAAAAAATTATATAAATATAGATGATATATTGTTAATATGTGATATTTGAATTTATATATTTACATCAATGTATATGTATATATTTGTTTATGCAGTATGTATGTATGCGTACAAATGTATGTATGTGTACATATACACAAGTATGTGGGATTAGATAGATATTGAACTTATGTGCATGTGTATTTGTTCATTTTATATACATATTTATATTTTTTTAAGATTTTTTTATGTTATTAATTTATATCATTAGTATATATTCAATTATATTTATTAAATTTTTACATTTTAAATATGGTTTAAATTTATATAATGAACCTATTTAAATGAATTATAATCAATTTGTAATATAAGTAGTTAATATTTTGTAATTTATTTAACATTATTTAATAATTTTTTATATTATTTCAATTAATATTAATATTTTTTTCATGTTTGATATTTTTTTTGTATTTTTGGAATTTATTCATTTTATAAAATTAATATATATCTATTTAATATGTTTTAATATTTTGAACATGTATTAATCTTCATTTTAATATATATTCATTTTTATATTTTGTATTATTTTTTATAATTAATAAAACAAATATAATTTTTTTTATTGAAGCCTCTTCATTTTTAATTATTAAATTTCTCTCATTTTTAAAATTCATGCATATAATTTTATGTATTCATTAATAAACTTTAAAATATATTTACGAAAATAAATTTGTAAATAAATATATATATATATATATATGAATATATTTATATTTATTTATAAATATATCTATAAGTTTATATTTAATATATCTATAAAATTATTTATCGATAATGATAAATAAATAAAAAAATTTAAATTTAGTTATATATTAAAATATAAATGATTATATATTTAAATATTTTTAAAATTATAATAAATATATTAGAATAATAAATATAATATTTAAATTTTTAATTATATAGATTTATATATTAATATATATATTCAATTATATAATTATATATAATTATATAAATATGTATTATAAAAATTATTTTTTTAAGAAAATTTTATATAAATACAAATAAAAATATATAAATCTAAATGATTATAATATTATAATAAATCTATTTAAATAATAAATATTTTTTATGTTCATAGTCAAATATATTTATTTATTAATAATAGATATATAGTATTTTATAAATATATGGAATTATATAAATATAAATATTTAGAATTATGTAAAAATATTTATAATTTTATATAAATATTTATAAATATATATATTGTTATAATTATAATTATATGTCATTAACTAAATTTATAAATATTTATTTATAATTATTTTAATATATTTTTTTATTTATAAATAATTTTTTTTAATTTTATTAAATTATTTTTATTTATATTTATATTTATAAATAAATATTTACAATTATTTAAATATATTTATATTTATATAATTATATATTTTTTATTATATAATTTTAATTTTTTTAATTATATAGATTTAAATTTTGTTTCTAAATTAGTTATATTATTAAAAATAATAATATTGGTCTTTATCAATGTTAGAAAACCATTGATAAAGAGGGATTTTATAACAGTTATTAGTTTAGTGTCGATAAAACCCCCCTTAACCATTGCCTTTCTAGAGGCATTGATTAACCCCATCGACATCTTAGAAATTTAACATTAACTGAACTAATTCTCACATTTTGTTTAGGAACATACAAAATAGAAACCTAGTCGCCACTCTCCCTCCCTCACTACCACTCTCCCATGCTCCCACATGCCCTCATCGCAAATCTCACTCACAGAATTGTGCTCTCCCTTGCTCCCCCTCAGTTGAAACAACACTTTTAAATCTCAAAGTATGTGAATTATTATCCTCCATTCAAGTTTTCATCATTTTTTGTTCTTTATGGGGTGTTTTTAAAATTTATCCCAAATGATTTTGATGACATGTCACATCCCTCTCACATACCTTATATGACACTGCCATAACCCTCTACTTGATTGTCATCTAGGTCGTAATGTCATTTTAAATGAGTTTCAATATTTTGGTGTTTAATACTTGTCATAGATGTCATTTTTCCAATGAAAGGTGTTGGTCACCAGAACTTTCACCTCATTGTACATCCTAAGGTATTTTTTGGAGTGAGGTCTTGGATCAAAATTCAATCTCGAGGGTGAACAATCAATTTTTTTGGAATCAATCTTGATCTAATGGATTACAATTAAACAATTGTTCCAATTTTCTTCCATTAATAGACAAAAGATCCCCAATCCTATCAATATTTTCATTACTATGAATAGCTGCTGATACAACTAGGAACACATTATTTAAATGCTTTAATATTTTTCTACTCCATTTTATTTATCACTTGGGAGCTCATCATCATTCAAATTTTAAATCAATAAACTCACATATGATTTACACACTATTTCAACATATGTATCCCGGTCACCACATTCCTCATCATATAATTAAGATAATATATATATATATTTGAGTTTTTAGAAATTATTATCCATTATTTATGAGGGAAATTTTAGGATGTAAAGCATTTTAGTTTTCTTCTTAAGAGAAATTATTTTTAAATCATATTAATTTTCACTTTCCTTTTCTGTAAAAATAGGAAAATTTGCAGTGAAAAGTAAAATATATCCACATTTAAATAACTTCAATGGAATTTTATATTACTAATTTCCATTCCATTTTCAAACCCTTCGTAAAATATTTTTCAAAATGATGATGATGGATTCTATATATATTTAATAATTTTGTATTTATATTCATTGCGGCTTCATCTTAGCCACGTGAATTGTTTTAATTTGATGCTTTCTTGAAAAACTAATTAGATTTTCCTTATGACTTTCCAATAGCTTGAGAACCCCAGCCCGAGTCTTTAGATTCATTGGAATTAAATTCAGGAGTTTCTTTAGATTTTGAGTTCTCAAGACCATGTTATTGGGCTCTAATAATGATTTCATCATTAAAAAACCCAACTTCAGCTCATAAGAATAATGTCACTAAAATACCACCTGACCTACCAAATACCAAGTGATTAAATTAATAAACATCAACTCCTCCCCCATTTTCTAATCCCACATAGTTAATTTATGGAAACCTCCCTTGATATAATTTTTTTTAAATAAATGAAAATTTAATTAGATTATTTGTAACATTATCTAAATTAAACATTTCATTCCTTCAATGATTTCCCCCACTATAAAAAAATCTCAATATGGAAAACTCAATAGTTATTATCTTAGAAACATGACTTCATGTAGCTTAAATGATTTTCTAAGAATTTTCTTTTATGGTTTCTATGCTCATACTTTTTCTTTATTTATTTATGTTGTTATATATTAGTATTACTAAATCAAATAGGATAGATATGAATAAAAAATGGATTTATTCCTACCATTTGAAAAAATTGTGTGAGGATGGAATGAAATAGTTCATCATGTTTTCATAATATAGTTTTTATGACCCTATAAAAAAGTTATTCCTTGTTTATGCAATTTTCAGTAATGATTAATTAGTGTAGAGGTGATGTAAGAAAACTTGATCAGTCAAAGAATAGATCGAAGTTATAAATATTCAATTAAACATGGGGAAGCTTTGAATATATCAAGTGACTAGGATATCACTTCATTTTATATACCATCTTATTTTATTAAAAGTCCAAACTATGATTTAACTATATCTAGGATATGATTACCAGTATGAATGATAATGAAGATCTATCGAGAAATAGAAATAATAGTTGAATATGAATGTCATGATGGTCCTAAATAGTTTGAGAAGTTAAATATTTATGAAATGAAACCATTGTATGTTGGTTTTAATAAATATAAAATCATTATAGACATAATAAAGATTTATAATATAAAACATACAATTGGATGGAGTGACACTAGTTTTACTGACCTAATTTATCTCCTGAATGATATGCTCATAGAATATAATCATCTTCCTTGCTAAAAATATGACTCTAGACTAATGTTACCTTCAATGGGTATGACCTATAAAAGAATGAATCCATTTTAAAATTAATGTATAATTTTTCTCAAGGAACATGAATCACATTAAAAATTCCAAAAGTGTGGTGAGTTTCAAAAAATGAATGATGAATAAGGTTCTATAAAATTTTCATGGTAAATTCCAATCATTCCAATGATTAATAACATATATGGATGTGAGGAGACTATAAGAAAATTTATGTGGTACAAAAATACAAGTGTTAGAGATGGGAAACAATGTCTCCTGGAAGACACTCTTCAGTAGAATGGAATTGATCATGGGTATCCTGAATTTGGAAATGATCCAGGAAACCTTCATCTAGTGTTATCAACAAATAGAGTGAATTATTTTTGTTTTCAAAGAATCCCTCATAGTATATGGTTTGTTATGATGGTAAATTATAACTTCCCACATTTGTTATGCATGAAATGAAAATAAATTATGTTATCTATTCTTATATCTATACTAAAGAAAAAACGTAAGGATATTGATGTTTATTTGTATCCATTGATTGAATATTTGGAATTCTTTGAGGATTTAGCTGTTTAATTTTATGAAGCTTACAAAAATAAAGTTATCATGTTGAGAGACATGTTGTATGGGATGAAAACTAATTTCGTACTTATATAAATTTTTCATGATTTAGAATCAATGGAACTCAAGGGTGTCCCATTTATGAAATAGGTACCCAGTCAATTAATTTGAATAATTCATCGAAGACTATGTTTCCTAGACATTGTAGATTTCTCACCAGATAGCATAAATACTGATCATGGACTACATCATTTTATTGGAGTCTGGAAGAAGCTAATTCACTTTCTCCACTAATAGGTGAAAAAATATTCGATAAAGTAAAATATATAGAAAATGCTTTTGGTAAAAACAATTAGGGAAAAATTGCATAAATTGGTTGGAAAATGATGTCAGTTTTTTGAATAACCATACTAGAATTATTTTTATATTAAGAATATACATGATGTTATACATGTGGGGAAAAAATTTATGTGATAGTGTAATTTCCGCTTTACTAAATGAACAAGGAAAAAGGATTGAATTAAGTATAGGTTGGACATGATTGACATGTAGATATGGGATGAGATGGAACCAATGAAGAGTGAAAAATATACTTTTCTTCCTCTAACTACTTACAATCATTCCAAGAATGGGAGATATCATTAATTCAAATTCATGAATGATGTAGTGGTTCTAGATGGGTATTCACCAAATATCAAGAACACAATGTTAGTGAATAATTTAAAGTTAAAGGGTTTAAAATCACATGATGGTGATGTCTTGAATGAATATCAAATAATTTTATATTTAAATTTAATTTTTCTCTAGAATTTACATCATACATTAACAAATCTCTATTTATTTTTCAATTCAATGTGAAGAAATTTTATAGACCTGGTGTAATTTCCAACAATGTAAAAGGAATATTCTATCTTATTATATGAATTGGATATGTTTTCCCCAATGAAATTATTTGATATGATGGTTCACTTGATGGTTCTTGTGGAAAGAGATATTATACTATTTGGACCTATATATTATAGATGGATGAACCGCATTGAATGGTGCTTGAATATTTTGAAAGGGTATGTAAAAAATAAAAGTTATTCAAAAGATTGTATTACAGTGGAATATTTTATTGAGGATGTTGTTGAATTATATACTAATTAACTTTTTGATTTTAAAATAATTGTTCTAAAAAAATATCATCAAAATATGTGCCTTTTGGGTGGCATAATTTACATAATATATGTTGTCACAATTACAATTTCTTAGTGGCAGTAGGATCACCTTTATGTTTTTCATGACATTTAATGTTTTTCCATATTTTTAATCCCACAAAAATAATTATTAGGTATTTGAATCCATAATTGTCTGAATAGATGGATACCAAGTACACAAAATAAATAGTTTATATTATGGTTTTAGGACCATATTTTCAACGAGTCAACTAAAAATATATATTCAATTTCCAAATGACATTAATGGAATTCCTGATGACCAATTTTTTTGGCATTATCTAATAATTGATATGTAATTAATTATTATACAATCTATAAAAATTAACTTGATGGATTTAGTACCATAAAAAATAGTGGAGTTACAACTATGTATAAAGTGATACCTTTATCTAGAACCAAGGATTGATTTCTAATTTATGAAAATATTTCATAATTTTACATCATCAAAAAAATCAAGGAGTTAGATTATAAAAAATATCCAGTGATGATATTTCAGTGTATGTGGGTTGATAACCAGAGTGCAGTTAAAATAGATGAATTTTGATTCCTAAAAATGGATTTCTATAAGGAAGGATTAAAAGGAGAACCCTTTATAATTGTTTCATAGACTATAAAATAATATTATAAACCGAATCCTACAAAACCAAAATTGGTCATCTGTTATATTATCAACCCAAACCACTAAAGGTTTAGATGTCAATTCAACTGAGGATAACCTTTTCATTGGGAAATCATAATAATTTCATAGTAGTCCCAATGTATAATGGGTAGTAAATGTCATAGAAGACCAAAATATGTAAATGTAGATATTTGATAGACGACTCAAATTTCATTAACCTTTATGAAACGTGAGTTAAATATCTATATTTTGTTATTTTGATATATAAATTCATTACCATATATTATTATCTATTAGTAGAAGCCATTACATAATATAAAATAAATTTTCAACCAATTTTGTAGATAATGACTTCTACACTTTCCGTTTCACCCAATTTGGGGGAGAAATAGGTTCCTCAACATGCTGGTGCTCCTAATATAGAGGAACAAAAAACATATGAACATGTCAATGTTACCAATCTAATGGAAAAAAATATTGACTATGTTAAAGATCGGGAAATGTTATACAGTGAACAACCTATGCCCTAGAAAAAATAGGGGTGTCATACCATGATTTTAATAAAAAAACATTATGGAGAGAGATAATGGAATCAAATTCATGGTCGGATGGAATGCATTAGGCAATCCAGGAGAGATTGAAGACAATTCATCCAATGTGTTGTAAGTGGACAATAAACAAGCACCACTACATTCCAAATGGTCTTAACGATCATGGATAAATTACTTTCAATCCAAATATTATTGCAGTCCTATTTCATGTAGAAAGGAATACCATGGATCACACTCTTCATTTCATCCTCCAGGGATGAGGCAGTTCCATAGCTGCAATAGAAACAACCATGGAATTTACCAATGATGTCTCTGAAGATATAACCACAACATGAGGGTCCCAGATTTCCCTTAGAATCACCATCCACATTCACTTTGATCCATCCTTGGAGCGGGGCTGGCTAGAACACATCAAAAGTATTCCCAGGTTGATGATAGATACAGTTAATCGGAAGAGGGCAAAGAATCTCATTGTCTCTGACAAAGTTGTCATATATTGTCTTGATAATGCATGAAAAAAATTCTTATGTCATTTTTTGGAGTGTAATCATCAGTCTCATTTAAAAATGACACATGATTTGACCTATAGGACTCAAAGTGTATGATTTCAGTTTGATGTGGATTTTTACTTAAAAATAAAAGTAACATGCCCAAACCAAGAAACTATATTCAGATTTTGTTGATACTCATGGAAAATCATCCATATATAACATATAATTTTTAGGATAATCTATACACCAATATGATGTAAAGTATGACTAATATGACTCTGTGGGTGTCTTTATATTTAAAATTGATAGTTTAGTAAAAAGAAAATTGACTTACTCAAAACTAGTAAAACACATTCTTATTATTTTTATACTTTAGGAAAAGAATCCATATCTCATTTTTGACATGTAAAAATCAGTCACACATCAATCTGATACACAGTTTCCCTAATATGACTCATAGTGTTTGCTATTAGTCAAAAATTGACATTTTAGTTGAAAAACGTGCCACACATAGAAAACCATGAAACCACACACGTATTTTCATGATATTTTAGAAAAAAAATTCATAATACTTTTGATATGTTTAGGAATTAGTCTCACATAAAATTGATATTAAATGTGACCAGTTTCACTGAAAGTACATGTTTTTAATTTCAAAGTACATTTTAGTTAAAACGAATAGTGACATACTCAAAATATAGAAAACCGAATGAGAATATGTTGATATGTCACACAAATGATCCATAACCAATTTTTGATATTTAGGAATCAACGACACCTCAATCCAACACACAGTTTGACTGATATAACCCCATGTGTTTCTTTTAATTTAAAATTGGAATTTCAGTAAAAATTATAAGTGACATAATGAAAATAAATAATTAACATTCTCATTTTTTGTTTTATTTTTTAGAAAACTATCCATAATTCATTTTTATGTGTACAAATCATCCACACTATAATCTGATACATGGTGTTCCCTATATGAATAAAAGTGTCCTTTGTCATTCAAAAATTAACATTTTATTTCATAACATGTTTAACTCACTAAAACCACAAAATCAAGCTCAAATTTTATTTTTTTACATTAGTAATACAATTCTGGATTCAATTGTGACATGTAGGAATCAGTATTACGTCATTCTGACACATGATATGATCGGTATGACTAAGAGTGTGTGTTTACAGTTTAAAATGAAATTTTAGTAAAAAGGACAAGTGAAATACTCAAAATAATGAAATTGAATTAATATTTATTTAATGCAATTGGACAATGATCCATAACTAATTTGTGATGTATTGGAATCATTTCCACCTAAATCTGATGCACTGTGTGACCAATATGACTCCAAGTGCGTATTTTTATTTAAAATTGAAATTTTAGTAAAAAAGAGAAGTGACATACTCAAATCCGAGAATAAACATTCATATTACTTTTATACTTTAGGAAAATTATCACTATGTCATTTTTGGCTTGTCGGAATCTGCCACACCACAATTAGATATGCAATGTTTCTAGTATGACACAAAGTTCCCATTATCAATCTAAAAATGACATTTTAGTTCAAAATGTGTGTCGCTTATTAAAAATAATGAAAAAATTCTTGTACCGTATTAATATATTTGAAAAATTGTACATAATCCTTTTTGAGATGTGGGTATTAGTCACATGTCAAATAGAATCATTATGTGACCAGTACGACTTAATGTTCATGTTTTTAGTTTAAATTCACATTTTAGTAAAAAAGAATGGTTATATACTCAAAACTAAGAAATCAAATTCATATTTTTTATACTTTAAAAAAATTATCTATTGGTCATTTATGATGTTTATGAATTATCTACACCCCAATCCAATGCTTGGTGTTATTGGTATGACTCTAAGTGAGACTTTTTATTTAAAATTGATATTTTAGAAAAAAAGGAAAGTGGCATACTCAAAACTATGAAAAAAAATCATATTATTTTTATACTTAATAAAAAATATCAATATGTAGTTTCTGAAATGTAGGAATATGACACACCTAAATTCGATACATTTTGTGCCTAGTGTGACTCGAAGTGTCTATTATCAGTCTAAAATTGAAATATTAGTTCAATATGTGTGATACTCAATGAAAACTAATAAAAAATTCTTGGATTGTATTGAAACCCAGGTAAAACTATTCTTGATTCATTTTAGTTCTCTTGGAATCAATCTCACATCTAATCGACACATGATGTGACTGGTATGACTTAAAGTGTCTGTTTTTAGTTTAAAATTCCATGTTATTAAAAAAGGAAAGTTACATACTCAAAACTGATAAAAACACTAATATTTCCTTGATAAATTAGGATAATGATTCATAAATCATTTGTAACATATAGTATTTTTCAACACCTCAATATGACGGATTGTGTGAATGACATTACTCCAAGTGTCTCTTTTTATTTAAAAATGACATTTTTGTAAAAAATAAAATTAACATACTCAAAAATAATAAAACACTTTTGGATAAATTTGATACTTCATTATATTTATCCATAAGTAACTTGTGATGTGAAGGAATCATCTTACCCTTAATAGGATACCCGATGTTCCTGATATGACTCAAATTGATAGTTATTAGTCTTAAATTGACATTTTATTTCAAAACATGTGTCACAGAATGAATATTGTTAAAAAAACACATAGATTATAACGATACCTTATGAAAATTATTTTAAAGTCATTTTTGATGTGTTGGAATAATTCTCAAGTAAAAATGACACAAGATGTGACTAGTATGACTCAATGTGTGAGTTTTTCGTTTATATGGTTATTTTAGTAAAATCCAACAAATATACCGAAAATCAATCGAATATATTAATATTTTTTTATACTTTAGTAAAATTATCCATAAATCATTCATAACAAGTATTAATCAACCACACTCATGCTGACTCATGCTGTGACCTGTATGACTCCACGCATGTATTTTTATTTTCAATTCACATTTTAGTAAAAAAGAATGTGAAATACTCAAATCCAATAAAAAAAATTTGTAATGTTATGATATTTTTAGACAATGATCCATAATTCATTTTTGAAATATACGAATCTTCCACACCTTAAAATGATAAATGGTGTTCCCTTTATGACTCAATGTGTCAGTAATCAGTCTAAAATTTACATTTTTGTTCAAAACATGTGTCACCAACTGAAAGAAAATAAAACAAACACAAATTTTCATTATACATTTGTAATGTGATTATTAATTAATTTTTTATGTGTAGGATTTTTCCTCACACAAAACCAACACATGATGTGATTTGTATGACTTAGACAATGTGTTATCAATTTAAAATGACATTTTATTAAAAAATAAATTTGAAATAATAAAAACTGAAAAAATACATTCAGATTATATTGATAGTAATGAAAATTGAACCATAAGTCATTTTTTAGGTGTGAAAATTATCCACACCTCAATTTTACAAACTATGTGTTTGGTATGACTCCATGTGGGTAATTTTTTAAAAAATTATATTATAGTAAAGAATAATAGTTACATACAAAAAACTAATAAAATAAATTCATATTGTGTTAAGACTTTAGTAAAATGTTCTATAAGAAATATGTGACCTATATGAATCATCCACACCTCAATCGAATACACAGTGTGCCCATTATGACTCAAAGTGTGCCTAATCAGTCTAAAATTGAAAATTTAGGTCAAAATGTGTTCTTGTCGTTTAGAAAATAAAGAAAAACCCACACTATCCTGATACATTAGATAAATGATTCTTCAATCATTTTTTATGTGTAGGAATCAGTATCATGTGAAACCAACACATGATGTGACCACTTTGACTTAAAGTTCATGTTTTAATTTCAAAATGACATTTCAGAAAAAAAAAATAAAGGTGACATAATGAAAACAATGAAAACACATTATTATTGTCATGATAATTTTTGTTGACACCCAATAACTGATTTATAGATTGCAAAAATTAGCCGCATCATGACCATCATAACTATGTGTGTCTTTTCATTTAAAATTGAAATGTTAGTAGATAAAGATATGTGACATATGAAAAACTGATAAAACACATTTGGATTATTCAAATATAATAGGAAAATGTTTGATAAGTAATTTTTTATGTGTATTAATTAGCCACACTTCAATTCGATACATGGTGTTCCTAGTATGGTTCAACGTGGTCATTATCTGTCTTAAATTGACATTTTTGATGAAACTATGTTTCACCCACTGAAATAGAAACAAACTCACTAGTATTTTCTAGGTACATTTCTAAAATTATTATGAAGTCATTTTAGATGTGTAGGAATTGATTTCATTTAAAAAGGACACACTATGTGACCAATATGACTCAAATTTTGTGTTTCTATTTTAAAATGAAATTTTAGAAAAATAAGTAAAGCGACACACTACAATTAGAAAAAATTCATTTCTATTGTATTTATACTTTAAATAAATGACTAGTAACTCATTTATTATGTGTCGGAATCATCTAAACCTCAATCGAATGCATGGTGTGGCCAGTGTTACTCCATGTGCATATTCTTATTTAAAACTAACATTTTAGTAAAAAAGTGTAGTGGCCTACTCAAAACTGAGAAAACAAATTCATATTGTTTTTATTAAATATTAAAATGATCCATTGGTCATTTGTGATATTTAAGAATCATACAGACCTCAATCTATATCACCATTTCCCTAGTATGAATCCATGATTCTATTATCAGTCTAAAAATGACATTTTTGTTCAAAACAAGTGTCACAATCATAAAAACATAGAAAACATGCTTTAAATTTCTGTATATGTTAGGATTATGATTCTGAAGACATTTTTGACATATAGGAACTAATCTGTCATCCAACTGAAACATGATATCACTTGTATGACTCAAAGTTTATCTATTTAGTTTATAATTCAATTTTAGTAAAAGTGAAAAGTGACATACTAAAAACTTAGAACAAAATTAAATTTTTTTTGATACATTAGAAAAATGATCCAAAACTCATTCTAAATGTTTAGGAATCACCCAATCCTCAATATGATTCATAGTGTAACAGGTATGACTCATAACATGTCTTTTTATTTAAAATATACATTTTGTTAAAAAAATATAAGTGGCGACATCAAAATTGAGAAAAAAAATGATATTTTTAATTAATTAAAAAAATCCATAAGTCATTTATGAGGTGTAGGAAGCAACATCACCTCAATTCGATACATGGTGTACCTAGTGTGACCCATAGTGTCTGTTAGAAAATGAAAATCGACATTTTATTTCAAAACATGTGTCACTCACTAGGCATTGAGAAAAAAATAAATAGATTTTTTTGATACATTAGGAAAAAAATTCTTAAGTCATTTGTGAAATGTTGGAATTAGTTTCACTTAATAATGACACATGACGTGATTGGTATTACACAATGTAAATTTTTTAAAATTTAAATGATAGTTAAGTAAAAGTGACAAGTGACATTCTCAAAACTGAGCAAACACATCCAGATTTTTTGTGATTCTTTAGGAAATGAACCCATAAATTATTTTTATCAGGTAGGAATCATCCATTCCTCAATGTGGTCTATTGTGGGATAAGTATGTATCAATGTGTGTATTTTTATTCTCAATTGAAATCCTATCAATGTATTGTTTCATTTTTTGGTATAATTTATTTCATTATAGTATTAATAACATGTGAATTATTTTCGTATAGAGGTGGATTCTTTTTCTTGAGTTGGGTTGGTATGTTCGGAAACTGATACTAAGATATAGATTTCTCTAGTGGGGTTTTGGAGCCAAACGAAATAAAACCACTAATATTTTTGAATATTGGTGATAAACTATAATTCCAAATGTAATTATGTAGAAAAATGTATGAAATTTATATAATATTGTGTTTATTTATTTAATTTTTTACGTAATTATAATATCAATTAAATTTGGAATTTGCCATATAAAAATTTCTTCTAATGTGTGTTATAATTTTAACAGTACAACACAACAGTAGGGAATTTATAAAAACAATTTATAGAACTAATAATGGATACATATTATAAGTTCTAACATAAGTGCTAATAAAGGGGTAACTATTATCAACACTTAACTAGCACTAATAAAGGACCAACTTTGTCAGTGCTTTTCAATCATTGGTAATAGGGGCCCCTTTAAATGGTTGATAGATTAACAATGTTTTTTTAGTAATGGTAATGTGTTTTTGGGTACTGTCTATAGCCCGACTAGTAATATTATTAATATATATATATATATATATTAAAAAATATATGATATAATATATTATACATCCACCCCAATGGAATGTCAAGAAAAACAAATTCTCCCCAGGGTATGAACCCCAATGATCCAACTCTGAAGCCTATATATAGGTAAATGTTTATTTAAATATGATTTAAAAATATGAACTCCATTTAATGTATTTCTTTATTTTATTAATAAATTGTGGGCTATTTATGCTAATGATGCAGCTGCTTATGTAAGTAATTATATAGGGGACGACGAGTGTATGGGTGAGAAGCCAGGTTCACACTGCCACAACACAAGACATTAGAAGTGGGCCATTGTTGAAAGGTAATAGGGATTTAGGATATGTAATGGATTTCAATCTATTGGGTATTTGCGCCACATAATTTTAATGAGTCATTTATGGATCGGATGATCCCTTATAGGGAGAGTCACTTGTCGTTGCGGGATAAGTGGTGTTTCAGTTGTTTCTTCTTCTTGTAAACTCCCGGACCATAATAAATTTCATAATTACATAAAATGGAGTTAATATTTGAATTTACACATTTTTATTCACTTTAGATATTTAAAATATTATAACATCCATGGAAAAAGTGAAACATAATAGAAGAAATGTTACTAACCATGTCATTAAGGGGAACATTTCTTTTCAATAGCTTTTGTAAGAAGAACTCCACCATTGAGTGTGCTTGGATTAGCATAGTATCAGGATGGGTGACCTCTTTAGATGTTTCTTAGTGCATTTTTGAGTGTGGACAAAGATAACTAAATTTTCATGTGGCGGCATCTGTGGAAAATAAATAGTGTAAAAAGAGTCCCTATTGGGTATTAACCTATGTTGTGCTTGGAAGGTAATATAGGTATTAAAAGAGACCAATGGGGTTAAATGACTACCTTAGTGGACTATGAAGGTTTTTCCATATAAAATGTTATAATACTAATACGTAGTCTAAATTTTGATGTACAACATCAGTTTAAGGTGTGGAGTCCAAAATGAGGAAAGTTTTCATTGAAGGGGCGGAGAGTGTAGCACCCCTAAAAAAGTTAATCTTAAAAGGCTAAATGTTACTACCCTTTTCAACAAGGTGGACCTTTCTTTTTAGGATCATATGTGATAATAACTCCATAGGTAAGATTGTATGGAAGAGAGTACTGTAAGGGATGGGTGACCACCCATGATGTTTCAAAGGGTGTGTGTGAGTGAGGACAAATCACACTGAAGGAACAAGTGTTGGCCTTTAGATAACATCATTTGTGTGATAAGTGATCTCACTGGGTAATGAAATACAGTGTATTGGGTATTAAACCAAGGTATCATAGGAGACGTATGGGGTCTGATGACCTGGTTAACTGCCACCAGTGGCTAGGTCCTGAAAATTTTACATATAAATATTTTTATGTATGTCCAGGAAGGTGTATGTATGTAGATGTATGTGTATGTTTGTATGTGTATTTATGTATGTATGTGCATGATTGAATATGTATGTGTATATATGTATGTGTGTTTTTATATATATTTATTTTCTCATAAATAGCTTTATGTTTGCATATATATGTGTTGTATAGGTACGAATGTGCTATTAATTCGTTTAATAATAATATTTTTAATGCTTGTCATTTTTTAATTTCCCCCTATAATTTATTCCTTTTTAATATTTATCCATTTTAAATTTTTATCAATTTATTATTTTTTGTAATGTATTCTCTTTTATAGATATCTTTATGTTTTTAAATATTAATATTCAATACTTTAATATGTTTTTAATTTCTATAATTAATTGTTATTCGTTTTTATTTTAATTTTTTTCAATCATTATAAAATTATTATTTGTTAATTATTAATTAATACTTTATTATAGACCTCATTTTTTTAAAGTATTTTTTTAATTATTTTTTTATTCACTTTAAATATTTCAAAAATTTATATAGTTAAAATTATCAATTCATTTATTAATTTTTTTGAAATATATTCATTTCTTAATTCCTAAAATATACATGTTTTGATATTTATCCATTTATTATTATCTATAAATTTTTAATACATATTCAATTTTAATATATTTTTATTAATTTATTATAAATAATTGTTTTATTAATATTTAAATAATTTATTCATTTTTAAATTATTTTAATTGTTTTTATATATTAATATTTAATATATTTAATTTTTTTAAATTTAGATGATTTATGTTGATTAATTTTTATTTTACTATTTTTTATTTAAATATTTATATAGTTATTAAATATTCATTTTTAATTAGAACTATATTGTAAAAAAAATTAATGAAATTTTTAGTATTTATTCATTTTTAATTTAATATAAATTCATTTTCAATATTATTGTAATTTTCATAATTAATATTATTTATTCATTATAAGTAATTTTATAATTTATATAATTAATATTATTTATTAATTGAATGTTATATATTCATTTTTATTATTTTATAGTTTATTAATTTATTAGATTTAAATATTTATTCATTTTTATTATATAGTAAATTTTTTCTTTTTATTATTCATATTTTCTATAATTATAAATTTATGATAATACTTAAATATAATATTTATATTTTTATAAACTAGTATTTATCTTTTGTAAATATAAATTTATGCGTTCTAAACAATATACTAATAAAAAAATGGAATTTTTGTTTTTGTGCTTATAAATTTATCTCTTATCATCAATTTTTATTAGAACTAATAATCCTCTTTTCGTTCTTTTAAAAGAACCATAATAGAAACCTATGATTCGTATGTCGTTAAATCTTACGGTGAAAGCTGAACTCTATTGTGATCTCATAAGAAATTTTGGACAAATCCAAACCCTGAAAATGATGGTATGATAATTGATTCTTATTTTTTTTTATTTCTCAAATGATTTAGTGCATATGCATCACAATTGTTTATAATTCATCCTAAAGAGTGGTGGGTGTGACACCCCAGGTAATCTTCTAAACATGCAACACAATTTTCTTATGATTGAGATCCTTATTTTCATGTTGTTTTGCTGACGATTCATATAATTCTTTCCAGTCCTTTTCTTATATACCTTCCTTGTTTTTCAACATTGGTCTAGTTTCCACCCCTTCATTATTTTGAAAATATATGTTCAGTTAATAAAAATGAATGATTTGGTTTTAAAATGATGCAAATTTGGTTTTTATTTGAAGGAATACAGTAATTTAGGATGAGATTATGAAAATCTATTCAATTTAAAATGATAATAGTTGGGTTTATAACGCATGGGTATTATTCTGAGAGGTTTTTTCTGGAATAGAAATCTATAAAATTATTTTTGTGTTATATGAGCTTGCAAGTTGGAGGCTTGAGTTTATTTTTGAAAATTATTATGCATGTAATGAAATTTTACATTAGTTTATTTTTATTATTCTTTTCTAAATTCTATATGTATTTCAATGACAATGTTTTTTGGGTTATTTTGAAATGGTTGATTAAAGATTTTTTAAAGAACATAAAATTGGTTTTCATGCCTTATTCCATTTTATAATTTGTTTTTTTTAATTTAAAATTATCCACAAAATTAAATTATCAAACATTATTCCTTTCTAAACACCAGAAACATTGAAAAAAATATATAATTGTACTAATATATGTTCTGATAGTGAAATAATATTATATATACCCTAATACTTATCCAGTGGTAGAAATCAATAGGTTTCTTGTGGACATTTATAGTGAATGAAAGTGAATTATCTTCCATTCTGAATCCATTCAAAAAATGGAATGAAGTATGATATTTGTATTATTGGAATAAAAAATATGTGTTATTATAATTTTATTTCATATAATTGTTCCTCCTTTAATTTTCTATCAAGTGGTTGATCCAGTGATAATTTATATCAAATATTATGACTATATTCAAGTATGTATAATGAATATCATTTTAGGAATCTAATCTCATACCATATGTATATTTATTTATTTATTGTTAAATATAAATATTACTGAATCAAATAGGATGTATATGAATAAAAAAATGATGGATTCCAATCATTTCAAAAAAGAGTGTGATGATGTGGTTAATGAGTTCATAATTCTTAAAAAATATCATACATATGACACTTTTCAAACCCATTGTTTGCGGTAATGATATTTTTATCCAAAACTAATTAGTCCAGAGTATTAGGAAGAACACTTTATCTTTCATTGAATAGATAAAATTTATAAATATTGGAATATGTACATGGATGAATTGAATGTTTGTTTTGACAAGGATGGTATTGTGGTTTATGAATCACATGATATGATTAAATGTGTGAACAATTATAAAGATCTTATCATGGAATTTATTAAAATTGTAAATGGTGATGATGATCATATAGAGTAAATGAAAATGATATTTGAAGATGAACTCTTTTATTGTCCACTATTTTTTGATAAGTTAAAGATCTTTGAAAATATGAATTATATGATTGTTCTACTAAATATACTACATTTTCAGCAATAATGAAGCTATATAATTTGAACGTAGAGAGAAGATGGTGTGTCCCCAACATTACTAAACTACTTCTTATCCTAAATGACATGATATCAAAATATAGTGATCTTCCTTGATAAATAAATGATTCTAAAAATTGATTTCCTCAGTGGGTATGATCACATAAAAATTAATGACTATCTGAATGATTTTACATTCTTTTCAAAGACCATGGTTCACTTAAAAAATTTAGTATGTATGGTTCTTCTCGATTCATTAAATATGAATCATTTCCATAGAATGTTATTTGTTAATTTTTAATCATTTTTAGGTTTTAGAACCTTTAAGGTATTTGAGTAGTTTGTAAAGAAGTTGAAGTGGCATGAATATACAAGAATTTTGGATGAGAAACATCATCACCCAATTAGAACATTGTAGTGTATGAAAATTATTCATGAGTATCCTAAATTTTTAAATAATCCAAGAATCCTCAATTTGGTAATTTCAAAAAATGGACTAAATCATTTTGGGGCACAAATTAACAGTCGTAGTACATTGATAATTATATTGGTAAATTATAACTCTCCACTGCGGTTATGCATGATGAAAAGAATACATTATTCTATCTCTTCTTATTTTAGGACTAAAAAAGAAGGTAATGACACCGATGTATATTTCCCTCCATTGATCGAGGATCTTAAATTAATATGTGATCCATGTGTTCTGTTCTATGAATTTCCTATAATTTAATATTTCACATAGAGAGTCATGTTATATGGGATGATAAATGACATTACACCTAATAGAAATTTGGTAGGATATAACATTAAATGAATTCTACTGTGTCCCATTTGTGAAAAATTTACCCATTAAATTAAGATGAAATATTCATTGTAGACTGTGTTTCTAGAACATGTCAGGTTTTACCTAAATGATATAAATACCGATAATAGACAACACCATTTAATAAGAATTTCGAAAAAGTTAGAACACTTTTTCCTCTAGAAACTGATAAATTTTTGTGAAAGTGAATGATATGGTAAACGTTTTTTGAAAAACATTAAAAACCATATGATAACCAGTTGGAAAAGAAGATCATTTTTTTGAATTATCATACGTGAATTATTTATACATTTTACATTTTCAGGAAGGCATGGAAATTGAAAAAAATGTATGTGATTATGTTATTGGAACATTACAAAATTCACCAAATAAAAAAAGGTTGACAGAAAGGCGAGGTTTTATTTTATTGAAATAGGGATAAGGGATGTGTTAGCACTGATACTGTGTGAAAGGAATTATTTTCTTCCACCCATATCATACACTCATTATAGGAAGGATATATTTAATTTTTTTTCAGCAGTCAGAATGATACAAATGTTCCAATGGGGTACATATCAAATATGAAGAATATTATTTCAATGACTTCATTAATGATAAAGGGAATAAAATCACATTATTTTCATATTTTTATGAAATATTTACTGTTTATAGGTTTTTATGCATTCTACCTAAAAATTCATGACATTCAATGACCAATATGTATATAATTTTCAATTCTAAAAGTAGTAAATATATATATCAAATGTAAATTACAACTAGTGAAAAGGAAATTATGGCCATATTAATTGAATTGGAGATCTTATTCCAACCATTATTCTTTGATATGATAGTTCACATGATGGTTCGCTTGGTTAGATACATCTAGATATGTGGTCTTGTAAATTTTAGTTGGATGTAAAATTTTAAAAAATAAATAAATATTTTGAAAGGGTACATAAAAAATAAAATTCATAAAAAAGGTTTTATTATGGAGTGATATATTTTTGAGTAAGACATTGAATTTGGTACTAACTACCTATATGATGTGGATAAAATTTATTTCCCAAAATCTCATCATAATGGGAAGCTTGTAGGAGGAGGAATTTATAAACATATGATGTCATAATGACCATTGTTTATAAGGAGTAGTAATACCCTTTTTTCAAAAAAATAGACGTTTCATCAAATTTTGAAACACATAAAGTAATTACTTGGTGTTTAAACCCATTTAGTGATGAAATTTGTTTGTCAAATGAATATAATCAATAGTTTAAAGGATGGCTTGAAAACTATATTTTTAAGGGTTTATATGAAAATCCGAATTCAATTTCAAAACAACATTGATTTCTATCTAGGGGAACAAGTGGTCATGTATTTTCATATAATTGTTATGTAATTAATGTTTATATGTTATATACAAAATATCTTGATGAACATTGTACCATGTGAAATAGTGGAGTTTCCCTTCAGGCACCGGGGATGCATGTATGTCGTCGAAATGATTTGAATTTAATTCCCATGAATTTGTAAAACATTTTCATCATAGAAAACTTATGGGAATTATATTATACAACATTACAAGTGTCTATTTTTCAATTCAAGTGGGGTGATAATTGGTGTATAGATAAATAAATGAACTAGGATTTTTAAAATTGGATTTAAGTAAGGAAGGGTACGTGGATTAACTATTAATAATCCCATTACTTGATGTACAATTATTTTATGTTCCTGATCCTCTAATTATTTTTGGAATTAATCTAATATCAATAAAATACACTTCATTTGAAGATATCAGTTCAATTGATGATTACACATTCATTGGGATGCCATAAAAATTTCATGGTGGTCCCAATATAGATGGGGTCTTATTTTCCAAAGTGGACCAAAAGGATGGATTTTAATTTTTGATAGAGAGGTCTAATCCCTTCAGACTTTATGGAAAAAAAGAGTTCATTGATCATGATAATAATTTATATTATATATTAATTTAACTCATACTATTTTTTTCTCACAACTCTTTTTATATAAATTAAATTAAATGCCTAGTTACATTTGAAGGTAATGGATTATAAAAAATCCAATTCTTCCAATCCTATGGAATACAACATTTCTCCATATTCTGATGCAATCAATACCAAGGAACAACATATTGAAAATGTTGAAACTATGGAAATGGTAGAAGGTAAACAAACTATGTCGAAGAAAAAGTAGGAGCATCACAAAATGATATTATTAACAAAACTTATTATAGAGAGAACCAATGACATAAAATTTATGGTTTGATGGAATGGTTATGACTAGTATGTTAAACCAACTAAGTCCATTCTCACTTTTTACATTGGGGTCACCACTCAAAGACCTTGTAGGTCAATATGACACACATTGTGACGGGTATGAACAAAGTGTGATTTTTTATTTAGAATTGACATCTTATTAAAGTATCGTTTCATATATATGTTTAATTTAATCCATTAAAGTATTAATAACATATGAATTGTTTTCATATATAGGTAGATTCTTTTTCCTAAGTTGGGTTGGTTTGTTAGGAAACAGATTCCAAGACCAAGATTTTTTGAGAGGTATTTTAGTGCCAAATGAAATGAAATTATTGATATTTTTTAATGTTTTTAGTAAATTTTACTCGCTAATGTTATTATAAAGAACAATGTTTTAAATTTATATAATATTTTTTTTCCATTTATTTTTGATGTAATTATTTTTTCAATTAAATTAGTGAGGTTCATATACCTCTTTCTACTACATCATGCTCTATTTTGAATAGCACACTACAAAATTATGGATGTTAGAAGTGCTATTTGTAGCACTAATAAAGGATACACTTCGTCCATGAAAAAATAAGTGTTAATAATGGTTTCAATTTTATCAAAAATAAAATATCATTCATAAAGGACCATATTTGTCTATAAAATTTCATCAAGGATAAAGGTCCGGCTTTATCAGTTCTTTTATAGCACTGATAAAAGGGGTCCCTTTAAATGACACACAAATCAACAACTCTTTTTTATAGCTTATAAAGGAGTATGGTATCACTATCTATATCTCAAACTAGAGTAGCATAAATATAATATATATATTTATATTATAAAATATATACTTTAATATATTTTAAATTCACCCACACAGAATGTACATGTCAATCAAATGCTCCCTAGGACTTAATCTTGGGCAATCCATGCCCCAACCTATATATATATATATTCAAATATTATTATAAAAAATTATGCATTTAATTTATTTATATAATTCATGAATTAATTTTGGGCTATTTTTCACCAATGATGAAGCTACTACTGCATGAAATTACATAGGTGATGATGAAATTATCGGTGAAAACCCAGGTTAATGTTGTTGAAGAATAAGACATAAGTAAGGGGTCATTGGGGAATAGTTATGGGGGACATCAAGCCATGTAATGTATATCATGATATAGGTTCCTCAACACATAAAATTTCAATGAGTCATCTATGGAGTGGTTCATCTCATGGAGGTGCGGGGTAACGTGTCCATAATGACCTTGGGGTGTGTGTTGTCTCTTTTCTCATTTAAACACTAAAACCACAATAAATTATGTAAATACATTAAATGGAGTTTATATTTTAATATACATATTTTTTCACAGTATGTATTTAAAATAATATAACACCCATGGAAAAAGTGAATCTTAAACGGAAAAATGTTACTACCCATGTCAATAATGAAAAACATTCTTTTTAAGAGCATTTCTAATAAGAACTCTACCATTATGTGTTGTTGACTTTGAGTATTATTAAGATGGGTGACCACTAGGATAGTTTTTTATTGTGTGTGTGAATGAAGAAAAAGAGAACTAAATGATAATGTGGTGGAATGAGGGGACAATAATTTGTATAGTAATTTAACCTAGTGGGTAATAACCTATGTAATGTTGTGAAGACAATCGAGGTATTATAGGAGACCCATGGTGTTAGATGACGTGGTTCATGGTCCATGATGGTTGGGTCATGGAAAATGGTATAAGATCTAATACCTAGCCTAGGTTTAACGTGTGGTGTCCACAATGGGGAAATCTATCTTTAAAAGTGTGGAGAGTGTATCACCCTTAGAAACGGTGGAAAAAAATACTAAATGTTACTACCCGTGTCACAAGGTGCACCTTTCTTTTTGGGACCCGATCTGATAAGAACTGCATAATTAATCTTTCAGGGCTTGGAGTATATCCAGGATGGGTGACCTCCCAAAAACCTTCCAAGGGTGTGTGTGAGTGAGGAAGAATCACACTGAAAGAACTTGTGTTTCATATGCATACAATCATTAGTCTGATAAGTGAATTTGATGAGAAGAAACCCAAGTCATTATAGAGGACCCATGGGGTGATTTGACTAGGTTAATGACCTTGGGAGGTTGCATGAAGAAAAATTTACATATAAATACAGGTATATATGTGCATGCCTGTGGATGTATGTGGATGTATGTGTACGCCTCTATGTGCATGTATGTATGAATGTGTGTGTATGAGGATATTTTTGTATTTATGTGTGTGTATTTGTATATATGTGTATGTATGTGTAAATATGTTTATGAATGTGTATGCATGTGTTGTATGTATATGAATGTGTTGTTTATTCATTTAATAATATTTATTTATTTATAATAATTATAATTTTTTAATTTTTCCTATTATTTAATTATTTATATTAATTATCCATTTTAAACGTTTTTTTATTTATTATTATTTAAATTTTTTATTTTTATAGTTATTTATACATTTTTAAATATTAATATTCAAGACATTAATTTATATGAAATTCCTATAATTAATATTAATTCATTTTTATTTTAACATATTTTTATTTAAATAATTATAAAATTTTTATTTATTCATTATTAATTAGTACATTATTGTAAATATCAATTGTTAAAAAAATTAATTTATTAAAATTGATATTTTTATTTTATTTTTTATTCATATTTTATAATTCATTAAATTATATAACTAAAACTATCAATTTATTTTTTAATATTTGTACAATTTATTATTTTGTAATTAAGAAACTATATTGATTTTAATATTTATTCTTTTATTATTATATATAAATTTTTAATCCTTATTCACTTTAATGTTTTAATTAAATAATTTTTTATAATTAATATTTTAAAATTTACATAATTTATTCTTTTTTAATAATTATTTATATATTTCCATTTAATAATATATAATATTTTTAATATTTTTGTAATTTACAAAACTAATATTAATTCATTTTTATTTTAATATTTCTTATTTAAATATTTATACCCTTTTTAATTATTCATTTTATTTAGAAAATTATTATAAATTTTTTTTATTCAAATGAAAATTTTAGTAATTATTCATTTTTATTTTAATATTTATTCATTTTTAATATTATTGTAATTTGCATAATTAATATTTTATTAAAATAATATTTTAATTTATATAATTAATATTATTTTTTAATTTATTATTATATATTCATTTTTAATTTTTGTCAAATTTATTAATTTTTTAGAATTTTTATATAAATTTATTTAATCATTATTCTTTTTTATTCAAAAGTAATTTTTTGCATTTTATTTTTCATGTTTTCTATAATTATAAATTTATGTTAATTATTAAATGTAAATTTTAATTTTTCTATACTTGTATTTATCTTCTATAAATATAATATGTATGAGTGCAAAATTTTATGTAGATAATTCCATAAGTTATCAATAGTGAAAAAAGTGATTTTAATTTTATTACTGGTAAATTTATCTTTTATCATCTCTATTTCTTTGCACTAATAATCCACATTCTATTCTTTTAAAAGTACCCTAACAGAGATCTCTATTCCTTGTGTCATTAAATATTGTTGTAAATTATCAACCCTATAATGATCTCATTAGAATTTTTTGAAAAATCCAAACCCTCAAAACCAAATGTATGATATTTGATTCATGTTTTTCTGTATTTCTAAAATGATTCAGTGCATATTTGGCATGTTTTATTATTCTTCCTTATGAGTGGTTGGTGAGAAAACTAGGGTAATCATGTGGACTTCAACTGCAATTTTCCACTACATAAGATTTTTATTTTCATGTTATTGTGGTGATTCTTATAATTTTTACTTTCCCTTGTGTTCTATTCCTACCCTGTTTTATCATTTTGCCTCAGTTTCCACCCCTTATTTGTTTTCAAAATAAATATTTATTTAGTGAAAATGAATTATTTGGTGTTAAGGTCATGCATATATGTTTTTTATTTGATGTAATACAGTAATCTAGGAGGAGATTTTGAAAATATATTTATGTTAAAATGTTGACAATTGGGCTTAGAAACCATGGATCATATTTTGAGAGGTTGTTTTGTTAGAATAGAAATCAATAACATTATTTTTGGTTTACGTGACCTATCATTTTGGAATTTTGATTTGATTTTTGAAAAATATTATGCATGGAATGGAATTTTACATTAGAATATTATTCTTGTTATTTTCTTAGTTCTATGAGTATTTCCAAGAAATTATTGTTTGGGATATTTTCAAATTCTTAATAAATGATTAGTTAGAGATTATAAAATTGTTATTCACACATTATTCCTTCTATGTAATCTGTTTTTGTAAATTTAAATGAATTCCTTAAAATGTATTATCTCTTATTATGACTTATTAATCAACATAAACCGTGATAAAAATAACCAATTTAGATTGATATATGTTTTGATAGTGAAATGTTATTATATATACTCTAATACCTCTCTAGTTGTAGAAATCCACAGGATTCATGTCCACTTTGATATTGACTGAGAGTGAATTATCTCCCAGGATAAATCCATCCCAAAAATGTAATGAAGTATGAAATGTGTCATATTGGAACAACAAATATGTGTAATTATATTTTTTATTCATTTAATTCAGCCTCTTAAAATGTTCTAACATGTTGTTGACAAGATAATTATTTATATAAAATATGGTGACTATTTAAATGTGTGTATGAAGAATAGTGTTTTTGTAATATAAGCTCATACTATATGTGTATTAATTAATTTCTTGTTAAATATAAATATTATTTCATCAAATAAGATGGATATGAACCAAAAATTAATGGATCCCAATCCTATAAAAAAAGAGTATGAATATGGGGTCAAAGAGTTAATCAAGTTTACAAAACTACATAAATATGTCCCTTCTCAAATCCTTTTGTTGTGTATATGTTTTTCTTATTCAAGACTAAGTTTTCCAGAGGAGTTGGAAGAACACATGATCTATTATGGAATATATCAAATTTATTAATATTAGAGTAAACACATGGAATAATTGAAGGTATCTTTTTACTAGGATGGAATTTCAATTTATGGATCATCTGATATAATTATTGGCGTGTATAATGAAAAATAGCATATCAATTAAATTAATAAAAGTGTAAAAGATGATAAATATCATTTATAGGAAATCAAAATTATAGCTGAACATGATCTTTTTGAATTTACAAAAAGTTTTTGAGATGTTAAAGATCATTGAGAAGTCACCATTCAATGCTAGTTGTACTAAATATTCACCATTTTCATCTATAATGAATCTATATAATTTGGAAGCATACAATGGATGGAGTGACACTAGATTTACTAAACTAGTTCCTATCTTGAATGACATTTCATCAAAAGATAATGATATTCCTTGATGAATAAATGATTCTAAAAAAATCCTTTTTTCATTGGGTATGATCACATAAAGAATGAATATCGGCCCAAATGATTGTATATTGTTTCACAATGACCATGAATCAATTAAAAATTCCAAAATTATATTTTTTCTCTATACAAGAAATATGATTCATTTCCATAAAATTCTATAGGGGAAATTTCAATAATTCCAAGGTTCTATCACCTATTTATAATTGAAGAGACTGAAATGAAGAGGATGTGGAATGAATAAACATGAACTCAGGATAAGAAACTTCATCAAAAAAATAAACTCTCCTTAGAGGATTAATATTAATCATGAGTGTCCTAAATTGGGAAATTATCCAAGAAGCATCCATTTTACAATATCTTCAAATGGAATGAATCATTTTGGTGCACAAAGTAACACTAATAGTACATGGAGAATAATTTTTGTAAACTATAACTCACTACTGTGGTTATTCAGAAATAAAAAAACATTATTTTTCTCTAAATATCTCAGGACTAAAACAACTAGGTAAGGATGTGGATGTGTATTTTCCACAATTGGCCAAATATCTAGAATTAATGTGCAATTTGTGTTTTATGTTTTATGATGCTTATAGAAATGAAGATTTTACATTAAGAGTCTTGTTGTATGGGATGATAAATGAAATTAATTCTTATGAAAATTTGATAGGATATAGAATTTAATGATTTCTAGTGTCTCTCATTTGTGAACAAGCTACACACTCATTTAGGATGAAATATTCACTATATAACGTGTTTCAAGAACATCACATTTTTTTCCTAAATAATATAAATACGGATCTTAGAAAACATCATTAAATGTGAATTCTGAAGAAGGCACAAAACTATTTCAACTATAATGTGATCAATTTATTCACAAATTGATGGATTTGGTATTATTTTTTTTAAAAACTTCTTAAAAAATACTTATGAAATCCATTTGTATTTTGTTTTACTTTTTTCTAATTATACTACCCAATTTTTTTTGTACATTGTACATTTTCATGAAGATATGAATATTGAATAAAAAATTTATCGTATAATTTCATTGGATTTTTATGAAATTCATCAATAAAAAAAAGTATGACATAAAGTATATGGCGGATATGATTGACAAGGGGAAAAAGGAAGAGTTATAAATGATACAAGAAGAAAGGATTACTTTTCATCCACCCACAACATACACAGATTCTAGGAAAGGTAAATTTCAATTTTGAACATTCAAAATGGTCTAAATTTTCCAAAGAGATACTCATCATATATAAATAATAATTTTTAAATTAATTCTTTAAAGTTAAAGGTCCATAAATTACCTGAAAATCATGTTTTGATGAAAAATTTATTGTCTATAGATTTACATTGCATTATCTCTAAAAATGTGGGAAATACAGTAACCATGCTTTATTTCAATTTTATAGATAAATGCAGTAGTGTTATATAACTAATGAATATTCAAGGCATGTAAATGGTAATTATGGTCATATTAAATGAATTGGATATGTTCATCCGAACACCATTATTTGATATGATGGTTTGCATGATGGTTCACTTTGTTAGTGAGATCTAGATATGTGGTTATGTAAATTATAGATGAATGAAATCCATTAAACAATATTATAATATTTTGAAATTTTACATCAAATATTAAATTCATCCAGAATGCTTTGTTGTAGAGTAATATATAGTTATGGAAGCAATTTAATTCAGTTCATACTACCTCTCTGATGTGGATAAAATTGATTTTCCAAAATCGCATCATAATGGGAAGCTTGTGGATGGAGTAATTTCTAGAACATAAGTTGTCACAATGACTGTTACAAAGTGGGAGTAGACTCACTATTAGGGTTTTCATGATTTTATAGAGATTATGTCATATGTTGAAACACATAATGTAATTTCTATGTATTTTAATCCATCATGGAATGAAATAAGGATGTTAATTACAAATAATCAATAGATTATAGTATAGTTTGAAAACTATATTTTTAATGTTTTACATGAAAATACGAATTCAATTTTAGAACAACTTCAATGGTTAGATAAGGGAATATGTGGGAATTTATAATCATATAATGGTTATTTAATTAATGGTTACTTTTATATAAATATGATCATGATGAATATAGTACCATGTAAAATAGTAGAGTTTCACCTGAGGTATAAGGGATGCAAGTATCTAGTATAAAGGATATGATTCCAATTCACATGAATATATCAGAAATTTTAATAATTGAACAAATAAGCGAGTTGAATTATAGAACAATAGAAGAGTCTATTTTTCAATGTGAATTGGTTGAAAAAAGGAATGTAGTTAAAATTGATGAACTATGATTTTTGAAATTTGATTTCCTTAAAGAAGATTAGAAGGTTGAACTGGTCAAAAATCCATTACTAGAAGTAAAAATCATTTTTGGTTCTAAATTATACAGACAGAAAGCGGGAATTATTCTATTGTTGATCAAAACCACTACAAGGTCATATATAAGTTCAATTGAGGAATAACTTCTAATTAGGATGTCATAATCATTCAATGGTGTTCCCAATATATATGGGGTCTTATTTCCCATATTGTACAACGACAATGGATTCAGATTGTCGAAAAATATTTCAAATACCTTCGACCATTAAAGAAAAAACGAGAGTTCAATAATCATGTTAATGTTTTTAGTACACATTATTATTCTCCCTTATATTTTTTGTTCACTACTCATATTATATATTCTAAAATAAATTTCCAGCTACTTTTTTTGTTAATGGATTCTCCACATGGTGATTCTCCCAATCCTAAGGAATAATATGTTTATCCACATGTTGATGCTTCCAATACCATGGAAAACATATTGAAAACATTAAAACCATGGAAATGGTAGAATAAATACAACCAATATCCTGGAAAAAGTAGGAGCATCACAACATGATATTCGTAATAAAATATATTACTGCGAGAAGCAAAGGAATAAAATTTGAGGTTAAATGGAACAATCCGGAATAGTCTATTGACCCCAAAAAGACCGTTTTCATTAGTTACATTATGGTAGCAACTCGAATGCATGTGATGATTGATATAGATATTATGCGCACCATTGTTCATGCGTTGAAGACAAAAAATTTAAAAGATATTAGGTTAACTATATTATATAATTTATTTATTTTACAAAAAAATAAAACAATGAAACATTTATATAATCATCATTATCCCGTGTAGATTGAATTTCAATCCAATGGTTATGAAATTATTTTTTCTCTACCACACCATAAAACAAATTGATGTGTTTTCTATCCATAGTTATTACAATTTAATGGAAGACCATTTTTATAGGATTTTATTCCGATTAAATATGGTTTTCTAGGTTTTAACCCTATAACACATTTTGAAAATAATTTTATAGTTTAGAAAAACATTTGGGGTCACTTGAAGTTCTCATGGGTTGGATTTTCACAAAAATAAAGTAATATTTGGTCACGTATATATGTAGATTTATGTGGCCAAAAACTAAGAGAGATAAACTCTCTAATGATACTAAATAAATTGTTACGTATCCTGGAAATAAAAATATCATTTTCTAGGATTTTCACTAACAAATATTTCCATGAATTCATAAAATCTATAAATATAATATTAATTAAATTATTAATGTCTATGGAATAGTTGGGTTAAATCATTTTAATAGCACAAAGATATAATCTATAATCATATAAATTTATTTATACAATATATTATTATTGGTATTTTTAATTTTATATAGATGTTTTGAATATATGATTTTCCAGAAGAAGAAAATTGATCTTTTGCAACCACTAAAAGTGGACACAAAAAGTATTAGAGAACACCTAGGGGAAATAGTTAACAAGGCTACAAATAGCCATTAGTGGAAATATAATGATGTTTCCCTATTGGATATATATTTATACACACACACACACACAATTTTTATCATCTTAGATCACCAATGGAGGATTCCAATGGTGGACACAAATTCCAACATTAATTTTACAAAGTAAAAATTAATAATAATTATAATTTCTGAATATCATTAATAAAAAATCAAAAAATGTAAAAATAAAAGTACGAATTAAAAGATTTTATCATCAAAATATAATACAATCATTATAAATAATCTATATTCTCACTACAAAAAAAGATATAGAAAAAAATATATATGATACATTAGTCTAAAATCTAATGACCATTGTTTAATGGTTGTCAAATTGTATTATCAAATAGTCAAATACTAGATAACAATCTCTTATTATAATGAAATCATAACATAATATTGATGATTAATTACTGAAATATATGAATAAACTACACTTCAATCCGATCTGTGAAGTGTTTAAAATGACAAGAAATGCAGTTTCATTAGTTATTAATGTCATTAAAAATATTCTTCAAACTGTCAAAACCATGAAAATGAAATTATATTTTCCTAAAATAATCATATATTTATGTTTTTCAATTCTTGAATCGTCCACAAATCAATCTAAAAGGCGATTTTCTTAGAATTCTCAAAAGTATATTTTTATCAACTTAAAAGTGAAAAAATTGTGTGTCAATGAGGGAAAAACCTATTGTACGATCTCAAATTATCATGAAAGCATAGTAAAATGATTTATGAATAATTTTTTATATGTTCAAAGACACAACATATCAATATTACAAACATTCAGCTTACATTAATGAAAAGTGATGTTATAAAGATTGAGGAGGCTTTTAACTCAGGTATCAAATGGTCAATACCACGCTTACAACCTTAGATAGTCATGAAATCCTATTGAAATTTATTTTTATTAATTTTTAATATTTATTAATATAACTAACATTTATTCAACTTTTGGTTTTCTAATAATGACCAAAAGTGTGTTTTTTAATTTAAAAGTAAAATAATATGTGTTAAAGTGTCAAGACCTAGAAAACAACCTCAAATTATCATGGAATCACAAAAATATATTATAAAATTAATTTCTTACCTATATATATATATCTCATCATTCCAACATATTGTGATCTCTAAATGACAAAATGTATTTTTTAATTATTTAAATTTCTTTAAAAAAAATTATCAAAGGTACAATCCATACTAAACAACCTCAAATTGACAGGTAGTCATAATAATGTACCCACCATTTATGTTATGAAATTAAGGAATATACCTCATGTCATTTTTGTGTACATTTTTGTCTGAATGATTGAAAAAGATGTTTTATTGTATAAAATGATTAAAAATTGGTTATACTATCAAAACCATGAATAATAAATACTTTTATTATCATGAAATATCAATAACGTGACAATTGATTAATTTTTTCTTTTAGAATTATAACACATATCAATATGACATGAAATTTTCATTTAATGACAAAATTTTCCTTTTTAGTGATTAATACATCAGAAAAAGTAAAAAAAATACACCCCAAGGAAAATGTCCATGAATCTGCATGAAAGTATTGGGAAATGATCATTGATTAATTTGCAAAAAGTATGAATAAACTACACTTAAATGTGGTGTCTTCAGATTAAAAAAAAATTCATTGATTTTAAAATATTGAAGAACAATCATGGAATTGTCATAACCTAGAGAATAACCTCAAATTATTATGAATTTTTAGAAAAATTGAAACTATTTAATTTTTGATTTGTAGAATTATATTGCAAATTAGTCTAAATCACAGTTCAATTTTTCCATGTAGGAGTATATTGCGTGTTAAATTGACTCATGATTTTTTCATAATGACTAGAAGTGTGTTTTTATTGAATTAAATGTAAAAAATACAAATGAAATTGTTAAAACCTAAAAAATGACCATATTTTTTAATGAATGGAATGTTATGTGGCCTCTATCAAACAATTTATTAAAATAAAATAAAATAAAAGAAATCATGTAATCATGTTTTCATTAGAGAGGGGAGTGATTTGTGTGTGTTATTCTAATGTTTAGAGGGTTTAGAATATGAAATCAAAATTTTAATTATATTCATTTTTAATTCAACTATTAAGGAATTGGATTGACCAGAAATATCCCCCACAGTACTCATTAAATATTTATTCTATTTAAATCATTATTCAAATATTATATTTAATTAACCTAAATTATTTCAGATTAATCATATGGATGAAAAAATAATTACATTATCAAATCTCACCTAGCCTACTAATATGATAACTCCAATAACTCATGGTTCTCACAATAAATTTGATCAAAACAATGAAGAAACTACAGGTGGATTATGAATGTAAACCATGGAGTAAGGAAGATAAATAATTCATGATATATGGATGGAAGATAGTTAACATTTAATTGTGGAATTCGTCAACATAACAAAGGGGAATCTCCTTAAATTGGACAAAATTGGTATAATATTTCATCACAAGAGTTATTACAATTGAATGAAATAATAATGCAGTAAAACAACATATCAACTCTTGTTTATGTAACTATGGAAATGAATCTATTTTTCAATGAATTTTTCCCAATCTTATACTTAAATTATTTGTGATCATTGGCTTCCTTGGGTTGAGTAGTTGAGTCAAGACTTCAATGGTGGAATGGGACTACACTGATCTTTACAGTGGCGAGATGATAATGCTGAGAGTGTTTATAGACTATACATCAGGCATGATGAAAGGGATTATTAGTTCAAGATCCATTATTATATGGATCTACTAGAACCATTGTGTATCTTCAATAGATCGTGAGTTTCACTTGGAATAATGAACCTAAAATTTATATCAATACTTGATATTGGAATGACCACAATAGAATAAGAACATAAATGGTTGATATCAAAACTAGGGGATAATTTAACAGTTAATGTAGGAATTTAGATTATATAAGCCCCATAATATTATATTATTGTTGGGAATGGAAGATAGAGTTATAAATCTAGTTCCAACTTGTAAATTCTACATTTTTTTGGAAGGTTCTCATATTTTGTTCCCTATAAAAAAACTTTCATTAATTTATAGTACATGACTAAACAAGGGATCTTGGAATTTGATTTGAAGTGAAACAACACTACAAGTATTGTGTATATGTTGAACTAGGTCGAATCGAGCATCATTGGAAATTAATTCAATGGAATCTAAGACTTGGCCATAGTTCTGGAAAATTTGGTCACGTTGTATTTGGGTGCGAAGAGGAAAAAATTACTGGGTTTGATCTTCACATGGGTTGATGTTTTTGGGATTCATAACTAAACAATATAGACTTTTCATTTAATTAAATAATTTAACTGGTTCAGGTTATATTTACCTTCAATCATCCAAAATAAAACTCTAACACATCTCCACACTGATCTCGCATTGATTTTCAAAGTGGGTTTTTCTTTTCTAATGAGATTCTTCACTGAGTTCTTATATCAAAATACTAGTATGTACACATAAATTGTGTTGAATCTATAGAGTTGTGTAGAGTCTATGTTTCATCCAATATTGATCAGCAAAGGAAATAAATATTATACAAGTGATCTTTGACCTAACACTTATAGAAATTCCTATCTTGGTGAGGCCATATATGAATCATCTTTTTCAAGACTTTATGCATAGTTATCAATGATCCATATAACTTCATCAGTGAATAATATCCATCCTCTAGCTAGAATTTTGAAATCATATTGTTTGGGACCATAAAAAACAATCCCTAGGCTACTCATCATCAAATTCTAGTAGTGATCACAGGAGAATTGTCCTATGTGTCTTTATATTTAAAACTTGATGAGGGTTCTAGTGCTCTACTACAATGAGGCATGAAATATGGTTCAGGGGTGACATATATTATCATGTCTAGTTCAGCTAACGAAGGTTTAAATTTGTTTTTGAAACTTTTAATTGGGAGATACAGTATGACTGATTAAGTTGTTGATATGCAGTTGTTCGACCTCACAGAATATTAAAGGCAGGATAGATTGAGGATAACAAACATAACATATATATGAAGTTGGATTCATGTTCAGTGAGTTATTCATATGATATGGGAACCCAAGAGCGCTTGATTTTATTCATTATATAATATTATTTTATTATTGTTTTAGCATGAGTTAGTTATTATAGGTATAATGACCATGGAATGAGTGGTATGTCAATATGCACCTTTTCAGTTACAGGATTTCCTTCCTATGGTAGGTTGGTGTGGTTGGTCATGGAGGAATGATAGGTGGAGTGACTATGCAGTTTTTGTTAGATCAATATTTTCCTTTGTGGTAGTTATATTTCATTCCTATGGTATATATATGTGGTTGGTCATAATGGCAAGAGGGGTTTTCTATTCCTTCTGCATTCTGTTGAGGGAAGGAGAGACTGACTCATCATCTGGTCATTTGAAATAGGGTTCATTTTGTAGATAGGAGATTATTCTTCTGTTCAGATCAAGAGATTCATTCTAATAGTTGATCCTCCCAATAGGATGATGGTTATGTGGTCAGTTGAGTGAGCGTGAAAACTTTATGTACTAGGGTGAGGATATGAATATGGCTAGTTGTTATTTTAATCATATGTTTTGTGAAGTAACCATGTGTTCTTTATGCATTAGCTTTAGTTATCATGAGTCTTGTGGTATGTTGTGACATTTCAATTTTTTTAACATATGATCTGCAAAACTAAAAATAAAATCTATTGTGGATTGTGTCTGAAAGAAACTCAATATTAAGTAAATATTTAAAAAAATTCTTTATAATAACTAAAACCTAATTTTACAGAATTAATATATGGATTCCAGAAATTGATTAAACTTGAAAAATTATATTATCATCCATTTATCATTTTATATTCACATTTGATTTAAACAATTAAAAATAAAAAATCAATGAATTTGAAATAAATAAATTAAGAAATCATAGTAAAACTTCAAAATAATTTCAAATTTTAATAAATCATCTAAAAAATAGTTTTAATCCATCCATAAAATTATTCCATTATTCAATAAAGTAACAAAAAAAATCAATAACCTAGTATTTAATCTAAATTAAGTGGTTAATTATCACTGGAAATAGCTTAAAATTTTGAAATTTTGGGCTCTCATCACCCCCCAATAATTGAACTATTTCACTCCCATGAAATATGATCAATTAATGTCTATTTGAAAAAATCAGTAGTCCATTTTCTATTTTTTTTTCAAAATAACACTTATGAAAAAAATGAAAACTTCATCCAACAAGATTTATAAATAAAATTCCAATCCAACACATTTAAATTAAACATATCTTCTCCTACCTAATGTAAGGGGTTTCAACTGATTGTTTTGGTTTTATTTAGACAAACAACAGAACCAAAAAAAAAAATTTTGTTTGGGTATTATACATAAAAATTGAACTATTTACAATCAATTTAGTTCAGATTAAATAATTTATAATCCAGTAATTTGTGGAATATATTATTTTAGATTGAGATTAAACCATTTTTTATCAATTTACTTTATACATATTCAAAGTAATTTCCATTTCTTTCTTTATGGATCCACTTGTAGATCTTGGTATTCCTATCGTCTCTCTATTATGATATTTCCCTTTCCTCATCATTTCCTCCCCACCACTCTCTGGCGAGTGGGTTTTTCTGCAATATTTCTATCAAGGACAACATATTTCCTTTCCACCATCAATTTAGCTCCATACCTAATGGATTCCTATGGTGAAATCTACACCATTTTATTCCATCACGTTCAATTATTATCCATATCATGTTCGATCTTCCATGGGACATGAATTTGGACATCAGACCACATGGGTATCCTATAATAGCATGTTTTCCTACATTACACACCACATGATAATAAACATCGACATGAATTATTATACTAATTACTACACCCATAGTCCAACACATGTTAATTAAGGGTGCATTGTGGTTACTCACACACAACATATGAAACTTCCCTACAGATCACTTATCCTAACAAGTATTGGCCTAGAAAATTTAACAATGGAGTACTGATCTCTTAGGTTCCCTAAAAGAAAGTTGATCCATTTCGATATGGGTAGTAACATTTACCCTTTAAAGTCCCACTTATACAAGAGTGTTACAATCACCCCACTTTTTGTATTAAATCCCTCGTTGTGGACCCCAAAACTCAAAATGAGGTAGTACCTCTGAACTGCAGGATGGGTACTAGCACTGATTCCATTTTTCATGACTCAACCTCCCTAGGTCACGAACTAGGTCATTTGAACCCAAGGGTCTCATTTAATACCATGGTTTCATTTACATCACATCACATGTTATTAGCCACATGTTCAACCTATCAAATAAATGATTGTCCCCAATTTAAAAAAAAATATTTATTTAGTGTGAATTTTCCATAGTCACACACACATTGTGAAACATTCCACATGATTACCCATCCTGAAACTTAATTAGTCAAAACACTCTTAATTTTGTTGTTCTAATTATTTAGTCTCCTGAAAAAAATTGTGTTCCTTTTTTACATGGGTAGTAACATTTAGTCTTTTATGTAAATTATTTCTAGGGTTTTAAAAATCCTTTTTAGAGTATCTCTCCTCTAGTATTTTCTCTATTTATAAAATAGTTCTATTTTCCTATCCTTGTGGTCCTCGGGTTTTATTTAGTGTAAGTCCCCATATATTGTTCTATGCCAGTATTTTTTAGATTAATATTTTATCCCAAAGACGTTCTTACATACCCTATAATATCTTGTTACCAGATTTATGGTTATTTTGACCCTTTGTTTGATCATAATTTGTTTAGATCATGTTAATTTTTTTGGGGTATTTTTTAAAAAAATATTGGATTTTTTTGGGGGAATTTCACAGTTACGAAAAAAAGCGGAAAATTCATTTGGGTCAGCACAAGAAACAATGTTCCATAATTAGAGAATCAAGAAGGGGTCACAAAATTGGCCCAAACCATATGTACTCCTCAAATACTACATGGATATAGAATGTGGGGATCACATGGCTAGAACACCATTTCTAAAATCATGAATCCAAACCATGCACAGTTATCCAGTGGCTCGGGTTAGAGGACATGGTTTTTTCAATGATGTGGCCTAACAGTGTGACACTCTCTTGAAGCCCGATAAGGGTGCACTGCTAGCTGTAACCAAGTGGCCTAACCCAAGAAACCATGAAAATGGATTGTCAATCCCTAAAGAATATTAATTAATATATCAAATACCCCATTAAAAATTCATAACAACCCATAATCAAACATAATACAACCATTTACGTTTTGGAGGTTCTCTATAGATGATTTTATTTTCTCAAACACCATTCCTCTATGATTAAACTATCGATGGATGTGATTGATATCTCTCATATGTGATCTCTCTTTTCCTTGTAATCAGACTTTTAAATCATCTATGAATCCTTGAGAGTAACTAATTAAAATGTTTTTGGTTGTTTTAAAACTCAGTTTGATGGAGTTTAATTATATTATTTACTCTTTGGTCTTACTCACCTTCAAAACATCATTATAGGTTCTCATTTTGGGTGATAGACTCATCTTGTGACTATAGGAAGGTGGTTCCACAAGAAAATTCCCAACACTTGGTACCCTGATTTTATTTGTTGTTTTGAAATGAATTTTTATTCTATTTCCTTTATTTGAGTGGTTTTGATGTTTGATTTAAAAAATAACGGATTTGTGAAATAAAACTCATTTCCCAAGGCTCTAATAAATGGTGTGCATTATAATAAATTTGGATTGAAATGATAATTTATTTCTGTTGATAATTGAGGAAAAGGGTTTAAATGAATTTTGAAATTCATGTACTTGTATAAAACCTTGGATTTTGATTTTGAAATTGAAAATTAATGTTGATAAATGAATTATTCATTTTAACCATTAATAGATTTGAAATTAATAATTTTTCAATGATTTATTGATTGAATTATTTAATTAATATGTGATCCTGGGTCGTTTATGGGTGATTTGGACAAGTACATTCAGACTATAAACACTAGAAATGGATTTATGATGAAAACATTTAATAAAGAAAATCCAGAATTATTTCCCTAATGGGGTGTTGATGGATTATCATGATGATAAAATACTTGGAGACATGTGCACACACATTGATCTGTGATGATTTATTATGTAGTGAATGGATCCTAAAGCTTGAAAGTAATGAACCCATGGTATTATGATCATATTTCATTACTTTGAAAAAATTATTTCATGTCAGTGATTATAGATATGTTTCACTCATGCATTATATTTTGGTTAAAATTTTTATTTAAACATTTTTGGAGAATCCATCCATCCAACTCCATTTAAATATTTTTTTATTGATAATGTGAAATGATTAACCATTACTTATCATTATTAAATTGAAGAATAAATTGTTTTTTATTAGAAATCATAATGGAACATTTGTTTTAAACTATTAGGATGTTTATATAGAACTACATTTTCCTTCATCTTTTTTAGATTATGTTATGTTAAGTAAAGGAAAAGGGAATGTGCAAGTTGTATTTGACAAATATGCTTGAGATAGGGACTTTTGAGGATAGAGGTAATCAGTGGAGTTTTAACCCACCTATTTCAGGGATATTTATTATTTAGTCTTTATGGATTTTGTTTCATCATTTGGGTGTTGTACTACTCTGGGTTTTATATATTACTGATTTTTGTCCGATTATCTCCATTATTTCTTCAAAATCAAATTCTTCTCTCTTTTATCATTTATGGTTTTATGTTAATTGTTTACTCCTATGGTGAAATTGTTCCCTATGACTATTTGTTGATTCCCATATTCAATTCTTCATCCCGTGGGGATCGGGAATTCGCTTCGAGTCATGTTAGGTCCAGATCAGGTATCTGTGTACTAGGGAATCCAGGTTGGATAATGAAAAAATTCATCTATTAAGGCCGAGTATCTTTCCCTGATATTGATATTCTATGTAGGATGTCTTGGTAGATAAGATGATGGATTCTAATGACTTAAGGTAAAGTTAACAAGTGATTTCTTTGAAAAAAATAATCATTTAATTCTTTAATTCACCATGGGTGTTTGGATAAAATGTCTTCATTGAATGAATTGACATGATCCATGTATTTTACCAAACCTGATCATTGTATTTTGAAATCTTTCAAATTTGAATTACATCTTATGGAATTGATGTTTCTGTATTCCTTGTTTGATTTGACGATCATAGATTCCCTATTGATTTTTTTATGTTTCCTAGTGATTTTGTGTATTACCACTCTTACAAGAATAAGTTATAATTGTCAACATGATGGATATGTTGGTAAACCATGGAAATTGGACCTTTCAGTAGATCAGAACATCATTGATATTTTGGTTCTTTTAGTCCATGATTTGGTATAGGTAGCTACACCCAATCCTATTCAGGTTCAAATGGTGGATCTTGAGGATATTAAATAAGAGATCATTCTAAAGAGTTTCTTTAGAAGAAACCACAATACTTACAAGGATCAAATTATCCTAAAGATGAAATTTATTGGTTGAAAAATATTGAGCCCCTTTTTGAGTTCATATAAACATTAGTCTCAATAAAGGTGAAATGTTATACCATTAATCTTAAATAACCTAGTAGGAGGTGTTTGGATTAAATTCTTATAATGAAGATAGAGTAGGTTTTAGAGTATAAGGACTTTAAATAACATTTCATGACGAATTTATATCCAGATTATATTTTTTTTGGAAATTTTTATGGAGTATCTACACCTTAAACAAAGATATAAAACTATGTCTCAGTTTGAAAACAAATTTTCACGACTTGTTTAGTTTCCTCCTGAGGTAGTAAAAACTGAGACGCTAAATCCCTAAGTGTTTTATCTAATTCTTCGGGATAATATCTGATCTCGGTTTCTCATGATGATGTTCACATTGTATGCAGATATACTGGATATATCATTTATGGTTGAACATTATTTTGTTGTTATGTCAGGGTTGAAGGGTGTTCCTCCAAATCCCAGTGGTATTTTTTGTTCCTTTAATGGAAATAGGATGCAAAATGAGTCTCTTGGGGAATCATGAGAGTCGGAATTATCTCTAACATGTTTGGTTTCTGAATGAGGCCCTTTGAATTTCTCTAAGAGGGGAATGTTTAGGAATTAAAATGTAGTTTGTGCTGAGGCACTGAAGATCTGTGGTTTATAAAGTCACTCAGGCCACATGAAAACTTTTCATCACATATTTTTCCCTAGATAGTGGAACATTCTCATGATCACTTAAAGGAACTATTTTGTAATCATATGCTTCATTAACTATGGGGATCTATCAATAGGTGTTCTGAAAATATCTTCTGTGCACAATGGAATAGTTTCCAGAGGAAGCTAAAGGGGGTCCCCTGACAGTGAGAGGTACCATCACTATAGATCCATATTTAGTGAATTTTTTATTTGATACCATTGTATCTCATTCATTCATGTTGAACCTTATGTTAAAACTATTAAACTGTCATACATAGCCCATGTATTATGTGATGGATATTTCTATTCCAATCTAAATAAAGGGAAAATAATGAATCGGATTCCCCACACGTGTCTTCTATTTATTGAAGATTGATATCACTACTTTTTTTATAGTTCTATACATGAAACACCAAGATGTAATTCATGGGATCGATTGTCTATTTTCCCATAAATTATGTATTTATTTCTATCTCTTGTGGGTATTATTTACTTCTCTTGATGTTTTTGGGACCATGAATAGTTGGAATATGCCTAGGAAAAACCATATGGGTTAGACTAGGAAACCCTATGAAATTTTTAAAGGAACTATAAGGGAGCACATGGTTAGCCAAAATGTGTGACCTCCTCTTAATTAATGCATATATGGATAGTGCTGGAAACATGATTAACATATTATTTGTCAAATTGTGTGGTCAAACCATGCACACATTCCTAGTGTCATAGGAGGGATCACACGGTTGGAGCATGGTTTGTTTAAATGGGACACTAATCATGTGACATTCTCCAAAAGCTTAGTAAGGGAAAAAATTTAGTTCTCTCAATTTATCTTATTCTAGGATTTTTAAAATGGAATGAACCACTTGGGGGTGGTGGATGTGGATGATCATTGGTCCATGGGTGATAAAAGTTAAAAGTGGACCCTTGATCCACCCATTGTATAAATATTCTGAGTGTTTTCTTGATAGATGATGTATCAAATTTTGGATGATGTATTAAATTGAGGTTTTTATCATAATTCTTTTTGTTCGCTTTTCTCATTGATTAATATTTAGAATATATATGTTCTTCTATTTTATCATCCACTGTTATATTCATTCTTTTGTCATAGAGTGAATTCATTCTCTCAAACTATTTGATAATTCCCTATAAATAATCCCCAACACATGGGGATTGAGAACGCACATCAAGTCATGTCAGGACTAGTTCATGTATCAGTATACCGTGGTATTTAGTTTTTTTCATGATATACCTAACCATATTTAGTCCCCTCACTGATGGTATCTCTTTCTATTGTCTATTGAGTCTCCCATATTTGAGTGGAATTGACTCAATTTTCCACCTTATGATGTCTGATTCATTTGATATTATCTCTAGAGTGGTTAGGATATAATGTTCATGATATTGGTGGGTTTGATGGTCATCAATACTTTTATTAGTGTTACATCTTGACGGTTGGATGCATGATGGTAATAATTACTACATGATTGTCTCAAATCTTCTATTGCATTATTAGATGTGTCATAAAATGGGGTAATTGGAATGATTATGTATATAACAACATTGTAATTTTTTTGGAATGGGATTTAGTGATTTGGTATAGTATATTTAAAAAATATACATTGATTTTACTATTTTATATTAGTACATAACTAATGAAAATGATTATTGTCCTTTTTGGGGATTTGTAGGTTTTATATTTTAAGGGTTTACAATTTTAAGAACATTATTATGTGTTATTTCTTGTCCTTTTTTAACATTGAGTTTTTCCATTCTATTAGAAAAATCTAGATATTATGGTATTTGGAGGATAATGGTTTCTTCTACATTGGTTTCGGTTTTCAATGGTTTGGTAGAATTCAATTTTTTATTTTTATTTATAGAGGATGGTGATTTTGAGATATATATTTTCACATAACGACTGGATCTCCAGAAATTGAGGTGTATATGGAATCAATTTATGTCATTGAAGAACTATTTTTGGCATGGATAATTGAAGTCAATGGGGGACTATATCAACTGAAGGTGTTTTATTTTGTTTTGTTTGTGAGGTTTTTTGTTCACTGCAATGTATCTTGACCGTAATTTAGGGAAAATTCAATGTAAAAATTTGGTTAATAGATGTAATTATAGAAACCAAGATTATTGTTATCTTTATTGGTGTTTTGAGGTTATTTGATTTAAATATTTTCATTTAGATGAGTGTGGTTGTTTAGTCTTTATCTTTTTATTTGAAAATTGTTCCCACTAAAACATAATGTGGATTTTTGATAAATTATAAAATATATTAAAGAGTTGAAATTTTATATTGATTGGATAAATTTATACACAATAATCCCCACATTTTCAAAATATTATTCATGATCTATGAGGAAAATAAAACTTTTTTTCATTAATGGTGATTGAGAATAAAATATTAAAAAATTAATGATCATGTAATTGATTAAAGGGTTGATCAAAGTGAAAGATTTAAAATTTTATTTTTAATATTGGGGAAATTCAATTTAGAAGACATAGATTATTTTAGAAACCGACTGAAACATCAATCCACAAGTGTATGTTCCAATTGAACCAAAAACCAAAGAGAAAAAGACCACCATGTCGGTAGGATTTTTTTTTGTTTTCAGTTTGGTTCATTTTGGGAGTTTTCACCACCCATTCCTAAAGATAAATCTAAACCTATACCCTAAAACTAATTTCCTAAAACTAAATACTATCCTCTAACCTCACCTCAAAATCCTAGAATTAAATCTAATTCCTACACAATTCACATAAAAATATACTCGAGCATGTCCACCTCACACTAAATCAAAAACATTACCCCCAACCATGATACCAACCTTAAACATTATACATAACCCATGACCTAAAAATATTCCTAAACCACATAATGAACTATAAATATATACTCCACCCATGCCTCACTCATAAATCCAAAACACTACACCTATGAACCCTAAAACAAACCCCATACCAACCCCTAATGTTTACCCTCTATACTAAATCAAAAACTAACCCTATATCACCCATAAACCCTAAACATATCATTCTAGTCATACAACTAAACCAACACCCAAAAATTGACCCAAAAAATCCACCAACCACATAAACAGAATGATAACCCAAAATAAATCTAAACTATTACCCTTACCATAAACCCTAAACATATCCCCTCTAACCTAAATTCAAACATAACACTACATCACCCCCAAAACCGTAAACATAATCCCCACCTAAAAATATAGAAAACCAAACATAAATAAAAACTATAACCCTAATACTGGACCCTAAACATAACCCCACCACCTAAACATAATTCTAAACCTACAGCCTAAAACTAAACTCTACCACTAATCCAACAACTCTTATACATAATCCTCTATTCTAAAATTACCTATGAAACCTAAAAAAAATATCTAACATCTCTAACTCACTCTATACCCTAATCCTAAGACTCATCCACCATAACACAATCCATAACCCCTAAAAATAACCATGTAACCGAAATCTAATCCTTAACTACAAGCACATATTTTAAAACTACACCCTAACATCATACCTCACTCTCAAAACCTAAACCCTAGACACCCTATCATAACAACCATAACCCCAACACCTAAACATAACACCTCTAACCTAAACCCCAAACCGAACACCTAATTCTAAACCCTAACCCGTACCTCACACTTTCACATTAAAATAGAATTTAAACAATAAATGTTTCTTATAAATCTACCCTCTAACCACTCCACCTCACCCTAAACCCTAAACCCAAAACCACCACCCCAACATAAATCTAAACTCTAACCCTTACTCAACCACCTAAATATAATCCCTATATCCTAAATTCAAACCTATAACTACCGCACCCCTAAACCATAACTATAACCCATAACTAAACATATAGATAAAAAACATAAATATAACACCTTACTCTAAAACTAAACATTAAACATGCCCCTAAAACCTATGTATAATTATAAACCTACACACTAAAACTAATCTATACCCATAAATCACCAACTCATAAATATAACCCTCTAATTTAAAATTATATATGAACCCTAATCCTAAACATTAACCTCTCTACCTCTCTCCAATCCCTAAATCATACACTAATCCACCCCAACCAAAGCCCATACACTTAAACATAACCACATAACCTAAAATTAAACCTAAATAATAAAATAAACACTTAAAAATAAACTGTAACATCATACCTCACTCTAAAACGCTAAACCCTAAACTCCCCCTAACATGATCCCCAAACCTACAATAGGACCCAGTCGTAAACGTACCCCCATCTATTGCAATAAACTGACCCCCATAACCTGCACCTATCCCTATAAACTTACCCTAGACCCAACCTTAATGCTACAACTAGACCTAGACAAAAAAATACCCCTTAGACACCATCCCATTCCCCATCCATAACCCCATGACCCTGAACCATAACCTACCCCACATCCCCATCCCTAAACCTACCCCCTCAACCCCTACCCCTACCCCCATAAACCTACCCTCAACCCAACCCAAAACCGACCCCAACACTATCCCCTAATCCTACCCGCTTATAAATATCCCTAGATCCAATCATAACCCCCTCAACCTCATCACTAAACCTACACCCAACACAAACCTTAGACATACCCTGACCCCTACCATCAACCTACCTCCAAGCCTCATCCCTACACCTACCCCCGGCCCCATCCTGGACCAACCCTAACCAAAAACCAAAACCACCCCAACCCTAGACCTAATCATACCACTAATCCCCTATCCATATACCCAACCTAAACCCCATACTTTAACCGATAACATAACTTACCCTCTACCCCCATCCCTCAATATTCATGACATCCCTAGCCCTAGACCTACCCCTAGCACCAACCCTCCACCTACCCCATGGTCCTATCCCTAAACCTCCCTTTGACCCAGACCCTAAAGTATGACTCTTCCCCAGTCCTAAATCATCCCATGACCATATCCCTAATCCTACCCACTAGGTCACTATCCCTACCCCATAAACCTACCTTGACCGAGCCCTAACTAAACCTACACTTAACCACAAACCCTAAACCACCGCTGAACCCTAGCCCCTTCCAAAACCCCCGACCCCGGCACTAGACCTAACTCCCTTCCCAATCCATATGTCCCCAACCCAATACCTCCAACTATCCCTAACTAAAATCCACCACCTACTCTTTAAAATGAGCCCAAAACCAACCCCCTACCCCTAGTCATAAACCTACCCCCATCCCCTATCATTACACCCCACCTTGAGCCCTAAACCTTCCTGACCCCATTTGTAATCCTACCCCTTACCCCAGCCGTAGATTTAACCCCATCCCCATCACTAAACCTTTCCCCATCCCCATACATAGACCTACCCCAACCTATTGAAACCCTAATTTCCCCTACCCATATCACAAAACCAACCACATATCCCCTATCACAACACCCACTAAACCTACCCCCATGACCTTGACTCTAAACCAACCCTGACCCTAGCTTCTAATCCTAACCCCTGCCCGTAGCCCCTGAACCTAACCCCGACCCTTAGCCATATCCCATGACCAAACCCCCCAGCCCCATCCATAAACCTACCCCTAACCATAACCCTATTCATACTCCCAATGTTTCCCTAAACCTCCCACCATCCCTAAACATAATGACTTCCCCTGATCCCTATCCCTATTAACAGTTTTAACCGCATGATCATAGACTCTATCTAACCCTAGTCCACATCCCTAGACCTACCCCTAGACTTATTCATCCACCTAACTCCGACACCATCCCTGATCCTCTCTTAAACCTTAACCCTCAACAAAAACCAAAACCCGATTCCAATACCGACTCTGACCATATACTAAAACCTACCCCTTCCCTCTAGCCCTATCCCTAACCATAGACCAATATTGACCCCAAAAATCCACCAACCCCTCATCCTTCACCCCTACCCTAGACCAGAATCCATCAACATTCCACAACACTAAACCTACCCTGACCATGAACCTGTAATTCCACCCTCATCCCTATCCCTAGCCACACCACTAACCCCCTAGGCCCCAGCCCTAGACCTACCCCAACCCGACCCTCCTCTGAGCCCTCTACATACACAAATTCCTATCCCAAAACCTAACTGGATACCATAGCCCTCTCCCCATACATAACTCACCCACACCCATCAAGATACATAAATCTACCCACCTATCCCCAACCCAATACATGTCCCCTTAAACTAGTGTTATAACTAGCCCTCCACATACCACATACCCTGACATTATACATACCCCCAACCAATAGCCCCTCCCCCAACCCTAAACCCCCAAACCTGATGCCAAACCTACCCCATCACTAGACCTCGAACTACCCCAACTCCATCCCCAGTACAAACCCCCAGTCACATCCCTCAACATACCCCTCAACCCTAGCCAAAATCTCTCCATGAACTGAGCCTTAGACCAACCACCAAGACCAAATCAGAAACCAACCCCTAACACTATCCCTAACCACGAAACATATACATACCTCTTAAACATACCCCATGTGCTGGAACCTACCCTACACTATAGCCCCTAAACTAATCCCCGGCCCCAGCCCTAGACCTACCAGGTCCCCATCGCTCCTTATACCCCCAGCCCCATTCCTAAATGAACCCTCCAACCCATGCCCTAAACCTTCCCCCAACCCCATCCCTAAACTTCCTCCAACCCGAACATTAAACCAAATTCTACCCCCATCCTCACCCTCTCCCCTAAACCCATAATCTAAACCTACCAAAAACCATATCCCCAACCGTAAACCTACCCAACACTCCTAGAAATAAACCTAGCATTTTGGCTCCTAGACGCACCACCATCTCCAGCCCTAAACCTACCCCAACCCCACTAAACCTACCCTCCTAGCCCCAACCCAATAATAACTCAGTCCCTACTAAATATACCCTCACATTCCCCAAACCATCCCCCTCAGCCCATCCATAACGCTACCCCCACTAAACATACCCTTACCTCCATCGTAAATCTACCCCCACCAATATACCCACTACTCCAACCATACACATTGAACTATACCCTAAACATACCCCCTAGCCTTAGCTATACACCAACCCCCGACCCCATCACTCCACATACATTCCCACCCTAGCCCAAAACCAACCCTAACCCATCACATATCCCTTATGCCTTCCCCTAGCACTAGACCCAAACCTAATTCTACCTTTTCTATCCATAAAATTGTTCCTACCCTCCCAAAACCTACATTTATCCCCATGAACAACCAAAAACCGACCCTTTAGGCCCCACTAAACCTTCCTTATGAACCCCTAGGCTTACCCCTAACCCTATCCTTAAACCTACTTTGTTTTATTAAACCTAACCCTACCCAATATTCCTAAACCTATCATACCCACCTACCCCATTCCATATCCCAAATAAACCTACCCCTAATCCCCCACTAACCAATCCTTATACCACAAAACCTACCCCAAACCTACCCCTACCCCTAGACAATTATACTTTCAATAATACTACCCCGACCTCTAGCCCTAGTCCCACTAAACTTCTCCCCAACCAAAAACATGTATCCCCTTTCCCTAGGTAGCCCTAGCCCTTGGCCTTAGCCCCATCCCTACACCCAAGTTTAACCCTAAACCTACCCTCATGCCCCTATCCCTAGCCCAAACACTAACCACTAAACCCATCCTTATACCTACCCCATAACACCGAACCTAAACCTACCCTAGCCGTAGATCTATATCTACCCCAGGCCCAATGATAAACGTACCCCCTAACCCCATCCGCAAACCTCCTCCGAACACCATCTCAAATCCTACCCACCACTAATCATACACCCTAACCCAAATAAAAAACCCACCACCCCCACCTACCACCATCTCTAACCCCACTAAACCCACCTCAACTAATCCTACCACCCCCACCAAACCAACCACTGACACCTTCACTAATTCTACTCCTCACGACTAAACCAACCCCCATCCCCAAACCTAAATCTACCCATTCTATGCCAGACCTAACCCAACCCCATTGTACCAAACCCAAAACCTCCCTCAATCCTAGAAGTAATCCTACTTCCATAAAAACTATCACTAATCGTACCTTCTTGACACCTATCCATACCCTTAACCAATCCCCAAAATATATCTCTAAATATACCCTACCCCATCCCTTCACCTTAGACCTAAACCTATGACACCTTGGACCAAGGCCTACCCTATAGAAATAGACCTAAACCAACTCCACCTCAGGCCCTAGACGTAAACCCCTAATCGTATCCCTAACCCCCCAGTCTGAGCACTTTCCCTCATGCACTCAGCCTTAGCTGTGCACCTAATCCCCCAAAACCAACTGCCATCCTAGCCCTGAACGCACCTCAAACCAGACCACCCCCCTAGGCCCTAGCCTTAGACTATACCACAACCCAAAAACTAAACCCCGACTTGAGGACATAACTTGACCCTAACCTCCCCCTATACTGATCGCTAATCCCCCAAGCCTTAGACATAATCATACCCCCAACCATATCCAAAACCCTACCCCAAATGATTTTCCTAAAACTACCCGCTTCCCCAGCCCTAAACATAACCATGGATGCATCCCTAAACCTACCCCCTAAACATTCCCCTAAATGGAACCATCTTCCTTAGCCATAAACCTCCCCCATTTCCTATCCCTAATCCTGCCCCCATCCCAACCCCTTCCCTAAACCTACCGCGATGACCTATCCACAAACCTACTATTATCATCCCTAACCATTATCCTACACTATCACGTCCTATATCCCTACATGCTAACTAAAACTATAAACCTACACCAAACCCATCCTTATAAATACCCCTTACCCCAAGAGATATCACGATTTCTAAACATACCGCAACCACTAGACCTACTACACAACCTAAACCTACCCCCGACACCTAGCCATATCAAATATGTAATCTTTTTCCCTAGCCTCTAGCCCTACCCTACCTAATACTAACCCTCTGCAAACCTTACTCACATGTACCTACCATACCACCCTAATGATACCCCACCCTAACCCTAAACCAACCCAAAACTAATCCCTAAAACAACCCTAAACCTATGCGTAACCCAGATCATAGACCAAAACCAACCCTGCCTCTGACCTCTATCCCTAACCCATATACTCAAGAACTAATCCCCTTCCCCTATCCCTAGCCCTAACACACTATCCCTTCCCCTATCCTTCGACATCAACCTTCACTTCCCTTTTCCTTATACCTTTTTCTAACCCCAACTGTTGCCCTAACCCTGTTTCTTCATCCCTATCACTACCCCCTGACCATAGCACTTATAAGAACCCTTTAAAACTACTCCCTGCCGGTTCCCTAATCATAACCTTGACCCCATCCCTAAACATACCCCCATCCCTACCACTACCCATACCCTATTACAAAACCAACCCCACATGCTTAGACTTACCCCCAAGATAGTAGGCCTAAACCAACCCTGCCCCGACCCTAGCAATAGACCTAACCCTAAAATCATTTACCAATCCCTCCTCACCTAGACCCAACCCACTGACATCTACCATAGACTTAACCCTTCTAACCTAATCTATATCCCTAACCCCTAATAATCCTCAACCCAACCATATCCCAAAAACTACACTAAATCCATCCCTAAACCTATACCCCAACCTTATCCCTACCCCTAAGCCATAGACTAACCTCGGTAGACCTCATATACCTCACAACCTGAGCCCTAACACCCTCATCATTAGTCCTAAACATACCCCCAACCATATCCATAAACTGACAACTGACTATTCCATAACTCGCCTTACCCTAGCACTAACCCTCATCCCTAGGCCTCCCATCCCTTTCCCTAATCCACCACCCCAAATTAGATATAACCCCACCCCTAGTGATATCCATAAAAATTCCTCTAACCCTAGCCCTTATATCTCATGGACCAATCCCTACTCCCCACCATTCCCTAACCTTTCCCCACCCTTCCTAATCCTTAAACACCCTATCCTTGAAAAGTACCCCCAACCCACGACCTAACTCCCTATCCATATGCCTAAACCTACTTCTTACCCTATCCATAACCACCCTACAAACCAATCCCTAAATAGCCGACCCGAAAACCCACCCCCAACATGAGCCCTACCCCCCCCCCCCCCCGGACCTTAAACCTAACCCCACCCTATACATCCTGACCTAACTTGTCCCTCCAAAACTTATATCTAAACTACCACGCTAGAATTATCCCTAAACCAACCACCATCCCAATGCCCATCCCCTACCCTATCCTGACACCCCTCATCCTATCCCAACCCTCCAATACTTTAATGTACACGTCGACCTGATCTGAAACCCCAACCTTATCTCTAAACCTACCACAATCCTAGTCCTAACCCCCATCGGTCATAGAATCTAGGCTTGAATCAAACACTAACACCTCAGAACTAGAACATAACCCATCACTTGCCCTAATCCTCCATGGTCCAATCTCTAAAACCCCTAACCACTACTATAAAATCGGCCATTTGGGACCGCCATTGGCGGTCGCTATAGGCCTATATAGACCACCCAGCGACCGCCATTGGTGGTCGCTTAAGCTTCGTCGATGTAGGCCAATAGAGACCTCCAATGGCGGTCCCTATAGGTGGCCGAAATGCCGACCATAAGCGACCGCCTTTGGCAGTCGCTACACTGGGAAAATTTTTAAAAAAAAAATCATACTGAAAGAAATATATATATATATCTATATTTATTAAATAAAAAATATATATATATATATATTTAAGAAAATATTTTTATATATAATATTTATTAACATATATTAAATATATATATATATAATATGATTTAAATATTTTAATAAATATATATATATATTAAAGAAATATATATATATAATATTAAATAAAATATTTTTCATTTTTTTAATGAAATGTACGAATTGCGTTTTTTTTCTTCACGGTGCAAAATCAAAGATAAAACAAGGTAACAATCATAAAAATTTGAAAAAAATTTCAAAAAACATAAACATCAAGATCAACATAAATTATAAACATGCTTCAACGATCCGAGAAAGTCCATCTATTTCAATTTTCCGCTTCAATAAACCTAAAATAAGAAAAAAAACAAAACAAAACAAACGTTAATTGAACATAATTATTCAGTTATTATATACATATAATAAAATTAAATTTGACATCAAATCATTGTGCTATAAAAATTTAAAACCCACAATTTAAGAAATGCTATCATTTCAGGTCATTCGGAGCACGTTTGCTCCGAATTCGATCGTCTCATGTCGTTTTTGGTGTTTTATGACACCGGAAACGTGATTACGGTAACCGCGGTCATACGACACCTCCGATTGACCTTTCCTCTGCATGACCATTCAATGAATCACACAACGACTGATTTTGTATCGGTTCATGGCATTCCAAGGTCGTTCGGGTGGTTTTGACCCCCCAACGCGCCGTTTTAGCGTGCGCAGAGATGCTGAAAACGACACAATCGGCCGTACCGCGTGCACCTCATGTCTGAAGGGTGCTCCATCTCCTCCTACACGTCACGAATAATATTCCTAATGTTTTCAAGTGGTTTCAGGTCATTCGGAGCATGTTTTCTCCAAATTCGATAGTCTCACGCCGTTTTTGGTGTTTTATGACACTGGAAACGCGTTTCCGGTCACCGCGGTCAAACGACACCTCCGATTGATGTGACGTCTGCTAGAACATTTCAAAAATCACACAACGGCTGATTTCGTACGGTTTCAAGGCATTCCGAGGTCGTTCGGTTGGTTTTGACCCCCCAACACGCCGTTTTAGCGCGCACCAACCTGCTAAAAACGACACAATCGGCTGTACCGCGTGCACCGCATGTCCGATGGGCGTTTCATGTCCTCTTACACGTCATGAATAATATTCCTAATGTTTTCGTGTGGTTTCTTATCATTCGGAGAACGTTTGCTCTGAATTCGACCGTCTCACGCCGTTTTTGGTGTTTTATGACACCGGAAACGTGTTTCTGGTCACCACGGACAAACGACAACTCCAATTGACGCGCCATCTGCCCGACCATTCCACAATTTACAAAAAAGCTGATTCTGTACGGTTTCATGGAATTCTGAGGTCGTTCAGGTGGTTTTGACCCCCCAACGCGCTATTTTAGCGCGCGTCGAGCTACTGAAAACGACACAATTGGCCGTACCGCATGCACCGCACGTTTTATGGGCGCTCCGTCTCCTCCTACCCGTCACTAATAATATTCCTAATGTTTTTGTGTGGTTTCAGGTCATTCGGATCATGTTTGCTCCGAATTCGACCGTCTCACGCCGTTTTTGGTGTTTTATGACACCGGAAAGGCGTTTCTGGTCACCGAAGTCAAAAATCACACAACGGATGATGTTGTACGGTTTCATGGAATTCCGAGGCCGTTCGGGTGGTTTTGACCCCCCAACGCGCCGTTTTAGCGCACTTCGACCTACTGAAAACGACACAATCGGCCGTACCATGTGCACTGCACGTCCGATGGGTGTGTCGCCTCCTCCTACACATCACGAATAATATTCCTAATGTTTTCGTGTGGTTTCAGGTCATTCGAAGCACGTTTTCTCCAAATTCGACAGTCTCACGCCGTTTTTGGTGTTTTATGACACTGGAAACGCGTTTCCGGTCACCACGGTCAAACGACACCTCCGATTGATGTGTTGTTTGCCTGACCATTCCAAAAATCACACATCGTCTGATTCCGTACGGTTTCATTGCATTCCGAGGTCGTTCGGGTGGTTTTGACCCCCCAACGCGCTGTTTTAGCGCGCGCAGACCTGCTGAAAAAGACACAATCGGTCGTACCGCGTGCACTGCACGTCCGACGGGCGCGCCATCTGATCCTACACATCACGAATCGTTTTCCTAATGTTTTCGTGTGGTTTCAGGTCATTCAGAGCATGTTTTCTCCGACTTCGACCGTCTCACGTCGTTTTCGATGTTTTATGACACCGAAAACACATTTTCGGTCACCGCGATCAAACGACACCTCTGATTGATGTGCCGTCTACCCGACCATTTAAAAAATCACACATAGGCTGATTCCGTACGGTTTCATGGAATTCCGAGGTCGTTCAGGTGGTTTTTACCCCCCAACCCGCTATTTTATCGCGCGCCGACCTGCTGAAAACGACACAATCGGCCGTACCGCGTGCACCGCACGTCCGATGGGTGCGTCGTCTCCTCCTACACATCACGAATAATATTCCTAATGTTTTCGTGTGGTTTCAGGTCATTCGGATCATGTTTTCTCCGAATTCGACTGTCTCACGCCGTTTTTTGGTGTTTTATGACACATGACACATGTTTCCGGTCACCGCGGTCAAACAACACCTCCGATTGATGTGTCGTCTGCCCAAACATTTAAAAAATAACACAACGTATGGTGTCGTACGGTTTCATGGCATTCTGAGGTCGTTCGGGTGGTTTTGACCCCCCAATGCGCCGTTTTAGCGCGCACCGACCTGCTGAAAATGTCACAATCAGCCATACCGCGCGCACCATACGTGCAATGGGCACACTGTCTCATCCTATACATCACAAATAATGTTATTAATGTTTTCGTGTGGTTTCAGGTCATTCGGAGCACGTTTGCCCCGAATTCAACCGTCTCACGCCGTTTTTGGTGTTTTATGTCACCAGAAACGCGTTTCCGGTCACTGCGGTCAAAAGACACCTCTGATTGACGTACCCTCTACCTGGAAATTCCACAAATCACATAACGGCTGATGTCGTACGGTTTCATGGCTTTTCGAGGTCGTTCTGATGGATTTGACCACCCAATGCGCCGTTTTAGCGCACGCTGAACTGCTGAAATCGACACAATCGACCGTACCGCTCTCACCGCATGTCCGAAAGGCGCGTCGTCTCCTCCTAAACGTCACTAATATTATTGCCAATGTTTTCGTGTGGTTTCAGGTCATTCAGAGCACGTTTTCTTCGAATTCGACCATCTCAAGCCGTTTTTGGTGTTTTATGACACCGGAAACGCGTTTCCGGTCACTGCGGTCAAACAACACCTCCGATTGATGTGCCGTCTGCCCGAACATTTCAAAAATCACAAAATGGCGGATGTCGTACAGTTTCATGGCATTATGAAGTCATTCGGGTGGTTTTGACCCCCCAACGCGTCGTTTTAGGGCACGCCGACCTGCTTAAAACGACACAATCGGCCGAACCATGTGCACCGCATGTCTGAGGGGCGCGCCGCCTCCTCTTACACGTCACGAATAATATTCTTAATGTTTTTGTGTGGTTTCAGGTCATTCGGAGCACGTTTTCTCTGAATTCGACCGTCTCACGCCGTTTTTTGTGTTTTATGACACCAGAAACGTGTTTCCGGTCACCGCGGTCAAACGACACTTCCTATTGACATGACGTCTACCCGACCATTCCAAAAATCACACAACGTCTTATGTTGTACGGTTTCATGGCATTCTGATGTCGTTCGTGTGGTTTTGACGCCCCAACGCGCCGTTTTAGCGCGCACCGACCTGCTGAAAACGACACAATCGGCCGTACCGCGTGCACCGCACGTCCAACGAGCACGCCATCTCCTCCTACAAATCACTAATAATATTTCTAATGTTTTCGTGTGGTTTCAGGTCATTCAGAGAATGTTTGATCCGAATTCGACCGTCTCACGCCGTTTTTGGTGTTTTATGACACCAGAAACGTGTTTCCGGTCACCACGGTCAAACGACTCCTCCGATTGACGTTCCGTCTACGCGAACATTTCAAAAATCACACAAAGGCTGATGACGTACGGTTTAATGGCATTCTGAGGTCGTTCGGGTGGTTGTGACCCCCAACACCCCGTTTTAGCGCGTGCCGACCTGCTAAAAATGACACAATCAGCCGTACCGCGCGTACCGCACGTCGGATGGGTGCGCCGTCTCCTCCTACACGTCAAAAATAATATTGATAATGTTTTCGTGTGGTTTCAGGTCATTCGGAGCATGTTTGCTCCGAATTCGGCCGTCTCACGCCGTTTTTGGTGTTTTATGACACCGGAAACACGTTTCCGGTCACTGCGGTCAAACGACTGCACCGATTAACGTGCCGTCTGCCCGAACATTTCACAAATCACACAACGGCTGATGTCGTACGATTTCATGGCATTTCGAGGTAGTTCTGGTGGTTTTGACCCCCCAACGCATTGTTTTAGCGCGGGCCGACCTGCTGAAAACGACACAATCGGCCGTACCGTGCGCACCGCACATCCGGAGTGAGGGAGGGCTATCCGAGGTGCAGGAAGGCTGTCTGGAGTGCGGGGAAGGCTGTCTGGGGTGCAGGGAGGGCTGTCCAGAGTGCGGGAGGGCTGTCCGGGGTGGGGGAGGGCTGTCCGGAGTGCGGGGAAGGCTGTCCGGGGTGCGGGAGGGCTGTCCGGAGTGCGGGGACGGCTGTCCGGGGTGCGAGGAAGGCTTTCCGGGGTGAGCAAGGGTTGTCCGGAGTGAGGGGAAGGCTGGTTGGGGTGCGGGGAGGGCTGTTCGGAGTGCGGGGGGGCTGGCCGGGGTCCGGAAGGGCTGTCGGGAGTGCGGGGACGGTTGTTCGGGGTACGGGAGGGCTGTTCGGGGTGCGGGAGGGCTGTCCGGGGTGCGGGAGGGTTGTCCGAGGTGTGGGAGGGCTGTCCGGGGTGCAGGGAGGGCTGTCCGGAGTGCAAGGAAGGCTTTCCGGGGTGTGGGAGGGCTGTCCGGGGTGTGGGGAGGGCTGCCCGAGGTGCGGGGAAGGCTGTTGGGGGTGTAGGGACGGCTGTCCGGGGTGCAGGAGGGCTGTCCGGCGTGCGAGGACGGCTGTCCGAGGTACGTGGAGGGCTGTCCGGAGTGCGGGAGGGCTGTCCGAGGTGCGGGAGGGCTGTCTGGAGTATGGGGAAGGCTGTACGGGGTGCGGGAGGGTTGTCCGGGGTGCGGAAGGGCTGTCCGGGGTACGGGAGGGCTGTCCGGGGTGCGGGGAGGGCTGTCCGAAGTGCGGGGAAGGCTGTCCGTCGTGCGGGAGGGCTATCCGGAGTGCGGGGAGGGCTGTCCAGATTGCGGGGAAGGCTTTTCGGGGTGCGGGGGGGGGGGGGGGGCTTTCCGGGGGGATGTCCGGGGTGTGGGGAGTGCTGTCCGAAGTGCGGGGAGGGCTGTCTAGGGTAGGCCGGGGACTACAAATAGTGAACTCAGCCCATTCATCAAAAACAAGTTTAATGATTTATATTAGGAATCACGTTTTTTTTCAAAAATATTACCGAACATGAAATTCTAAACATTGAAAATTAAATGAACAAAAAATATCCAAATCAATAATCACTTTCATGGTCAATTCGTGCAAACAAACATTGCATGAGGCCAAAACACACATGATACCCCCAAATCACAAAATAACTCACCAGAAACCCAACATAAATATCAATAACAACCCCACCATTAAAAGCAGAAACACACCTCGTGAATATGATGCGTCATGCGTGTTCATCACTTACCTCCATTTGGTGGGCCAGGGCCTACAAAAAATATACATTATAAATATTTTCATAACAAAAATAAAATAAATCAAATAAATAAATACAGTATAAACCTGTGTTGTGTGATCTCCTGCACCATCACATGGATGCACATATTCCAGCAGTGCTCTAACCTCAGCATCCAATTGCGAATTTGCCTCCTCGGAAGCCCGCAACCGTGCCTCGAAATTTGACAATTGTTGTGTCATCTGAGCAACAACAGGACTGACAACCACAGCGTGTGACACTACAGAATGAGGAATCCCTATTCCATAGGTAAAACTATATCCATTCCCGTCCCGACCAATGATGCGATGATAGATCTCATCCCTTCGCATGGGAAGCTGTCGCTGGTCCTCTAGAAGATGTTCTAATTCAGCTTCAAATTGAGCCTGTGAAATATTTAAATATATATACATATATTAATATTCAGATTTTATGTAAGTATTTGTAATGAGTACAAGCATTTACTATCAATGTTGCAGCCTCTGGATCATTGCGATCAGGAGTCCTCTTCCACACCGACATTTTATCAGTTGGTGCACCTTGCTCCCACAACTATATATGAATAAAATATAAACAAAAAACCGTATTAATTAAAAAAAATAAAAAATGAATAATAAATACCTCATGTCGGATCTGATACACGTGACGAGTCCCGAGCCTATGAGGTGGTCCCTGCAACGCGCAATTCTTAGAATGGCGTGAAGACACCTCCTACATTCAATTCATTCAAATATCCACCAAATCACACATTCTTGAAAATACATATACCAAAATAAATATACAAAACGCAACACCCTTAGTAGACCAATATGCAACTAAATCACGCCACTGAGCTGGGAGGACACCTCTCGGGACATTTTCCAGAATGTCTGGGGCACCCACATTTGGTACCCAGTGGTCCCTCTTGACTTTTCCTTTATAGTCTTTCCACATCTTACGGAATTTTCTCATACACACTGGCCAAAACTCATCGGGACATACTTTCAAATTTTTCTATTAAAGAAAAAAATCATATATGTTATTGTTGTTTATACATCAAGAATGAAGTAAAACGGTCTTCTTACCTGAACCTCCCTCCAAAGACGATCTAATGTGTCCTGAGGGATAGAAGCCCAGTCACACGTGGTCAATGGAAATTGATGTGGATCACGTCTGATATGACCCAACTAACGAATAAATGTAGGGGAATTCCATCCCACATGATGTAATACCTCCTCAAATGAAACATCAAAAGTCGTGTCGGAATTCCATGATAATATTCCACGACTAGGGCCTCTCCTACGAGAGGAAGAAGCAGTCGAGTCTGATCCTGTTGAAAACAATTTTATAAACAAATTGACAGATGTTATAAATATATATATATATATATATATATGTTTATTAATTACATAATAATAGAGACAATGACATTCCAACATACCTCGACCCTGAGACGTAGATGCCTCAGATGGATGATGTGGATCTTCTGCCTCTTCCCCTGACATGCCTGCAGTCATGGAAAACATTAGTAAGGGGACTATCCAAAGTGTCCAAATGATAAATTGGATTGTATTTAAAAAAAATCAAACTTGTACAGTTGTTAATCAAACAAAAAGGGATTGAATAATTAGTTGTCAATGAATTTTAAAAAATTAGAAATTTCACAAAACAGATATACAAATTATGTACAAAACCAATCAACGCATATCCAAATTTCAAATTGAATTAATAAAAATTCAAGCAGCACATGATCCAAATGAAGAATACCTCAATGGGATGATACACTGACAATAACATCAATATAACATGAGTTAAATCACCCTAAATATTTATATCTGAATAATCTTCCAAAATTGAGGATTAAAACTTACAAGGATTTATAAAATGTTTAGATAATTTATGATATCTTAGGCTGAATATCGGGAAAACAATCATACCTTTCGTTAAGAATTCAAATCGACCATTTCTCCTTCAACAGCCGCTCTGACCCAATAAAAATCTTTCACACGTTGAACTACGGTATGTTGATCAAGCTGTTGGGAAACAAAAGGAACAGTCTCGGGTTCATCTTGTTCAAATACAAACACTCCTCGCCAAGACATTTTTACAACAACTTGCCAACTTGGATTCGAAGGCAAAGTAACGAAGAATACTTGTTCCGCTTGTGATGTCAAAATGAAAGGTTGATTATCAAATCACTCATTTCTGTATAACATATAGTTAAAATTCACCAATGAAAACTGATATCGATCGACTTTACATCCACGCACTGGATCAACCCAATTACATTTTAACAATATGTACTTCAACCCATGTGTGTATACAACTTCAATGATGTCTATCAATTGATCATAATAATAACCAGAATCGACAAATGGACAACCGATGCCACTATTTTTTGTTTCTAATTTTTCTTCAACATCTTTAATGCGAAATCGAAAACCATTAGCATCTATAGATCTTTAACGACGAGCCGTTATAGATGGACCCTCAGCCAGTTGGATAAATTCTTCAGTTAGCGTGGGGTCCCCTAACTCCCTCAGCTTATGAACCTACATAATTCATAGAATTCAATAATGCTATATGAAGAAATAAATTATTATAATACCTCACTTATAATGATAATCAATTTATACGTACATAATCCTTGAACCAATCATGAAATGACGCATAATGAGACGGTTGAATTTGCAACTCAGTCGCACGATACATCTCTTCTTTTATCTCATTAATGTGTTTTATGCAGACGATAATGCAATGTTTAAATGATCAACATATGCAAAAAAAACATGTAAATGTTAAACAATAAAAGTGATAAGATACTTACTGCATTAATCGTGCAACTGATGGAGTATTGAACACGATATATCGATGAGCTTGTATCCGCTTGATGTTGTCCATATCATATGTGGTTCCTTCTCCAACTGGACCATCCTGAATCTGAGAGGGCTTATCTAATTTTGTCTCATCATCCATAAGATATTCTACACAAAAATTCGTACACTCATCCATCAAATAACCATTGGCTATTGATGCCTCCAGATGAGCTCTGTTGCGTACAAATCGTTTCAATGTACTCAAATACCGCTAAATAGGATACATCCACCTGAATTTCACTTGACCAGCATCCATTAATTCATCAGTTAGGTGCACTGTCAAGTGGACCATAAGATCGAAAAATGAGGGGGGAAATAGTTTTTCAATGTGACAAAGCGTAAGTACAATTCGGTCCTGTAAACTTTTTAAATGACTCATTCGTTGATTTCATAAACAAAGATGTCTACAAAAGCTACTCATCTCAATCAACGACTGAACAACATTGGGGGATAAACAATCACAAATTGCGATTGGAATCAACTTCAGAAGTAGTATGTGATTATCATGACTTTTCAACCCTTCCAATGTCTTGCTCATCAGATTCACACACTTTGAAATATTATAAGAGTAACCATCAGGAACCTTGATCATCTTCAAAATGGAATGAAATGTCTCTTCTCCTTTGTAGTAATCGTATACTGTGAAGCAGGCATATATGTCTTGTTTCCCTCAGCTAACTGCAAATGCAACTGTTTCCTTAAACCCATTTCTTCCAAATCACGGCGTTCATTAACATGGTCCTTTGATTTCCCACTGATACCTAAAATGGTCCACAATATGTTATCACAAACTTTTTTTTCAATGTGCATGACTTCCAAATTATGCCTCAACATGTTAGTTTTCCAATACGGAAGACTATAAAAAATACTTTTCTTTTTCCAATTGTGACTGTGCTGCCTACCCGCGGCTCGAATATTACGTACCGGAGGAGCCACCAAATCCTGAATTTCATATACCATGTGGATGTCTTCTTCCTCAATCTGCGATAACATTTCGACTCCTGTCATGATCTTTGGTGTTGGGATGAACTCTCTAGAACCATCAAATGCCAATCTGTCTTTTCTGAACCTGTAATAAGGGGGGGAAGCGTCTGTGACCCATGTATGCCCATTTTTTGAAATGCTTAAGCCATATAGATTTTTTTCTTTTTTGCAACAAGGGAAATAAAATTATCCTTTCGTACTCCAGCCTGATAAATTTGCATAAGCTTGGAAGACATTGATTGTCCACAATAAAGCAGCCTGTAGTTTGAACATTTCATTTGTTTCATAGTCATAAGTCATCACACCATCGCCCCAAAATTCATTCAACTCATCAATCAATCGCTGAAGGTAAACATCAATCTTATCCCCCAGACTTTTATGTCCATCAATAAGAGTGGAAAGTAATATAAATTGTTTCTTCATACAAATCCACAGAGGTAGATTATACGGAACCAACACAACGGGCCATGTGCTATGAGTTGAACCAACCATAGACTTGAATGCATTGAAACCATCAACTGCCAATCCCAATCACACATTACGAACATCTTTGGAAAAGTTGGTATGTCTCTCATCAAAATCCTTCCATGCATGAGATTCTGCCGGGTGGGTTAACATATCACTTTCATGAACACTTTTTGAATTCCATCTCATTAAATTAGAAACTTTAGATGACCTAAAAAATCTTTTCAACCTTGGTTTAACGGGAAAGTAACACATTTTCTTTACGAAAATCGGTTTCCCCTGTATCACAATTTGAATTTGATGAGTCTAATTTCTCATGTTCTCTTTCCACCTGGAAGCACCACAAACTGTACAAATATCCAAATGGGAAGTTTCCTTTCTAAACAACATAAAGTTGTTTGCATATGCATCTATGGTCTCATATGTAAAACCTAAGTTCTCTGTCAGGTTATGAGCATGGTAATATGACTCGGGAATCTTAGCATCAACAGGAAGAACCTTTTTCAATAACACAAACAACATGTCGAATGATGTGTCTGACCAATGATTCAAAGTATTCAAATGCACCAACTCCTCGATAAATGACAATTTATTGAAAGAAGTACATCCAGGATATAATTCTGTTTTTGCATCATCAAATGCTTCATAAAACCTCCGCGAATCACGATCTGCACTAGAGTGAAGATTTATCTCACCAGTCTCAAGATTCTAGATGTCAATGCCTTCAGGATCCAACCCACGTACCATTTCAGTAAGCATTTCATGAATTGGATCATTCATCCTTGCATCAACATCCATCTGAATTGTATCCGTATTTTCACAACAAACATATTATTCTCCATGACGAGTCCAACTCTTATAATTTCTCATAAATCCATTAAAGAATATGTGCTCCCTCACAGTATCTCGTGTGAATTGATATCTATTAGCACATTTACTAAATGATCAACTAATATAGTCACTTTCAAATCCACTGGCGAAGTCAATAAACTGAATAATGCCATTGAAATACTCTCTAGACGTTTGATTTGGAAGATCAATCCAACTCTTATCCATAATAAGATCCCTATAACAAACATTTACACAATAATTATTACATTTTCATTTTTCATATCAAATATATTTAAAATAAATACTAATTAATTTTTCATGAACCATTTTTTAAATAATAATGTAAGTGAAAGCCCATGTCATACCTGATTGCACTACAAACCTGGAAGGGAGGGGAGCCAAAGGCGATGCTGCGAGGGAGAGGTGAGGCAGTGGTGGGGAGTCGGAGCCGTAGCTGGTGTGGCGAGGGAGGGGACGGTGAAGGAGGGGACGAGTGGCAGTGGTGCGGTGAGGGATGGGACGAAGAAAATGGGACGGGGGTTGGCGGGGTGAGGGGGGGGTTTTCGGGGTGTTGGGGGGGGGGGGGACGAGGGGGCGGAGGGGTAAGGGAGGAGGGAGGAGGCCAGAGGGGCTGGAGGCCGAAGACTAGAGGGTGGCCGGAGGGCTGCCTGAGGGCTACCGGGCTACCAGAGGGGGTGGGGGGAGGCACGAGGGCAGAGGGAGGCCGCAGGGCGGCCGCAGGGCGGAGGGCGGCTGGAGACGGAGGGCGGAGGGTGGCCGACCGAAGGGCGTGGCGGGGGAGGGCGGGGCGGCGGAGGGCGGGGCGGCGGAGGGCGGGGCGGCAGAGGGCGGGGCGGCGGAGGGCGGGGCGGCGGAGGGCGGGGCGGCGGAGGGTGGGGCGGTAGAGGGCGGGGCGGCGGAGGGTGGGGCGGCGGGGAGGGCGGGGCGGCGGGGAGGGCGGGGCAACGGGGAGGGCGGGGCGACGGGGAGGGCGCACGGCGACAGATAGGGCGCGGGTGACGGGGGTGGGTGAAGGGATTTGGGGGCGCTTCACGAGAGGAGGGAGGGTTCCGGGGGCGCAGATGCCATTTTTTAGGGAAACGTAGTGACCGCCATTGGCGGTCGCTATTGGTTACCTATAGCGACCCCCAGTGGCGGTCGCTATAGGTAAAGGGGATCAAAAGCCCATATTTCTAGTAGTGAACCCTATAATATATCCACATGTGTATATCCATACCTCACTAACCTTAGGACAAAACATAACCCTGAGCGGTAACCCTATCCAAACCCTGGCCTTGGCCCTAACACCCTCAACCCAATCTATAAAACACCCCCAACCATTCTCTATCTACCCCCTCATGCTCTTCCATATCCCCATGATCCTGGAAGCTACCCCACAAAATGAGCCCTAACACCATTCCCTATCCCTAAACCCCCTGCAGAAACCCAACCCACTGACGTGACCCCTTACCCATGGCATTAGATCTAAACATACACCATGCCTTATCCATAATCCAATCCTATGACCTTGGAGTAAGCCCGGATGTCCCAAGATCCTTAACACAACATGAGCCTTAACCCCATCTGTAACCCTAAGGCCCCCATCCCTAGAACCAACTTTCTGACCAAAACCCAAACCCCCTACATTTATATCTAATCCTACCCCAACAATAAAAATAAAACTACCCATAGACATATCCCTAAACTGAAACCCGACCCAAGCCTTAACACCATGATCCCCGCCCTACACCCTACCCCAAGCCTAACTTACCCTGCCTAACCCCCCGAACCTAGAACTGAGCCCCTGACCTGAGTACAAACCTCTCATCCATAGCCCGAAACCAAACCCCAAACCTAGCCCTAACACCCCATCTGATGTTATCCTCAAATCCCCATCACTAGAACCTACCCCACCCCAATCCCTATCCCCCCATTTTTCTGCATAAAGCTAGAGCCACATCCTTAGAAGAAAACAAAACCATAGACATAGACATACCACCAACCATACCAAGCCCCCAACCCCCACCATAGTGATAAAATGCCTCCCCAACCCTAATCTTAAACCTTCCCTGACCCCAGCCCTAACCCCCATTCGGTCTGCCCTTGACAAAATCCCCTATAGTCCATGAACCTAAATCCAAACATAAGCATTAAACCCCAAAACCTAGAACCTAACCAAAATGTAGGCAGAAACCCCCATACCTAGCATAAATCCCCCTCGTCCCTAGCCCTAAACCCCCATATGTATCCCTAAACCCCACTATAAGGATCCTTAAACCCTTCATCCTTACACCTACACACCCCAAACCTAGAACCCAACCACAACCCTACTATAACCCCCAAGACAAGCCCTATCTCTAAACATACATAGACCTAGAACCTACCTCCTGACCCAATCCCTAACCCCATTCCCTTGAACCTAACCCCACAATTGTAATAATCCATCTTCCCATAACCCCCTTTAGTAAACCAAGACCCCATGTCCCTCGATCCTACCCCTCAACTAGAGCACTTACCCTTGGACTTATCCCTAAACCTACCCTGACCTTATCCATAACCCAGCCCCCAACTAATAAAATCCTTAAACACCCCTAACCATAGAACCAACCCACTTACCAGATCACTAACCCCATCATGGCACTAGAATCAACCCTCATAGTTTCCCTAACCCCCCCCCCCTTTCCGAATACCCTACACCCAACCTGAGCCCTAACCACACCGTCCATAAAACCTAACTATGTAGTTTCTGTAAGCCCCTCCCTCGACCCTAGCCCCAAAACCCTATACCTAGATTTATACCTTCCGACCTTATCACTAATCACCCCCAATCATAGCCCCCATGGATCCAGTCATGAACCCCCTGATCCCTATATCCAACCCCCCTCCATATTGAACCATAACCTCATGACCTTAGCACTAATCCTACCCCCAGACCTATCCCAAACCCTAGGCTTACCCCAGCCCTAAATCCACAGGCACTAGAACCTACACCCATACAGAGCCCCACCCTCGACCCAGGAACCTTATCCCATAGTATCCATAAACCCCCAAACCTTTTCGTAAGACCCTTAACCCTATATTTAATTAACTATGCCCTATCTCTTACCCCCATCCATATCCCAACCCCTAAACCCTCCAGTCACCAGTCCAAGCCCACCCCGTTCGATGCTAGACTTAACTGCCGACCATCCCAAGCCCTAAAACCATTGACCCTAGAACCTACCATAGACCCAGGATCTACCTCCATGAAGAAACTATCCCTTATCCCCTAACCCTAGAACCTACCCCTAGACTCAATCCCAAACCCCAACCCTAGAACATAACCCCACCCTAGCCCTAAACCACTTGGCCCTAGACATAATCCACTGACCCTATCCCTAAACAACCTTGGTCTTAGAAACTACCCCTGACCCAAGACATAAACACTATACCTTTGTTCTTAAAGCCTATATAGCTGTAATCCCCTCGGCCCAAGCCCTAAACCCTTGACCCTAGCCATAAACCCACCCTAATCCTAGAACCAACACCTCGACCCTACCCATAAGCTCCTTGACATAATATCCTAAACCCACCCAATAAATAACCCCCAAAACATATCCCTAAACCTCATAATCCACGAACCTACTCCCGATTTGATCCATAACCCCTAGCCTTATCCCCAAACCTACCCAAACCCCAAGCCCAAACCCTTGACAACCCATATCCATAAACCCAACAACCCTAGAACCATCCCGTTGACTAAAACCTTATTCCTATCCCTGGAACCTAACCGTGTCCTATCCCTAAACCACACGAACCCAGCTCCCACCCAAGCCCTAACCACTCAGGCTCTAGAACCTAACCTCTCCAAATCCAAAAAAACATTTCCTCAAGAACTAACCCACACCATCCCTATCCATAAACCACTTTTCCCTAGAACATACAACCTTAAAATGATCCCTAACCACCCACCGGTCATCCCTAGCCTTAAACATCTTTTCCCTTGAACCTACCTCCTGACTAGAGCCCTTCCCATAGCCATTGAAGGAAACCACACCCTCGAACGAACCCCACCCCACTGTCCCTAACTCTAAACCCCCATCCCCTTTATCCTACCCCTATCCCATTCCATAACACTCGCACCATAGAACATAAACCCTCCCTAGACCTAAAATCCATGGCCATATCCCTTAATCCTGTTTAGAACTAGAAGATACCCCCTACTCGATCCCTACCCACTCGACCCTAGAATCTACCCACATGCCCCCTGTGTGACCTAGACATATCCCTATACTATCCTGCTAAAATGTATCCATACCCCTACCCCTAACCTGCCCCATACTAATCCTTAACCCCTGAATCCATTTACCTAAATAGACCCCATGTCTATATACCTAAAACTACCTCGACCATAGAGCTAAACCTACCCATAGCCCTAGCCCAAATAAACTCATACCTATCCCTACACCCCTCGACCAGAGCCCTAACCCAAAAATATAGCCTAAAACAACCCCTAACCCTATCCCTAACCCCAGCTGACCCTATCCCTTACCCCTAAACCTAGAACCTACCCCTCAACTGAACCACAACCCCAATCCATATCCCTAAAACCCATCCATAGAAAATACCTCCCCAACTCGATCCCTAACACCTAGACCTAGAACCTACCAACTGACTAGATCCATAGCCCCCAAACCTCAAACATAAACCCACCCTAGCCCTATCCCCTTGACCCATCTCTAAACCTACCCTCCCTATGATATCCCTACCCCCTTTTTGGCCCTAACCTACCCCATCCTAATCTTTAACCCCACCAACCCTAGACCAAAACTTACCCTATCCTTAACCAACCCCCATCCATGCCCTAAACCCCAAAACAACCCTATACTCCCCATCTCATACCCTATCCCTAAACCAAGTAAATACACCCTCCCTATCCTTAAGCCCCACCCCTGGACTTAGAACCTATACCTGACCCTAGACCTAAAATGCCGACCCAATAAACTAACCATCACCAAAGACCACGACCCTATAACCAACCACGACACAATCCCCCAACCATTGAACCAAACCAATACCCTAGACAACGACCCTAAAACCCACAATTACCCAAGAACTACCCCAACTCCAAACCCCAGACCCTAGCCCCTGACCCTAGAACATACCCAACAAGCCCCTAGAACTATAACTTACCAGCAACCCTAGAACCTACCCCCCTTTATTCTTTCCCCTAGTCATAGAACCTAACCGAAAACATAGAATATACTCCCAACCCTATATGTATCCCTAGAACACACCCCTAGCCGTAGAAACTACCCTATTCCCTAGAATATACCCCCAGAACCTATCCCTAAACCCGTATCTCTAGAACCTACCATCAACTCAGGCCATAACCCTCACCTTACCCCTAAACCTACTTCAACCGTATCCCCAAACCCCTCGGCACTAGAACCTACCCCATCAGCCATAGAACCTACCCTCTACCATATACCTAAACTCCATGGCCTTAGAACCTACCCCCAACCATTGAAACTACACCAGAAATTATCCCTATATGACCTGGATATACAACCTACCAGTATCCTTAGAACCTACGTTCAATCCTATCCCCAAAACCCTCAACTATAGAACCTACCCCCCAACCTAAGCCATAACCCCCCGACATTAAAACATACCCCAAACTGAGACCAACTCCGTTGAAATTATCCCTAATCCTACCCCTATCCCCACCCCCAAAACTTGTGCCTAGAATATACCCCCAACACTAGAACCTACCCAAACCCTAGCCTTAAAAAACCGGACGTTAGAACCTACCCCTACCAAGAACCTAAATTGACCTTATCTCTAACCCCCTCATCTCTAGAACATACCCCCTACCTGTGTCCTGACCACCATAGCCTTATCCTTAACCACACATCCTTATCCCTAAACCCCCTGGCCCAAACCCTATTCCTCAACACTAACCCTAAACCAACACATCTGACCCTAGACCACTATCCCTTCCCCTCCCAATCCTGGCCCAAAATCCCATGGCTCTAAAACATATCCTAGCCCTATAAACTACACCTGACCATAGTCCTAATCCCTCATGCTCGCGATATTACACCCTGGACCTTTCCCCCCTACCCCTATCCCTAGACACACAACATGATCCTAGACAACTCAACCCTATCCCTTAAACCCGGCCCAAGCACCCTATATTTTTCCACCCCGACCCTAGCCCTAACCATGACCAACTCTTTCCCTAAACCACAACCCCATCCCTAGCCCTACCCACCCTTTAGTCATATACCTAATGTAAGGGACTAGTCAGGATAATTTTATGCTTGAGAGGGGGAGGGGTGAATCAGTGATACGTTTTTATTTTACTTTTCCATAAAAAAACTTTGCATCTTGTTACTTATTTAAATCTCTCCTGAAAACAATTCAAACACACATACACATGAAAATATTATTTTCCAAGATTCACTATTCAATACAAATAGCTACATAATTGGTATGTTTTGTATATAATCCAATAATAGTCAATCAACCAGAGAACAATCCATATATTACAATGAGATGGATATAACCATTCACTCATGTAGCACTTTGAAGATATTTCAAAATTGTGTGTGATCTCTCTTAGAAAAAATACTGATAAGTAATGTTTGTGTAACAACTCATTTCACCTACACTTAATTTCAATTCCATAAATGTATTATATTTAAAAAAAATCATCAATTTCCTTCCTAGAGGATGGTAAAAACATCATGGAATTTGATATAGTATTCAGCCCAATTTTATATTCTGATCTTCACACTCCGAGTCATAAAATCCAATTGTCAAATCCGATTTCCCAATAAGATGGATATAAATTTACCAGAATATGATCCAGAAAATAAAAAATACCTCCTTTAATATTTTCAAAAATCTCAATACAAAAATATTGATCTGATTATCCAACCCGATATTGTGAGCAGTTGGATAAAATGACAAGAAGAATACGAAAGACAACAGAATACTATAATTTCGGAATATGATGATCATCTAAGTAACGTTGCGATATTTTCAATTATCATTTCCCTTATCTCGGTAAAATATTAATACAAAATTCCTAGTATGGAAAACTCTTTCTCTCCATAGAATGTCAAAGATTCTCTCTCTTTTTTGAGAAGTACATCTAATCCAGAGAAATATCAAAGTAATTTCACCTTTAATAGGTATCCCATGAATGGTTTAGGTGGGAATCCAAAAAACTATCCATCTCACAAAAATTTCAAAAATTTTCTTGTTTCATGGAATTTAGGAATAATATGGACCACAATAACTTTTCTCAAATATTCATGATCATTCTCTAATCTTTTGGGATTCACTTCAAAATTCTTCTCTTCTTCATACATAATTTATTCAATCTCCATTCTGAATCTTGTTTATCAATTTTATTTCAATTCCCTAATAGGATTTTCTCAATATAATTTCATCATTATGATGATCCAAACCAATTAAATATATAAATGATGACATTTACTTCTTTTCATACCAGAATATGATTCTGTTTCTCAATATTGATTACAAAATACAATGATCCCCTTGAAAACACATTCAAAAAACTCTTTCATAATTTCTATTGAACCACTTATACTTATTCTCATAAAAAAGATGATTCAATTTTGATAGGATCGGTCTTCAACAAATTAATGAAACAATTCCTCTTCTTCATCTCTTATCTTGACCCACTTGTACAAAAAAAACATTTCAAATCTTTTGAAATGGTAGACTACATTATCGATCATATTCTTTTCTTTTCTTTTTATTCATCAGTCTCATAGAATTCTTCCTGTGAAAACAATTCCACTTGAGAATGTAATTCTATTTTCATTTCAGGATTCATGAATATGTTAATGATAAGATACAATAGTCATTGACTTTCTTTTACCAATATCCATCTTTCCAAATCATCCCATATACAAATGTCAATAATACAATTTTCCAGAATACGAACCATATGAATATGATTTCCAACACCATTTTCATTTACATCAGGATCTAATCAGTCTAAATACTATTTACATCATCTATTTCACTCCACCTTTCATTCAACAAGAATGAATCATAAATTTCACAACTTAATTATTATTTTTGAGAACTCCAAGATAATCAAAGTATCATCAAATTTGTTTTATCATAGTCATTTAGACTCTGATTCTCCCAGGAAGATTACATCTTCCATACCAGATTCAGAGTGAATTTGATGACCATTTAAGATGAATTATCAATAATATTGATCCTATAATTCTTAATTTAGTGTAAATCCAATGATTCTTCTCTTCTATATATCTTCCTCTAAATATGATGGACCATTTCAAACATTGTGAGTCTGATTGTCTGAATACGATGGATGGATTGAATTTCACCAAATACAAAGTGGTTTCATTTTTTATTTCTTCTTAAACTTCACTGAAAACAATATAAAACACCTGAATACAAAAACCTTCCATATAATCTTGGTCCTTATAATACCCCCTTTGGATTTTATTGCCAACCATGTTTCAAAAATCACTGAACTTGTATCCCCAATCGATGGATTACAAATCAATATTTCTAATCCTACATGTTAAAACTCATTGTATGAAACAAGAATCTAAGAATGCAATACCATTATATCTAGAAGTAGTGATCGTGATTCATTTTCATCATATTTCTTCTTCAGAACATCATCCTTCCTGGAATAAAATACAATTTTCTTCTTACAACCGCTCTAACGAACAGTTATAATAGTTACCAAAAAATTCATTGTTGAATTCATAGCTTACCCACCACTCCCTATTTTTGCATTCAAAAGGATAGTGTTATGAAACAATTCCCCCACATGAAAACAATATCAAAATGAAATATGAGAGAGGGGATTGAAATAGATACCACATCCTAGAAGAGAAATAGGTTGTACACACATGTTCATCCTCAACTTAGAAAAGGTTTATTTCGGTAAGGGTTCGGTGGAACTATTTTCTACTTAATCTAATGTTATAACATACTCTAGCTTCAATTAATTCTTCTACACATTTTCTTTGATAAAATGATATTGTATATCAATATTTTTTGAATGCGAATTTTTAACTATATTCCTGGTGAGATTGATTTTACTTTTATTATCACAATTCAAGAGCAAGGGTAACTTTACTTTAACATGTAAGTCTTCTAATTGAGTTTTCATCCACATAGGTTAAGTAGTGACTTGAGAAAAACAACATACTCAAATTCATACTTACTGAGATTTACTTAATTTTATTTAATCATATTCCAAATAACACAATTCTTTCCCAAAAAGAAAACTCCACCAGATGTGGATCATCTATCATCAAAATATCCTACACAATCACCACCTGAATACCCAAAAAGATAAAAAAATTATAAGAGATCATATATTATTTAGAAATAAATTTTCCATTAATGTATCTTATAATTATTTTTCTAGCAACTAAATGTGATTCTTTAGGAGAACTATAAAATCATACACATAATGTAACAATATAAACAATTTTAGTTACTGAAGCAGTCAAATAAAAAAATTACAATTATCTTTCTAAATTATTTCCGATCAACTTATTTTCCTTCCCTATAATTAAAAGAAATTCCCATTGAAATAAATGTTGATATAGGTTTTGATTTTTCCATGTCGAACCTCTTAATAAATCCCTTAGAATAATTTTCTTGAAAATGTAAAATTTATTTTTCCTTCTGCAAAATTTATAACCCAAGATATAATTTCATACCCCTTAGAAGAGGGATTTCAAAAACAATTTCAACTTTTCAGAAAATCATTCACAATTTATTTCATTATTCTCATTAATGATAATTTTACCAACATAAACAATTACAATGAGGGAATAATCTTGATTGTATCTGATGTACTGATTGTTATCCACTCTTCCGTTCTTGAAACTCTTATTCCCTAAGCAAGCATAAATTTTAGAATACCAAGCTCTCAACGCCTATTTTATCCCATATAAATCCCTTTTCAATCTACATATATAGATTTCATCATTCCCATCATCAAATCCACAATTTTTTTTAATCTAAACTTCATCATTAAGATCCCCATTCAAGAATGTAGATTTAAAATCAATTTAAATGATCTTTTAACGACATTGTAATGTAATAGAATGAAATATTTTTATTGTTTCAAATCATTCAACCATAGAATATGTATCATCAAAATAAATACCTTCAATTTTTTGATACCCTTTGCAAACCAATTTTTCTTTGTTTCTTATTACTTCACCATCTGCATTTAGATTTTTCCAAAAAAGTTACATTGTACGAATAATGTTTTTGTTATCATGGTTGGTTATGAGTTCCCATGTATCATTATTTTCAATTGGATCCAATTATTCATTTTGGGAAATAACCCATTAGTGATACTGAAAATCTTCTTTTGCATCATTCAGCTCAACATTTGAATGAAAATAAGTATTTGTAATAGCATTTTTTCTTTTTGTTTGAACCTTTTGATGTGGATCAACAATAATATTCTGATCTTCCACTTGTTTTATCATTCTAGGATGAGATTTTTGAGTTACTTCCTCATCAATGTAATGAGATGAGTCATATTATCCTTCTTGATTATGATTACAATTGTCTATATCTTTATCCGGATAATTTTCCTTATCCTTCTAAACATCCATGTCTACCTTATCATGTTTTTCTTCCTCACATCATTCAAATAATTTCACATAAATAGAATATACAATTATTCATGTTTCTTGGTTGAAATATATGTATCCTCATATTTTTAGATCATAGCCATGAAGGATTCCATCTTCACCTTTCTACTCAATCGTGCAAAAGCTTCCACCTTTCTTCTTCATAATTCATGGAATCCCAAATACTCATAAGTGTTTCAAACATGGTGTTTTCCTTTAAAACAATTCATAAAGAGTCATGTATGAACCTAGCCTACAGAAACATCAGTTTTAAAAATAAAAAATTGTACTCATGGGTTTCCTCCAATTGTAATGAGAAATACCATGCTCAAGTAAAACATATTTCTTCCCATTTATAAAAAACATATATTCTTTCTATCAAAACACCATTTTTCTTAGGAGTGTATGTGGAAATATACTTATATATAATTACATGATTCTCATGATATTATTAAAATTATTCACTTTTTTTCACCACCATTTCCTGTTCTAAAATTTTTCACTGAATGCTCATATTTCTTCTCAGCCTTCCATCTAAAACATTTATACATTGTCAACACATTTGACTTATGTTTCATATACATAAAAAAAGTAATGTTCGTAAAATAATAAATTAATGTAATGAATTAGTTATCACTATTTGTTGACTATTTATCATTGTACCACAAATATTGGAATGAATTATCTCCATGGTTTTTTTGAACAAATCTAAACATTCATATGAATTTAATTTGTAATCATTATTTTCTGACAGATAGTGAAACACTAGTCTCTTCTTCATTGAAAATTAGGAAAGTCTCAGACACTGTTTTTCTTAAATAACATTCTCATATTTCATTTACCCATGTTCCTCATACTCTGTTCCATAATTTATTCTCTTCCACCATAATCATGTAACAAGAATTTTTGTATTTCACCAACCTAAAACAGGTTTATTTTTATAAGTTGGAATCTTGAAATGATATTTATATATTGAACAGTATTCAAAAGAAATCTATATTTTCTAAAGAATTTTTTTACCCTCCTCACACAATTTTGAAACAGATAATAAATTGTGTTTTATCCCATCAACATATAATGTTTCCTTGGATTTAAAATTTTCTTTCCCAGTGATGGCTGGTCCAACACCATTGATTTTCAAGGATTAATCATTTCAAAATGACACTAATCCTTTTTTGAAATCTTTCAAATTATTCAAAAATTTAAATTATCTTATCATATTAGAAGAGAACACATTATCTTGAATCTTATTTCTTTTTTCCTTTTGAAGCCTTCAAAGTAGTTTTAACAACTAGAGATATTTCATCACCCTTTTTTTCTTTGCTTAGGGCATCTGGGAATGTTTAAGAAATTTTTGTTATGATGGTAAAAAAAAAAGATCCTTTTGCAAGGTATCTACGTTATTCTCATCATTTACAAATATTTTCCAAGCATTGGAACAATTGTTCAATATTTACTTCAACCTTTTCAGGTTTCATCAAAATAACCTTCATAGATTTCATTCATTATGGAGATTGACTCCCCCTCAACCTTATCCTTCCATGACCTATGGAATAATATAAATGATGTTGGTTTAACAAACCCATATTTTCTATATTTTCATGTCCCTAAAAATTCAATCAATAGCCATAGATGGAAATAATATTTTCCTATGAAGCATCCATATTGACTTTAATTGTGAGTAGGTTTCTCAGAAACCTTCTTGGATTTCTTTCATGATCCACCTAAAATGCTGTTATCAATCAGTGTCTTCCTTTTCATTACATGTTTATCAGATCAATACGAATTAGATACTATTTGTGATTTCAAATGTTTATAAACAATTTCAGACTTAGGTTATTCTGTAACTTCTGAATTCCCAACATCATTGGTTTTTTCCACATGCCCAACACTCTAAGAATTATTATTTGTTTTATTAATTCCATAACTATTTTCATCATTTTGAATGTAAATTTTGTTGAACCATCAAATGTTTCTCATTAGAAGATCTTTTAACAGCATTAGAGATAGATTTTGTGAAACATTCACCTTTATCATATGCTTTAGAGAGTGTTTGTTGGACATGTTCCAACACTTCTTCGTTCACTATCATCTTCACTTCTAGATGCTCATTATAAATCTTTTCATCCTAAAGATATTTATTCATATAATTAGTTTCTTTTAATAGCTCCACCTTCTCATAAAATTTTTTTTGGAACATTCATCATCAAACTTCTTGTTCTATATTTCAGGTCTTCTAATCTTTCTTAGTCATTATTTCAGTTCTTTTTTTGGATGGAATTTATGTTCATATTCTTCTTCTTCCGAACTACTGCTTATGAGTTATTCATCATTCACTATTGTAATAAAATTAATCTTAATATTATATTCAAAATAATTTTTACTTATCTCTTTGTTTCTTCCACATTATTATTTGATTTCAGTCTTATTCATCATTATCCTCTTTATTATTTCTTCAAGGAAAATTATCCACAAAGTGTCCAATTGATCAACATTCAAAATATTTCAAAAGAAGTTTTCCTTTTTCATTTCCCTATACCTCATTTCACATTTTTAAAAAACAAGGATAATATATCTTAAAGATTTTTACATAACTCATTTTTAACAACATAATCACCATCTTAATCATCAATAAGAATGTCCATTGATTTTTTTTCTTAGTATCCTATAAATACATTTCCCTATCAAATTTTGTTTTTTATTTTCTTACATTTCTCCATTCTTATATCATAAGTAATGAGAGTGCAATGAAAAACATCTAGATATAATTTTTCAGGATCTCTATCTTCCAATGAAAAAACATTTTCCTCAAACGTTTTCGGAAGATTTATCAATATATTCATAAAAACTTTAGAATAATTTACTATTTCACTAGGGCATATTATTATGAGAAAATGTCATTTACCCGGGTAAAGATGTCCGAAATAGATTCAAACTCACCCATCTTCAATCATCATTCTACAATCTCTACATTAGTAATGTTTCTTCATTTACCTTTATTATTTCCTTCATATAATATTTTCAATTTATCCCATATACATTTGGATGTGGAAACACATTTCAACATTAGGTAATCACTTACAGAAAGTCATGATAATAAATCAATATTGACCCTTCCATCGTTCTCAATATTCTTCTTATCAATAGATGTGAGAGGAAACATATCATCAATAGGAGGAATCCTAACTATGGTAACTTCAAGAACATAATAAACAAAATATATAAATTATGGAATCATTTTATATTCCAAATATGATAATATTTTCCCCGAAAAACTGGAATACATGTACTGTTCACACAACTCAAATTCTCCATCAACTTCTCATCAAATAATAAGGATAAAAAGAGTAAAGGGAACCATCGAATCTGATACAAATTATAAGATCAATGTCAGGATAATTGTATCACTGATAGGGTGATGGGGTAAATCATTGATACATTTTCTTTTAATTTTACATCAAACATCCTTTTCCTCCTTTTAAGGATTTCAATCCCTGCTGAAATAAATTCATACACAGATCTATAAGAACACATAGATTAATAGGGTTCCCTATTAAATACAATTAGTTACGTCCATGGTATAGTTTGGAGATAATCCAATACCAAAAAATACAATATAAAATAATCATTGTATTATATTGAGTAGGATATACCCATTCACTCATGTTGCACATTGAAGACAATCCAAATGTGCATGTGCACCTTCATACAAGAAAAAGAGTTAATTAATGTTTTTGTAATGAATCATGATAGGTACCCTTATTTTCAATTCTAAAAATGTATTATTTGGAAATAAATTATTCAATTTATTACCCAAAATATGGTAAAATCTTGAAGTAAATTGATATAATAGTCAATCTGATCTCTTAGTTCTATCTTCCCACTCTGATTCTTCAAATTTGATCTTCAAATTTGATTTCCCTATCCTATGGATATAAATCTATCATAATATGATCAAGATAATTCAGAATACCTTATTTCCTTACTCTAAAAATCCCAATATGGAAGTATTGATCCTATTATGCAGCCTGTTATGGTGATCGGCCAATTATTATAACAAGAAGAATACAATAGAGAACTGAATATGTTGATGTATGAATATGATGATCCACAGAGTAATGTTGAAATATTTTCTCTTATCCTTTCTATTCTCCCCGTTGAATCTTAATAAAAAAAATTCCAATTAAAAAATTTCTTCCTCTCCCTAGAAAGTCTAATATTGTCCCTCTACTGTGAATAGTACATCCAAGCCAGATAATGTACAAATTACATTCTCCTTTTATCAGCGACTGATTGATGGTTTTGGCTGGAATCACAAAAACATTCATGATCACCCAAGTTTCCCAAATTTTAAGGTTTCATGTAATTTAGGTTGAATCTTGACCTCTTAAACTCTTCTCAAATATTATAAATACTTATCATCTAATATTCTCTAATTATCTTCAAAATTCTTCTCTTCTGTAAACATCCTTTCTTTAATATCCAGTCTAAATTTGATTTAAGAATTCGATTTCAATTCTCTAATCTGATTGGATCATTCATATTTCTTCACTATGAATATCCAAACCACATAAATATATAAATGAATAAATATACTTCTTCACATAACTCAATCCAATTCTATTTCTCCATTGCGATTGGAGAATACGATGCTCCCCTTGATAACACATTCAACAAAATCCTTCATCTATGCTCTCAATCAAATTACACTACTTCTCATAAAAAAGATTATTCAACATTGATATGATAGACCATGAATGATTTGAATAAAAAACATTTATTCATCATCTAATCTCTTGACCCACTTGTAAAAACAACGCATTTAATCACTATAAAAATGGTTTAATTCTTTTTTGATCATATTATATTCTTTTGTTTCAGTCATTGGCCTCACATAATTCATTTTCTAAATATGATTTCATATGAGAAATTTTTTATCTTTTCCTATTTTTCTTCATTAATATGTTGATGGTCAACTTATAAAATTCATGATTATATTTTACCAACATCCTTCTTTCTAACATAGCCAATATAAAATTTTCAACAATACAATTGGCCTGAATACGATTTGACTGAATATGATTTTCAACAGACATTTCATTTTCATCCAGACCTAATCAATCTAAATATGATTGAAAAAAAATCTTTCACCACTTTCATTCATTAATAATACATAACATGTTTCGCAGCATTCTTCCGACTTATGAGAACTCAATGATCTGTAATGAATCATCACATTTGTTTTATTGTTATCATGCAGACTCTGATTCTCTCATTACAATCACTTCTTCCATCACAATATCATAGTGAATCCAATGAACAATTAAGATGAATTCACAATTCGATCAATACTGTAATTCTAGATTCAGTACGAATCTGATGATCCTTCTCTTCTAGATAACTTCACCTAAATACGATCAACGTTTTCAAACATTGTCAGTCTGATTCTCTGAATATGATGGTCAGGCTGAATTTCACCAAATAATAAGTGTGGTGATTTTTCCTTTCAAATTAACCTTCATTGACAACAAAAGAAAATACATGAATACGATCACCTTACTCACAATCTTTGTCCTAACACCCACCCCTAGACCTATCATAAACCCCACCTCATGACTCGATTCATAAACCCCCACCCTTATCCCTGACCCCCTACCCTGGTCATAGAACCTACCCCAATTAAATCCCAAAATCTACACTAGACCCTATCCCAAAACCCACCTGCTCTAGAACATACCCCAACCCAAGATCTAACCTTAGCCTTATCCCTAATCTAACCCCCTTTATATCCAGAACCCCAAACCCTATAACCTATACATGACCTTAGCCTTAACCAATGACCTTGGAACATACCCATAGAAAAAGAACACAACTCTAGAACCTACCACATACCATAGAACCTATTACCGACCATAAAACCTACCCCTTACCCTATCCCAAAGAACTAGTACCTATCCCCATATCTACAACTACCCCCATCTCTAGAAACTACCCAAAACCTAGATCCTACCCCCAAAATCAATCCATAACCTCAACCATTTCCCTAATCATACCCCCAAACCAAGCACAAAGATCAATTTGGACCTAGAAAATACCATCAAACATTGTTCCTACCCCCAGACACATGCACTAAACCCCTAACTCTAGAACACCACACAAACACATGCCTCAACCCCTTAACTCTAAAACCTACCCCATGAACATATAACTATCCCTAATGAACTAAGATATAATCCTACCCCTGATCATATCACTAACCCTGACTATAGAACTTACCCCTCCCCACAACCCTAAATCCAACCCCCTACCCTGGTCCTAAACACCCAGTTTTGGAACATAGTTCCATCCCGAAATCCTACCCATGAACTCTCCCTAAACCCACAAACTCTTGAACCTACCACCTACCCGATACATAACCCCTAGACAATGACCTACATGTACCCCCAACCATATCCCTAAACCCCTATACCATAGCCCTACCGCCTGACCCTAGATACCACCCCAACCTGATCACATACACCCATACTATCCATACCCCTATTCATAAACACAACATTACCCCTAAAACCCTTAGTTTTATCCCTTCCACCAACCCTAGAACTTACCCCCAACACAAGAACCTACCCCACTATCCTTAAACCATGTAGATCTAAAAACAACCTTCAAACCCAAGCCCTAACCCCTATCTCTAGAACATACCCACTCGAGAAGTGCCATATCCCACTCTGCCTTATCCATAAACCCCCCCAAAACTGATCCCTAGAACATACTTACATCAAACTCATCAATCCTCAGGCTTTAGAACATACCCTGACCCCAGATCCTACCTTCATCCCATGATCTAAATATACTGGCTCTATAACCTACCCCACCCCTCAACATAATATCTACCCCCATAACGATCCTAATCGAAATACTACCCCCAGCCTAACCCCCCTCACCACAACCATAAACCCACCACTTTTACTAGAGCCTACCATTATACAATTCTTAGAAACAACCTGGTCATAGAACCTACCCCTCAACCTAAACCCTAACCCCCGATCATTATCCAAAAATATACCAAACCCTATTCCTAAAAACACCCTTTCCCTAGAACCTACCACTTACCCGAGCCATAATCCCACTTCCTTATACCCAATCCTACCCTGCCCCTAGAAACTACACCCCAACCCAATTAGAAAACCCACCTCGTCTTCCCATCATAATCGACCCCCTTAAATTGAAATCACAATACCGAAAACACAACCAATTTTCTAAAAAATCAAGTGTTGTTTTAGATGAATCCCCAACACATTGTTAAGGTATAATGTAGGGACCATTGAATTGTTCACTTCAATTTTATGAAAATAATCAGAATTTAAGAAACTACTAGAAAATGAAGAATAGTAAAAAAAAATGATCAAAATATAAATACGAACACTTTTAAAAATATTTTCCCTCTATAGAAGAGGAATTTCATAAACCTTGATTTCACACCTATTCATGAATTTAATAATAAACCATATTTGTTTAACTTTAATCCAGTCCGTTGGGGAATCCACATTCACCCAATCTCCTTGTACTAGCATTCTCCCCCACCCAAACTTCATGTAATGGAATGTTACTAATTGAAAAAAATATAACAGACTTTAAAACATATAATATAGAACTGTTTCTATATGAAAATGCACGTAAAAAATTTTCATAATTAATTATAAACTCCAGGAATAGAAAATAAACCCATAGACTGTAAAACAATTACAACTCTCCATGTAATTTTGGAGTTTTTTATAATTAATCACCGCAAAAGTTGTTCAAAACCATTCAATGGAATAATATCATAGCTAGATAACCATGATATAATGCTCATATATGTATCCATTTAAGCATGAACCATCTGTCTTTGACATGAATCTATCCCATGGGGGATTCCACCTTACTTAATCTCCCTGTGCTAGCATGATGCTATTAGAAATAATACAACAACCTTTAAAAAAACAGTATATCAATCTTGAAAAAAGGCCACTAAACATTCCCAAATTAATATTTTACAAGAATAATAGACAATTATTTTTCATTTAGTGAATGAAAATAATTATTATAAAAATTATTTAAAAAATCATTTCATGAAATAATTCAAATATATGGGAAAAGATTTTTTTGGACTCAGGGTTAAGGGTCTTTTGGCGCTGATGGTTGAGTGATTTTTAGGGATGATGGTTTGTTTTTGTGGGGGAGGAGGTTTTATGGTTTTTATGGGATGATGGGTTAGGGATTCTAGGGCTAAGGGTTTAAGGTTTTTGGGTGTTGAGTGTTTACATTGTTTTGGGGGATGAGGGTTGAGGGTTTTTTCAAGATGAGGGTTGAGTAGTATATTATGGATAAGGGTTTAGGGTTTTTTAAGGGTGAGGGTTAAGGGTTTTTTTGGGATGAGGGTTGGTGTTATTTTTGGGATTAGGGTTTTCTGTGGATCAGGGTTTAGGGTTTTTAGGGTAAAAGTGTTTAGGGTTTTATGGGGATGAGGGTTTAGGGTTATTTTTTTGCTGACAGTTCTTGTTTTTCGGGATTAAGGATTTAGGGAATTTTTGGGGGCTGAGGGTTGTGTTTTTTTGGGTATGAGGTTTTTGGGTTTTTTATGGCTGATGATTGAGGGTTTTATGGGGATGGGGTTTTAGAATTTTTTATGAATGAGTGATGATGGTGTTATGGTTGTGATGGATTAAAAGTTCTTACGGCTAAGGGTTTATGGTTTGTTGGGGCTATGGGTTGAGGGTATTTTGGGGCTGAGGGGTGAGGTTATTTTTGGGGTGAAGGTTTAGGGATTATTGGGGTTGTGTGTGGAATTTTCTTGTGACTGAGGGTATAGATATTTTTTATTATGAGGGATTGGTATTTCATGGGTTGAGGGTAGATGGTTTTTTAGGGATCATGGTTGAATGTTTTTTAGGCTAAATGTTTCCAATTTTTTGGGCTTTGGGTTCAGGTTTTTTTTGTGAAAAGTGTCTATGGGTTTTTGGGGATAAGTATTGAGAGTTTTTTGGGGATAAGGGTAGTGTGATTTTTCGGGTTGCGTGTATAGAATTTTTTTTGAATGGGGGTTGATGGTTTTTTCGTTCAAAGGTTTGAGGGTTTTTTAGAACTGATGGTTTATCATTTTTTAAGGATGAGGGTTGAGGGTTATTTGGGGTTGAGGGTATATAGTTTTTTTGGATGAGGTTTAATGGTTTTTGTGGATGAGGGTTTAAGATTTCTTTATGTATGAGGATTGAGTTTTTTTTTTGTTATGGGGTTTGAAGATGTTTTCTTATCGAGTGTTGAGGGTTCCTTGGGGCGGATAGTTGATGGGTTTTCGGGGGCTAAGAGTGTAATTGTTTTTTGGGGTGATGGTTTGAGGTTTTTTTGGGATTATTTTTTGTGTTTTTGGTTGGGGATGGAGGTTACTGGTTCTTTGGGGATAATGGTTTAGGTTTTTTTAGGGTTGAGGGTTTATATTTTTTTCGTGTGGAGGCCTAAGGGTTTTTTAGATTTGAGTGTTTATGGGTTTTTGGAGATAAGATATTAGGGTCGTTTAGGGATGATGGTTGAGGGTTTTTTGGGCCTGAGAGTTTAGTTTTTTTGCGGGCTGAGGTTTTCGGGTATATTGTGATTAGGGTTTAGGGTTTTTTGGGACCAAGGGTTGAGGGTTTTTTGGGTATGAGGGTTGAGGGGTTTTTAAAACAAATTTATAAGGATTTTTTTACTGAGGGTTGAGGCTTTTTTCAGGGTTGAGGGTTGAGGGTTTTTTTGGGATGAGAGTTTAGGGTTTTTTGGGCGGAGGGTTTAGGGTTTTTGAGGGTTGAGGGTTGCCAATTTCTTGGTTTGAGTACTGAGGGTTTTTGGGGTTGAGGGTTGATGTTTTTTCCCTGATGGTGGATGGATTTTTGGAACTGAGGGTTTGTGTTTTTTTTTTGTGTATAGGGTTGGTGGTTTTTCTGCGCTATGGGTTGAGGGTTTTTTGGGATGAGTTTTGATGATTTTTATTAGTGAGGGATAATGGATTTTTTGGTATGAGGGTTAAGGATTTTTATAGATAAAAGTTTAGGGACTTTTATGGATAACTGTGGAGGATTTCATAGGTATAAGATTTGATTTTTTTAGATATGAGGGTTGATATAGCGTTTTGGCTTCTTTGGGATGAGGGTTTAGAGTATTTTGGAGTTGTGGGTTTAGGGTTTATTTGTGGTTGACGGTATAGGGTTTTTTGTGGATGAGGGTTATGGGTTTCGTTGGGATGTTGGTATAGTGTTTTCTGGGGATGAGGGTATTGGGTTTTTTTGGGATTAGGGTTGTTAGTTTTATAGTCAAGGTTTCTAGGTTTTTAGGGACTAAGAGTTTGTGGTTTTTTGGGATTATGGTTTAGGGTTTTTATGGATGATGGTTTAGTTTTTTTATATGAGTGTTTAGTGTTCTTATAGGGTGAGAGATTAGGGTTTTTTCGGTGTGATGGATTAGAGTATTTTGGGGGAGAGGGTTTAAGGTTTTTTGGGATTGAGGTTTTATGATTTTTTCGTGTAGAGGGATTATGTTTTTTTGTGGTTTAGGGTTTACAATTTTTTTCAGGAAGGATTATGTTTTTTATGGATGAAGTCTTCGGTGTTTTAGGAAATGATGGTTTTGGGTAATTTTTTGGTTGATTGTTTAGGTTTCATAGGGATGAGGGTTTATGGATTTTTTGGGATTAGGGATTAGGGTTTTCTAGGATTGAGTTTTTAGGGTTTCATGGGCCTGGGGGTTTAAGTATTTTTTTTGGGTTGAGAGGGTATGGTTTCTTGGGGATAAGGGTTAGGGTTTTTGGGGCTAAGGGTTTAGTTTTTTTAGAGTTATGGTTTCAGGGTTTGTTAGGGTTTAGGTAAGAGTGTTTTTAGGGGTAGAGTTTTTATGTTTTTTGGTTGGGGGTATAGTGGTTTTTGGGGATGGAGTATTATAGATTTTTGGGGCGAAGGGTTTAGGGTTTTTTGAATGAGGGTTTTGGGATTTTTTGTGGTGATGGTTTTCGGTTTTTTGGGGGTTCGTTGTTATTATTTTTTTTGGGATAATGTTTTAGTTGTTTTCAAGAATGAGGGTTTATAGTTTTTTGGATAACGGTTTAGTGTTTTTTCAGGCTTAGGGTGTATTGTGTTTTGGGGTTAATGGTTTATGGTTTTTAGGGATTTAAGATTATTTTTTTTGGTGACGAGGGGTATTGGTTTTATAGTGATGAGGTTATAGGGTTTTCAAGGGAAATTGTTTAATATTTAGTGTGCGTTATTATTTATGTATTTATGAGGATGATGGTTTGGAGTTTTTTGAGGGATTGGGTTTCGGGTTTTTGGGGCTCTGGGTTCAGTGGTTTTTGGGATATGGGTTTGATGTTTTTTAGGATCGAAATTTATGGTTTTGGGGTGGGGTTTTTATTGTTTTAGTGAATTGGGTTTTTATTTCTTTGTGGCTACGAGTTTCGGGATTTTTGGGAAACATGTTTAGGGTTTTCAGGTTTTGATATTTTTTTGATTTTGTGGATGAGGCATTAGTTTTTGTTAGGTCTTAGGGACAAGTTTATTTTGGTAATTAGTGTTTAGAGTATTTTGGGAATGATGGTTTGGGTATTTTTTGGGACAGGGGTTTTGGGTTTTGGGATACTGAGGGTTAAGGATTTTTGGGACTGATTTTTGTTTTTGTTTTTTAGAGATGGTGGTTTATTTTTTTTGGGGGATGAGGGAATAATAATTTTTGGGATAATGTTTTAGGGTTTATTTGGGTTTTTCTTTTTACGGTTTTTATGGGATTAGAATTTTCAGTTTTTTGGGATTTAGGGTTTAGGGCTTTCTTGGGATTATGGTTAATATAATTATGGGGATGAGTGTTTAAGGATTATTGGGGATAAGGGGTTTTCATATTCTATGGATGAGGGTCTATGAATTTTGGTGATAAGGTATTTGGGTTTTCTAGAAATGATGTTTTATGGTTTTTTGGGGGCTAAGGGTTTAGGGTTTTCTAGGGTTCTAGGTGTAGGGTTTTCAGGGGATTGGTGTTTAGGGTTATCCAAAGTTGAGGGTTTACATATTTATAGGGATGATGGATTTGGATTTAACTGGGTTGAGGGTTCATTGTTTTCTAGGGATGAAAGTTTATGTTTTTTTGGGGTTTTAAGTTTTGGGTTATCTAGGGATGAGTGGTCAGAGTCTTCTCAGGATAAGGGTTTGGGTTTAATGTGGATAAAGTTTTAGGGTATTCTAGGGTGAGATTTTTTTGTTTTCTGGGTCCTAGCGTTCATGAATTTCTATGTTTGAGTTTTTAGGCTTTTATGGGGTGAGGGTTTGGTGTTTTAAATGTTTGAGGGTTCATGGATTTCTATCAATGGTTTTTTAGGATTATCTGGGGAAGAGGGTTTAAGTTATTCTTGTTATGATTGTTTAGGGATTTCTAGGGATGAGGGTTGAATGTTTTATAATGCTGAAAATTTAATGTTTTCTTAGGCTAGGGGTTCCGGAATTTATAGGGATTAGGGTTTATGGTTTTTTGGGTTGAGGGTTTAGTGTTTTATAAGATTTTGAGAATGAGGGTTTAGGGATTTCTAGGGATTAGGGTTTTTTGTTTTTTAGGGATTATGATTTAAGGTTTTCTATGGTTGATAGATTAGTTATTGGGGGGATGAGAGTATAGGAATTTACGGGTGTAGGGGTTTAGAGATTTCCAGGGATGAGTGTTTAGGGATATCTAGGGTATAGGTTTAGTGTTTCTTTGGTATGAGGGTTTAGGGTTTTGTGTGGATAAATTTGTAGTTCTATCATAGTATAAGAATTAACGGTTTCATTTGGGATTTGGGGATTTGGGTTTAGGGTTTTCTAGGGATTAGGATTTTGGGTATTCTGTGGATAAGGGTTTGCAGTTTTAAAGGGATGAAGGTTTAGGGTTTTGGGGGAATAGGGTGCAAGGGTTTCCCAGTTTTTAGGTATTAGTGTTTTCTAGGGTTGATGTTTTGGGTTTATCTATTGGTGGGGGTTTTCGGTTTCATGGGTCTGAGTGATTATATTTTTTGGGTCTGTTGGTTTAGGGATATCTAGGGTTCTGGGTTGCGGATTTTCTAGGGTATATGTTTTAGGGTTGTGTTGGGAGGATGGTTTAGTGTTTTTTGGCACTGATGGTTAGGGTTATTAATGGGATGAGGTTTTAGGGTTCTATAGGATTCAAGATTTAGTTATTCCTATTGATGAGGGATCAAGGTCATATAAGGATGAGTTTCTATTATTTTCTTGTCCGGAGGGATTAGGGATATCTGGGTTTGAGGGTTTATGTTATTCTAAATTGTGGGATTAGGATTTTCTAGGGCTGAGGGTTTATGATTTATTGAGGATGAGGGTATAGTGTTATATGGTGTTGACGATAGAGGTTTTTAAGGGATGGGGGATTAGGTTTTATCGGGTTTAGGGTTTAGGGTTTTCTTAGTCTGATGGTTTATGGAACTCTAGTGTAAACGGTTTATTATTATGTAGGGTTTAAGGTTTAGTTTTTTCTGGGGATGAGTGATTATGATTTATTATGGCTTAGTGTTTAGGGTTTTTGGGGATAATGGATTACGGGTTTCTTGGGATGGTATTTAAGGGATTTTTGGGGATGAGGGTTTAGGTTTTTATAGGGATAATGGTTTAGTGATTCCATGGAAGAGGGTTTAGTGTTATCTGGGGATGATGATTTGGGGTTTTCTATGGATTTTTGTTTAGGGTTTTCAGGGATTGAGGGATTAGGCTTTTCTTGGGCTATGGATTTAGTATTATCTATGGATTATTGTAAAGGGTTTTCATGGATGAGGGTTTAGATTTTTTTAGTTGATGAAGATTTAGGGTTTTCTAAGGCTAAGGGTTTAGGGTTTTCTAGGGAAGATTGTTTTGGGTTTTTAAGGGTTGAGGGTTTAGGTTTTCATGGGATAAGGGTTTAGTGTTTTCTAGGTATTAGGGTTTAGGTTTTCTAGGGATGATGGATTAGGGTTTTCTAGGACTGATGTTTTAAGGGTTTTCAGTGATTGTGGTTTTAGAGTTTTCTAGGGTTGGGGTTTTCGATTTTCGTGGATTGTGAGATTAGGGTTTACTAAAGCTGTGAGTTTAGGAACTTTTAGGACATAGTGTTGAGGGTTTTCTGGGGATGAGGGTTTATGTCAATTTTGGATAAGGGATTAGAGGTTTTTTGGGATAAGGGTTTTTGTATTTGGGGAATTATGGTTTAATGGTTTATGAGTATTATTGTTTAGGAATTTCTGTTGATAGGGTTTGGATATTTTTCAAGTGGAGTGTTCAAGGGTCTTGTTGATGAGGGTTTAGGTTTTTCTAGGGATGAGGGTTCATGGTTTCTAGGAATGATGGTTTAGGGGTTTGGGGAAGAGATTTTGAGGTTTTTTTGGGTCTGAGTGTTTCCAATTTATTGGGGTTGATGGTATAGGGTATTTTGGGTTTGAGCGTGTTATCTGGGCATGAAGGTTTCTGGTTTTTCGGGACTATGGTTTTTGGGTTCAGTGGGGTTAAGGGTTATGTGTTTTCTGTGGATGAGGGTTGTGGTATTTTTGGTTCTTAGGGATCAGTGTTTTTTGATGTAGATGGTTTAGGTATTTTTAGGGTGGAGGTTTTACGGTTTTTTGGGCGGAGGATTTTGGATTTTTAAGGATGAGGGTTTAGGGTTTTTAGAAAATATGGGTTTTGTATTTTTTTTGGGGTTGAGATTATTGGGTTTTTTGCCTAATAAATTAGATTATTTTTTGGATTACGGTTTATGGTTTTATTACCTAAGGGTATAAGATTTTTTGGGGATGAGGGTTACTAGTTTTTTTGGGATGAGTGATTAGGGTTGTCTTGGGTTGAGTGTTGAGTGTTTTATTATGGTTGAGGGTTGTGGTTTTAATGGGTGGTGTTATTTCTATGGTTGATGGTTTAGTATTTTATGTGTATGAGGTCTTATGGTTATTTGGGGAAAAGGGGATGAGTGTTTTCTAGCGATGACTGTCTGGAGTATTTTGGGGATGTAGGTATATTTTTTTCTAGGGGTGAGGGATTTTATATCTTGTAATGAGGGTTTAGGGTTTTCTATAGATGTTGGTATATGTTTTTCAAGGGATGAGGGTTTAGGGTTTTCTAGGGACTAGGTTTTATGGTTTTGTGGGGATGAGGGTTTTGGGTTTTTTGGGGATGAGTGATTATTGTTTTCTAGGTCTAATGTATTAGTGTTTTTGATATGATTGTATAGGGTTTCTAGTGATGAGGTTTTAGGGTTTTATGGGTATGAGGTTTTAGGTTATTTTAGGGATGATGATTTTGGGTTTTTTTAATAAGTGTTTACGGTATCCTGAGGATGAGGGTTTAGGGTTTTTTGGGACTGAGAGTTTAGGGTATTATAGGATTGAGGATTTATGGTTTTGGGGGATTAGTGTTTCTAGTTTTTGTTTTTTAGCGTTAGTGGATTTAAATAGATGAGAGTTTTGGGTTTTCTAGGGATAAGAGTTTTTTTTTGAGAATGAGGGTTAGATTTTTTTGGAGTTGATAATTTTGGGTTTTTTGGGCCGAGGGATTGGTTTTTGAGGGGATGAGTATTTGGGTTTTTCTAGGGATGAAGGTTTGGACTGTTCCTATTGTTGAGGGTTTAGTGCTTTCTTGGAATTACGGTTTTTAGTTTTTGGGGGATGGCAGTAATGGTTTTTTTTTTGCGTAGGGTTTAGGGTTTTCTAGGGCTGAGGTTTTATTGATTTTTGGAGTTGAGGTATTAGGGTTTGTGGGATGAGGGTTTAGGTATTTCTATGGATGATGGTTATAAGATTATGTGGAAAAGTTTTTTGGGTTTTCTAGGGTTATTGGTTTTGGGTTTTTTGGGGATGAGGGTTTAGAGTTATGGTTATCTGGGGATGATGTTATATGGTTTTCTGGGGATGAGGGTATAGGGTTTTATGTGGATGATTATTTAGTGTTTTCTTATGATGAGGATTTGGGGTTTTAGGGTTTTTAGAGTTTATCGTTTTCTTTGTTATAGGGTTTATGGTTTTATGGGGATTACAGTTTAGTGTTTTATTGGGATCGGGGATTTAGGTTTTTTGGGGCTATGGGGATAGTATTTTTTGTCCCTAATGGTTTAGGTTTTTATAGGGCTGAATGTTTAGGGTTTTTGGGGGATTAGTGTTGAGGGTTTTATAGGGATGTGGTCTATGTTTTTTTTGAGATGAGTTTAATTATTTTTATAGCGCTATGATTTTGAGTTTTTTATGGTAATTTGGGGCTGGTTATTTACTGTTTTTTGGGGCTATGGTTTTATTATATTATAGGGATGATGGTTTGGGGATTTTTTGGACTGAGGGTTTAGGTTTTTCGGGGTTTAGTGTTTATAGTTATTTGGGGCTAAGGGTTTTGTGTTTTATTTGTCACTAAGGATTTATGTTTTTTTAGGATGATATTTTATTGTTTTTGGGGGATAAAGGTTTAAGATATTTAGGGATGTGATTTTAGGGTTTTCTGGGGATGAAGGTTTATTGTTTTTTGGGCAATAGGATTTTTGGATTTTTGGGAGTGATGGTTTAGGATTTTATAGAGATAAGGGTTTAGGTTTTCATGGGGTTGAGGGTTTTGAATTTTTTTGGGATAAGGATTTTAGGTATTTTTTAAGATGAGGGATATGGGTTTTTGGGGGCACATGGCATATGGTGTTTTTTTGGATGAGGTTTTTTGGTTTTTTACTGCATAAGATATAATATTTTGTGGATACGGGTTTCAGGTTTTGTTAGGAATGATGGATTATTGTTTTATTGGGATGAGGTTTTTTGAATTCTTGGGTACAAGGGTATTTTATTTTATGGGGTTGAGGGTTTAAGGTATTTTTTGGATGAGGGTTAGGGTTTTGGGGGGATGCGTCTTTATGGTTTGTATGGTTTTTTGTTGAAGTGTGTTTATTATTTCTTTGAGAAGAGGGTTTTGGGGTTTTGGGGATAAGGGTTGAGGGTTTTTTGGGGCTCCGGGTTATCAGTTTTCTTGAGGGTGAAGATTTAGGGTTTTTTGTGGATGAGGGTTGATTATTTTTTGGGGCTGGTAGAAAATGGATTATTTGGGTTTTAGGGTTGTTGTTGTGTTTTTTGGATTAGGGTTTAGGATTTTTTAGTGTGAAGGGTTTTGAGTTTTTTTTTGGAATGGGGGATAAGGTTTTTATAGGTTTGGGGATTTATGTTTTTTTGGGGGTTGAGGGTTTATATTTTTTTTAGGGGTTGAGGGTTGAGGCTTTTTTAGGGTTGAGGCTTTTGGAATTTTTGGGATGTGGTTTTAGGGAATTTAGTGCTAAGGGTTTATTATTTTTTCAGTTTTGTGGGTTTGGAGTTGTTTTGGAGGTAATGGTTTTGTGATTTTTGGGGATGAGGGATTAGGGTTTTGGGGGGTATAGGTTTAGGGTTATTCGGGGCCAAGGATTTAGGATTATTTAGACTGAGTGTTTAGGGTTTTTAGAGCTGTGTTTTTTTGATTTTTGGTAATTATGGTTTAGTGTTTTTTGGCGATGAGGGTTTATGTTTTTTTGGGTATGAGGGTTGAAGGGGTTTTTTTTATAAGGGCTGATGGTTTAATGTGTATGATGGTTTACTATTTTTGGGTTGAGGGTTTTTTGTTTTTTTGGGGATATGGGTTTATTGTTTATTATGTCTAAGGTTTTACACTTTTTTGGGGAAGATATATTGTATTTTTTGGGCGTGATGTTTTTGGGATTTTTTGGGTTGGAAGTTTACATTTTTGGGGGTGGGGGTTTAGTTTTTTTGGGATGAGGATTTAGTTTTTTTATAATGGTTTAGTGTTTTGGGGGGCTAAGGGTTTAGTTTTTTTTGGTGCGGAGTGTGTAGGGATTTTGGGTTTGAACATTTTTTGTTTTTTTTTTTGAGATTTGGGTTTAAGGTATTTTTGGGGAAATGGTTATATGTCATTTTCGGGTAGAAGGTTTACGGTTTATTGGAGCTGTGTGTTTATCATTTTTGGGGATTGGGGTATTGTGTTTTTTGAAGATGTGTGTTTTCATTTTTTTGGGGTATTATGGTTTAGTATTTCTTTTTTCAACAGTTTTTCATTTTTTGGGGCTGAGGGTTTAGGGATTCTTGGGGTGGGGGGTTTAGGGGGTTTTTTGGTGATGAGGTATTAGGGTTTATTGGTGGTGACAGTTTAAGAGTATTTAGTGCTGAGGGATTAATGTTTTTTTAGGGTGAAGGATTTTTGTTTTTTAGGGATGAGTGTTTAGGGTTTTTTGGGGATGAGGTTTTTTGGTTTTGGGTATTAGGGATTAGGGTTTTTACATGTAGGATTTAGGATAATTTGAGGATAATTGTTTAGGTTTTTTTAGGATGTGTTTTTTAGAGTTTTGGGGCATGGAATTTATGGGTTTTGGGGGTGAGGGTTTAGGGTCTTTTGAGGATGATTGTTTCATGTTTTTTGGGGAGGAGGGTTTTGGTTTTTTAGGGGACTTGGATGTATGTTTTATTGGGTATATGGGTTTTGGTGTGTTTTTTGTTGTGGGTTTAGGGTTTTGGGGGAGGAGGGTTTTAATTTTCGTGGATTTGGGATTCAGGGGTACTAGGGATGAGGGTTTTGGGTTTCTAAGGCTATGTTTTTTGGGTTTGGGGGGGGGGTTAGTGTTTTTGGTTTTTTTATGATTGTTTGGGGTTTTTTTGTGGATGAGGTATTATGGGTGTTTATAGATGAAGGCTTAGTGGTTTGGGGTTGAATGTATTGGGATTTTTGGGGTCCAGGGTTTATGATTTTTTGGGAATGAGGGTTCGGGGTTTTTTGCGGATGAGAGATTAGGGGGTTTTTTATGATGGTTTTTCATATTTTGGCTAATGTTTAAGGGCTTTTTGTGGCTAAGGGTTTTTATGTATATAGGGTTTAGTGTTTAAGGTTTTTTGGAGCTGTGGGTTTGGGGGTTTGGGGATTTATGTTTGGATTTTTGATGAGAATAATGGTTTATAATTTTATTGTGGATGAGGGTTTATAATTTTTTAGGGATGAATGTTTAAGGATATTTTGGGATGAGAGTTTAAGGTTTTTGGGGCTAAGGGTTTATGGAAATTTCACAAAGATATTTTTGGAGTTTTGGGTGCTAAGTGTTTAGGGGATTTTGGGGGTGACAGTTTATGGGAATTTAGGGCTAGGGATTTATGGTTTTATTTGGTTGAGCATTTAGGAATTTTTTGAATTGAATGTATATTGTTTATTGAGGATGAAGGATTAAGGTTTTATGGGGATAAGGGTTTAGGATTTTTTATGGATGAGGGACTTGAGGTTTTTGGAATGAGTGTCTACATTCTTTTTGGATAAGAGTTTAGGGGTGTAAGAGGCTGTGATTTTTGGTCTTATGGTTATGAGAGTTTAGTAGAATTTGGGTCTATGTGATTAGGGATTATTAGTGGACGAGAGATATGGATTTTTAGGGGATGAGGGTTTAGGCTTTTTTGGGATGTATGGATTTTGTTTACTCCATGGTGGGGGTTTAGGGTTCGTTCATTGGGTAGAGGGTTTTGGTTTTCTTCACCTAAGAGTTTATGTTTTTTTAGCTAATGGGATTATCATTTTTGGGGGATGATGGTATATGGGTTTTGATGATAGGGTGTAGGGTTTTCTTAGGAAGAGTGTTTAGGTTTTTCTGGGGATGATAGTTTTGGTTTCATGGGACTAAGTGTTTTGGGTAATTTGGGGTTGAGGGTTTTGAGTAATTTTGTTATGAAGGTTTTGGATTTTTGTGGAATTGGGATTGGGGGTTTTTTTAGGATGGGGGTATAGGGTTTTTTGGGTATGTGGGTCTATAGTTTTATTCTAATGTTTTTTTGGATTTTTATTGTGTGAGGGATCAGTGTTTTCTAGTGTTTCAGGTTTAGGAATCTTTCTAGAACAGGGTTTAGGGTTTTTTGGTGTAAGGGATTATGTTTTTTTTTGAAATGAATGTTTATTATTTTCTAGGGATAAATTTTTATTGTTTTTTTTAGGAAGGACTAGTGTTTTCTAAGTCTTTGTGTTTAGGTTTTTCTAGCATTGATGGTTTCGGGTTTTCTGGGGATGAGGGTTTCATGTTTTCTAGGTATGAATGTTTAGGGGTTTCATGGGAGGAGTGTATTATTTTACCTTTGACTGAGGGTTTAGGCTTTATGGCGATTTGAATTTAAATTTTCCTATGGATAAGGGTTTTTTTTCTAGGGATGAGGGATTTGGGTTTTTAGTGGATTTGGTTATGGGTTTTTTGGGGATGATGGTTTCAGGATTTCCAGGAATGAGTGTTTAGATTTTTTTAAGGCTCAGAGTTTAGGTTTTCTAGGGATGTGGGTTTGTGGTTTTCTGGGGATGAGGGATTATGGTTTTATGGAGATAAATGTTTATGGTTTATGGGGATAATTGTTTAGTGTTCTATGGGATTGGCGTTTACAGTTTTATAGGATTGATGGTTTCGGGTTTTATGTGCTCGAGTGTTTAAGGTTTTTTCATGCCGAGTGGTTAGCATTTTCTGGGGATGAGTGTTTAGGGTTTAATGGGGCTGAGGGATTCAAGTTACGTGGTGCCAAGTGGTTAGGATTTTCAAGGGAGGTGGTTTTAGGTTTTTCAGGGGATGAGGGTTGTGGGTTTTCTATGAATAGGTGTTTAGGGTTTTCTATGGTTAAGGGTTTAAGGTATTTGAGGGATCAGGTTTTAGGGTTTTCAGGAGTAAGTGTTTATGTTTTCGAGGGATGAGGGTATTGAGTTTTTTGGGGATGAGGTTTTAATGTTTTCTAGGGGTGATTTTTTATGGTTTTGTATGGATAATGTTTTCAGGTTTAATAGGGATGAGGGTTTAGTTTTTTCATGGGATGATGATTTATGGATTTATAGGGAATGGGATTAGGTTTTTCGAGGAGGGTGGATATTTTTTTTCTTCGGTTGTGGGTTTATGTTTTTAGATGTAAAAGGCTTTAGAGTATTCTGGGGATGAGTGTTTAGGGTTTTCCGGGTCTGAGGGTACGTGGTTTTCTAGGGATATGGTTTTAGGGTTACTAGCGATGATATTTTAGTGTTTTTTGGGGTTGTAGATTAAGTGTTTACTAGGATGGGGGTTCATGGTTTACTAGGGATGATGGTTCATGGTTTTTCTATTCTTGAGGGTTCGAGTTTTTATGGGTCTAAGGGTCCAAGTATTTATGGGGAAGACGGTTTAGGGGTTTCTAGGGTTGAGGGTTAATGGTATTCTTAGGAAAAGTGTTTAGGGAATTCTAGTGCTAATGGTTTAGGGTTATTTAAGGATTAGGGTTTAGGTATTTATATAGATGAAGGTTTAGGGTTTCCTATGGGGTTAGGTTTTTTTGGGACTGAGGATTTATGGTTCACATAAATGGTTTTTTGGGTTTTATGGGGCTGTGTGTTTTGGGATTTCTAGGGTTCAGGGGTTAGGGATCAATGTGGATGAATGTTTAGGGTTTTCTAGAGTTGATGGTTTAGAGTAATCTGGGGCTCGGAGTTTAGCGGTTTCTAGTTTTGAGGGTTTACGGTTTTCTAGGGTTTCTGGTTTAGGGGTTTTAGGGTCTAATGGTTTATGAATTTGTTGGGGATTAGGGTTTATGGTTTTTTAGGGCTATGGGGAAATGATTTTCCGGGGATGAGGTTTTAGGGTTTTCTTTGGATGAGGGTTTATGGTTTTCTGGGGATGAGGTTATAGGGTTTTTGTTGATGAGGGTAAAGGGTTCTCTGGTGATAGGGGTTTGGAGTTTTCTATTGATAAAATTTTGAGTTTATCTTTTCTTGGGTGATTACTGTTATTTGGTGATGAGTTTTCATGGTTTAATTGAGATGGGGGTTGAAGGTTTTGAAGGTATAAGGGTTTGGTGTTTTCTAGTGATGTGGGTTTCGGGTTTTATGGTCATGATGGTTTCATGGTTTTTGGAGTTGAGGGTTTAGTGATTATTATGTCCTAGGGATTAATCCTTTCACTAGATAACGGTTAAGGGAATTTTGGGTCGGAGATTTATTGTTTTCCAGGGATGATGTTTTTGTTTATTTAGAATATGGTTTAGGGCTTTTGGGATTTAAGGATTAGGGGTTTTTTGAAATCAGGGTTTAGGGTTTGTTCGGGATGAAGATTTATGGATTTGGGGGGATGAGTGTTTAGGGATTTTTGTACAACATTTAAGGGATTTTTTGGGGATGAGGGTTTAATTTTTTTGGACTGGGGGTTTAGGGTTATTTGGGAAGAGGGTTTAGGGTTTTTAGGGATATATGTTTAGGGTTTCTTAGGGATAAGGGTGTAGGGTTTTTTTGGACGAGGGTTTCGGTTTTATGGGATGGGAGATTTTTGTTTTTAGTATTTCAGGGTTTAAGTTTTTTGGGGTTTAGTTTTTAGTGATTTTTGGGATGATTTTCATTAGTTTTTAAGGGATTCCTATTTATTATTTTTGGGTTTGTGAGGATAGGTTTTTTTAGTCTGAGGTTGTATGGTTTTTTTGGGTTGATGATTTTGGTTTTTGCATGGGTGATGGTTTTTGTATCTTTCGAACTATGCGTATAGGTTATTTTTGGGATCTGGGACTAGGGTTTTTTTTGTGATGGGGGATTTTGGGTTTTTTTGGAAGGGGCTTTATTATTTTTTTAAGGTAATGGTTTATGTTTTTGGGGCTATGGGTTTAGGTATTTTGGGTTTAAGGGTCTGGGTTTTTTGGTGATGAGGGATTTGGGTTTTTTGGGGGATGAGGGTTGAGGGTATTTTGGATAAGGGTTGACTGTTATTCAGGGCAGAGGGTTAAGGTTTTTTTTTGGGCTGAGGGGTGTGTGTTTTTTACGGAATAGGGTTTAGTGGTTTTGGGGGATAAGGTATTCGGGTCCTTTAGGTATGAGGGATTATTTTTTTTGGCTGATGGATTAGGGTTTTTTGTGGATGAAAGTATAGGATAATTTACGAATTAATTTTTTGGGTTTTTTGGGGTTTAGGGATTTGGGTTTCTTGGGGATATATTATGGAATTTATGGGATTAATGTTTATTATTTGATGGATATCAGGTTTTAGGGTTTTTTGTTGTTGATGGTTTGTTATTTTTGGGGGCTATGGGTTTTGTGTTCTTTTAGAATAAGGGTTTAGGGATTTTGGGGATGCAACATTAGGGTTTTTTGGGGTTGAGGATTTAGAGTTTTTGGTGGTTATGCGTTATATGATTTTTACTACAGAGTTTTTAGGGGTTTTTGGTGGGGGTTTAGTGTTTTTGAAGGATAAGGGTTTCTATGTTTTTGGTGCAAATCAGTTAGTTTTTTTGGGGGCTGATGGTTTTGGTTTCTTTAGGGATGACTGTTTGTGTATATTTGGTGTGGTGGGTTTTGGGTTTTTTGGGGAAAAGGAATTTTTTACGTTCTTAGGATTTATGGGTCTTAGGGATGACGGTTTTGGGGGTTTAGGGATGATAGATTAGGGTTTTGGGGGGATGAGGAGTTATGGTTTTTGGGATTGACGGTTTAGGTTTTTTGGGCTAAGGATTCATGGTTTTTTGGGGTATAGGTTTTAGGGGATTGTTTGGGGATGGAGTTTTATGGTTTTTTGGGCTGGGCATTTAGGTATTTTGGGGGTTGAGGTTTTAGGTAGTCTTGCCTTTGAGGCTTTTGCGGTCTTGGTAGTTTGGGGTTAGGATTTTTTGGGATGAGGGTTTTTTAGTGGATGCGGATTTATGGGTTCTGGGGATGATGGTTTAGATTTTTGGGGGGATGAGTCTTTATGTATTTTGAGGGATGAGGGTTTAGGTTTTTAGGGATTAGGTTTTTGGTTTTTTGGGGGCTAAGGATTTATGGTTTTTTGTGGACAAGGGTTCTGGGTATTTCAGTGTTGTGTGATTTGGAGTTTTTGGGGTTGAGGGTTTAAGGTATTTTAGGAATGATGGAATTTTAGTTTTTGGGAGTTGAGGATTGATGGATTTTTTTTTGAGTTGAACGATTAGGTTTTTCTGGTTTTGGGGGTTTTAGGTTTTTTGCCGCTGTGGTTTAGGGATTTTTTGGGATATGGTTTTAGAGTTTGTTGTGGATGAGAGTTTAGTACGTGGTTGGCCAATGGTTTTGGGGCTTTTTGGACTAAGATTTTCGGGGTTTTGGTGATAAGGTGTTATATTTTTTGGGACTATTTTTTTGGGGGGGGGGGTTGGTTGTGGGATTTTGGTTTTGGGGGATGAGAGTTTAGGATTTTTTTGGGGATGAGTGTTTAGGGTTTTTTGTGGATTAGGGTTTAGGGATTTTTGGGGGTGAGATATTATATTTTTTGGGTGACACGAGTTTAGGTATTTTAGGGGTATAGTGTTTTGTGTTTGGGGGGGGGGAGGTTTTAGGGTTTTCATGGAATTGAGGTTTAAAGATTTATGTGACTGGGGATTAAGGGTTTTCGAGGAATGATTGTTTAGGGTTATCTCGGTATGAGGGTTTACGGTTTTTTGGGGCAAAGGGTTTAGGGTTTTCTAAGGGTGGGGGAGTAGGGTTGTCTATGAATGATGGTTTGAGGTTTTCTAAGGCTGAGGGTTTATGGATTTTTGGGGAAAATGATTTTAGGGGTTTTAGGGGTTGAAGGGATGTGTTTTTCTTTGGAATGATTTTTACGGTTTTTTGAGATAGAGGTTTAGGGTTTTTAGTGGTAGGGGCCTTAGGGTTTTTGAGGGATGAGGGTTTAGGTTTTTCTAAGTCTCTATTTTTAGGATTTACTAGGGATGTGGCTTTAGTTTTTTATGGGGATGAGGGATTATGATTTCATCAGGCTGTGTGTTTAGAATTTTTTGGGGGATGTGGTTTCTGGGTTTTTAGGGAGAAGGGTTTAGTGTTTTCTAGGGTTGAGGGTTTAGTGTTGTCTTGGGTTATGTGTTCAGGGTTTTCTATGGTTGAGGTTTTAGGGTTTTCTTGTGATGAGGGTATAGATTTTTTTGGGGGATGTTTGATTTGAATTTTTTTTGGATGAGGGTTTTGGTTTTTCTAAGGATTAAGGTATTTTTTCGTAGGATGATGGTTTTGGGTTTTCTAGGGATTAGTGTCTGAGGTTTTCTATAGTGAGGGTATAGGTTTTTCATGGGATAATGGTTTTGGGTTTTCTAGGGTGAGGGTTTAGGTTTTTTTGGGATGAGGGTTTAGTGATTTATTAGGATTAAGGATCAGGGTTTTTTAGGGATGAGGGTTTAGTGTTTTTTGGGGATGAGGGTTTAGGTTTTTTTGGGGCTGAGGGTTTAGAGGTATCAAGGAATAGGGGTTTAGGGTTAATTAGGGATTATGGTATATTGTTTTCTGGGGTTTGGTTTATAATTTTTTCAAGGTGAGAGGGAATAGGGTTTCATAGGGTTGAGGGTTTAGTGGTTATCGGGGATAAGAATTTAGGGTTTAAACTAGATGTGTTTTTTGGTTTTTCTGGGGATGAGGGTTTAGGGTTTTCATGGGAGGAGGGTTTATGGATTTCTGGGGATTATAGTTTAGGTTTTCTAGGGATGAGGGTTTAGGGATCTCTATCGACGAATGTTTAGTTTTTTCCATGGCTAATGGTGTTCGATTTTATAGGGACAATGGTCTAGGGATTCTTGGGTATAATGTCTGATAATTGTATGGGGGTAAGAGTTTTTAGGTTTTTCTTGGGATGTGGTTTTTGGTTTTTCTGGGGATATGGTTTTAGGTTTTTATGTGGATGAGGGTTTATGTTTTTATGGGGATAAGGGTTTAGGGTTTTATAGAGAATATTATTTTATGTTTCCTTTGGATGTGGATATTTATTTTTCTATGGATGTGTGTTTAGGGATTTTTATGATGGTTTTTCGTTTTTGGGGTTGTGGGATTATGCATTTATAGGGATGGGAGTTTAAGGTTTTATGGGGCTAGGGGTTTTGGGGTTTTTTATGGATGATTGTTTAGGGTTTTCTATGGTGGTGGGTTTAGGGTATTCTGGGGTGAGGGTTAAGGGTTTTCTAGTGTTTAGGGTTTAGGTTTTTTTAGTTCCAATATTTTATTGGTTTTTGGGGATGAGGGTTCAATATTTTGATAGGATGAGGGTTGAGTGTTTTCTATGGATGGGAATTTAGTTTTTTCTGAGGATAAGGGTTTTGAGTTTTTTGGGGTTGTGTTTTATTGTTTTTTGTGGATAAGGGTTTTGGGTATTATGGGGATAAGGGTTTATGGATTTCTATTTATGATTGTTTTATGTTATCTTGTGATGATTTTTAGTGCTTTCTAGGGATTTGGGTTTATGGTTTTCTGGAATTGAGTGTCTAAGGTTACTTGGAGATGATTCAATATGGTTTTTCTAGGATAAGGTATTATTTTTATCTTGGACTGAGTGTTTAGGGATTTCTAGGGATTATGGTTCATGGTTTTTGGGGTTTTATGGTTCTAGGTTTACAGGGGAGAGATTTTTGGGTTTTATGGAGTTAAGGGATTAGGTTTTTTATTGGTGAGGGTTTAGTGTGTTATGGGGTTGTGGGTTGTGGGTTTTTTAGGATTTAAGGCTTCACTAATTTCTAGGGATGATGGTTCAGGTTTTACTAGGGTTGTGGGTTCATTGTTTTCTGGGGAGGAGGGATTAAGATTTTCTGTTGTTATGGGTTTAGTCTTTTACGGGAGGTTTTGGGCATGGAGTTTTATCGTTTTATGAGGCTTATGTATTAGGTTTTTTGGGGATAAGGGTTCAAGATTTTCTAAGGATTATGGTCTAGGGTTTTCCAGGACTGAGGCTTTAGTGTTTTCTGGGGATGGGGGTTCATTGTTCTCTAGGGTTAAGGATTTAATATTTTGTAGAGATGATGCTTTCAAGTTTTCTAGGGATAAGGGTTTAGGGTTTTATAGGGATTATGGTTTAGAGTTTTCTTACTAATGGGGTTTAGGGTTTTACGGGATATATTTTTTTGATTTTTTTGAGGTTTAGGGTTTAGGGTTTTCTTGGGAATAGTATTTAGGGTTTTCTGGGGATGACAGTTTAGTGATTTATAGGGATGATGTTTTAGGGTTTTTGGGGGCATAGGGTTCATTTCGTTATATTTTGGAGGGTATATGTTTTTATAGGGATGAGGGTTTATGGTTTTGTAGTGTATACAGAATAGATTTTTCTAAGGATGATGGTTTTGGATTTTATGGGTATGAGGTCCTAGTGTGTTCTAGGGATGAGGGTTTAAGTTTTTCCAGATCAGATTGATTAAAAGTTTTATTGAAAAGGTCATAGGGATTTTATGAGGATTGTAATTTTAAGGATTCATAGGGGTGGTTTTTATTGTTTTCTATGGCTAGATGCTTATTTTCATCTGGGGTACTAAGGCTGTGTGAATAGGGCTTTTTTAGGGATGAGATTTTAGGTAATTCTAAGGATGGTTGTTTAGGATTTTCATGGGATGAGATATTTGGGGTTTTTTAAGGATGAGGGTTTCTGGATATATTGGATGAGGGTTTTGGTATTTCGGGGGGAAGAGGGTTCATGATATTTGGGGGATTAGGGTTTAGTTTTTTTTGGTCATGGGAATTATTTTGATCTGGGCTGGAGTGATTAGGCATTTCTTGGGCGGATGGTTTATGATTTTCTATATCTAAGTGTTTAGGTTTTTTTGGGGATGATGGTTTATAATTTTATAGGACTATGTGTTTTAGGATTGATAGGGATGTGGGTTTAGGATTTTTTGGGGTGAGGGTTTAATGTTTTATAGGGAATAGTGCTTATGGTTTTATGGGGATAAGGTGTTATGGTTTTTTGTGGATGTAGTTTTAGGGTTTTATAGGGATATGGGTTTAGGGATTTGAGGGGGTTTAGGGTTTAAGTATTTCTGGGGATAGGGTGTTGTGTATTATTGGTATAAGGGTTAAGAGTTTTCTGGAGCTGACGGAATAGGGTTTTCTCAGGTTAAGGGTTTTGGGATTTCTAGTGATATGGGCTTAGGGTTTTCTGGGGCTATGGGTTTAGTGTCTTCAAGGGAAAAGGGTTTCGGGTTTTCTAGGGCTGACAAATTATAGTCATAAGGGGCTGGGGGTTTAGGGTTTTATAGGGATGTGGTATTAGTTATTTTTGTGAATTGGAGTTTAGGGTTTTCTAGGGATTAGGTTTCAGTATTTCCTAATGTGGAAGGTTTAGTGTTTACCAGGGATTAGGGTTTAGGGTTTTATATGTCTGATAGATTATTTTTTTATGGGAAGATGGTACATGATTTTTTGGTGATGAGTGTTTAAGTATTTTTGGGGTAGAGGGGTTAGGGTTTTTTGAGGATAAGGTTTTAGGGATTTTTAAGGATGAAGATTTATGGTTTTATTAGGAATACTATTTTGTGTTTTTTTAGGGATGATGGATTAGGTTTTTATGGTTATTAGGATTTATGGATTTCATGGAATGAATATTTAGTGTTATTGGGGGCTGGGGGTTTAGTTAATTCTACAGAAATTATTTTAGGTATTTATGGGAATGAGGGTTTAGGTTTTTCTAGGGATGGGTGACTAGGGGTTTATGGGCCTGAGGATATAGTATTTCTTAGGGATGAGGGTTTATAGTTTCCTAGGGATAAGGGTTTAGCGTTTTATTGGAACGGGTGTTGTGGGTTTAATGTGGCCAAGGGATTTTTGTTTTATATGGACAATAGTTTAAGGTTTTTTGTGGATGAGATTTTAGGGTGTTCTAGGGAAGTGGGTTTAGGTTTTTCTAGGGAGAGGGTTTAGGATTTTCTGGGTATGAGCATTAATAGGTTTCTATGATTGGGGGTTCATTTTATTTTGGGGATAAGGGTTTATGGATTTCAGGGGAAGGGGGTTTAATGTTTTTGAGGGAGTATGGTTTAGTGTTTTCTAGTGGTGTGTTTTTTAGGTTTTTCTATGTTCGTGGGTTTATATATTTTAATGAGATTTATTTTCTAGGGTTGGAAGTTTTGGGGTTTGGTGGTTTAGTTTTTAGGGTTTTCTAGGGATATGTTTTTAGGGTCTTCTGGGGTTGATTATTGTTTCTTTGTATGGGGTTCAATGTTTTATCTGGTAAGTATTTAGGGATTTTTGGTGTAGATGGATTATGGTTTTTTGGGGCCAAGTGTTTTTGTTTTTTTGGATGATGGTTTAGGTTTTTTTCTGTTGAGTATTTATAGTTTTTTCAGGAAGAGATTTTAATGTGTTTTGTTGATGGAAATTTATTGTTTTTTTGGGTTGTGTGTTCAGAATTTGAGGGTGAGGTTTCAGTGATTTTTTGGATAATTTTTTAACGATTTTATGGGATAATGGATCCGTATATTTTTGGGTTAGTGGGTCTTGGATTTAGGTGGGGATGAGGGATTATGTTGTTTTGGGGATAAGGGTTTAGGTTTTTTTTGGATGAGGGTTTAAATATTTTAGTATTGAGTTTTTATTGTTTTTTTGGGGAAGAGGTTTTAAGTTTTTTAGGAAAGTGGGTTTAATATTTTTTGGGGATGAGAGTTATGGTTTTTTTGGGATAAGGGATTTGGGGTTTTGGGGTTGAGTTTATTGGTTTTTTGGGGATGAAGGTTGTGGGTTTTTTTAGGGGCTAAGGGATGATGGATTTTTTGGGTACATGGTTTGTGATTTTTGGGGCTATTGGTTGACGTTTTTTTGGGGATGAGGGTTGAGGGTTTTGGGGGTTATGGGTTTAAAATTTGTTAGGGCTAAGGGTTTAGTGGTTTTGGGTTGAGGGTCGAGGGTTTTTTGGGGATGAAGGATTCTAGATTCATGGGGATGATGGTTTAGGAATTCCTAGGGATTAGAGTCTACTGTTTCGTAGGGCCTATCGTTTTAGGATTCATAAGGTTGAGGGTTTAGGTTATCTTGGGGTTATGGGTTTAGGGTTTCCTGGGTATAAGGTTTTAGTGTTTTTTGGGGCTGACAGATTAGTGCATCTTAGGGAAGATATTTTTGGTCTTCTTGTAAATAAATGATTATGTTTCATTGGGATTATGGTTTAGGGTTTCACAGGGATTATGTTTTGGGGTTTCCTTGGGATTAGTGTTTAGGATTCCTTATGGAAGATGGTTTATAGTTTCATTGGGGTGAGGATTTAGTGTTTAATGGGAGTGATTATTTTTGAATTCTTGTGGATGAGGGGTTAGGGTTTCATGGTGATGACGGTTTAAGGTTACATATGGTTAAGGGTTTAGGGTGTATTATGGATAAGGGTTTAGGGTTATATTGGGATGAGGGTTTAGGGTTTTGTGGGAATTAGTGTGTATGGTTTTATTGGAAAAAGGGATTAGGATTTTTTTGTTCTAAGATTAAATGGGTTTCTATGGCCTAGTGGTAAGGGTTTTTTGGGATTGATAGCTTATCGTATTTTTTAATCTGATGGTATAGGTTGTTTTTGTGGTGAGGGATTAGACTATTTTGGGGTGAGGGATTATTGTTTTTAGGGATTAGGTATTTTGACATTTTGGGAGTGAGTGGTTATGGTTTTTTGGGATGAATGTTTTGGATTTACTGATGATAAGGTATTAGGGTTTTTTATGATGTTTAGGGTTCTATGGGGATGAGGGTTTAGGAGTTTTTGAGATGAGGGTTTAGGGTTTTATAGAGATTCTAATTTAGGATTTATGGGGATGATGGATTAAGGTTATCTGGGGATGATTATTTATTGTTTTTTGGGGATGAGTGGTTTTGGTTTCATAGAGCTAAGGGTATAGAGAATTTTGAGGATGTGGGTTTCGGGTTATTGGATTATATGTTTTTAGGGTTTTGTGGGGATGATATTTTAGGGTATTCTATGGCTGAGAATTTAGTTATTTATAGGAATGATGGTTTATAGTATCTTAGGGATAATGGTTTACTATTTTTGGCTGAGGTTTAAGGGTTTCTTTGGTCTGTGGGGTTAGGATATTGTTGAGATTAGGGTTCACGAATATATATGAAATGGGTTTTAGGGTTTTTTGGCTTGGGGTTTTGGTTTTTTTAGTGCCGAGGTTTTAGGTTTTTTGCAGGATAAGGGTTTAATGTTTTTTTAGTATGATGGTTTTTTCTTTTTAAGAATTATTTTTATGGGTTTTGTGGATTAGGGGTTGGGGGTCTTTGGGGATGATGGTTTTGAATTTTTTAGGGATGAGGGTTTAGGAGTTTTGTGTATGAGGGGTTAGGGTTTTTGGGGATGATCGTTTAGAGTGTTTTTGGATATGGTTTATGATATTATAGTTATGATATCATATGGTTTTCTTGGGAAAGGTGTTTTACGGTTTTCGTGGGATAATGGTTTACGGTGTTCTAGGGACTTGGGGTTTCAGTTTTTTGGTTCTATGGGTCTAGGGATATCTTTGGATAAGGGTGCATTATTTTCTCTGGTTAATGGTTTTTTTTCTAGGAAGTGGGTTTTGGGTTTCCTAGGAAAGAGGGTGTTGGTTTTTCTAAGGATAGGGGATTAGTGTTTTGTTGGTCTAAGGATTTAGGTTTTTCAGGGGTGATGGATTTTTGGTTTTTTGTGGTTGAGGGTTTAGTATATTTAGGGGATGAGGGTTTTGGATTTTCTATTGTTGAGGGTTTTTGGGATTTTTGGGAATTATGGATTAGGTTTTTCTTATGCTAAGGGTTTAGGGGTTTCTTGGGAATAGGGTTTAGTGTTTTGAAGGGTTTTGGGTTTATGGTTTTCTATTGATGACAATTTAATTTTTTTATGGCTAAGGGATTGTGATTTTGTGGGGAAGAGTGTTGTGGGTTTTTTATGGATGATGATTTACGGTTTTCAGGGGATGAGTGTTTAAGGTTTTCATTGCCGGACAGTTTATGGTTTTTTTAGTGTCTATGGGTATAGGGGTTTTTGGGGATAAGGGAATAGGTTTTTCTGAGGTATATATTATAGGGTTTTCTTGGGATGATTGTATTGGGTTTTCTAGGACTCGGGTTTTAGTGGATTTTGGGGATGAGAGTTTATGGTTTTTTTGGGATGAGGGTCTCTCGTTTTGGGGGGATAATGGATTATTGGTTTGGGGGATGAGGTTATATTTTCTTTTGGGCATGAGGGTGTAGATATTTTTGGGGATGAGGGGATACAATTTTTTGAAGATGAGTGTGGAGGGGTATTTTTGTGTTTTATGGTTTATGGTATTGAATGGATGAGGATTTGGGGTTTTTGGGGGCTTAGGGTTCATGATTTTTTTGGTTTATTCTTCGTAGTTTTTTAGAGATGAGGGTTCATGTGTCTTGAGGCTAAGGGTTTATTGTTTTTTATGGACGATGGTTTAATGTTTTCTAGGATGATTATTTGTGGATTTGGAGTTGGGAAAATAGGGTTTTTGGGGATGAGGGTTTAGGATTTTTGGGGGATTGAGGCTCTGTGTTTTTGGGGGTTGAGTGTTTAGGGTATTTTGGGGTAATGGTTTAGGGATTTTTGTGGCTAAGGGTTTACGTTTTTTGGGATTAGGGGTTAGGGTTTTGGGGGGATGAGGGTTTATATATTTTTTGGAATGAGGGTTTATGGATTTTTGGGGATCAAACATTAGATTTTTTTGGGTATGATGGTTTTAGGTTTTTTGGGGATGACGGTTTGTGTTTTTTGGGGTTGAGGATTTTAGAGTAATGGGGATGACGGTTTAGTTTATTTGGATGTGAATTTAGGGGTTTTTTGTTTTTAGGGTTTAGGGTTTTTTCTGTATAGGGTTTAGGGTTTTTTAAAGATAAGGGTTTACTGTTTTGGGGTGATGACAATTTAGGGTTTTTGTGGCTAAGTATTTAGAGGCTTATTGGGTTTTGTGGAATAATGTTTATTGGGTATGAGTATATAAAGTTTTTTATGTGGTTTTATGATTTTTATGGGATGTGGCGTTATGTTTTTTGGATTTTGGATTATGGTTTTTCGGTGATGAGGAATTTGGATTTTTGGGGGTTGGGGATTAGGTTTTTTGGGAGTGAGGGTTTAGGGTTTTTTAGGGATGAATGTTTAGGGGGTTTTGTGGATGAGGGTTTAATATTTATTGTGGATGAGGGTTTTGGGGGGATAATGGTTTACTATTTTTTGGGGTTGAGTATTTAGGGTTTTTTGGGGGTGATGGTTTATGAGTTTTTGAGGATGCGGGTTTAGGGATTTTTGTTCGTGATGTGGGTACACGGTTCTTTTGTGATGAGGGTATATGTGTTTTGGTGGATGAAGGTTTAGGTTTTTTAAAGGATGATGTACATGGATTTTTTGAGAATTGGGATTAAGTGTTATAAAGGATGAGAGATTATAGGTTTCTAGGGCTTAAGGATGATCTGTTTTGGGGGATGCCGATTTAGGTGTTTTGGGGTGACAATTTATGGTTTATAGAGATATGGTTTTCGATTTTTTTAGATATGGGGGTTTGTGGGTGTCGAGGATAAGGGTTTTTGGGTTTTGGGTGATGGGGTTTTATGGTTTTTATGGATGAGGGTTTAGTAGTTTTGGGAATGTGGGTTTAAGGGTATTCAGGAAAATGGTTTAGTGTTTCTTCTAAGGATGAGGGTATAGGTTTTTTTTAACCATTTGTATAATAATTTTTAGGGTATGATGGTTTTGGGTTTTTTGGAATGTGGGTTTAGGGTTTATGGGGGTTAACGGTGTAGGGGATTTTTTTACTGAGTGTTTATGTGTTTTTGGGATAATTGTTAAGGGGTTTGGGGGATGAGGGTTTAGGTTTTTCTGGGGATGGGGATTTAGGGTTTTTTTTTGTAGATAATGGTTTAGGGTATTAATAGCTGAAGGTTTAGGGTTTTATGGGGTTGAGGATTTTGGGGTGTGGGGGTGAGGGTTTAGGGTTTTTTTGGTATGAGGGTTCAGGTGTTTTGGGGACGTGGGTTTAGGGGATTTTGGGGTATAGGGTTTATGGTATTTTGACGAGGGGTTTAGGGTTTTTTGGGGTAGAGGTTTAGGGTTTCTTGGGGAAATGGGTTTTGGTTTTTTGGGCCCGATGGTTTAGTATTTTATGGGGCTGAGTGATTATTTATTTTGGGGAAAGAGGGTTTTTGGTTATTTGGGATGAGGTTTTAGGTTTTTTCAAGAGGGTTTATGATTGTGGTGGTAGGGGTAGGGGGTTTAGGGTGTGTTGGGGTTAAGGGTTTAGGGGTTTTCTGGGGGATGTGGGTTTTTGGTTTTTTGGGGATGAGGGTTTAGTATTTTTTAGGGGTTGAGGGTTTATTATTTTTTATGAATGAAGGTTAATTTTTCTTAGGGTATGAGATATTAGTGTTTGATAGGGCTGAGGTTTTAGGATTTTTTTGTGTAGAGGGTATTATATTTTTTTGGGATGGGGGTTTTGGTTTTTTTTGGCTTGGAGTTTAGAGATTTATAGGGTTGAGGGTTTTGGGGTTTTTGGTTTGAGGTTTAAGGGATTCAATGGGAATAGTGTTTAGGGATCTTTGAAAATGGGTATATAGTTTTTCAGGTGTTGACGGTTTTGTGGTTTTGGGGATTTTGGTTTGGGGGTTTTGGGGGAAGAGGCTTTACGGTTTTGGGGCTAATGATTTTTTTCGGTTTTGGGGATGATTTTTTAGGGTTTTTTTGGATGTGGTTTCATGATTTTTTGAGGATGAGGGTTTTCCACTTTTTGGATATAAGAATTTTGGTTTTTTTGGGGGCTATGGGTTTCAGTTTTTTGGAGGTGAGGGTTTTTGGGTATTTGGGATGATGGACTGGGGGTTTTTGGTATTGAGAGACTAGGGGTTTTGGGGGGGATTTTGGGTTAGGTATTTTGGGGCTATAGTTTTAGATACTATAGGGATTTCGGTTTAGGAGTATTTGGGGATGGGGTGTTTAAGTTTTATTGAGACAAAGGGTTTATGAATTTTGTGAGTGGGGAGTGTTTAGAGTTTTAGTGGTTGAGGTTTTAGAGTTTTTCTTGGCTAAGGGATTTGGATTTTTTGAGGTTGGTGATTTGGGGTTTTGGTTATGAGGGTTTAGGGGTTTTTAGTGTAGAGGTTTAGGGATTATTTGTATGGGTGATTGGTTTTATTTTGAGTATAAGGGCTGAGGTTTTTTTGCGAATGATGGTTTAGGGGTTTTAGGGATGAGGGTTTAGGGGTTTTATGAATTAGGGTCTTATGTTTTTTGGGGATATGGGTTTAGGTTTTGTTCGGGACCAGGGTTTAGGGTTCTTTGGATTAGGGTCTGGGGTTTTAAGGGGTTGTAGATTTTAGTGTTTTGGGTACAGTTTTTAATGGTTTCTGGGTTCATGTTTTTTTATTTTTTTTGTGGGATGATGGTTTAGGGTTTTTTGGGATGATAATTTAGGGTTTTTATGGAATGGGGTCTAGGGTTTTTTGGGGTCGAGGTTTTATAATTTTTTGGGGATGATGGTTTATGTTTTTTTGGGGGATGAGGTTTATGGGTTTTTTGATGAAGTGGGTTTAGTGTTTTTTTGGGGATAAGGGTATAGGGGGTTTTTTGGTTGAGGTTCTAGAGTTTAATAAATCTAAGGATTTAATTTTTTTGGTAGTTGATGTATGTGGGTTTTTTGGAGATGAGGGTTTCCGGTTTTTTAGGGTTGAGTGTTTAAGAGATTTTGTGGCAGAGGGTTTAGGGTTTCTAAGTGACTAGTGTTTATCTGTAATGGGGATATGTTTTTGGGGTTTTTGTTCTAATGTTTTAGGGGTTTATTGGGTTTAGGGTTTATGGTTATTGGGGTTGTTTGAATAGAATGTTTGGAGATGATGGTTTAGAGGTTTTTTTGTATAAGTGTTTAGGGTTTCACATGCTTGATGGATTAGGGTTTATTGGTGCTACGAGTTTAGTTTCATTTGGTTCTAAGGGTTTAGTATTTAATGGGGGAAGGGTTTTCTAGTTCTTGTGGATGAATTTTTATGGGGTTTTGTGTTGTGGTATTAGGGGGTTTTGGATATGGATGTTTTGGGGTTTTGGGGGATGACGGTTTAGTGTTTTTAGGAATATAGTTTTTTGGATTTTATTTAAGATGATGGTTTGGGGTTGTTGTGTATGAGGGTTTTGGTATTTTAGGGGAATATGAATTTTTATTCAATAGGGTTTTTGTATATTTGGGGGCATAGGGATTACTGTTTTCAGGGGATGAGAATTTAATTATTTTTGTGGCAAAGTGATACATTTTTTTGGGAAAAAGAGTTTAAGGATTTATTTGGATTTTTGTTTAGGGTTTTATAGGGATGGGGGTTTATGGAATTTGGGATGGAGGGTTCAGCGTTTTTTTGGGTGAGTGATTAGGGTATTTTGGGGAGAGTTATTTATGGTTTTTGGGGATGAGGGTTTGGGTTTTTGGGATCAGGGTTTAAGGGTTTTGGGGGATGAGGTTTTAGTGTTTTTAGGGGTTTAGAGTTTTTGGTATTTGGTGGCTGGAGGTTAGGGGTATTTGGGGATTGGTGATTAGGAATTTTTAGTGATTTCATTTAATTATTCTTAGGTATGGGTGAATTTGTTATTTTTTGGGAGAGGATTTAATGTTATTTTGGGATATAGGTCAATGGTTTTTTCCAGACGATGTTTTTGGGATTATTGTCAATAAGGTTTTAGTTTTCTTAATGAGAGTTTATTGTTCATTGGTGCCTAAGGTTTTGAATTGTTGGTGATGGAGGTTTAGGGTTATATATAGGTTAGGGTATGGGGTTTTTTATTTTTATGGGTTAGGTATTTTGGGGATGAGGCTTTTTGTTTTTTGGTATGATGGTTTATTAGTTTTTGGGGTTGAATGTTAACGAGTATGTGGGAATAATGGTTAAAGGGTTTCTTAGGATGAGGGTTTAGGGTTTTAGGTGATGAGGGTTTAGCGGTTTTTGTAGATTTGGGTTTGGGTATTTTTGTTGTTGATGAGGGTATATGGTTTTTGGTGCTGATGGATTTGGGTGTTTTGGGACTGAGTGTTTAGGAAGTATTTGGAATGAGGGTTTTAGGCTGGTGTATTTAGTAATTTGCGGGATGAGGGAATAAGGGATTTTCAGGATAAGGTATTAGGGTTTTGAAGGAATAGGGTTCTAGGGGTTTTGGGAATGAGAGTTTGTGGTTTTTAGGGTTGAGTGTGTTTGGTTATTTTGCACATGAGGGTTTAGGTGCTTTGGGGATGATGGTTTTGGTGTTTTGGGGGAATCGGGTTTTGTGGGGCTTTGGGGATGGTTGATAATGATTTGTTGGTGTTGTTGGTTTAGGGGTTTTGTGGTAGAGGTTTTACTGTTTCATTGGATGAGGTTTTTGAGTTTTTTGGGTTGGGGGTTTAGGGTTTTTCAAGCCTCTATTTTTAGGTTTTTAGGGATTAAGGGTTTATTTTTATTATGGATTTCTGTTTAATGGTTTTTAGGACCGAGGCTTTAGGGTAATTGAGGAAAATGTGAAAGGTTTTTATAAGGATGTGGGTTTAAGTTTCATTAGGGGTTAGGGTTTTTTGGGTATGATATTTTTCATTTTTTTGGGATGAGGGTTTATATTTTTGGGGGGATGAGGATTTAGGGTTTTATTTGGATTAGGTTGGGTTTGGAATTTTTTGGGGAATGGGTTTTATTTTTTTTGGTTGGAGAGTTCATGGTTTTTTGGGGTTTTGGGTTTTTGGGTTTTTGGGGCTGAAGGTTTAGGGTTTTTTGGGGAAAATGGTTTAGGGTTTCTTGGGGAAGAGGGATTCGTGTTTTAGGGGGACGAGTGTTGAGGGTTTTTGGGGTTTTGGGTTTGTATTTTTTAGTGGTGAAGTTTTAGTGGTTTTAGGGGTTGCAGGTATAGGGTTTTTTAGGGATGAAAGTTTATGGTTTTTTCAGGATGAGGTTTTAGGGTTTTGTTGGTCTTGTGGAATAGGGTATTTTGTGGAAAATTATTTATTGTTTTTTTATAAAGGTTTTTTTTGTTTTTATGGTTGATGTTTTATGGTTTTTTGGGGCTTAGGTTTTAGGTTTTTCCATGGTTTAGGCTTTATGTTTTTTTTTGGGTTGAGGGTTTTGGGGTTTTGCGGATGAGGGTTAAGGGGTATCTGGGGCTGTGGGTTTAGGGTTTGGGGGGCAAAGGTATTTAGGGTTATTCTTGATGAGGGTATAGGGTATTTTAGGTCTGTAGGTTTAAATTTTTTTTTGGTGATGGGGGTTTAGTGTTTTTTGGTGATGAGGTTTTTGGGTTTTTGGGGGAAATGGGTTTAGTGCTTTTTTGGGGCAGAAGGATTTGGGGTTCTGGGGATTTGAGTTTAGTTGTTTTGGGGGATAATGCATTGGGGTTTTATGTGGAGGAGGGATTAGGGTTTTTTTGTTCTAATGGTTAGTGTATTTTTTAAGCGGATGGTTTAGGGGTTTTTGGGATGTGGTTTTAAGGTATTTTTTGGATGAGGGTTTAGGGTTTTTTGGTTTAGAAAATTTAGGGTGTTTTGGGGTAAGGGTTTTAGGGTTTTTTGATGATGATGGTTTAATGTTGTTTTCAGGTTGAGGGTTTACAGTGTTTTTAGGAAGTGGGTTGATGTGTGTTTTGTGATGAGGGTTTATGGGTTATTGGTATTCATGGTATTAATATTTTTGGGATGAGGGTTTAGGATTTTCGGGGGATAAGGGATGCATGTTTTTGGGGGTGGTGGATTAGATGGGTTTTAGGGATGTGGGTTTAGGATTTTATCTGGGTGAGGTTCAAGGGTTATTGGTGGAGTAGGATTTTGATTTTGCTGGGGATGATGGTTTAGGGTATTTTAGGGAGTAATTTTTTGTGTTTCTTGGGGCTGATGGTTTAGGGTTTTTTTGGTAGAGGGTGTAGATGTTTTGGGGGATGTAGTTTTAGGTGGTTTTATAGGGTTTTTTTATATGGGTTTAGGTTTGTGGGTAGAAGGATTAGTGTTTTTTGGGGATGAGTGTTTATGGTTCTTTGGGGATGAGTGATTTGGTTATTTTGGTTATTAGGGTTTTGGTTTTTTTGGATGATAGATTATTCATTTTTAGGATTACATTTTAGGATTTTTTGGGAATAAAATTTTACCATTTTGTAGATAATTATATAGGGTTTTTAAGGATGGGGGTTTTGGGATTTTGTGGTTTAGGTTTTAGTGTTTTTGGGATGAGGGATTAGGGTTTTTTAGGGATGTGAATTTAGGTTTATTTTGGGATGAGGGTTTACGATTTTTTGTGGATATGAGTTTAGGGTTGTTTGGGACTATGGATTTTGGGGTTTGGGGGATTATGGTTTAGGGGTTTCATGGGATAATTGATTAGGGTTGGAGGGCTTTGTGTTTTGGAGCTTAGGGGCTGATGTTTCAGGGGTTTTGGGATGATTGTTTAGGGTTTCATGGGGATGACGGTTTAAGTGTTTTTTGGGCTATGTTTTATGTGTATTTTTGGGCAAAGGATTTGAGTTTTATGGGGAAATGTTTTTTGCGGGTTTCTGATATGAGTGTTTAGTGGTTTTTGGAATCACGTATTTGGGTGGATTTGTGGATGTGGGGATATTAGTTTTGGGGGTTTAGGGTCAAGTATTTTTAAGGCTCATGGTTTTGGTTTTTTGAGGCTGAGGGTTTATGGTATTTTAGGTATTAGGTTTTAGGGGATGTTGGGGATTAGAGTTTAGGGCTTTGGGGTTAAAGGTCAAGGTATTTTTTGGGATAACTGTTTTAGGTTATTTTTGGATGAGTGTTTAGGATTTTTATGGATGAGGGATTTTGTTTTTTTAGGTATGAGGTTCTACGGGAAGGGGTTTTATAGGTTTTTAGTGATTGTTCAGTGTTTTTTGAGGTTATGTATTTATCATTTTTGGGGTCTATGGGTTTTTGGTTTCTTATATTTTGGTTTTAGAGTTTTTGGATCTTGGGTTTTTAGTATTTTTAGGGCTGAGGTTTTAGGTATATTGGGGAAGAGGGGTTTTTTAGGGGTTAAGGGTTTAGTGTTTTTTTAGGGATGATGGTTTAGTGTTTTTTGGGGAAATGGGTTTATATTTTTTTGGGGGAAGAGGGTTTTGGGATTTTGGGGCTGAGTGATTAGGAGTTTTAGGGTATAAGTGTTTTTAAATTTTTATGGTTCAATGCTTTGGGATTTTAAGAATAAGTGTTTAGGTTTTTGTTTCTGATGGTGTAGGGGTATTGAATATGAGGGATTATGTTCTTTTGGGGATAAGAATTTAGTGTTTTTTGGGGATGAGGCTTTAGGGTTTATTTATATTGTGCATTTAGGATGATTCATTAATTGGGTTTTTAGGGTTTTTGGTGGCCAAGTCTTTATTCTTTTTTGGTGCTGAGGGTTTTGTGGTTTTGGGGGGATGAGAGATTAGGGAATTTTTGGATGAGGGTTTTGTGTTTTTTGGGATGAGTGTTTTGGGGTCATTAGTGCTTATGGATGAGGTTTTTTTGGTGCTTATGGTTTAGGTATTTTTCAGGGATGAGGGTTTTTGGAATTTGGGATGAGGGTTTAGGTCTATTGCGGATGAGGGATTATGGTTTTTTGGGGATGAGTGTTTAGTGTTTTTTGGGGCTTAGAGTTTAGTGTTCCTTTTTCCTGAGGGTATAGGGGGTTTTTAGAGCTGAATGTTTTGTATATTTTAGGGAAGAGTGGTTATGTTTTTTTGGGGGTTAGGGTTTGATGGTTTTTGGGGTGACAGTTCAAGGGTTTTTTGGTCTGAGGGTTTAGGGTTTTTTGGGGCTAATTTATTTGGGATTTTTGGGGTTTATGGTTTAGGGTTTTTATGGTATTAGGGTATTGGGTTTTTTTGGGATGAGTTTTTAGGGTTTTTTTTGGTCTGATGGTTTTGGGTTTTATGGGGATGAGGGTTTATGTTATTTGGTTGTTTAGGTTTTAGTGTTTCATGGGGATGCAGGTTTATGGATTATTGGTGATGATGTTGTATGATTTTTGGGATATAGGTTTAGGGTTTTTTTGGGGTTGGGGTTTATGTTTTTTGGGGTGTTATAATTTTAAGTTTTTAGGGATAAGGGTTTAGGGGGTTTACAGAAATGATTTTAGTTTTTTCTATTTCTGAGGATTCAGTGGTTTTGGGGATGATGGTTTCATTATTTTTTGTTTCTAATGGATTAGGGGTTTCTTTGGATGAGGGTTTATGGTTTCAGGAGATGAAGGTTTATGGATTATTGGGGGTGTGGTTTTATGGATTTGTTTACTAAGGGTAGATTGTTTTTGGGGGATGAGGGTTTAAGTATTTTGGGGGATTAGGGTTTATGGTTTTTTGGGGTGAGAGTTTATTATTATTATTTTGTTAGGGGTTTTGGGGTTTGGGGTATCAGTGATTAGGGCTCTTTTATTATGATTCCATATGGGTTTTGGGTCATGATGATTTATGGGTTTAGGAAATGAGGGTAATGGTTTTTTCGGGACAAGTGTTTAGGGTTTTTTGGGGTTGAGGGTTTATTGGTATTTGTCTTGAGAGTTTAGGAATTTTAGAGTTGAAGGTTTAAGAATTTTGTGAGAGGGGGGTTTTGGGGTTTACGGGGTGAGGGTTTAGGGGTTTCTAGGGATGAGGGTTTTCGGGTTTTGGGGACAAGGGTTTATGATTTTTAGGGATGTGGGTTTAGGGTTTTTAATGGATGAGGGTTTAGTTGTTTGAGGGTTTGTGGGTTTCAGGGTTTTGGGGCCTGAGGTTTATGGAATTTTTTTGGACCATGCTTTTAGGGTTTTGTGGGATTAGGGTTTAGTGGTTCTTAGGACTGAGGGTTTAGGGTTTTAATAGTGCACACAGTTTAGGTGTTCTGGGGATAATGATTTGGGGATTTTAGGGGATTATGTATTATGGTTTTTTGGATTGGGGGTTTTGGGTTTTTTTGGGGTAATGGTTTACTATTTTCTAGGGATAAGAATTTTGTGTTATTCTAGGCTAAGGGTTGGGGTGTAAGGGGTTCATGTTTTTTTGGGTCATATAATTTTTTCTTTCATGGGGATGAGGGTTTATGGTTTTTGGTAGATGAGGTTTTTATTTTTTTATGGAAGAGTGTTTAGGTGTATGGGGGTTTAGTGTTTAGGGGTTTGGGAGATGAGGGGTTTAGGGTATTTTGGCCGATCAGTTGAGGGAATTTTGGGGATTGGGGTATAAGGGTTCTTGGGGATTTGCTTTTTGTGGTGTTTGGTGCTTAGTGATTATGGTATTTTGGGGCTAAGGGTTTAGGGGTTTTCTGGATGTGGATGTTTTTGGGTATGAGGGTTTATCTTCTTTTTTCGAGTATGGTTTAGGTGTTTTGGAGGATAACACTGTAGGGTTTCATAGGGATGACTTTTTTCCGTTTTTTGGGGATGAGGGTTTAGGGTTAATTTGGTGATGAGGGTTTAGGCTTTTCCGGCATAAGGGTACATGATTTTTTATGTATGTGGGTTTGGGGTTTTTTGGGGATGCAATTTTAGTGTTTTTATGGGGTAAGCGTTTATGGTTTTTTAGGGATGATATTTTTGGTTTTTTTGGCACTACGAGTTTAAGGTTTTTTGTGGTTGTGGGTTTATGGTTTTTTGGAATTAAGGTTTAGTTTTTTGGGGGATAGGTGTTTAGAGTTTTGTAGAGATAAGGTATGAAGGTTTTTTTAAATACGGGTATAGGGTTTTTTAGAGATAAGGGTTTATGGTTTTTTGGGGATTTGGGATTAGTGTTTTTTTGGGGCTTAGGATTATGGTTTTTCGGGATGAGGGTTGATGATTTTTTGGGGATTACCCTTTAGTGTTTTTTGTGATAATAGTTTTCATTTTTTTGGGGATGAGGGAATTTCTCTTTGGGGGTTGAAGGTATATTGTTTTTTTGGGATGAGGGATTATAGTTTTTTTGGTGATAAAGGTTTTGGGTTTTCCATTATAGAGTGTTTAGGTTTTTATGGGGATGATGTTTTTGGGTTTTTTGGTGTATATGTATTAGGGTTTTTAGTGATTATGGGTTTAGGGGGATGATGGTTTATGGTTTTCTTTTGGATTGACGACATAGGATAGTTGGGTTTGAGGGATTAGTTGTTTTTTTTGGTATGAGTGTTTTTGAATTTTTGGGCATGATTGTATAGGGTTTTATAGGCATTAGGGATTACTTTTTATAAGGATGAGGGTTTAGGGTTTTGTGGATGAGGTTTTTTGGTTTTTTTGGGTTGAAGATTCGTGGTTTTTTGGGGTGATGAGGTTTTATGGAATAGTTTACTGAGGGTTTATGGTTTTTGTGGATAAGGGATTAATGTTTTTGGGGGATTTAGTTTTATAAGCTCTCATGGAAGACAATTAATAAGTTTTTGGGGATGATTTTTAAGGATTTTTTAGTTCAGGGTTTAGGGTTTTTTGGTGTTTAGGGTTTAGGATTTTTTTGTGGTTAATGGTTTTGGGGTTTTTGGTGCCCTGGGATTAGTGTTTTCTTAGGGATGGGGGTATGGGTTTTTTGGGACTGATGGTTTAGAGTTTTCATAGGGATGGATATTTAATGTTTTTTTGGGATGAGTGTATTGGGTTTTTTGGGACTTATGATTTAGGGGTTTTTTAGGAATGAGGGTATAGTTTCTTTTCGGATTGTGGGAATAGGGTTTTTTGGGCCTGAGGTTTTAATATATTTTGGGGATGAGGGTTTAGGGTTTTATGGTGGTGATGGTTTTGGGATTTTCTCGGATTAGGGGTTAGGGTTTTTTGGGGTTGAGGAATTGTTTCTTTTATGGATGAGGGTTTTGTGTTTTTTATTTCTAAGGATCTAGAGTTTTTTGTGGATGAATGTTTAGTGTATTTTGGTTCTGAGAGTTTTGTGTTTTTTATATGGGGGTGGGTTTAGTGTTTATTGGGGATTGGTGTTTAGTGACCTTTAGGCTCTATGTTTAGTGTTTTTAGGGTTGGTGTCTTATGGTTTTTTTTGGTTTAGTGTTTAGGTATATTTGTTGATGAGGGTTTTGTTATTTTTGGTGATGACCGTTTAGGTTTTTTGGTGATCAGTGTTTAGGGTTTTTGGGGGATGACGGTTTTGGGTTTCTTTGGATGAGGTTTTATGGTTTTTGGGTAGATGATTTAGGGTTTTTTTTCAAACTGAGGGTTTTCAGTTTCTTGGGGATGAGTATTTAGGGTTTGGGGATGAGTCTTTTGGGTATTTTGGGGTTGAGGTTTTATGTGAATTTTGGATAAGGGTTTAGGGTTTTTTTGGTGAAGAATGTATAATGGTTTCCAAGGATATGGGTTTATGGTTTTTTGGGTATGGGGGTTTAGGGTTCATTAGGCTAATGTTTTAGGTTTCTTGGGATGAGGGTTTAAGGGTTTTTGGGGATGAGGGTTTAGGACTTTTTAGGACTGAGGGTTTAGGGTTTTTTGGAGATGATGCATTAGGGTTTTTATGAACATAGGGTTCATGTTTTTTTGGGTGTGAGGGATTAAGGTTTTATAGGGAAAGGTATTTGTGTTTTTTTGGGCCTGAGGTTTACGGTTTTTTTGGGATGAGGGTGATATGGACCAAATTAAACCCAAGGAGAGAATTTTTGGGATTTATATGTATTTTAATCAAAATGTTTATTCAAATTGAAACGTTTTTCACTTTCATCCATCCAACACAATTGTGGGAAATGAAAATAAATATTTTGGGACCGAAATGAAATATCCATGTGGAAAAGTAAGTAAATTCATTACAAACATATTAAATAGGATAGAGAAAATTGGGAAAATAATCATTAATATTAAATAATTCTATTTTAGTTAGTGGGGACATTAATTTACCTGGTTAAGTGTTTTTGTGTTTTTTACATGAACGTTGAGTGTCCCAATCCATTGTAATTCAATTTTGGTCAATTCACTCACTTTATTTTATATTTATAATGTATTTTTACACTTTAGTAATGGTTACACTTGATTCATACTTATTATAAATATTGTTGTGAAAATTTATATATTTAGCCTCATCACTTTTCCTGGAAATTGTGGTGCATATCAATTTCTGGTGACATAGTCTTTAAGATTGGTGAATCCTTATGGGGTGTTGTTTCCTTTATTCCTTGGCCATTCAAAAACATATCAACATTCCATATCACCCTAGTTTTCTCTTGATTCTAGTGACTTATCATTTTTTCATAAGAGCATATATTATTATAATGAAGTTAATCCACATTATTCTTATTAATATAATGCAAAAAAACCTATCCAACAGGTCTAAAAAATTTGATTTTATACTAATCATGTTCCTTGGGAAATAAAAAATGTACAACTATAATAAAAAATACTAAAATTAGTGAGAAACATTGTCAATTGTTGATATAGAGAGATGACACAATTTCCCTCCACCACAGTTGTGTCCCCAACATTAATCTTCACATAATATGCCCAATTCAAAAACATTTTATAATGATCGTAAAAATGGAGATGACATCAAAAATTCAGTGGTGGGTCTGAGAAGAAAAAGATATGATGAAAATATTGAATGAGTGTTGAATATATACAATCCATATTTTTTAGGAGTTTGAATACATTTGATTTTCTAGATTGGCTGTGTGAAATCAAGGGACACTTTGAAATTAAGGATTTTTCCAATTAGAATAATTGCAAAGAATAAATTATAAATTTTTTTGATTACACATATATATTGTGGTAATATAATAAGAAAAAGAGGGAACATGATGGGATTGAAAAATTATGAAAGTTTGAGAAGTTGAAAAATACATTGAGAAGAAGAATGTTTTTACAAGATTTATAAGAAAGAGCATTTTTTTTCTAATGCATGTCTTGCAATAGGTAAATTTTTTTGATGAGTACATTTTAGAGTTTGATCAATTATTGATGAAAATTGATGTTTGAGAATATAAGTAAAAAACAATTGTATGTTTTTTGGGATGATTGAGTGGAGAAATTGAACATTCACTGGAGTTAAAAGCATTCTTTTCACTTGATGATGTTTGCAAGATGGAAATCAAAGTGGAAACAAGAAAAGAAGACATCAAATGCACCAATGATAATAAACAACAATAATGGAGCCTATTTTGATAAATTTATTTCAAATAATAAATACATTGTTGGTGAGAAGGATTTTGAAAGGAACAATATATAGGATAAAGAAAAAGAGATAGATATGGAACAACCAGAAGAAAAATACAACTCCTTTGAACATGGGAATAAAATGTGCTTCAAGTGTAATGGGTATGGTAATTATATAAGTAAATTTCCCCTAACAATAAATTTTATACAAAAAATGTGATTAAGGATACTTAAAATAAATCTATGGGGATGAACATGGTGGTGAATAATCTGAAAATGATGATTATGTTGTCTAAGAAGCCGATGTGGGTATGATGCTTGTGCCTGAAGAATTTTTCGAGCTCAAATATTCTCTTAATACCATCAATGATAAAACAAGTTCCAAACTCGTTGCACCATAAATAAGTATGTATTAGAGGGTATTATTGGTTGTGGGAGTTTTAAAAGTGTTTCTTTAATAACACTTGTGGGTAAATGGAAGTTGAAAAATCATAATAATCCTCAGTCATGACTTGGATAAAAAATGAGAGAACCCTTAAAGTTAACAAACATGTTTTGATTTCATTTCACATTAGAAATAACAATGATGATGAGGTATTGTGTGATGTTATTCCAATAGATTCTATTCATTTATTATGGGGAAGGCCTTTGTAGTTTTACATAGAAGTAAAATATGATCGAAGGAAGAACACATATTCTTTTCAATATGGGGAAAATTATATTTCACTTTCCCCTTTAAAGCATTCCCATATTCTTGAAGAAAAATTTGGCCTCAAAGAGCCCAAAGTTATCAACATTATCACTAAATCTATTTTGGAGAAAGTAATCTGTAAAGAAAACCACTTTCATTATTCACTATGGAGAAGACATGGAATGAGAGAGGAGGCATCACCATCTGTTAGATCGTTCTTTTATTGCGGAATATCATGATATTTTTTGTAATTATCTTCTATGTGGATTACCACCATTTTGAGGCTTTGAACGAAAGATTGATCTTGTACCCAATCCATGATTTAATAATAAACCATTATATAGGTTTAATCTTGAGGAATCATAGGAATTACATACAAAAGTGGATGAATTTATAGATCGAGGAATTATATTGATAAGCATAAACCTACCAACTATTCCAGCATTTCTAGTCTGAAAGAAATATTGTAAATATAAAATGTGAAATAATTGCAGGTATATCCATAATATTACCATAAAAACAATGTATCCCATTCCATGGCTCGATGATTTTCTTGATGAATTACACGGTCCATCATTCTTTTAAAAGATTGATATTCATAGTGGATATCACTAGTTAGTAAAGAAGGAATGTGATGAGTGGAAAATGACATTAAAAATTAATGGTGGACTTTTTTGAGTGGTTGGTCCTGCAATTAGGCATACAAAATGCTCATATAACATTCATGAGTCTCATGAATGATTTTTTGAAACCATTTATTGATACATTTTTTTTATGGATGATATTATTATTTAAAGAAAGGATGTTGAGAGCCATGCAGATCATATATGGTAGGTATTTGAAATTCTATGGGAACAAGAGATGTAAAAAAGGATAGAAAATTATGAGTTCTTTTTTAACACAACTGGTGTTTTTGGGATATTTGGTATCTAAAGAAGGAATTATGGTGCATCATAAAATGGGGGATTTAATCAAATCTTGGACACCATCATAATCAATATCATAATTAATGATTTTTCATGGATTGTAATCTTTTAATAGTAGAATTTTTTCTAATTTCACAAATATCATAGAACATGTCACTGAATTATTGAAATATTGGAAATTTGAGTGGTCAACGGTAGAAAATAAATCATTTGAAATCATTAAGAAAAGGTAATTTGAAGAAAATGTTTTGGAATTAACTGATTTTGATCATATCTATGATGTAGTGTCTTATTCATGTGTGGTTGGAATTACTGTTATTCTTATCCAAAAAAAGCATCCTATTTCATATTTTAGTGAGAAGTTGAATGACTCATTGATCAATTAAATCACCTATAACAAGGAATTTTATGTGATTGCAAGATCCGTAGATTATTGGTATCATTATTTGAGACCAAAACATATTTTTCTTCATTATGACCCTGATGTGTTGAGATTTTTAATGGTAAACACAAGCTTTGTTCGAGGCAATAAAAATTGGTGGAATTCTTACAATCATTATCATTTTAATCAAAATACAAGAAGTGGAAATATGACTTAATGTTTGTTTCTTTGTCTAGAATTTTGACATTACATACAATTATAGATGTTATAATTCTTAGATTTCAATATATGAAAGAGGATTTGCAACATGACATGGAGTTAAATTATATTATCTTCCAATGAGAAAGTGGATTTTTGGGGATTATTATGTGAATAATGGGGTTCTCTTCAAGAGAGACAAGTTATGAATTCTAAAGGGTAATTAAAGGGACATGCTACTCAGGGAGACTCACGAAGGTGGATTTGTAGGTCATATTGAAATCCACAAAACCATATAGGCACTAAATAACCATTTCAACTAGGATGTGATAAGATCATATGTCTATGAAATAATTTCAAGACTTGGGACATGTCAAAGAGGAAAGGGTCATTTCAATACTGCTTTATAAGTAGCATTACATATTTCAAAGAATCCACTGGAAGATATCAGTATGTATTTCATTATGACATTACCAAAGACATAGTGAGAATTTTTTTTTCGAATTCATTTTTCACATTCATGGAACTCCTCACAGCATTGTTTCGTATATAAGAAATAAATTTCTCAGAGATTTTTGGAGCGCATAATGGTATAACAATACAGAAAAATGGTTATTTTCAACACGGGAGGGTCCCATCACAAGTGGTTCGTCATAAGTGACTATTTGTGACAAGAGCCTCTAGTCATTGCAAAAATATAGTTATTTATGACGTGTAGGTTGTACCTGTCATAAAAAGTTTGGCACGAATTACACGCCAAACCGTTGGAAGAGTATTTTTGATGAGCTTAAGATCCTGTAGGATATACCCGATGAAGTTTTTTTGTATTTTTGATGGGATTTGTCACACGTTCCAAATAGTATGTTTGCCGGTTGGTATTTACGACAGGACCCATCGTAAATACCTTTTTAATCACCCCCCCCTAATTAATGGGGGGGTAGTATTTGTGATGGGACCTATCACAAATAATCATGTCACATGTAATCCATCCTATATATGCCCAAATAAGTTTTCCCTCTCATTCCACATCTTTATTTTCTCCTCTCCCCCTCTCAACATACATTTTCTCTCTCAAAATTTTTCAATGATAAAATTTTTAAATCGGAGGAATATTCATGGATCAAATCCCTAAAAAATTCAGTTTTAAGGTAAATATATGTTTCTTTTATTTTTTAGTTAATTCATATTATTTTATATTTGTTATATTTATTGTCAATTAGCTTCAATTAGATTAAATTATAATTAGATCATTTTATTTTTCATTTTTTTACAAATATGTGTGATTAGTATTAATTATTGTTAATCAATAGTTATATTAATTATTAGTAATTTGTAGTCATTAGTATTAATTAGAAAAATTATTAATAATCATTAATAATTAGTCATAATTATTAATAATTAGCGACAATTAGTAAGAATTAGCGTTAATAAGTAGTAAATCGAAATAATTATTTATAAATAATGATATATAGTCATAATTAGTCATAATTGTTAGTAACTAGTGATAATTAATAATAATTAGTAATAATTAGTAATAATTGGAAATAAGTTTGATTAACTAGTAATAATAAGAAACGATTAGTTATAATTAGGAATAATTAGTAATATTAGAAGTAATTACAAGTAATTAGGAATAATTTGGATTAATTAGGAATAATTAGGATTAATTAGGAATAATTAGGAGTAATTGGGAATATTTAAGACTAAATAGTAATAAATAGTAATAGTTAGTAAAAATTAGTAATAATGAGGAATAATTAGTAATATTGAGTAATAATTAGTAATAATAGTAATAAATAGTAAAAATTATGAATAATTCATAATAACTAGGATTAATTAGAAATAATTTGTAATAATTTGGATTAATTAAGAATAATTAGGATTAATTATTTATAATTAGGCTTAATTAGTAATAATTAGGATTAATTAGTTATAATTAGGATCATTTAGTAATTATTCGGATTTATTAGTAATAAATAGTATAAGTAGTTATAATAAGGAATAAATATGATTCATTAATAATACTTAGGAATAAATATGATTAATTTGTAACATTTTCCAGCAATTAAGAATAATTAGCAAAAAATGGGAATAATGAGGAATAATTAGCAATGATTAGGAATTATTTGGAATAAATAGAAATAAGTAGCAATAATTAACAATAATTAGCATAATTATCAATAATTGGCAATAATTAGCAATAATTTCGAATAATTATCAATAATTAGCTATAATTTGCTATAAATGGAAATAATTTGAAATAATTAGGAATAATTAGTACTAAATAGTAATAATTAGTAATAATTAGTAATAATTTGGAATAATAAGGAATAATTAGGAATAATTAGTAATAATTAGGAATAAGTAGAAACAATTAGTAATAATTGGAAATAATTAGTAAAAATTGGTAAAAAATAGTTATAATTAGCAATAATTAGTATTAATTAGTAACAATTATTAATAATTAGAAATAATTAGTAATAATTAGCAATAAATAGTAATAAAATGTAATAAAATGTAATAAATAGTAATAAATTGGATTATAATTGTGATTAACTAAGATTAATTAGAAACAATTAATAATAATTAGTAAAAATAAGAATAAAAATTAATAATTAGTAATAATTAGTTATAAAGATGAATAATTAGGAATAATTAGGAACAATTAGGAATAATTAGCAATAATTAAGAATGATTAAGAATAATTATGAATATTTGGTAAATTTTTTTAATAATTTGTAATCATTAGTAATAAATAGAAATTATAAGAAATAATTATAAATAATTAGTAATATTTAGAATAAATAGTAATAAATATAAATAAATAGCAATGAATAGTAAAAAATAGTAATAGATATTTATAAATAGTAATAAATAGTAATAATTAGGATTAATTAGTAATAATTAGTAATAATTAGTAATAAATAGGATTAGTTGGTAATAATTATGATTAATTAGTAATAATTTGTAATATTTGAAAAGAATTAGTAATATTTAATAATAATTAATAGTAAATAGTAAAAATTGGAATAATTAGTACTAATTAGTAAGAAATTGTTATAATTAGTAATAATGATGATTAATTAGTAATAATTAGAAATAAATTGAAATAATTGGTAATAAATACTAATAATTTGTAATAAAGAGTAATAAATAGGGATAATTGGTAATATTTATGAATAATTAGTAACAATTATGATTCATTAGTAATAATGAGTAACAATTAGTAACAATTAGTAATAATTATGAATAATTAGGAATAATTAGGAATAATTAGGAAAAACTAGGAATAATTCGGAATAATTAGTAATAATTAGGAATAATTAGTAATAAATAAAAATAATTAAGAATAATTTGTAATAATTAGTAATAATTTGTAATAAATAGAAATAATTAGTAAAAAAGGTAATAATTAAGATTAAAGGGAAATAATTAGGATTTAATAGTAATAATTAGGAGTAATTACTAATAATTAGTAATAATTAGGATTAATTGGGATTAATTGGGAATAATTAGGAATAATTAGGATTAATTAGTACTAAATAGTAATAAATAGTAATAAATAGTAATAATTATTCATTATTAGTCATAAATAGTAATAATTCAGATTAATTAATAATCATTAGTATTAATTAGTAATAATTAGTAACAATTAGAAATAATTAGTAATAGTTAGTAATAATTAGTAATATTTATTATTAATTAAGAATAATTAGGAATAATTAAGAATAATTAGGAATAATAAGGAATAATTTGCAATAAATAGGAATAATTACTAATAAATATAAATAATTAGTAATAAATAGTAACAATTAGTTATAATTAGAAATAAATAGTAATAATTAGAAATAATTAGTAATAAATAGTAATAAATTGTAATACATAGTTATAAATAGTAATAAATAGGATTAATTTGAATTAAATATCAATAATTAGGACTATTTAGAAATAATTAGGACTAATTAGCATTAATTAGAAATTGTTTGGGTTAATTAGCACAATTAAAAACAATTAGGATTAATTTGAAATAAATATGAATAAATAGGTATATGTCATAATAAATAGTAATAATTAAGAATTAATAGTAATATATAGAAACAAATATTAATAAATTTCAATAAATAACAATCAATAGAAATAAATTGCAATAATTAGCCATAAATATTAATAAAGAGTAATAATTAGAATTAAATAGAAATAATTTGTAATAATTATTAGTTAATAGCAATAGATAGAAATAAATAGAAATAAATAGAATTAAATTGAAATAAATAGCATTATATAGTAGTAAATAGCAATAAATATCAATAAATAACAATAAATAGAAATAAATAGAAACAAATAAAAAATAAATATTAATAAATAGCAATAATTAGAAATAATTAGTAATAATTAGAAATAAATATAATTAATTAGAAATAATTAGCATTAATTAGAAATAATTAGAAATAATTAGCAATAATCAGAAATAACTTGTAATAATTAACAATAATTTTAAATATTTAGCAATAAATAGAAATAATGAGCAATAATTATCAATAATTATTAATAATTCACAATAATTTTCAATAATTTGAAAAAATTTAAAAACATTTGTAATAATTTAGCACAATTTCTAACAGATTACCGGCATTCATTTTTTTTGATAGCTCTTCCCCGTGAAACCGTCTCTCCCAAAAATAAATATGAAAAATCTACTCCAACATATGGATATCCATTTTTGTATTTAAAAGAATTGATATGAGTACGTCAGAGTATATTTTTCAAACTAATTTCAGGGAGAGAAAGTTACAAGGAGATGAGTAGTCGAGTAAAGGAGGCTCTTTTTCTTGATGAGTAATCTTCTTACAAAAATCATTGACTAAAATAACTGTTAAAATTCTACTCCGATGTACATATATCGATTTTTGTATGCATAAAAATGGAGAAAAGAACGTCGATTCCTCCCTGTTGTCCATTATCATTTATACAAAAATGGATATTTGTACATCGAAGCATATTTTTTAGAGTGATTTCATATAGGAATAGTTACATGGAGATGATCCCTCAGGTAAAAGAGTTATTTCCAATCAGCTAGAAATTTCAGCACTCATAAATAGCGATAATTAGTATAAATTAGTCGTAATTACTAACAATTAGAGGTAATTATTATAAATTATTATAAATTAGTGTATGTTAGTTAAAATTTTAAAACAAAGACTATAAATAACTATGAAATAGTAGAAATTGTTATAAATTTCTATAAAATGGAATTTAAATTTCTCCGCTTTTTTTGTTAGTGCTTGTCTTATATAAAATTATTCAAAAGAACTAATTGTTTTATATTTTTAAGAGAAATATGGAACAAGGATGTCAAGAAAATTCATTATTAGATGATCATTCATAGATAAATCAGCATAGGAATCCCAATGATTATTTTTTAAATCCTGTATATGATGAGGTTGTTGAAGCTTTCATATCATTTTCTTCAACAAAACAAGAATTGTTTTAGAAGGTAATGGTAAATGTACTTTAAAAAAATATACTCTGAGTATATTAGACACATTTGAAAATTTTGGGGTTCATCTATTAATTTTTTTTATCATCGATATTATGTTTTTTGGTATCAACATGGGGAACATAGTTCCATAGAAGATACAAAAAAATTGGTTTCATATCCATCAATGTTTCAAATTTTTGTAAATGAAGTTGAAGGTCAGTATTTTCAACAAACTGAAACTCAGGATGATATTGAATTAACTCACGAGCTAGAACCATATCAATTTTATTTGTTTTTGAGGTCCGATGAAGAACCCTTATATATTGGATTCATGATAAGAAAATGTGAATCAGTTGAATAAATTTCTGGCTACTAAATCCGATAATGGAATGCTAAATAGATGTTTTGATCATATATTCTCTTTGGTTAAAACACTATTACCTGAAGGAAATGTGTTGCCAAAAAATTTCTATTATAGCAAGAGTATGGTTCATTATCTGGGATTTGGTTATCAGGAGATTACTACATGTTCAAATGATTTCATCTTATATTATGGTGAAAATGAGTCATTTTATACTTGTCCCACATGTGGACAATCGAGATATAAAGATGGTCAACTAGGGAAGTCTGTCTTTATTCCTATAAACCAATTGAGATATTTTCCTCTTAAACCTAGATTGTAGTGTTTATTTATATCTCACAACACAATTTCATTAATTTCATGGCACCAAACCAATATTTCAACTGGTAAAAAATATATCATCCCTCTTATGGTGATTCATGGAGACATTTTCACAAAGTGCATCTATCTTTTAATTTATAATCTCGAAACATGTGATTTTGTCTTGTTACTAACGTTTTCTATCCATTTGGTTCTTATAGTAGTATGTATTCATGTTGGCCTATCATTATAAATCCATTCAACTTACCTCCTTGGATTTTGATGAAGGAGACACATATCTTTTTGACCTTATTAAATCCAGGAAGTTGGAAAATGAATATTGATGTTTATTTGAATCCATTGACTGATTATGTAATTTTTTGTGGAGTAATGATGTATGTACATATGATTTTGCCTCAAAACCAAATATCCTAGAGAAAGATGCATTGATGTGGAAAATTAGTGACTTCCCAACATATGGCATGTTATCTGAATAGACTACACATGGTCCAAAATCATGTCTGTACTATGTGATAGACAATAAAGAATTTATGATCATCAATTGAAAAACCATTATTTTTTTGACTTTCATTATAGAACCCTTCTATCCAATCAGCCTTTTCAGAGGATCAAAAATAATTTCAGAAAAGGTATAATTGAATGAGATGAACCTCAAACAATGATCTTAGGTATAGAGTTAAAATAAATTATATCATCATTACCTCCCATTACTTTTGGACCAACAATAAACCAATATAACATCGATATATATGGGAAAGAACACAATCAGATAAAATGAATCATTTTTTTGGTTTCAGCCATATTGGAATGATTTGTTTGTCCATCACATGTTTGATGTCATGAAAATTTAGAAGACATGTATTGAAAATTTATTTCAAATAGTTTTGGATACATTGTCTAAGACCTAAGTTATTGTAAATGCATTATTAGTTCTTGCCCAAATTTTTAGGCGACCATGTCATGACCCACCGTCTTGAAGATGTGGGTAGGGACAACAAGGTGCCACACCCTTCCTTTTTTAGGATTAATGATAGATAATGACCCCCGAGTCCCGACTTTAGTAGGCCCCAGAGTGGTGATTAACACTAAGGTTATTGAATCTCAGGAAAAATGGAATCCATTACAATTTTTATTGAAAACGGTATTAGGTGATAAGACGATAAAAATTACAAACAACACCAAACATTTATATAAAGGAATCCAAAATCCTACCCATGCATGATTTAAATGTAGACTATGACAAAAGTATAACCAGATAACTAATGAAAATTCCAATATAAAGAAACTAAGAAGCAATACATCACCTATCCTGATGCATGAGCTAGAAAATTACGTCACGATCCTCAAAATCATCTTGGAAACTAGAAATAGTTATAAAACATTGGGTGAGTTACAAGTATCCCTAGTAAGAAAAGTAAAGCCTCTTGTTCATAAGTGGGAGAACATACAAACCCCCTTTCTGAATGTAGAAAAAACAAACACCATGTAATAATGGATGCTAACCATCCCAGTCTCACCCAGTCTCACTCCCCAAATACCGCATTTCAAGTAAGTTAATTAAATAATCGCATTGATGATTTGGGTATCCCACACCACATTCCCACTGGTTAACAGCTCATTCCTAAAAACTAACATCTTGGAACTACTACTCCTCAAAAATTCCATCACATTTCCACGACCTTCTCATAGACACTTGGGCCTCAAACCACACAAAAATCCCACCTGAAGACACTTCGGCCACATCCCCACCACAAATCCCACCCACATATACATGTGCCACAACAACCACACCTCTCACCCAAAGACACCAGGGGCTCACCCCGAAGAAACTTGGGAAACAAATCGTGGCCCACAAAAACCTCGGCCACTCATCCACAACAAAACCTTCAAAAATGATCCTGGACTATGGTAAACCGTAGGCCATTACAACCTTCCTCGACACGATCGATTGGTAAGAACCTAGAAGATGGTGCGAGGAAGAAATTCAGTAATAATCCAACCATCCTCCTGTCAGGATGTTTGGAAATACACCCTCCCACATGAAATGAGGGTGTTTGGAACATAGTGATGCACATGGGTGGGGTACATTGAAAATCATAAGGAACTACAAGTTTATACATATAGGTAAACAAACACTCAACCCAGCCTATGTGTTTCCAAACAAGAAACCAGAAAACAAAAACCACCTTTGCTACTAACCCTATAAACACTTCGACACAAATGTCCACAATAATTAACAAGACAAACCCCTTTTCATTTATAAACATTCCATTCATTAATTAAGTGGTTCAGTTTAATTTATTCCATCACTACCTGGGGAAACTAAAAAACACAACTTCTGCAACTATTGTCAGATGGATAAAGGCCACTAAACATTTCCAAAGAATTTATTGAAGTAGGGGCCAATGTAAGGAAATTCTTTTTTACTCCAATTCATTAAAAAAATATAGAAAACCCAACCTACAATCCCGCTACACCCCCCCTTATAAGACGCCTATTAAACCACTATAAACTGTCATTATTCAAAGTTATATCACATTATCATGCCCTCACAACCAAAACCGACAGCGACACTGCACAACAGTACCACACCCAACACACCCAATACCCTGAAGTCCTGACAGAACCCAGTCCTACATCCAAACTGCCCAACAACTATCCAGAAGAAGTCCCACTACAAAACAATTTCAATGGACAGAATATAAACCAAAGGCAGTACCACTGCCTAAAATTTTATCCATTCCACAATCAATCAATCTTTCAAACTGAGACTCTGTCTCACCTCCAGTACCCCCCATACTCAAATCCCAAAGGAAAACACCACCAAACAGCAGCCCCGATACTCAAATATACCCTTCCCCATTCCCGGGACCAACCCCATTGTTCACCCCTACACCCATAACAAGGATACCAACATCAACTTCACAAAACCCTAACAAAGTACAAAACCCAACCAACCACAACACACATCCAGACCATTATGCTAAGCATATTAAAATTTAACAATATGGGTTCAATAATTGCACATTAAATAATAAGTGTAATCATAGAAAAGGTTTGATCACGGGGAATCCATTTATTTAACCAAGTATATGTGATTATGAAAATTTCATGTTATAACCATTTATCAATGAATCAATGAAAAATAAATAACCCCACTAGTGCACATGAAATGACACCAATGAAAAATATTTTTTGAAGGCCTTACATCCCACAAGAGATCACATCCTCAAAAAAGATAACAATTAAATCAAACAACACAACATTAATATCCACCCCATCCCTAATTTATTACTTCTCATTATCATTTTTAAATTCAGATTCATCCATTCTCAGAAGGAATCATTATTAAACCCACCCACATGGTCCAAAAAATAAAGAGATGTATAAGAATATCTACATGAATCAATAAAACCAAAACATCTCTTTTTCCCATAATATGGGATCTAATGATCAGTAGGAAACACTAAGATAACCATGATGGAAGGGGATCTATCATAAGTGCATGAATCTTCAAGAGATGATGGATCTAGGTTCACCAAGAGAAAAGAGAATATTGGTCATCGACTTTTAGAAAACTCTAGATCCTATATCAATGGAAGGAAATGGATCTAAAGGCCATTTACATGGGATTGTTCTCAAGATCACGCAGTTTGAATATCTCAATTTCCCCATAGCCTTAGGATGTTAATGATTTATTTAATATCCATTTAAATTCCCTTAAAAACACCCAAACAGGGCTTTAAACTAGGTTTATGTCAAGTAAAATGTAAGAGGGGAGAAACTGGAAATCTTGGGAAATTGGAAATTATGAAAAGGGTGAGACACGGTTTTAGTGTGCCACTATCATGGTGCCACAATTCAAGTGCCATCATTTTGGTGTACCACCATTTCGGTGTGCCACTATTTCATTACCACTTTTACGGTGCCACCGTTACAATTCCACCATCACAGTACCACTATTTTGGTGAAACCATTTGGGGAAACTATATTTTTTTGGAAACCTCCAAAAAAACAACTTGGTCCCCCAATAACAAGACATGAATATGAATTTCACAAAATAATGAACCAAGAATATCCGGTTCATTACATCAGATACCTCTCAAACTATTCTTGTCCTGGAGAATTTAAAACCAATCTCAGAAAAAGAGGGGTCCAAACAACCACCATGTGTGATACCTCTCTGAGACAAACAACCTTCTGTTGTCTGAAAACTAGAGTGAAAACCCAAACATCCAAGAACACCACCTTGACATATATCTCTTAAAAATATCCAAAAACATTAAGGCCCCACTTCCCAGATATATGGATTAGGGAATCCTTCTTCTATTTAAAGTTAATATTCACTTTGGGTGCCACTGACTTGATTGCACAGGTTCAATCACATCCTCATCAATGTGGCATTATTTGGGATCAGGTCCTCCCCTACCGACATATTAGGGCGTTCCACACAAAACTGAGAACAAGGGAATGATGCATCTGATAAAAAACAATTTCAATAATTACATCATAAAACGGAGACCAAAATTAAAATAGAGAAACATATCTTAGGAAAACACTGGGTACTAGGCACACATATGTGACTCCCGCTCCCAATTACTCTCCTCAAGGAAACCATGCCTCCATAACACACGAAACAATGGATTGGTGCATCCACATAGAAACTTATCCTCATGATCCTTGATTCTCATTGGTCACTCCACAAACATCTTCTCATCCTCAATATCCGACTTTCCCTAGTCCATGATGTGGGAGTCATCACGTAGATACTGACAAAGCTGAGAGAAATGGAAGACATCATTAATCCTCTCCAACCATGGTGGAAATGAAATCTAATATTCAGCCTCACCAACTCTTCCCAACACCAAAAAAGTTCTAATTAACCTTATAGAATTATTTCTCCCTCTTCCAATCATCTGATTCCCATGTTGATGGGGAACCTTCATGAAAACATGGTCCCCAACCTCTTACTCCAAACGCATCATCCAATGATCAACATATAACTTATTTCAATCCTGTAATACCTTCATCCAATCATGGAAATTTTGAACCTTCTTTGTCATACTCTGCACCACGTCCAGACCCAAAATAGTTTCCTCACCAACCTCCATCCCGCATAAGGGTGAATGACACAACCTCCTATATTGATCTTCGAACGAATCCAAACCAATGGAATAATGATATCTATTATTGTATGAAAACTCTACCAAGGGAAAATGTCGCACCCAAGACCCACTAAAGTCTATATCACATGCTTCTAACATGTCCTCCAATGTCAGGATGGTCCTCTCTATATGTCCATCCGTCTGAACATGGAATGAAGTGTTGAGGCGTCACTGAGTTCCCACATGTTTCAATCTCCTCAATAATGAAGATTTAAAATATGTATCTCAATATGAGAAAATGGATCATAGAATACCATGCAACTGCTCCAACTCCTCCAAATACTTTTTTATTATGGAATCCACTATGCTCGACTTCTTGATCACTAAGAAGAATGCTAATTTCTTCAACTAATCCAATACTACCCAAAGGGTGTCACGTCATCCCTGAGTCTGGGGTAATCCTATGATGAAATACATTATTATTTCATCCCACTTCCTCTCTGGAATGTCTAAGGGCTGCAATATACTACCAAGAACACGGTGCTCAACCTTCACCTGCTGACATAGTAGGCACCTAGCCAAAAACTATTCCACATCCTACTTCACCCCAATCCAGAAAAACTATTCCCTCAAGCATCGGTACATTTTACACACTACTGGATGCACCACCAGGTGTGAGTTATGGAACTCATGGAGAACTCCATCATGCATTTCTGCTCGGACAAACAGATTCCCAGGGAACATCATCTGATTCTGACTATCTTTCGACCATCCCATCAGAGCATCACCCTAGACATCGTGATCACACATCACATCAGTCTCTGAGTATCCCCACTGAGACTCCTCCACATACCGCACCATGGTGTACTGCATTGTCATCGAAAATAGATAGCCTCATCCTCCATCAACTCTTGCATCAAGATACAAAGCATCCAACTCCTCTATTACCTTCCAAGAATATATAGATTCCCAAACTTCCTCCTTTTGTGACTTCATTCTTAAGGAATCTGCAACCTCATTCCCCTTTCATGAGGTGTAAGAGATCTCAAAATCAATGTCCTATAGAAACTCCATCCACTATTACTTCCACAAGTTCAGGTCACAGTAAGAGAAGATATACCTCAATATCATGTGATCTGTGATGACCACAAAGTACTCCCCGATGAGGTAATATAACCACAAATTCAGAGTGAGTACGATAGCTTCAATATCTAGATTATGGGTTGAATAGTTACGTTCATGTGAACGTAACTTCCTTGGCCCATAAGAGATCACTCCCTACTACTACATCAATACACATCCCATACATAGTCTAGAAGCGTCTATAAATCCTCAAAGGTGACCCCGACCTCTAGAATCATAGGCACTGGATCACTGACCATCATCCCCTTCAAGTAGCTGAATGCTACCTAACAAATCTCACTCCACAAGAATGACTAGTCTTTTTTGTTAAAATATGTCAACAGAGCCACAAATTGAGAGAAATTGGGTATGAACCTTCGGTAATAGACTGCTAGACTCAAGAATCTACGAACCTCTAAGAAGTTCTTGGGTTCTACCCATGAAAAAACCACCTTGACCTTTGATTGTTCCACTTCTATCCCTTGATCAGACACCTCATGTCTAAGGAAGTTCAACACTCACATCAGGAACATTTACTTGGACATCTAACCATAGAGTTAGTGGTGTCGGAGGACCTCCAAGACTGTTCGGAGGTGATCAGCACGCTCCTCCTCTAGAATTGAGTAAATAATAATTTCATCGATAAAGACGACGATGAACTGGTCCATGAACTTGTGGAAGATAGAGTTCCGGAGCACCATGAACAGAGCTGGTGCATTCATAACACTAAAGGGAATGACCACAAACTCAATGTGCACGTACATTCAAATGAAATAATTATTCAAGATGTCACCCTTCTTCACTCCCAAATGGTGATATCAAGACCGTAGATTTATCTTGGAGAACCAACCTCCTCCCCATAACAAGTCCAAAATATCAACTCTTCTGTGGAGAGGGTAGTGGTTCTTGACAGTTACCTAATTTAGTATTCGATAGTATATGCACAACCCAAGGCCACTATATGCCTTCTTCAAGAATAAAACTAGAGGACCCCATGTCGACACACTTGGATGGATAAATCCCTTTTTCATCATGTCATCAACCTGAATCTGCAACACCCACAACTCAAAAGGTTCTATCTGATAGGGATCCATTTAAATCAGATGGGCACTAGGTTGAGAGTCTATTCCGAATTCAATGATAGATCAACGGGGTAGAGCCACAACCTCCTCTGGGAAGACAACCAAGAACTATCTAAGAACCCCCGAAACATCCACTATCTGTATTTATGATGATCCCACTAACAGTTCAGCTTATAAGGAGAGAAGAGGAACCACACATTGACTTCCCATCTGACATCCCTTCTCACAACGAATACTACGAGGTGGCCTTAGATATCTGAGAACATAAATTTCCATTATAATTAGTCGATAAGGACATTCATAGAGAAAAACGAATGGAAACAAAGGATGATATCATGTGGATGCATCTGTAGAAGAAAAAGATCCCGACTGGACTGATGTGACCCCAACATCAGTCTACATCCCCGTGAAACATAAAACAGAATACTATGACCTCCTAATAGCATGCTAAACTCTAGGGGAATGGGAAGCCTCTCTACATCTAGTCCCATATCATGGGATAGAATCGGTGTATCAAAGGAGTGTGAGTCTAATGAATCAAGAAAATCACAAGGTAGATTACTAAATAAAATGATCATACCTCGAACAACCCCCGACTCCATTGGAACTTCTTCCTCGATAGTGTGAAAATACCCACATCCTAGATCCTTTACCGCATTGATGTCGACCACCTCTCCAACCATGCCCTGGTCAAGGTCCATGAGGATCACCCTAACGAGAACCTCCTACATCATCATCTACCCTCATTGGAGAGGCAGCTCGCTACCCCTGCAGCTGGAAAGGTCTGACCAACAACTATTTCTACTAAGGTGGGCAGTGAGCTTTCCCACCCCCACCATACTGAGCTCAAACTGGGAACTAGCTCCAAATATTTCCACAACATCCATATACTAATCACTGTACTCTAGGGCCTATGGGGAAAGGGAGAGGACCAATAGATTAGAACTGGAACTACTGAGGCGTACTTCCCACTGGCTGAAACATGGATGACCCTGACGCCGGAGACCTACTACTAACTGCATTCCACTTCTTCAATCTTAGCTGGCTCCCCTCTCATGGTAAACCTACCTGAGATTTCATCCTCTCTACTACATCGACCTTCTTCTAAACAACTATGTATGTCAGTAGGGTAAAGGGAGTGACGACATACTTAAGAGAAGGTCGGAGTGCCTCCTCCAAGCATCTCTCCCGCAACTCCTCATAAGGAAAGAGATTCAGAGAAAAGCATAGGAGATCCTTGAACATGAACCCCAGTTCCCTCACTAACATACTTCCATACTCGAGGAAGAAAATATCTTGCCTCTTCTCATCCTTCATTATCGAGGAAAGAAACTTTGCCTAAAACTACTTCTCAAACCCATCCCACGAGACATCAGTCTCTATCCCCACTCTGAGCTAAAGCATCCACCACTATCCCACCACTCCACAAATCTGTATCACTACCAGAGGAACCCAGGAATCCCTTGAAGAACGAATAATGGTAATGATGATTATCAGCTCATCATGCTAGCCCTCTATCTCTATGTTTGAAACGATTCCTTCATGCATCCCTAGTGTTTGACACTGGAAGGCACGAAGGGTTTTTTGACACAATTCATTCTCCTCCTCCAGATCATCCCTCTGCAGATCAACCAAGTAATCCTTCAGGGTCTCAACCTCTCATACCACCAATGGGTGTCATCCAGGTTCCATATCATAAATGGGAAAACAAGGAACTCCTAAGACTAGGTAGTATGAAATTTTATTTTAAGATTTATTTTAACGCTTTATTTAAATTAAATTCCCAAAACTACCATGAAACAAAAGAACACAAGTCATTATAATGAATGCACCATTAATAGGGTCTCTACCCTACAATCACTGTAGCCTCACTCAGACATTTGGTAGGTCCATAATCCTTGCATCAAGTCATGGGGGACCTAAAATCCCATGTCCATGCTAGTCTTCCCTATCCTATTTCACTCACCAATATTTCCTAAAATCATTTCCCTACCATCCCATGCAATACCAACTATTCCTACCTCTGAACACCATCATATATCTCAACCATCAGCCTCTAATACCATTCTATCATGACCCACCTTATTCAAGATGAGGTAAGGGAAAACAAAGTGCCACTCTCATCCTTCTTCATGATGAAGGAGGGATAATGACCACCCCCCCTGAGTCCCACCTTCAATATGTGTCAGACTAGAAACTAGTAAGAAAAGTATATAATCTCACACAAAATGGAAGATATTACCCTTTTTAATTAAAACTGGTTTGCGAGATAAGATGATAAAAATACCAAACAACACAATACTTTTATAGAAAGGAAACCAAAAACCAACCCATGCAGGATTTAAATGTAAAATGAAACTAAAGTATAACCAGAGTACCAAATCAAGTACCAAAAGATTGAAACTAAGTAGCAGAACAAAAAATATCTTGATTCATGAGTTAGTAATGTACAACAAGATCTTCAATTTCCTCTTAGAAATATGAAAATATTTTTTCAAATGTAGGGTGAGTATACATGTATACCCAATAGGAAAACTAAATCCACCCATGCACAAGTGGGGAAAAATAATAATTCCCCTATGTGAAAGTAGTAGAAACCAACAACACCTAAAATGGAAATCTAACCAGACCAACCTCACCAAGGAACACTCCCAATATACTGAAAGTCAACTATGATAATAATATAATCATATCAATGATTTGGGTACCCCATACCACTGTCATACTGGTTAGATGCTCATTCCTAATAGCTAACATCTTGATGCTACCACTCTTCCAAAATGAAGTCCCACTACCAAAACCTGCCCACACACACATGGGCCGCAAACCACACAAAAATCCCACCTACATACACTTTGGCCACAACCAAACCACACATCCCGACCGCAGACACCATGGACACAATAACAACACCTCTCACATAACGACACATGTGCCTTATCCTGAAGACACGTTGGAAAAAAATCATAGCCTTCAAACACCTATGTTCCTCATCCTCAACAAAACCTACGTGATGGATCTTGGACTATGGGAATCCTTATGTCGTTACAATCTGCCCAGATACTCTTTAGTGGTAAGAACACATAAGAGTTTACGAGGAAGAATGTTAGTAAACATCCATCCATCATCCCACCTAGATGTTGGGAAAGACACCCTCCCCAATGAAATGGGGGTGTTCAGATCATGGTGCTCAACATGGGTGGGGTGCATATTGAAAATCACAAGAAACTACAATTTTATAGAAATAGGTAAACAAACACATAGCCCCATCTATGGGATTCGAAAAATGATACCAGCCCACACAAACCACCTTTTCTACAATATAACTATGGACATCCACACAAAAATACACAATAATACACAAGCCAAAACCCTTTTTATTAATCAATTTGACATAAATAAATTAATGGTTTCACATTAATTTATTCCAGTACTACCTGGGAAAACTAACAATAACAACATTGGCAATCATTTTTAGATGGATAAAGGTTTACTCAACACTTCCAAGGAAAACAAGGATGTAGGGACCAAGTTAAGGGAATCCATTTTTACACCCATTAATATAAACAATAGAGAACAACCAAACAGCAGTCCCATTACATACCCCATTTTTCCTATACACCCATTTAACAACTACCAACTGTCATTCTTTAATGTTATCCTCCTCAATTGTTCCCTCACAACCAAACCCGGAATCCATGTTGCACAATATCACCACACTCGTCACACCCATAAATATGAAGTCAAAACACAACCATGTCCTACAACCCTATTTCCCATCCACTGTCTAGAAACCGTCCCACTACACAACAAGTTTGACACCCTCAACACAAACCAAATGCAGTCCCACAACCTATAATTTTATCCATTCCAAAATCAATCAATCTATCAAACTGAGAATCTTTCAAACCTCCTATACCAACCACATACACAAATCCCATACCAAAACAACACCATGTAGAAGCCCTATAGAACAATGTTACCCTTCCCTATTCATAGGAACAACCCCTTTTTTACCCCTACACCCATAACAAGGTTACAAAAATCAACATCACACAACCCTCATGAAGTAAAAAACCCTAACAAACACAAAAAATGACAAAACCAATAATCCAAGAATATTATGATTTAGAAAGAGGGGTTCTTTAATTATAATTTAAATAAGAGGGTGATCAAATAATATGTTTTAGTTCAGGGAATCCATTTATTTAACCACGTATATGTGATTAAGAAGATTTCAAATAATATATTTCAGTCTGGGGAAAATGCGGGTCATTAGATACCATAAAATAAACTATTTGAAAATGATAAATCAAAGAAGATAATGAATCCAAATGATTATTATACACTATCCAAAAAAATATAAAATTATTTTTTTAGTGGATTGATGATTTGAGACTTCTAGGTGGTTATTCTTCCAATTTGGATAAGAGTTTCATAAATGGTTATAATAAAAGATTATAAATTCACGATTTTCATGTTATAATAGAATTAATAATGCTGAATAGGTTATGTTTTTTTATTTCTAGGATTTGGGATGCGATAAAAGAGATATCATATTTTTTCTGAGTCATTTGTTTGGTGAAAAAAGTCTACAATGCACTATGAATACTATAAGAAGATGTTGTTTTAATTTTTTGTAAAATGGAAAAAATTATCCTGCCATCTTTAATTGAATCAATGAAACATTTGATATTACATTTTCCTAATGAATAAAAATGTTGAGGTCTAGTACAGTTTTGAAGGATGTACCCATTCAAGAGATTTATGTTAAAATTGATGAAAAAAGTACGTGACAATGTATTTGTGGATGGAATAGTTGCATAAGCTTATTGGCAAGAGGAAATTTATTTTTTCTACTCTCATTATTTTGAATCTAAATATCCCACAATACACAACCACATGGGACGTGATGATGGAAATGATTAAGATGACATGAGAATTCAATTATCAGTTCTAAACCAACCCAAACATGGATTCAGTGGGGTTTATGAACGATGGATTTCATCTGATGAACATCACAGAACTCATACATATCTCCTTCTCAAATATGATTAAATGACACCATTTGTATTGTGACTGATACTATATATTATTCTATAATCTTTGTTATAGTAAATTAATCTTATTTTATTTGTAGGGTATATGTTAATCATATCAACAAAGAGCATCCACAAATTATAGATATTGTTCTTGAAGAACATCACCAAAATAATTTTAACTACTTGCTTCAAAAACATGTAACATAAATTATATATGATTTAACATATAAAATAAATTTATTATTTTTTATATTGATAGTTGTATTAAAAATTTCAGGAATCACAACATGATTAAAAAATTGATAATTGATTATGTGTCTTGAGTATCCCACAATCCAAAATGGATAAATCATTTAATACATAAGTCATGAATGGTTTTTTATTTCATACACGTGCATATGGGGAAATAAATAAAATAATGAATAATGGTGTTTTCGTGAGAGGATATCAACATAGAGAAACTGATGTTGACTTTTATTGCATGCTGGAAGAAATTATTGAATTCTGTTATCCGGGATAGAATTACATAATACTGTTTAAATTTTAGTGGTTGGATACTAAAAGCATAATTATAATTCAGCTGACCCATGGAATCATTGATATTAAATATAAAAGTCTTATTGTAGTCAATGAACCATTTTTATTGGATCATTATCCACATAAAAATTTTTATGAAGATTAGTCTGTTACATCAAAAGAGTTGTGTGATTAGTGGAGCATAATAATGATTAAATCATAGGAAAATTAGTTTACCCAAAGTGAATGTGGTTCTACTAAAGTGAAGTGAATTGAATTTTTCAAGAGACTACTCCAAATACATATTTTTAATTAAGAGACACGAATATCAATGATGACGCCCCATAGTTTTGGGATGATGTTGAAAATGATGTTAATGATGTTACGAATTTATTTGAAATGACAAGAGATGATGCAACTGAATATTTTATTGAAATTGATGATGCCGAGGAGGAATACGGATAAATTGACATCTTCAAATATGATGATGTAGATGAACATTAACAGTATTAAATGCTGGTTATAAACATATATAAAATATATCTATATATATTAGTTATTTTTAACTATTTGCTGACAACAGGCATTTCATGTTTCAGTGGGACCGAGATCTATTTAGTCAGTTTTAGGAGGATGATCTACCCTTGGACGAGAAGGATGTTAGATCATCTGAACCTCAAAATGTTGGTGGTTTAGGGAGGACTCATAGGGGGCATGGTCTTGCCCAATTGACGATTATTGACCCAATCACGGGGCAGCATCCACATCATGGATTCAATCCACAAATGCAGTGGTATGTTTACATACGTATTTTAGTTAGTAGTCATTAATTTATCTATATATTATTTCTTTGATTATTTTTTTTCATATAATTTCATGTATAGCTATTGGAGAGTGGATCACTATATTGCACAATTATTTTTCTGAAGCATGGGTCACATGCGACGAGATACCCATTTATCATCAGCATCGTATGTTTGATCATTGGATGGTACATAAATAAATAATATTTATTTTAAGATTTAAATAAATGAATAACTATATATTATAATTTATTTTTTTGGATTATGGTATCCCATCGATGAGAACACGTGTGGTGCAATCTGGAAGGCATTGTAGGGGTTTATACGTGAGAGTTTTAGTTAGTTTTTTCAGAATTTGAGATGGAAATAAATGAAGAAAGAAGGTGTGACAGAGTTCAATGAGTCTTGTCATGTCCACCGACCTGATTACATTTCATCTCATGTTTGGTATGGATTATGATAAAATTTTTTGGGAGGATGTTTTCAGGGTAGATCATCAGTAAGGTGAAAAACCCTGGAGAGAAAGGATGTGAAACATCGACCCGATAGTGGTACATTCAGTACACACATGGAACGTCTGGTAATTAATTATTTAAAATAATTAATATAACATTAAATTTAATGGTTTATTTTATATTCAAATTAGCTGTCAAACAACCCGATGTAATAGAGTTCGATGTTAATAGGAGGCTATATAATGATCCAGTCACTGGAGAGATTAGATGTGATCACCCGCATCAGATTATTGTTAGTATATTTTTTTTATTTTAAAAATTATCTAAAAATAATATTTTAACTATTTTAATTTTAAATTAAAATTGAAGGAGTCATATGAGGTTGCAACGTCTTAGACATATATTGAGAGACAGGCCAAGACCAAGGGTCAGACTGGTGCCCACCGATTTGATGAGGCAACATGGATGCAGGGGACCCGATATGACATCCAGAAAGGTAGAGTTGTTGGTATCAGATATCAATTGATGCATTGAAGTTATTATGGTACTGTTGTGAAGTTGGTGTCCAGCTCTATAGGAGCTTTTGGATATTCATTATCATCTGCTGCAAAGTATCAGGAGAAGCTGCGAGATCTGATTGAGTTTTTATAGAGTATGCGTAGGGAACTGGAGGAGATGAACAAATGGCTGCCAAAGGAGATGTTCCAATGGCTTCAATAGTAGGAGGAAAATCTCTGACGATCGCCGCAAAAATATTAGTAGGAGAACCATTAATGAGAGCACCAGCAACAACACGAGCAGATAGAGTACATTGGATATCAGACTCATTGTTTAGGGATGGAGTTCCCTCCACAATCTCCAATAGATCCTCTAGGGGAACACCCTTTAGAGAGAGATAGATATATATTTATATTATTTAAAAAAAATAAGTCCCCATCCTCCTATTGTTGAGAGGTTTTCTCCTAGTGTTTCTCGATTTTGAGAGTTTGCCGCTGTGCCGGTGTTGTGGGTAATCATATCTTGCGTGAGAGTTACAGACATGTGACCGATCTGCATGTGGATGTGAGTCCTCTTATTTCTGGCATTCTCCAGAGTCGCATGCATTCATCGGTGATCTGCATTTATGGGTTTAGTGATTTCAGTTTAGCAATTTGGTTCATCGATTTCAACTTCAATCTGGGATCTCAGAGCTGGGATCTGTGCTTTTTCATTCTAGTGATTTTAGTTCACCGGTCTCAGATCTGCGGTTCTTGGATTTGATCTAGATTATGCGTTTATCGGTTTTGATGATTTCAGGTTAGTGATTTCAGGTTGACTGCCTCGATTTGCGGCCTTCGGCTCTGGACCAGTGACTTGGAACGGTGTTGCGGCTAAGACCTATGTATTGTGATGATTGGCGATGGAGTTTTGCGATCTATGACATGTGAGGTTCGCGGACGCTGTGAAGGAAGGATTCTGGTCGCAAGGATTGACCTATGCAGGGGTGGTTCATCCAGGGTGTTGGGTGTGGTTTGTGCTTGTCAATTTTGTCATCGTGAAGGGTGTGGCTCGTGAAGGAGATGGTTCGCGATTATGATGAATCGTGAAGGAGAGGTCGCATAGAGCTGGTTTGCGAAGGACATTTCTTATTCGCGTAGGGGACTCATTTTTGCAATGATGGTATTGTTGTTACAGGGTGTGTTCACACAGAATGACCTCGTGTAGGGTGTGAGATCGATGGAAGGGTCGTGCATGGTGTGAGTGCGATGGAAGGGTCCTGTAGGGTGTGATCGCGAAGGAAGATCCACAAAGGGTGAGTGGATGATACGGTGGGCGATAGCTACGGGCGTGGTTCACGGATGGGTATGGGTCCCGGACAACTAGAGCCTATTTCCAGTGGTTTCCCATTATCCTGGTTTTCGGTGGGTTCGATCCACAGTGGGAGTGGGATTTGAAGGCTTTTGAGGAGTTTCGGGTAGGAGCTCAGTGTGTGTCAAGTTGGTTCGTGACTTGGCATTGGTAAGCTGAAGGTTTTGATTTCTGATCCTAAGGTGATCTGCGTTCTGACACGGGTCCGCTAAGGTGCTTGTCCGTGATGGTCAGGGGTGCGGCAGCTGAAAGTGCGGCATCTCTTGAGGGGAGTCCAGGGTGAAGTGCGACTACGCAACCTGGGGATGAAGGGGTTTCGGGGGATGAGGGATGTTCTCATTTTTAGTTAAATGAATCCGGACATAATGAATCGCAGGTGGAACCTCTCTTTAACTGATAAAGAAAAATCAGTAATTGCTACACGGAAGAGTGAATATGTGTTTCTCTTGAACGACTGTCCTTTCTTATTCTTGGGAAATTTCTAGTAAAAAGGTCCTTCAATCGGGGAGCTCTGAAAAATACTCTACAAAATATCTCTCGATTGGAGGATGGCATTACAGAAGACATGAATCGGTACCTAGAATGAGATTTTCCTGATGAGAAAGTTCTTGGGGTCCTGCATCTTATTCACTCTACCAAGGCACCGGGTCCTGATGGGTTTCATGCTCTCTTCATTAAATGATTTTGGCATATAGTGGGGCCCAAGGTGGTGGCCCTAATGACAGAGGTGTGGGATAGCAGAGCCTCTCTTGAATCTCTCAATGAAACTCTTATTACTCTTATCCCCAAATCCTAGTGCCCCAAAAAGACTCATAGTTTTGTCCAATAAACCTTTGTATTGTGATTTACAAACTTTTCTCCAAAATCATGGTGGCCAGACTTATAGAATTTCTCCCACTGCTTGTCTTAGATAACCAATGTTCTTTCATTCCAATGATATATATTACTAACAATGCTGCCATTGCCTTTGAATTATTCCAATATATGAAAACTCACTTCTCATCCAAGTTTGGCACCATGGCAACGAAACTAGATTTGATGAAATCTTATGACAGAGTTGAATGACCATTTCTCAAACTTGTTCTATCTAGATTGGGCTTTTGGACCAAATGGATCTCTAATGTCATGAATTGCATTATGTATATCACCTACAGAATCAATATTCATGGGGTCACTTCAGTGAGCTTTAAACCATCAAGAGGCTTGAGGCAAGGGGACCCCCTATCACTTTACCTCTTCATTCTGGTGGAAGATATCTTTTCTCATCTCATTCTGAAGGAGGAAGATCAAGGACTTATTCATCGTGCTACAGTATATAGAAATGGCCCCATATCTCTCGTCTATTCTTTGCAGATGATAGCCTCCTTTTCAGGTGTGCTACCCCACAAAAATGCCGTGCACTGCGGAATATCATCAATCTGTATGAAAAGGCATCTGGGAAATGTCTTAATGCTTCGAAATCAGTGTTATCTTTCAGTAAAGGCATCCCACAAGCTAAGAGAGATGATTTGCGGCGAATGTGTGGGTTTCTTCTGGTTTATATGCATCATAAGTACCGTGGTCTCCATACCATAATGGGTATGTCGAAAAAACAATTTTTTGGCGCTATTTTGGATATGGTGGATAATATGATTTGACTTTGGTCTAGTAGGAAGATTTCCAAGGTGGGAATGTAAGTTCTCGTGAAGTCAGTGGCCCAAGAAATCACATCATCTGTTTTATCACTGTTTAAATTCCAAGAAACTCTCATTGATCAAATCCACTCTGGATTGACTAATTTTTGGTGGGGCTCCAATGAGGGAAAACATAACTCCCATTGTATGTCTTGGGAGAAGCTGTGTGTTTTGAAATTCTGTGGCGGCCTCGGCATACGGAATATCAAATGTTTTACTGAGGCTCTTTTGGAGAAACAAGGATGGAACCTTCTTTCCCACCCAAATGCCCTGGTTTCAAAGGTGTTTCTAGCTATGTACTTCCCTCATTCTGATTTCTTGCATGCCCAGCTGGGGCCATGACTGAGTTTTATGTGGAGGAGCATTTGGGGAGAAAAATATCTCATTGATTTGGGCTGCATGTGGAGAATTATTGATGGGAATAATACTAAAATTTGGAATGATCCATTATTGGCAGATGGAATCAATCATAAGGTTTCCTCACCGGTTGTTCCTGGATTCGAAGATAAAAGGGTACGTTATCTGCTCGATGACTCGCATGAGGAGTGGGATCGAGAGAAGATTTGGTGCTGGTTTGATGATGTGGATTGTCATCCCATCCTGAGTATCTGTCTCACACTAGGAATGGGTATTGACCAGATTTGCTGGACTGTGGAACCTCATGGGAGATATTCTGATCATTCGGGTTACAAAATGAGGGTTCAAGGTTTGGTCCAGGACATTTCCGATAATCGGTGGAAGTGCCTCTGATCCCTCATCGCTCCCCCTAAGGTGAATTTTTTTGTGGCAGGTATGTTCTTGGGTTCTTCCAACCTGTGAATTTCTGGTGCAGCGACATTTGGTAGAGGACGACACTTGTCCTTTATGCCTCCATGAAGTGGAATCTCATTTGCATGCAATTCTATCCTATAAGGGGGTGGAAGGGGTGTGGAAGGTTTGGAGGCTGGATTTTGTTATTTTCTGTGATATTTCAATTGGGTTGGTCCCAAAACATACTAAATGTGTGTCTTCTCTGGACTAGAGAGTGGTAGGGCTGGTAGGCACAATTTCTTGGTTGTTTTGGACTCAACGAAATGAATTCATTTTCCAAATTAAGGTGACCCCTGATCACCTATGGGTGAATATAGCTTTGGAGTGGATGAATGGATGGAAGAAAAGTGAAGTGGTGCATTCTTTGGGCCACAATCGACGAGTAGCTCCTTTTTGGTCTCCCCCTGAGGGTTTTTCAAGATTAATATAGATGCTTCTATCTCTGCTAATTCAAGGATTGGTATTGGGCTCATGGCTCATAACAGTTTTGGCCAGATTGTGGATGCTCAGTGTAGGGCGGAGCCTAACTCAGGGCGTCCTATGGTGGTAGAGGCCTCGACCATCCTCTAGGGGCTTCTTTTTTCCAGTTCAACATTTTGGCGCATGATTCTGGTGGAATCTGACTGCCTCGAAGTGGTGAACACTCTCTCAATAAAATATGAGGACTCCCAACATTATAACCACATCGTGAGCATGATTTGGTCCCTGACTGATGGATTCGATGCATGAAAATTTTCATTTATCAAAAGTGATGGTAATTCGAAAGCCCATCGTTTGGCTCATTTTGGGAAATGATGGGGTTGATTATTCTTGGGTTAACTCGTTCCCTGAATGGCTTGGTAATCCTGGTTTCCTTGATCAGTAATTTATCTTTTCCTTTCAAAAAAATATAGTTTATTTTTAATATTTTTGTAAATATTACATTTTTTATTTTTCATTTAATTTTTTATTTAATATTTAATATTTTTTAAATAATTTTTTTATTTTATTTCTTTAATTAACTTTTTTTACTTTTTTATTTATTCTTATTTTTTATCATTTAGTATTATTATATTAATATTTTTAAAAATATTGACGTTTTTTATATTTTAATATTTTTTATTATTTTGATAATAATAATATTATTTTTTCACTAATAATAATAATAATAATAATAATAATAATATTTTATCAATAATATTTTAGTTATTATTATTATATTAATAATATTAATAAAAATATAATTTTTTAATTTTTTATTGTACTAATATTAATATTATTATTTCATTAATATTAATAATATTAATATTACCTTAATAATATAATTATTATATTAATATTATTAATATTAGTATTTTTATTATAATTTTCCAATATTATTATTATTTTGTAATATTATTTTATTTTTATTAATAATATTATTTTATTCAATTATTTTTATTATTTATTTTTTAAGATATTAATGATGAGACCTTTTACGAAAGGGGGGGGGTTCAATACCAATAATATTTTCGACAGCCCATCAAAAATATTATTTTTAAATAATCTCACAGAAACATTGTGATTGGTCCACATCCCATCAAAAATAGTTTGTTTATGACGGCCAGTCGCAAAAAAAATATTTTTTCAACGACATTTTCTGTAACATGTCAATTGTGATGGGGTCCGATCTCAAATGATATTTTGCGATGGGACCCTATTTTATATAGTCCAATTTTCAGTAGTGGAAAATAATTATGAAATATATTTTCATCACTTCCCATCACCCTCAAATTGATTGGAAACTTGATTATACAATTCATACTTTGGGAACTATTCTGGTAACATTGGTGAACAGTAATATAAGAGATTGGGATTTAAAGCTCACATAAGAGAAATTTTCATGCATCAGAACACATATTGCTACCACTTGAAATTCTCCATTTGATTTATTTTATGGAATCAACCCAACCAATACTGTATAAATGTATTTTCTTACACTTGATATTCATGTGTATATTATTATAGAATTGAAGGAAAAGATGATGGAGAAGAATTATAAATCTATTCGGGATCAAATAGATATGTTCAATGAAGAATATAAGAGGAGAGATAAAAAGCATCCAAAGAAGGCCATTTCGAATATGGAGAAAAAGTTTTTATTCACAATCATGATGGGTGTTTTGCATCCAAAAGGAATAGAATGCTTGAACCACATGCTAAAGCTCCATTTAGTGTACTTGAATGAGTGGTAAATAATTCCCATAAGATCAATTCTCAAAATGATTTTGGTGGTGTATCTATAATGTATAACATTGTGGATTTATCTCCATTCATTTAAGAAGACGATGTCATAGATTGTCGGTAAAATAAACTCCATCCCTTAGGGGATGATATGGACCATATTCAATCAAAGTATAATACATTTGGGATTGATTTTAATTATATGCCCATTTGTTATTCTAATTGGACCAGTTCACACTTCTTTGCATCAAACACAACGGTGGGCCAAAAAAAATTTATTTGGTGCCCCAAATTAGATATCCAAATGAAAAACAGGGAAAATTAGTTGAAAACATTAAATAGGATAGATAAATTTGAGAAAATAAACATTAAGATTGAATTTATATACATTAGTTAGTGGGATCATTAAATATCAAGGAGAATTTGTTTTTTTGATTTTTTCTATAACCTTTGAGTTTAGAAAAGCGTTTTAATTCTTTTTAGTTCATTATTCTCACATTATATAGTTTTAATAATTTATTTTCACACCATTATAATTGTTAAAATTTAATATTATTAATTATAATGGTTGTAATGGATCATTGTTGATTTACCATCTTCCCATTAACTAAAATTATTTGTTCATATCAAATGATTGAGACATTGAATTTATGATTGGATAAAATGTGGTGGGTGGTGTTTCCTTTAATATTTGGTCAATTGAATACATTTTATTGTTCTATCTTCAATTACATATTCCATTCTTCTGTCAATGCATCAAATGGAATAGTGCTTTAGGGATTTTTGGGGCAGAGGGTTCAGGGTTGTTTTAGGATTGTGGGTTTTTGGGCCTGAGGGATTAGGGTTTTTGGTGGGGTAGAGGTTATAGAGTTTGTTTTGAGGAGGGTATAGGGATTTTTGGTATGAGGGATTAGGGTTTTTGGGACTGGGGGTTTAGTTTTATTTTTTGTGGACTGGGGTTTAGAGTATTTTGGGTCTCTAGTTTTTGTCTCTTTTTGAGGATGGTTGTTAAGGTTTTTTTGGGATGTGGGTTTTGGGTGTTTTGGTGTTGAGGGTTTAAAATGTTTTGTATCGAGGGGATTGATTTTTTTGGGAAGAGGGTTTCTAGGATTTTAGGGATGAGGGTTTTGTGTTCCTTGGAACTGATGGTTTGGGGTTATTTGGGGCCTTGGGTTTGGGGTTTCATGGGGCAAAGAGTTAGTGTTTTTTATGTCTGGGGGTTTTGTATTTTTTAGGGATGAGGTTTAATATTTTTTTGGGGAAGATGATTTTAGGGATTTAGGGATTAGGGTTAAGGGTTGTTTTGTTGTAGATGGATTAGGGTTTTATACAGATTATGGTCAGTGGTTTTCCTGGTCTAAGGATTTAGGGTTTTCTAGGGATGAGGTGTCTAGGGTTTCCAGGGTTGAGGGTTGAGGGTTTTTTGAGGCTGAGGGTTTAGTATTTTCATGGGATTTGGATTTAGAGTTTTCAATGGATAAGGGGTTAGGTTTAACAAGGGTTTAGTTTTTATGGATTTATTCGGATGAGGGTTTAGGTTTTTTTGGGAATATATGTTTTCGGTATTCTGGGGATGTGGTTTTGTGGTGGGGGTGATTGTTTTAATTTTTTTTATGGATGTGGGTTTAGGGTTTTCTAGGGATGAGGGTTTTGGGTTTTCCAGGGATATGATGTTACAATTTTCTTTTGGTGAGGTTATGTCTTTTATGGGTTCTCAGGTTTAGGGTTTTCTAGGGATGATAGTTTATGGTTTTCTAGGGGATTAGGGTTTAGAGTTTTGTGGGGCTATGTTTTTAGGGCCTTTTTAGGATTATGTTTTACAATTTACTAGGGGTTATGTTTTAGGTTAATCTTAGGCTGGGAGTTTATTATTTTTTAGGCTAGGGTATTTTTGTATTCATGGTCTAGGGCTTTGTAATTTTAATGGAATGGGTGTTTGGGGATTTCTGTTGTTGAGGGTTTTGTTTTTTTTGTGTGTTTGAGTATTTAGAGTACTTTATGGATGAGGGTTTAGGGTTTTTAGGTCTGAGGTTTTAGGTTTTATTTGGGGTGACAGTTTAGGGTTTTTTGTGGCTGAGTGTTTTGGATTTTCTAGGGTATAGGGGTTGGAGATTTTTTCCGATGAGTTTTTTCGGGTTTTAGGGATAGTGGTTAGTGCTTTTTGTGGCTAATAGTTTTCAGTTTTTAAGGGATGTGGGTTTTGGTATTTTGGGGATAAGGTTTTATGGTTTTTAGGGATGAGGGTTTAGAATTTTCTTACTGTAAGGGATTATGGTTTTCTATAGCTGTGTGTTTAGGGTTTTCTCGGAATGGGGTTTTTTGGGTTTTTTTGGGATGAGGGTTTAGGGGTTTTTTGTTTCGAGGGTTTATGTTGTTCTAGGAAAATGGGTATATGGTTTCAAATGGATTAGAGTTTATGGTTTTCTCAGGATCAGTGTTTAGTGTTATCTAGGGGTAATAGTTTATGGTTTTCAGGGGATGAGGTTTTTATGTTTTTATGTGGCTTAGGGATTAATTCTTTTCTATTGTTTAGTGTTTATGTTTTTTCCAGGGATTTGGGTTTAAGGGTTTTCTATGGCTGAGGATTTAGTGTTTTATGTAGCAAAGAGTTTAGGGTTTTCTGGATCTAGGGGTTTAGGGGTTTTTTGGTGCTGAGAGAGTAGGGTTTTATAGGGTTGTGGGATTATGGTTTTTGGGGGTTTTGGTTATATGGTAATTAGGGGTTGAGGATTTAGGGGTTTTTAGAGATGGTGGATTAGGTTATTTAGGGATGAGGGTTTAGGTTTGTAATCAAATGAGGGTTTACAGTTTTTCAGGGATGAGATTTTAGGAATTTATGGGGTTGAGTGTTTAGGGTTTTATTGGGATAATGGTATAGTGTTATGTAGGGCTAAGGGTTTTGGCTATTTCGGGGTAAGGGATTGGGTATTTTTGGAGTTATGGGTTTAGGGTTTTGTTGGGATTAGGTTTTAGGGTTTTCTAGGGATGCGGGATTACGGTTTTTTGGGGATGAGGGATAATGATTTTTTAGTCTAAGGTTTCAGTGAATTTTGATCATATAGTATTTTTTTGGGAACCGGGTTTTGTGTGTTTTTTTGTTATGGTTTAGGAGTTTTTTGTGTTGAGGGTGTGGGGTTTTTGGGGCAAGCGTTTAGGGTTTTTTGGGATGTGGAATAAGGTTTTTTGGGGTTCAGGGAAAAGTTTTTTTGGGATTGAGGGTACTTGATTTTTTTAGGATGATGGTTTTTGGTTTTATGGGTCTTATTGTTTAGGATTTTTTATTGGGATGCGGGACTATGGTTTTTGGACATTGGGTTTATTATTTTTTTAAGGCAGAGGGTTTTGGGTTTTTTAGGGCTAAGGGTTTTTGGTTTTTGGGGATTAATTTTTACAGTATTTTTTATGGCTATTTTAACTTTCTTTGGTCAGGTAGTTTAGGGTTACTTGGTGATTATGGTTTATGGTTTCTTTAGGTTGAGTGTTTTGGGGGTTTTATTTTGTTTGAGAGTTTTTTGGGGCTAAGGGCTTTTTAATTTTTTAGGTTATCTGTTTCGTGTTTTTTAGGGATGAGATTTTGGGGTTTTTTTTCCGATTATGATTTTTGGTATTTTGGGGCCATGAGTTTATGATTTTTTAGGCATGAGATTTTGGGTTTTTTGTGGCTGAGGGCTTCAGTTTTTTGGAGTATGAGATTCATCATTATTGGGGATAATGGTTATGTTTTTTTTAGGGATGAGGGATTTGTTTTTTTATGACTATTTGGGTTTTTTTGGGTATGAGAATTTAGGATTTTTTTGGGTTAATGTTTAGGATATTCTGGGACATTGGTTTAGGGTTTTATTTTATAAGGGTTTAGGATATTTAGGTCCATAGGCTTTGGAAATTTTTAGCGCCTCAATTTTATGCTTGTTTGGGGATGAGGGTTTAGTTCTTTTGGGGGATGAGGTTTTGGTGATGTTTGGAGCTGAGGGTTTAGGGTATTTTGGGACCATGGGTTTTAGGTATTTTAGATTTGGGGGATTAGGGTTTTTTGGTGTTGTGGGTCTACGTTTTATTGAGATGAGGGTTTTGTGTTTTTTCAGCCGAGGTTTTGTGGTTTTCTATGGGTGAGGGTTTAGGGTATTTTAGGGAACATGGTTTAGGGTTTTAGGGGGATGAGGGTTTGGGTCATTTGGAATTAATGCGTTGTTGTCTTGTGCGATTGAGGGTTAAGGTTTTTCTAATATTAGGGTTTTGGGTTTTGGGGGGCTAAGGATTTAGATTTTTTTGGGGATTGCAGTGTTGGGTTTTTGGGGGATGAGGGTTAATGGTTTTTCGGGCCTAAGGGAATCAGAACTTTAGGGGCTGAGTGTATCGGAGTTGTTGGGGATAAATTTGTGGTGTTTTTTGGGGGCGGGGGTTGTAGAGTTTTTTGGGACTAAGTGTTTTTGGTTTTTTATGGTTTAGGGTCTAGGTTTTTATTATTCTAAGGGATTTAGGTTTTTTGGGGATGAGGGTTAAGGGTATTTTTGGGTTAAGGGTTTAGGTTTTCTTTGGTAGATTGGGTATAAAGATTTTTGGGTTAACTATTCAGTGTTAACTTCATAAGGGTTTGAGGTTTTTTTGCGATATGTGTTTTGGGTTATTTGGGTCCAAGGGTTTAGCATTTTTCGGATGAGGGTTTGTTGGTTTATTGGGGGTGACGGTATGATTTTATATTTTGTAGTGGGATTATGGTTTTTTAGGGCTAGGAATTTTGATGTTTTGGGGTTGAGTGTTCGCTATATTTTGGGGATGAGGGTTTAGGTTTTTTGGGGGAAATGATTTAGGGTTTTTTGGGGTTGAGGGAATGTGGTTTTTTAGGGAATAGGTTTTTGGATTTTTGGAAATGGGTGTTTCGGATTTTATTGGGGATGACAGTTTTGGTTTATTCAGGATAAGTTTTTAATATTGTTTGTGGTCAAGGTTTAATGTTTTTTAGGGATTAGGGTTTGGGGTTGCATGGGGATGAATATTTATGTAGTTTTTTGGTTGAGGGTTTGCGTTTTTTTGGATGAGGGATATGATTTTTTTGGGTTTAGGGTTATGGTTATTTGGGGTGAAGGTATAGGGTTTTTTTCGGGCTGTGGGTTTAGGGATTTTTTAGAGAATAGATTATTTTTGGTAGTCCGGGGTTTAGTGTTTTTTAGGGATGAGCGTGTAGGTATTTTTTGGACAATGGTTTTGGGGTCTTGGGAACAAGGGTTTAGGTTTCTTGGGACTAAGTTTTTTTTGTTTTTTGTCGATGTGGATATTGGGTAATTTGGGTATTAGATTTTAGGGTTATTTAGGGCTCAAAATTTATGGGTTTTTAGGCAAAAAATGATTAAGATTTTTTTGAACTATGGGTTAATGGTTTTTTAGATACAAGGGATCGTCATTTTTTTGAGATGAGGATTTAGGTTTTTTTGGTGCTATGGTTATGGTTTTTTATGGATGAGGTTTTGAGGTTTTTTTGGGATGAATATTTACGGAAATTTGGGGACAAAGCATTCAAGATTTTTATGAATGAGGGTTTACAATTTTTGTGGACAAATGATTTTGAGGTTATTTAGTGATTAGGGTTTAGTGATTTTCCTATCTAAGGTACTGGTGTTTTCTTCTTGGGGTTTTTTGGTGTTTGGGATGAGGGTTATAATTTTTTTATGGTTGAGTGTTTGAGGTTTTTAGGGGGATGTGGGATTATGGTTTTTCGGGACTCGGTTTTTGGGATTTTCATGGATAAGGGTTTAGGGTTATTTATATATAGGGGTCTTGGTAATTTTGTGGATAATAGTATTGGATTTTTTAGGAAATGATGGTTTATGGTTATTTTATACTAAGGGATTGGTGTTTTTATGGGAAAATGTATTGGTTTTTTTAGGATGAGGGTTTAGGGTTGTTTGGGGATGAGGTTTTAGGGTTTTTTGGGTTGAGGGTTTGGGGTTTTTTGGGAGATTATTCTTTTGGTCTTTTTCTGTATATGGGATTGGGGTTTATTGGGGATAAGGTTTTGGGTTTTTTTAGAGATGATAATTTTGGGGTTTGGGGGTTGACGTTTTCTGGGTTTTTGGGGATGATGGTTTTGGGTTTTTTTCGACTGAGGGATTCATGTTTCTTTGGGAGGAATTTTTTTTAGTTTTTGGGATGATAGTTTTGGGATTTTTGAGGTAAGGGTTTGGGGTTGTTTCAGAATGAGTTTTTAGGGTTTTTTAGGGATGTGGATTTTCATTTTTTTGGATGAGGCTTTATAGTTTTCATGCATAATATATTTGAGTTTTCTAGAGTCAAGCGTTTGTTCATTTTTGGTGTTGAGGATTTAGGATTTATTGGGGATAAGGGTTTAGAGTAATTTTTTGTTGGGGGATTAGGGTTATTTGGTACTATTATTTATGTTATTTTCGTTCTAATTTTTTAGGCTTCATTCAAGTTATGGTTTTAGGTTTTTTGTGGGGATGAGGTTTTAGGGTTTTTTAGTGACGAGGGTATATGTTTTTTTCGAGACGAAGGTTTTTTGTTTTGGGGGGGTGAGGGTTTAATGTTTCTTGGGGATGATGGTTTTGAATTGTTTTTCACTAAGGGTTTGGGAATTCTTGGAACAACGAGTTTAGGGATTTTTGGGGAGGAGGGTTTTGAGTTTTTTATGATGAAGGAATTGGGGTTTTTTGGGATAAGGGTTTAGTGGTTTTATGGGGATGAGGGTTTAGGGTTTTTTGGGATGAAGGTTTAGGGTTTATTGGGTCTTATGGATTGGGATTTTTTTTCAGATGAGATTTATGGATTAATTGGGGATGAGGGTTTCAGTTTTTTCAACGATATGGGGTTGGGGATATTTTTGGTATGAGTATTTAGATTTTTTGGGTAAAAGCGTTTTTGGTTTTTGGTGTGGAGGGTTCATGTTTTTTTGTGGATCATAGATTAGGGATTTTTGGGTCTACGTTTTTAGGGTTTTCTATTAATGAGGGATTAGTGTCTTTCTAGGAAGAGGGTTTTTGGTTTTTTGGGCTGTTTTTTAACAATTTTTTGAGGTTATGTGTTTAACATAACATTTGGATGAGGTTTTATGGTTTTTTTGGATAAGAGATAGTGGTTCTTTGGAGATAAGGGTTTCATGTTTTTTTGGGTGAGGGTATATAGTTTTTGGGTTAGAGGGTTAAGGTTATTTGGGGGTGATGGTTAATGTTTTTTTTGGGATGATGTTTTTGGTATTTTTTGGGTTCGAGGGTTTAGGGTTTTTTGGGGCTATGAGTTTTGCATTTTTTGTGACGATGAATTGTGGAATTTTTGGGATTAAGGTTTAGGATTTTATGGGGATTAGGGTTTAGTGTTTTTGGGGATATGTTTTAATAATTTTTTGATGCACAAGGTGTAGGATTTTGTTGATAATGGTTTTGGGTAATTTGGCACCAAAGGATTCTGGATTATTGGGACCATGGGTTAGAATTTTCTAGGTCCAAGGGTTTATATTTTTTTGTGGAAATGATTTATGGTTTATTGGGGGTTAAATGAATTTTTTTTTGAGGATGAGGGTTGATGGTTTTTTTGGGGTGAGTGGTTGGGGTTTTTTGGTCAAGGGTTTAGGGTTTTTTGGAGCCACGTATTTAAGGGTTTAAGGGATGTGGGTTAATGTTGTTTATGAGTCTGAGGGTATAGATTTTCTATAGTATAATGGTTTCTATTTTTTAGGGATGAAGGTTTATAGTTTTGTTATTGTTTATAGTTTAGGATTTTTGGTCTCAAGTGTTAAATACTCTTTGGGGATGGGGGTATAAGATTTTTGAGGGATGATGGTATCATGTATTTTGAGAATGAGGGGTTACAATTATATTAGCCAAATGGTTTAGGCTTTTGGTGGCTGAGGGACTACTGTTCACATCATAGAGGGTTTTTCATTTTTTGGGGGTGGGGTTTAATTTTTTTTTCTGGGGATGAGGGTTTAGTTTTATTATGGATAAATGTTTATTGATTTCAGGGGTTGTGGTTATATGTTTTTTCCTATATGGATTTTGTGATTTTTTGGAATGAGTGTTTTGGGTTTTTTTGAGGATGATGATTTCACATTTTTTGAGCTGAGGGTATAGGGTTTTTTGGGGATCATTTTTTAGGGTTTTTTGGGTTTGGGGTACATGAGTTTTTTTGGGAAAGAGGGTTTGTAGTTTTTTGTGCCTGAGGTTTTATATATTTATAGGGATAAGGAATTACTGTTTTCTAAGGATTTGGGTTTATATTTTTTAGGAGTTGTGGGTTTAGTGTTTTGAAGGGCTATGTATTTATTTTTTTCTAGGGATGACGATTTTGGGCTTTTTGGGGTTGTGGGTTTATGATAATTTAGGGAGGATTCATTATTATATTTTTAGAACTATGGGTTTATGGTATATTGTGGAAGATTTTATTGTATTTTTTATGGTTGTGGTTTTAGAGTCTTTTGCGTATGAGGGTTATGGGGTTTTTGGGATGAGGTTTTTATGTTTTTTGGGTTTGAGTGTTTGGGATTTTTTTGATTTATAGTATAGGGTTTTCTAGGAATGAATTTTTAAGGTCATCTGGGGATGAGGGATTAGGGTTTTTTGGGTCTGTGGGTTTAGATTAATTTGGGGATGTGGATTTAGGGTACTCAAGTGATAAGGATTTATGGTGTTTTTGGTATGATGGTTTATGGTATTTTGGGGTTGAGGGTCTAGGGTTCTCTAAGGATGTAGTTTTTGTGATTTCTAGGACTGTGGGTTTATGATTTATTTAGGTGGAGGGTTAGGGTTTTATATTATTAATAGTTTAAGGATATATAGGGGCATAAGAGTAATGTTTTCTAAGGGTGGTGGTTTATGATTTTCTTTGAGTAAGGATATATGGTTTTCTGGGGTAGTAGGTTTAGTGTTTTTTGTGGATAAGGATTTAGGTTCTTCATAGTGTAGGCTCTATATGGGGATGATGGTTTATAATTTTCTTATTTTAAGGGTTTAGGGTTCTATGGGCTAGGGGTTTAGTGTATTTTGAGGGCGAGGGTTAATATTTATCTAGGGTTGCATGTTTATGTGTTTCTGGGGATGAGGTTTTAGGTATTTATGGGGATGAGGGTTTAGTGTTTTCTTAGGATGAGGGTTTACCATTTTCTATGGATGATGTTTTAGGGTTTTATAATTCTGAGGTTTTATATTTTTCTTGGGATGAGGGTTTAGGGTTCCCTGGGGAAGATGTTTTTCGGGCTTATGGGGATGAAATTTTATGGTTTTTGGGGAAGGGTGTCTAGGGATTTCTAGGGATAAGGGTTAATGATTTCTAGGGATGTTTTTTTATGGTTTTATAGGTTTGAGGGATTCAGTTTTTATAGGGTTTAGGGTTTAGGGTTTTCTAGGGATGATGTTTTATGGTTTTATGGGTTGTGGGTTGTGGGTTTTCTAGGGATTAGGGTTGAGGGTTAATTTTTGTAAAAGGTTTTAGGACTTCCAAGGCTCAGGGTGTATTGTTTCCTTGGGATGAGGGTTTAACATATTTATGGGAATAGGATTTATGGTTTTCTAGGACTGATGTATAATTTTTTATATTTTGATGGTTTTGGGTTTTCTCGAGTGGATGGTTTTTGGTTTTCGATGGATGTGGGTTTGGGGTTTTTTCAAGATAATGGATTTTGGTTTTATGGGGTGAGTATTTAGGTTTTTATAGGGATTATTGTTTCGGGTTTTATTGGGATGAGGGTTTAGGGTTTTTTGGGTACGTGAATATGGATTTTTGGGGCCGACAGTTTATTATTTCATTGGGATAACGGTTCAGGATTTTCGAGGGAAGATGATTTTTTAGAGTTTTTTAGGGATGATTTTTTATGGTTTTCATTTGATTAGGTTTTTGGTTTTTTTATACTGTATCAGGGGTATCTGGGGATGAGGGTTTAGGGTTTTCTCTGGTTTAGGGGTTATGTTTTTCGGGGCCTGATGGTTTTATGGTATTGTAGGAATGAAGATATTATACTTTTTGGGGATACGGTTTTATGTGTTTTTGGGGTTGAGTGATAATGGTTTTTTTGGGTTGTGGTTTAGTCTCCTCTAGGTTTGAGGGTTTATTTTTTTAGGGGGTGAGGTTTTAGGGGTTATTGGGTCCAATAGTATATGGATTTAGGGGAATATTGTTTTCTAGGAATGAGGGTTTGGGGGTTAGGGGGAATAGGTACTGGGTTCTACTATGGAACTATGTTTTGGGTTCTATGGGGATGAGTATTTGGGGTTTTCTAGGGATAAGGGTGTCAAATATTCTAGGTTTAAGGGATTAGGGTTTTCTAGTGGTGAGGGTTTAGGGTTTTTTTTGGGATTAGGGATTTGATTTTTCCATGATTGAGGGTCTTGTTTTTTTAGAAGAACGTGGGTTAATTGATTTTTGTGGATAAGTCTTTATTATTTTTTGGTGATGAGGATCAAGGAATTTTGGCGTATAAGGGTTGGGTTTTTATGGGGGGATAATGATTTTTGGTTTTTTGGACATGATGGTTTCGAGTATTTTTGGGATGAGGGTTTAGGGTTTTTTGGGGATGATGGTTTAGGATTTTTTGGGGATCAGGGTTTAGGGTCTTTTGGGGGATGGTATTTAAGTTATTTTGTGGAAGTGGGTTTATATTCTTAAGAGGCTGATGTTTTATATTTTCAATTGAATAAAATTTTGTGTTTTTTGGGAGTAATGGTTTAGGATTTTGTGGGGCTCAGTGTCTAGGTTCTTCTATGTATATGGGTTAAGGGCCTTCAGGGGATGAGGGTTTAGGGTATTTGATTATTGAGGGTTTCGGGTCTTCCTGGGATGAAGGTGTGGTGTTTTTTAGGGATAAAGATTTGGGGTTCTATGTGGTATCAAGGAAACCGTTTTATGGGGATGATGTTTTAGTGGATTCTTGGGATGAGGGTTTAGGGTTTTCTAGCGACGAGGGTTTGGTGTTTCTTGTTGCTACGGGTTTAGGTACTTATGGGGATGGGATTTAGGATTTTCTAGGAATAAGGGCTTAGGGTTTTCTTGGTATTGGGGTTTATGGTAAAATGGCGATTAATGTTTCAGATTTTGTTGGGAAATGTTTTTAGGGTCTTTTAGGGATGAGGCTTTAGGGTATTTTGGGGATGATGGTTTTGGGTTTTCTAGGTCTGAGGGTTTCCTGTTTTCTATGGCTGAGTGTTTAGATATTTATAGGGATGTGGATTTAGGGGTTTCAGGGGATGATGATGGTTTATTGGGACACATGTTTAGGGTTTTATGAGGCTTAGCGTTTAGGGTTTTATTGGGATGTGGGTTTAGGTTTTTCATAGTATGAGGGTTTAGGTTTATCATGTGACCAGGGTTTATGGATTTCTAGGTATGATGTTTTATGTATTTCTATGGAAAAGGTATTAGGTTTTTCTGTGGTTGAGGGATTAGGGTATTAATTTCCCAAGGGGTTCCTGTTTTCTTGGTCTAGGAATCTATGGATTTCCTGGGCTAAGGGTTGAGGGTTTTCCTGGGATGAGGGTTCAAGGTTTTCAGAGGATTAGGGTTTATAGAATTCTGAGGCCATGTGTTGAGGGTTTTTTTGGGATGAGGGTTTCAGGGTTTATGGGGAAGATGGTTTAGGTTTTTATAGGGATGTGGGTTTATGGTTTTTGGTGCTGAGGGTTTATGTTTTTCTAGGGGTGAGCGTTTAGCGTTTTTTGGGTTGAAATGTTTTGGGATTTCTTGGTCTAAGAATTTGGTGTTTTCTGGGGATGATGGGTTTGTTTTTATATGGATGATGGTATTTGGTTATCTCTGGGAAAGGGTTTATGGTTTTCTAGGTCTATGGTTTTATGGTTTTATGGTGCTGGGGGTTTATTGATTTGTGGGTTTAAGGTATTTTATGGTAGTGGGTTTATCGGTTTTTAAGGATTTCTATGTATGGAGGATTAGGGTTTTTACTTCTCTCGGGATGAGTGTTTAGGGATTTTTGGGTCCATGGGTTTAGGATTTTCTAGGGATTAGGGATTAAGGTGTTCTGGGGATGATGGTATTTAATTTTTTGGGACTTTTTTTTTGGGGTTTAGGGGATTATGGTTTAGGGTTTACTAGGGATGAGTGTTTACGGTTTTTTCAGGAGGATGTTTTAGGTTTTTTTTCTGATGAGGGATTAGGGGTTTTGGGGTTATAGATTTAGGGTTTTTGGCTCTACTTGTTTAGGTTTTTATGTGGAGGAGGGATTTGTGGTTTTTTAAGACTGAGGGTTTTATGGATTTTAGAGAGGTTGTTTAGGGGTTTATGGGGATGAGTGTTTAAGGGTATATGGGGATGAGGTTTTTCAATTTTATGGTGTTGAGGGATTACCGTTTTCTTGTGGTGGGGGTTAAAGTGTTATTAGGGCAGATGGTTTATGGTTTTCTAGTGATGAGGGTTTAGGGTATTTTGGGTAAAGGGTTTCTGGGGTTTTAGGTTTTGGTGGATTCATGTTTAGGGTTTTCTGGGGATGAGGGTTTGTGGATTTCTAGGTATGAGAGTTTTGGGTTTTCTAGGGATTAGGGTTTTGGGATTTATAGGGTTATGATTTTATGATTTTTTAGATCACGGGGTTTAGGGTTTTCTTCGAATGATGGTTTAGGCATTTTGGGGGATGAGGTCATTGGGTTTTATGGAGATAAGGATTTATGTTTTTATGGTGATAAGGGCTGAGGGGTGTTTGGATGAGGTTTTAGGGGTTTTAGGGCTATGAATTGAGGTTTTTTAGGATGACTCTTTACGATTTTTTGGAGCTGATTTTGGAGGGTTTATTTAGCGATGAGGGTTTATGGTTTTTTGAGGTTGAGGGTTTATGTTTTTTGGAGCCCAAGGTATAGGGGTTTTGGGGATGATGTTGTATTGTTTTTAGGGTTGAGGGTATAGGGTTTTCATTGGATCGAGATTTTTTATAGTTTTTTCAGATAAGGGGAGAGGGTTTTTTGGGTATGAGTGTTTGTGATATTTTTGGGATGATGGTTTTGGGATGATGGTTTTGGGTTTTGGGGGATTTGGGATTTAGGTTTTTCTTGGAAATTATGGTTTAATGCTTTTATGGGGTTGATGTTATTGTTTTTAGGAATGAGGTTTGAGGGTTTTGTGGGAATGAGGGTTGAAGGTTTTTTGGTTTGAGGGTTGAGGGTTTGATGGTGCTGAGGTCTGAGAGTTGATTGGGGTTGGTTTTTGTGGTTAAGGGATGCAGGTTTTTTGGGGGCTGAGGGATGAGGCTTTCTTGGGGATAAGTGTAGAGGGTTATTTGGGGAGATGTGTTTAGGTTTTTTTTTTGTGTTAGAAGGGTTGAGGTAATTGGGGATGATGGTTTAGGATTTTTTGGGGATAAGGGGTTTGGGTATTTCAGGGATGAGGGTGTAGGGTTTTTTTCGGCTCAAGGGGTCACATTCTCCTAGGCTACGAGATTGGGGTTTTTTGGGGTTAGCAGTTTGGGGTTAGTTGGGACGAAGGATTAGGTATTTTTGAGGATGAGGTTGTGGGGATTTTTTAGGGGTATGGTTTTGATGATTTTTAGTGTAGATGGATCATGGTTTTTTTGGGGATAATGGTTTAGGATTTTTTGGGGATTGAGGGTTTGGAATTTTTTGGGGATGATAGTTTTGGGTTTTTTAGGTCATTGGTTTTAGAGTTTTTTTGTGGTTGGGGGTTTGGGGGTTTTATGGCCAAAAGATTGGGGTTTTTTAAAGGGGTAGGTGTTTCTTGGGGATGGGGGTATGGGATTTTGTAGATTTAGTCATTTGGGTTTTTATGTCTGAGTCATTAGGTGTTTTTGGGGATGAGGTTTTGGGGTTATTTTGGGGCTAATAGTTTATATATTATTAGGGCCGAGGGTTTATGGTTTTATTGGGGATTAGGGGTTAGGGTTTTATGGGATTCAGGGGAAAGGTATTTTTGGGGATTATGGTTAAGAATTTTATATGGGGAAGAGGGTTTAGGGTTTTTTGGGTTTGAGGGTTTTTGGGTTTTTGGGGTGAGGGTTTAATGTTTTTACTGCTGAGGGTTTAGTGTTTCTTGGGGATGAGGGTTAATGGTTTTTGAGTTTTTTTGGGATGAGGGTGGAGGGTATTTTTGGGATTATTGGTTGGTGTTTTTTGGTGTTTAGGAATTAGTGTTTTTGGGGATGACTGATTAATATTTTATGGTGATGATGGTTTAAATTTTTTTTAGTGATGAGGGTTTGGGTTTTTTTGGGGCTGAGGGATGAGGGTTTTATTGAGGATGTGGTTTTGTGTTTTTAGGGGATTAGAGTTGGTGTTTTTTGGTCCTGAAGGTGTATCATTATTTGGGATGAATGTTTAGGGTTATTTGGGGATGAGGGTTTCATGTTTTTGGGGGATTTGGCTTGCATGTTTTTTAGGGATGAGGTTTTAGGGTTCAGGGGGGCTTGTGGTAGTTGATATTTTGTCGATGAGTGTGAGGGTTTTTTCTAAATAATTGTTTGGGATTGGTTGTGGATGATGGTTTGGTGTTTTATGGTATATGGGTTTACGTTTTTTGGGGTGCTGTATTTGGGATTTCTTGGTGAAAAGGGTTTGTGGTTTTTTGGGCCTTTGGTTTTTTGGATTTTTGGGGATGAGGGTTTCGGTATTTTTAGGGATGAGGTTCTGGGGTTTTTTGGTGGGGACACTGTTGGATTTTTTTTTGGATAAGGGCTTATGTTTTTTTATGCAATGCGTTTGGGTTTTTTTATACATGGCATATGGTTTTTATTGGGATAGGGGTTTGAGATTTTTTGGGGCTGAGGGTTTTGGATTTTTTGGGATAAGTCTTTTGGTTTCATTAGTGATGAGGGTTTTGGTGTTTTTAGGGGCTGATGGTTTTATGTTATTCGGGAAAAGGTTTAGTTTCCTCTGGACGAGGGTTTCTTTTTTTCATGTGTTGACACTTTTGGGGTTTTGGGGTGAGGGTTTAGGGTTTTTTGGGGTGAGGGTATGGGATTTTTTGTGGTCCGGGCATAGGGTTTTATGTTGTTGTGGGTTTGGGGTTTTTTGTGGATGAGGGTTTATGGTTTTTTTGGGATAAGGGTTAGGGTTTCTTAGAGATGAGGATTTTTGGTTTTTTGGGCTGAGGGTTTAGGGATTTTCAGGGATGAGGTTTTAGAATTATTTTGGGACGAGGGTTTAGTTAGTTTTTCTTCTAGGTTTTAGGTTTTTTTTGGTTCTATGGGTTACAGTTTCTTGGAGATATGGGTTTAGGGATTTTTTGTGATGAGGGTTTAGGCTTTTTTTGGGTTTGGGGTTTTATAGTATTTTGAGATGAAGGTTTTGGAATTTTTGGGTGGAGATTTATAGTTTTTTTTGGGAAGAGGGTCTCTATTTTTATTACACTACGGTTTTGGGGTTTTTTAGGGACGTGGGTTTAGGGTTTTTTGGGATTGAGTGTTTAATTTTTATAGTGACTATGGATTGGGGTTTTTGGGTATGATGGATTAGTGTTTTTTAAGGGATGGGGGATTATGAATATTATGGCCCAGGGTTTAGGGTTTTCTGTTGATGAGGGTTTAGGATTTTTATGTGTGAGTCATTGAGATTTTTTGGGATGAGTGTTTAGGATTTTTTGGGAATGAGGGTTTGGGTTTTCTTGGTGTTGATGGTTTGTGTTTATTTATGCATAAGGGATTAGGATTTTATGGGGGCGAGGGTTAAGTTATTTTGTGGGATCAATATTTATGCTTTTTGGGGTGTTGAGGGTCTAGTTTTTTTTGGGGATGAGGGGTTAGGGTTTTTTAGGGATTGGGGTTTCTGATTTGGTGGCTGAGGGTTTATGGTTTTTTTAGCAATGAGGCTTTAGATTTGTTTGTGGCTTGGGGTTTATGGTAATTTTGGGCTAAGGGTTTTGGGTTCATTGGGGTAGAGGGTTTTATGTTTTTAAGGGGCGATGATTTAGATTTGATTATGTTGATGCGTAATAGTAATAAAAGAATAAGTTTAGTTGATGCCATTTGTTTGAAAGGAAGGTTTATTTAATTTGGGAATTAGGATTAGAGAACCCTAGTGAAACCCATAGTATGAGACTAAGTATATATAAGAACACAAGAAGAGATTCTAAACTTTTGGATCCAATAAGATATTACTTTATAGTTAAGTTTACAAAAGGATTGATTTCTGATGACTTTTTGGCTTATGTTTTTTTCTATCCTTTTCTATTATAGGAAATGATGGGAACCATGACAAACTAGGCGAACAACCCGTTCGAGGGGAAATGCAATGATTGTCGGAATGACATCCCCAATGCATTGGGAGGTGGAGTTCAAAATTTCATGGCGATTATTACCCAACTATCCAATGTTATGAATAATAACATGAATAATGTGGAATGTCCTCATTCACCACAGAGGGAGAAACCAACTATCAATTGATTTATCTGGCAATGACTGTTGACGTTTAGTGGATCTTGAAATCCTCAAGGTGTGGTACAGTGGTTTAACTCGATGGAGTATAAATTTTCTATGATTCACTGTTATATGATGGAGAAGGTGAATCTAGTAATTTATATTCTACATGGAGAGGCCGATCAATGGTGTAATTTGATAAGGAACACCAAGATGATACACAAAATTGAACAGATGGATTGGGAAGACATTAAGATAATTTATCTTAAAAAGTATTTCCCTCAAACTCTTTGAACTATGATATAGAGAGAATTCATAGAGACGAAGGAAAAGGAAGGATAATCTTTCATGTCCTATGAAGAAAACTTTACAAGGCTTGCAAGGTATGATTCAGGTTTTGAAAATCAATAATGATAACAAAACTGATAGATTTTTAGTTGTTTAAAACCACCCCATTGAAAGACACTTGTAATTAGAGACATTTTGAGTTCTGAATAATTTGATTGATGTGTTATAAATGTGGATATGGAGTTTGGATAATAGTCCCCTTGTTATGGTGATATGTAATGAAAGATGGATTTTCAAGCCGGAGGATCTAGTGAGAAAGGTGGAATGAAAAGTCAACCACCAACATGTCAAAAATATGGGTAGAAGCATCATGGGAACTGCCTCAAAGGGATGAGTAAATGATTTAAGTGTGGGATATAATGACACCAAGATCATGAATGTCAAAAATACATGAAAAGGTAGGACACAGTTTTGGAATAAAGGAGAGAACCACCCGGGTTCTAATGCTACAACTATAGGGAGAAGGGTACCCTGAATGATAGTGCACCAAACCATGACATATCGAGGGTAATCATTATCCTCATCCGCTAAATCCAAAGGAGAATGGGAAATATTATTCCATCACTACTAAAAAAGTGGAGCAAGATAATGAAGTCATAAATGGAACACTTATTATTCAATCAAGAATGGAAAAAGTTTATTTTGATTCTTGTCTATACATTCCATTATATATTGAATGCTTTCGTGAACTATTGAATTGAAGCCCCAAAAATTTTATGTATTGATATCTATAAAAAAACATTGTGGTGAAATCATTGCACCCCAATTGTCGGACTCTTATTCTATCAGTGTATGTGGGAAGGTTCATCTAGTGAATTTGGTAATACTTCCCTTGGTGGAATTCAACTCTATACTAGGAATCTATTGGATCTCATTATATAGAGCACATATAAACTATCGGGAAAAGGAAATATAATTTCATATTCCAAATCATCACATTATCCTCTAAAAATTCAATGATGATAATGAATCTCCTTTGAAAAATCCATCAATGTTGTGGGTTTTTTCCCTATGAATAAGAATTCCACACTCAAATGGTTGAGTTAATGGAAGGTATCAACCGAGGGGAAATTACAATTGTGAGGGAATACAGTGACGTATTTCTTGAAGAGTTACCTAGAATACACTTAAATAGTGAGGTTGAGTTCTAAATTTAAATCATACCTAGAGCTACTCATATCATTTTATGTCCTTGTAGGATGGAGCCTATCAAAATGTAGGTGTTATAGAATTAGCTGCAAGAGAATTTGGATAACAGATTTCTACACCCTAATGAATCACCATGGGGTTCTCTAGTGCTATTTGTCAAGAAGAAATCTGGATCAATGTGGTTGTGTATTTATTATCAAGAACTCAACAATATCACCATAAAGAACATGTATCATCTTCAAAGGATTGAAAACTTTTTAGATCAGTTGGGAGGAGCTCGATACTTCTCAAATGTGGATCTAAATTCTGGATATCATCAGTTAAAGGTGAAGAATGAAGTTATTTTGAAGACTGCATTCTGTATAAGGTATGAGAAATATGAGTTCCGAGTGAATCCCTTTAAACCTACAAATTCCCATGAAATCATCATGGATTTGATGAGTAGAGACTTTAGACAATATATTGAAAAATATGGGGTAGTGTTTATCGCAAATATTCACATATACTCCAAGAGAAAGGATGAACATGAAAAACATATATGGATTGTGTTTGTGACTTTGAGGAATGATATTTTTAATGCTAAGCTCATAAAATATTACTTTTGGATGCAAAAATTCACAATATTGCGACATGTGATCACAAGTGAGGGAATTTCTATGGACCCTGCCAAATAACAATGGGGATTGAAGAATCACATAGACCCTATAGTGTCATGAAAATATGCTCATTTACTATCTGAGTAGGGTACTATCATTATTTTGTAAGACATTTATTGTGATTCTCAGGCCTACTAACATAGTTAACAAGGTAAGGGGTAAAGTATGTCTGGACAAATGAATGTGTTGAAAACATCAAGGAGTTAAAGAGAAGGTAGATCATAGACCTGTATGCACATTACCAAAAAGTGGAGAATGGTTTTTGATATATAGTTATGCTTACAATAAGGTATTGGGTTGTTTAATAATGAAAAATGACAATGTGATAGCCTACGCTTCACGATAAGATCCACTAGAAGAACTACCCTACACATGATCTCAAGCTAGCAGTTGTGATTTTTTCCTTGAAAATATGGAGGTTCTACCTCTATGGTGAGAAGTGTGACATATATACCTATCAAAATATCATAATTTATATATTCACACAAAAGTATCTCAACATGTGTCAAAGGAGATTGTTATATCTTAGGAAAGAATATGATTGATCTATTCACTATTATCTCGGAAAGGTGAACAAGTTTGGTGATCCTCTATGAAGAAAAGAACCTGCTACTCTATCCATGATGTAGATTAAGAACGACCCTATCTTTATGGATATGGAATGTATTGATTTGGTAATCATAATGTTAGGTAATAAATCCTACCTTTACAAAATTATTTCACAACCATTTATCCACGAAATGATTAAGGAGGCCCATAGGGATGATCTAGTGTTGGAAAAGAAGTTGAATGCAGTAAAGAATGTGAAGCTGTAAGAGTTCCATATTGATGATGATGGTGAAATTTGGTTTGTAATGAGGATTTTTGTTCCATAATCACCATGTATAAGTAATAATATATTGGATAATGGAGAAATATCAACATTCCTTATCCATCATAGAAGCACGAAGATATACTATGATCTCCGAGAACACTTCTAGTGGGAAAACATGAAGATGGAGATTCTGGAATATATCTCAAGGTACATGATATGTTAGGATGTTAAAGCAGAGCGACAAAAGTGAAAAGGGATGATACAACCATTTCCTATATCCATATCAAAATGGGATAATTTCACCATGGAATTTTTCATGGGTCTCTCGAAGACATCCAATGGATATAATGTGATATGGGTTGTGGTGGACCGAATCACCATGACTTCCAACTTAATCACTATTCTAGAAGTCATCTATGTTGAACAATATGATAATATATATGTGAAATATGTGTTGTGACTTCATGGTGTTCCAATATCTATTTTCCCCAATCATGATCCAATTTTCACATCTAAATTCTAGAGGAGACTTCAAAATTAATTGAGTAATTTATTAAAGGTAAGCCAGACCTATCACTAAAAAACTGATGGCCATTATGAAAGGAATGTTTAAGTGGTCAAAGATATTCTTACATCCTTCCCTATAGTATTAAAAGGTGTATGAGATAATAATATCCCATGGTTTGATTTATTATACAAAATCATCTTCCACAAGAGTATCCAGATGGCTCCATATGAAGCACTGTATGGAAAGGGATGTAGAACTATAACCTATTGGGTTGAAGATGGATAAATAAAGATACTTTGACCTGATCTTGTGAAAGATATGGATTAAATGTTTCAAGCCATCTAGCAGTATATGGATGCTTCTCAGAGACATAAAAAGTGCTATGATTAAAGCTCTTTAAGGTACATGGAGTTCAACGTTTGAGGTAAAGTCTTTCTTCAAATATCCCCATGGAAGAGAGTGATGTAGTTTGGAATGAATGTGAAGCTAATCCCAAGGGACATTGGCCCCGTTGAGATCCTTGATCACATAGGATTCGTGGTATATCATCATGCACGCCCGCAAAATATGGATCGAGCTAATGATGTGTTCCACGTATCATTTCTGAGGAAGTACATACCAGATCCTCCACATATAATAAACTCAGAGGTGGTACAACTAGAAGATGACGTCTCTTACGAGGAGCATCCAATAATGATTCTAGACTAGAGGGATAAGTTTCTTTGCAACAATACAACACACTATTTCAATGTGTTGTAGAGGAAATATAAGTATAAATAAGCAACTTGGGAACCAAATTAGGAGATAAAGGAGAAGTATTGATGATTTTTTATGTAAAATGTAATTTCAAGGGAAAAATTTCAAAATGGGGGATGAATGTAATGACCTAATGTTTTATCAATGGAAATTATTATTTTTATAATTATGACACCTAAAATAAAATTGGGAAACACAATGAAACAACATTCTTAAATGAACTACTAAATACTTTGTGACCTTTATAGCAAACCCATTAAACATAATTTTTCCACTTCTGTGTTTTGAATTTTGAAATTCTGACATACACAATTGTGATTAGTGTGATATTTAGGGTCTGATAGGAGAAACATAAATTTTTGTCAATAGTAACTTAACCTTATGAATAGTAATGTTTCCAATATGAATAGTAATACTACCATTATGAAGTGTCAACTGGCCAATAGAATTGTAGATACCTCAGTGAATGAATAAATAAACTTGATCCATCTTATAATTTACAATATGATATAAAAGTAAATAAATATTTAAAAAATTATAAATTTAGTGTTGGCATTTTTTAAGTCATAAAAAATAATTACATTTTAATGATTATTTTAAAAACATAAAAGAACAATTTTTTTTTATAAAATTTATTCCTAAATTAATATTTTGATGTCCTATGACATTAATATAATTTTATGAGACCTTAAGTAATATTTAAATTTGTTATAAAATATGTTTTAATTTTGAAATTGTGTAATTTCCAAATAAATTATAATATTAATTAAATATAAAATTACTCATATATATATAATTATATTCTTAAAATGGAGTAAATTTTTTAAATCTACATGTTGAAAAATGTTTATGGTGATATTTTGTGATTTTTATTAAATATTGGAATATTTGGTGAATATTGGAATTATATAATATGTGATATATATACATTAGAAGAAAAATACACAATTAATTGATTCATAGATGATGTATGAACCATTGGTTATAAATCACATTCTCATGTTACTATATTTAGTTTGAAGAGTCAATAATATTTCTTGTCTTGAGAAAAATAATAAACTAATGATTAAAATAAATAGAAACCACCCCAATCCTCCACTATAAATACCATCTTTCATCCTATCTTCTCCTCACACCTCTCAAGATTTGAGTCTTGACTATATTATTCCCTATAATCTTCCCTATTCTGTACCTATTTCTAGGAGCTCTTGGTCTCCTCAATATACCAATCCAAGGTTTCGTTATGAGGATCTCAAGAGGAGAATTCAAGAGGTAAATCCTCTCTCTTTTTCTTTTATTTTCCTTCCAAATTCAATTTATTTTCTTATTATCATGTCACCTACCATCATAAAAATGGCATGAAAAATCCATTACATTACATACAATGGAATTATATAACGTTAATGGCATATCCAACATTAAAATCCTCCCCCTCTCTTTTATCTTAATAATGAAATCATTTCCTGTGATGTGTCAATTTATATACATCATGGGTGATTCACATTATTTTTCCATAATCATATTAAAGGATGTAAATAATACCATTAAATGTTTTAAAACATATTTTAATGTTTATATTATAACACTTTTTATTGTCAGTAAATAAAGTATACTCATAATAATAAATGATAAAACAAAACGACTTCATTGTGTTCAAAAAACCACAAAAATTAACCTAAAAAAATAACCATTAACTTCTATCAAATGAATCATCCTCATAGTGAAAAAAATTATTTTAAAGGTAATTTAATATTCTAGGGGCTCATTAATAATATATAATAACAATTCTATATTTTCATTCTCATTTTAAACAAACATCCACTGATGTATACAAACAAACAGATCATGAAATCTAGGAAAACAATCACTCGTGAATGATGAAATTAAACTTTATAACTCTTAAAAGAACTGTAAAATAACTTAATAAAACCATAATTAATTATAATAATGTATAAAAGGTTCATTAAATGGTAATTAGTGAATCTAATGTGATTATTCATGACATTAAAGGGAATAAATCATTCATAAAAAGGTAAGGGGATTTTTCAAACCCAATGATCTATCATTGGGGTTTCCCTCCTTCACCTCACATTCAGTATGTTTATTCCTTAAAAATAATTTATTTATCATTATTGTAGAATTAATTGGATTTTATGTTTTCTACTTTAGTTTCTTAGAAACATAATTTTTCCAAAATAACTCATCATTCAAAAAATAACACTCATTTTACTTCTCAAGACTGTTTCCTTCCCTCAAGGATGATTATTCTTATATCATGTTTTTTATTTCAAATTTCATTTGAGAACCACATTATTTTGAATATATTCTTAAGAAAATTAACCCATTAATTTCCATAGTTTATTATATGTCCTATATTGTTATATGTTCAATGTGGTTTCCATGATAATGTAAATGTTGTGATGAGATAGGTGCACCCAGAATTATATAACACAATATTACTGTTATGATGTGAAGAGTGAACCTATAATTATATTGAGATCCAATTAATTGGGTAATGTTATGAACCTCATAAAAAAATTGAAATATTCATGAACAAGATTCTATCATTGATCAAAACAATTTTTGGTAGTTGACCACTAAGACATGATTTTTCATTTTTATGAATTGCTACATTCCAAGTTTTTTCTTAGTTTTTCCTCTCAAGAATATGATCCTATGCCTGTTATATTATGACAATGATTATTCTCAACCCATATTATATTATTTCATGTTCATATCTATACTATTACAAGGATTTTATATCACCCTTTTTGATGTATATCCTTAGGTTATTACATGTATTGTGGATAATTAAATGGATTATAAAAATCTAGAGAAGAAGGAAATAAATAAATGTTTATGTTTTATTTTTTAAAATTTATGTATGGTCCTATTTTTCCCATGTTTTTTAACCTTTAGATCCTTGTTTTTTAATTTTTTTATGTTGATGATGCAATATTAAATTATAAAAAAGAAGGGTCACTATATTTTTGGATTGATTTTTTTGGATTTTTTTGAGAGATACGGGTTATTTGGGAATAAGGGAAGTGGTTTTATTAGATATTATGGTTTAATTTTTTTTGAGATGAGGTTTGACGGGTTTTTAGTAAAATTATTGAGGGGTTTTTTGCTGATGAGGGTTGTGGGTTTTTTGGGGATGATGGATTAGTGTTTTTTTGGGATGATGGTTTACTATTTTATAGTGCCGAGGGGTTGGGGGATTTTTTGGATGGGTCCTTAGGGTTTTTTAGGATAAGGGATTATTGTTTCTTGGTAATGATAATTTAATATTATTTAATGGGGATGGTTTATGTTTCTTTAGGGTTGAGGGTTTAGGAGTTTTTTTGGGTGATAGATTATGTTTTTTTCAGGCCAAGTGTCAAAGGGATTTTTGGGGGTGATGGTTTAGTGTTTTTATGATCTTGGAAAATAGGTTTTTCTATGGCCAAGAGTGTGGGGGTTTTTTATGAGGGTTTAGGTTTCTTTTGGGTTGAGTTTTTAGGGGTTTTGGGGTTTTGGGGTTTATGGGTTTTAAGGGCCCAGGGTGTAATTTTTTTTTGGCATAGGGTTTAGGATTTTGTGGGGATAGGTTTTCTTGGTTTTTTGGTGTTTATGTTATAGGGTTTCTTGGGAATGTGGGATTACTGTTTTTGGGCCTGAAGTTTTAGGGTTTTTTGGGCCTTATGGTATTTTATTATTTGGGGCTAATAGGACAGGTTTTTTGGGGGGTTGAAGGATTGGGGCTTTATTGTTCGATGTTTTAGGGTTTTGGGGGGATGAGTGCTTTGTGTTTTTTGGGGCTAATCATTTAGTTTTTTGGGGGGATGAGTGTATCTTCAACTTTTAGGCTAATGGTTTAGAGTTTTTTAGTGTTGAGGTTTTAGGATTATTTGGGGTTAAGGGTTTATTTTTTCTTTATGATGATTTAGGGGTTATAGGGTCTATGAATTTATTGTTTTTTTGGGGATGACGTTTTAGTGTTTTTTCGGAAGTGGGTTGAATGTTTTTATGGATGAGGGTTTAGGGTTTTTTGGGTTAGGGATGAGTGTTTATAAATTTTGGGGTAGTGGTTTGAGGGTTTATTATGGATGGTGGTTCAAGGTTTTCATAAGGGATGATTGTTTAGGTAATTTGGGGGATGATTTTTGACAGTTTTATAGGGATAAATGTGGAAAAGTTATTTTGGATGATGGTTGAGGGTTTTTTTGTGATGACGGATTTGGGGATTGGAGATTTAGATTTTATGGTTTTGTTTGGCTGATGGTTGTGTGTTTTTTTGGACTACAGGTATAGGGTATTTTGGGGATGAGGGTTGAGGGTATTTTTGGGATGATGGTCTAGGGAATTTTTAGACCCCATATTAAGGGGGTTTTTTGTTGATTAGGGTATAATATTTTATAAGGATGATGATTTTTTATTTTTTGGGTAGAGGTTTTAGGGTTTTCTATTGATTAGGATCTATGGTTTTTTTGGATAAGGGTTTAGGGGTATTTTGGGATGGGTGTTTAGTTTTTTGGGGGGATTATGATTTATTATTTTTTGGGGTAGAGGTTCTAGGGTTTTTATGTGCGAGTGTGTAAGGATTTTATTAATGATTGTTTTTTGTTTTCTAGGGCGGCAGGTTTAGGATATTTTATGGCAAATGATTCAAGGATTTTTGGGATAGATGTATATGGATTTTTAGGGTTGATAGATTAGGGTTTTTTGGGATTCATGGTTTATGTTTTTTTTTTGGTATGAGGGATTGGGTTTGTTGGGGCTAAGGGTTTAGATTTTTTGCAGCTATGGTAGGACGGATTTTTTGGGATGAGGGGTCAGGGTTATTCCGAGCTGAGGGATAATGATTATTTGGGGCCCAATATTGAGGGTTTTTGGGGGCCATGGTTGTGGGTTTTTTTGGGATGTCAGTTGATGTTTTATTAGGGAAAATGGTTAAGCCATTATTGGGGCGAAGGGTTGAGGGTGTTTTTGGTTATTAGGGTTTATGGTTGTATTTTGGGAGAAGGTCGAGGTATTTTTGAGGATTATAGTTTATAGTTTTTTAGGCCAGAGGGTTTTGGGTTTTTGGGGGATGAGGGTTTAGGGTTATTTGGGAATGAGTTATTGAGGTTTTTGTTCGGAGTGGATTTATATTTTTTTAGTGTTGAGGATTTATACGTTTATGGGGTTGAAGGATTACATTTTTTTAGGGATGTGGGTTTATGTTTTATGGGGGATAAAGTTTTATTGTTTTTTTATGGTTGAGGGTTTTGGGTTTTGGGCGATGAGGTTTAGGATTTTTTATGGATGAGGTTTTAGGGTTTTCTGGGGATGAGGGATTAGTGATTTTTTTAATGACTATTTGGGGATTTTTGGGGATGAGGTTGTAGGGTCTTTTAGGGATCAGGGTATAAATTTTTTAAGGCTAATGGTTAATGGTTTTTGGGTAATTAGGGTTTAGGGTTTTCAGGGATTAGTGTTTAGGGTTTATTGGGCTGTGGGATTATGGTTTTTTGGGGCTAGAATGTTATGTTTATTTGTGGAAGAGGGTTTTTTAATTTTTGGGTTGTGGGTTTAGTTTTTTTAGGATGTGGGTTTAGTTTTTTTTGAGGATGAGTTCTAAGGTTTTTTGTGGCTGAGGTTTTAAGTTTTTTTGTTGATACGTGATTACTATTTTTGGGGGATGATGGTTTTTGATTTTTGGGGAATATGATTTACGGTTTTTTGGGGCTGTGGTTTTAGGGTTATCTGGGGTTGTGGTTTTCTGGTTATTGTGGATGAGGGTTTATGGTTTTCAATGGTGTGAGGGTTCATGGTTCTCTGGGAATGAGGGTTTCGTGTTTTTTAGGGTTAAGAGTTTTCTGTATTTTGGGGATGAGGGTTTTTTGTATTTTGATTCTTAGGGTTTACTGTATTTTTGGGATGAAGGTTTAGTGTTTTTGGTGGCTCATTATTTTGGGTTTTTTGGTGATGAGGGTTTGGGGTTTTTGAGGATGAGGGTCTATGCGATTGGGAAGAGGGTTTATCGATTATTAGGGTTGAGATTTTATGGTTTTTTGGGGTTCTGGTTTTGTTTAGTTTTATTGGGATGAGGGTTAAGATTTTTTTCGGGCTCCGGTTTTAGTTATATTTGAGGCAGATGGTTCAAGGTTTCTCAAGAGATTTGTTTTTGTGGTTTTTTTAGGATGAGTGTTTTGGGAGTTTTTGGGTTGTGGGTTGAGGGTTGTTTTGGAATGAGTGTTTGGGATTTTTGGTGATGTGGGTTTTTGGTTTCATGGGGATGAGGGGTTTTTGGGGCTATGGATTGAGGGTTTTTTGAGGGTAATGGTTGAAGGAATTTTTTGTATTAGGTTGTAGGGATTTCTAGGAATGTTGGTTGAGGGTTTTTTGGGGATGAGGGTTTAGGGTTTTATTATGAGATTTTAGGTATTTTCTATTTTGTGGGATGAAGGTTTTATAGGGATGATGGATTAGGGTTTTTTTTGGGCAGGATAGTTTTGGTATTTTGGGGTCTGAGGTATTAATATTTTTTGGGTGAGGGTTTATGATTTTTTTTGGATATTTTATTTAGTGTTTTTAGGGATGAAGTTCTAGATTTTTTTGGATGAGGGTTGAGTGTTTTGGGGGATTAGTGTTGAGGTTTTATGGGATTTGATTTTACGGTATTTCATGAGTGCAAGTAGAGGGTGTTTTTGGACTGAGAGATTTCTGTTTTTTGGGGAATAGTGTTTTGGTTTTATTGTGGATAAGGGTTTCTAATTTTTGAGGGATGAGGGTTTTGAGTTTATTTATGGCTAGGGGTTTAGATGTTTTTTGACCTGAGTATATTGTGAGTCTTATAGATGAGGTTTTATGGATTATTTTGGGATGAAGGTTTATGTTTTTTTGTTGTTGAGGGTTTTGGGGTTTTCATGGATTAGGGATTAGGGTTTTTTGTGGATGAGGATTTAGGGTTTTTCTTGGATGGGATTTAATGATTTTTGGGGCTACAGGTTTTGTTTTTTTTTGGTGAAAATTTTATATGGTTTTCATGGTATGATGGTATATATTTTTTTGGGATTATTTTTTTATGGTTTGGTGTGTAAAGGTTTTTGGGGTTTTCAGGATGAGGATTTAGATTATTTTGTACTTAGGGTTTCTAATTTTCTAAGAATGTGGTTTTATGGTTTTTAGGGGATGAGTGTCTAAGGTTCTAGAGATGTGGTTTAGGATTTTCTAGTGCTGTGGGTTTAGGTTTTTATAATGCAGATGGTTAATGGTTTTCCAAGGATGGGGTTTAGGGTTTTTTCATGAATGATTTATAGGTCTTTTATGATCATGTGGGTTTAGGGTAATTTATATATGAGGTATTATGGTTTTCTATAGATTTGAAATTAGTGTTCTCCATTGTAGAGAGGGTAGGTTTTAGGGTTTTCAAGGATTGATGGATTTTTATTTTTGGGGGTTTCTTTTAAATGGTTTTCTACGGTAGGGGTTTATGGTTTTCATATAATTAGGTTTTAGGGTATTCTAGACCTATGGATTTAGGTATTTCTAGTGTTTTGGGTTTAGTGTTTGCTTGGGATAAGATATTATGGTGTTTTGGGGATGAGGGTTAAGGATTTTCTAGTCTTGAGGGATTAGTGTTTTCTAGGTCTGAGGGTTTAGGTATTTCTTCGGGTGAGGGCTTTGTGTTTTCTGGGGGATGATGGATTAGGGTTTATGGGGATGATGGTTTATGGTTTTATTAGGATGATGTTCTAGGGTTTTATATTGTTGAGGATTTCGGGTTTTATGGTACAGAAGGTTTAGGGTTTTCTTGGGTTGAGGGTTTAGGTTTTTTTGGGTTGGGGGTTTATGGTTTTCTATTGCTGAGGATGTAGGGATTTTTGAGGATGTATGTTTAGGTTTATTTTTGGAATAGGATTTATGGTTTTTTGGTGATGGGGGAAAATGTTTTTTTTGGATGATGGTTCAGCAGGTTTTGGGTATGATGGTTCAGGGTTTTTTGAGGCTGACTGTTTAGGATTTTAGGGGATTAGTGTTCCAGGTTTCCTTGGGAGGAGGGTATAGGGTTTTTTTAGTAATGAGGGTTTTGTGTTTTTTGGGGATAAGGTTTCATGTTTTTTGGGGTGTAGGTTTCAAGGTTTTTTTGGTATGAGTGTTTGAGGTTTTTTTTGTAGTTGGTTCAATGTTTTATGGGGAAAAGGGCGCTATGTTCTTTTAGGGATGAGGGTTCATGGTTTTTGGGGTTTGATTGTTTTGGATTTTTTGGCCAGAGTGCATAGGGTTTACTAGGATTAAGGGATAATGATTTCAAGGGATAATGGTTCATGGTTTTTTAGGATAAGGGATCAGGGTTTTTTTTGGGGCTATGGGATTATTATTTTTGAGATAGAGGATTAGTATTCTTTTGGCAGGAGGCGTTAGGGTTTTTTGGGTTAAAAGGATTATGGTTTTTTTGGGAATGGGGGTTTAGGTCCTTTTTTGGGACGGGGTTCGATGATTATTGGTGATATTGGAATGATTTTTTGGCAAATGGTTTAGTCTTTTTTTTGTTGAGTGTTCATGTTTTTTTGTGGATGGTGGTTCTTTTTTTATAGACTATGGGCTCTTAGTTTTTTGTGGTGGATGGTAAATTTTTTATTATGAATGAGTTTTCATAGTTTTTTTAGTTTAGGGTTTAGGGTTTTTTGGCACTAAGGGTTCATTGTTTTGGGGGGTTAATATCTAGTTTTTTCACGAAGGGTTAAATTTTTTTGTAGATGAGTCATTATGTTTTTTCCCAATTGAGGGTTCAATGTTTTTTAGGGATGATGGTTTAATGTTTTTGAGGCTGGGGGTTCAATGATTTTTTGTGGATTAGGGTTCATTTTTATTTGGGGATGATGATAATTGGTTTTTTTGGGATAAGGGTTGAGGGGTTTTTGGGACTGAGTGTTCAAGGTTTTTATGGGTTGAGTGCTCAAGGTTTTTTTTGGGGATGGGTGTTTTTGTATTTTTAGGGGTCAAGGATTAGGGTTTTTGGGGCTATGCGTTCATGGGATTTTGGAGTTGAGGGTTCAAGGGTTTTTTGGAGGTGATGGTTCATGGTTTTCTAGAGATAAGGGTTAAGGGTTTTTTTGTTGATGAGGTTTCATGGTATTATGGGTTTGAGGAATATTTGGTTTTTAGGGATGATGGTTCATGGTTCATTTGGGATTAGGGTTTAATATTTTTTTGTTCAAGATTCAGTGATTTGTGTGCATAAGGGTTTAGGTATTTTTGGGGATTAAGGTTCAATGTTTATTTGGGATAAGTATTATGGGGGTTTTGGGTATAAATGTTCATGGATTTTTTGGGAAGAGGATTTAGGGTTTTTTGGGGATAGGAGTTCATGATTTTTTAGTGTTGATGATTAAAGGTGTTTTGGAGAAGAGGGGATCAGGTTTTTTTGGGGGATGATGGTTTAGGGATCCCATTTAAATGATGATAGGGCACTTTTTGGTCATGTATTTAGGTGTTAGTGGAGATTATGATTCATTATTTTTTGGGGATAAGAGTTCATGGGTTTTTAGGGCGATGGGTTCTTGTTTTTTAGGGCTAAGGGTGTATGTTTTTTTTAGGGGTGAGGTTTTAGGGTTATTTGGCTTGGTTTTCCCATTATATCATTGGGAAGAGTGTTTAGGGGTTTTCATGGTTGTGGGTTTAGGGAATTATAATGATAAGGGTTTAGGGTTTCATTGGTGGAATTTGGTGCACTGTTATTTGGGGTTAAGGGTTTAGAGATTTTGGGGATGATGGTTCACATTTTTTGGGGGATGAGGGTTCTTGGTTTTTTGGGGTAGTTGGTCAATGGTTTGATGAGGTGAGATTTCATGGATTATTATGGATGAGGATTTAGGGTATATAGGGAATGATAGTTTAGCTTTTCTGGGGATAAGGATTCTTGGTTTGTGGTGGTTAAGGGTTCTGGGATTGTTGGGGCTGAGGGTTTAGGGTTACTTGTGGATGATGGTTGAATGTTATTTGGGGGTTAATGTTCAGTGGGTTTGGGGATAATGATTTTGGTCTTTTTTGGTGATGATACATCTTGGTTTTTTTGGAGCTAAGGTTTAATGGTTTTTTTATATCATGATTTAGGGTTTTTGGTAATGAGGTTTTATGGTTTTTATGGACACAGGGTTCTTGGTCCTTTAGGGATGCACTTTCAGGTGTTTTTGTGGATTATGTTTTATGGATTTTTGGGGATAAGGGTTCATTGATTTTTAGTGATGATGGTTTAAGATTTACAGGGTCTGAGGTTTTAGGGTTTCTTGGGGCCAAGGGTTTAGGGTATCATGGGACTGAGGGTTCATGGTTTCTTAGGGATGAGGGTTCATGGTTTCTTGGGGTGAAGTGTTCATGGTCTCATGGGGAATAGAGTTCATGGTTTCAAATGAATGCGTGTTTAGTGTTTTCGTGGATGAGGGTTCAAGGATTATTTGGGATGATGTTTAAATGGTTCTTGGGGTTGATGGTTTATGTTTTCTTTGTAATGAGTGTTTAGGGTTTCTCATTACTGTGGTTTTAGGTATTTTAGGTGATATGGATTCATCGTTTTTTGGGTATGAGGGGTCAGGGATTCATGGTGGGGAGGATTCGAGGATTCATTGGTTTAGGGTTTAGTATTTCCTGGGACTAAGGGTAAAATTTTTATTGGATAAGAGAATTCAGGGTTCCATTAGTCTATGTGTTCAGGTTATCTTTGAGATGGGGGTTCATGGATTCTTTTGGATGGGGGTTCAGTGTTTCTTAGGGCTATATGTTATGTGTTTCTAGGGAATAAGGGTACATCATTTCATGGGGATGAGGTTTAAGGGTTTCTATAGAATGAATGTTCATTGTTTCTTTAGAATGAGGGTTCAGGGTTTCTTGGGGATGAGGGTTCACAATTTCGTAGGTTTTTGGGTTTAGGGTTTCATGGGGATGAGGATTTATGGTTGTAAGGGTTGAGTGATTAGGGTTTCCTGGAGATGAGGGAATAAGGTTTCTTAGGGTTAAGGGATTTAGGTTATTTGGGGCCAAGGGTTTAGGGTTTTTGAGGCTAAGGGTTTAGGGTTTCATGGGGATGATGTTTTAGGGATTCATGGGGATGATGATTTACAGTTTCCTATGGATAATGTTATAGGATTTCATGGGGCTATGTTTTAATGTTTTATGTGGATGATTATTTTTGGTTTATTGAGGTTTTGGGATTAAGGTTATCTAGTGCTGAGGGTTTAAGGGTTCTTGGGACTATGGGTGTAGGGTTTCATGTGGTTGAGGGTATAGGTTATCATGGTATGAGGGTTTATTGTGTCTTGGGGATGTTGGTTTAGGGTTTAATTGGGTTGGGGGTTTAGAGTTCCATGAGGTTGGGGGTTAGGATTTCATATTGTTGAGGGTATATGGTTTCATGACTGACTGACTGAAAATTATTTTTTATTTTATCAAATCACTTTTAAGGGAAAGTGAGAAACCTTAGGTCCATCAAACAACCAAAATAACAGAAAAAAAAAACAGCAAAAGAAACCCTAGCAAAGACTGGTCCTGCCTCTTCCCAGCAACTTAGCATTAAAAGGCCTCCAGGAAAGCATGTAAACTCAGCAAACAGTCTCGTGAAAAGATGCATGGGCATGGATCCAATGGACAAACCAGACCCTTTCAGTCTTCCGCTCCAAGTGACATGCAGTAGTGATGGACTTGTGCTCTAAACCTCATCTAAGGCAAGACCATATCATTGCTGTTGTTGAAACATCCAAAACCACCTCGAGACACACAAACTGAAGAAGAACTTCTCCATAACCAAACATCTCAAGAAAAGGTGAGCACCCAAGCATTAATCAGAAACTGGTAAAGCAGTATTGTTAAAAAACAATTGAATTCTGCCTAATACTATATCCCTAAACAATCTACAGGATATAGTGGATACCTGAATGATTATAAATTTTTTTGGATGAGAATTTTTTTTTTACAGATGACGGTTTGTTGTTTTGTATGGTTGAGGGTTTATGGTTATTTTGGTGTGACGATAAAGTATTTTCTATGGATGAGGCATTTGGGTTTTTTGGTGGATAGGTATTTTACATTTTTTGGGGTTGTTGGATTAGGTTTCTTTTTGGAAAATTTATTAGATATTTTTTGGGCTAAGCATTTCGTGTTTGTTAGGGATAAGAGTTTATCATATTTTATGGATGTGGATTCTGTATTTTATGGGGTTGAGGGTTTAGGTTTTTTTGGGGATAAGGGTTTATGTTTTTTTATGGGAAGAGTGTTGAGGTTTTTTCGGGGAAGTGGGATAATGGTTTCTTTACACTGAGGTATGAGGGTCTTTTGGGGATGAGGTTTAAAGGTTTTTTTGTAAGAGGTTTAATGGTTTTTTTGGGATGTGGGTATTGGGTTTTTAGGGCTGAGGGTTGATGGAATTATGGGTACAATATTTTATGTTCTTGGGTGGATGAGTGTTTAGGGTTTTTTTGGGATGTGGGTTTTTTGGGCTATAGTTTTAGGGTTTTTTGTGAATAATGGCCATGGGTTTTTTTTGATGAGGGTTGAGGTTTTATTAAAGATGATGATTTAGTTTTTTTTTGGGATGAGGGTTGGGGTTGTTTTTGGAGTTTAGGGTTTAGCGGTTTTTTGGAATGTGGGTTGGGGTTTTTTTGGGGATGAGGGTTGACTATTTTTAAGGATGAATTTATCGGTTTTTGGGGATGAGGGATGAGATTTTTTTATAGATGAGTGTTGAATATTTTTTTAATATTAGGGGTTGAGGGTTTTTTGTGGCTTTGGGTTGACAGTTTTTTAGGAAGGAGTGTTTAGGGTTTTTGGGGGCTGAGAAATAATATTTTTGTAGGGATGAGGGTTCGGTGAATTTTATGGGTGGGATTCAGGTATTTTGGGGGATGAGCTATTGGATGAGTGTTTTTTAGGGATGAGGGTTAAGGGTTTTGGGGGGATCTGGGTTACGTTTTTTTTGGTATGAGGGTTGATGGATGTATTGGTCCAGAGGGTTGATGGTTTTTGGGGTTTGAGGGTGAGGTTTTTTGTAGTCTTAGGGATTATAGGTTTATGGATTGTGCATTTAGATTTTCTTTGTGTTGAGGGATTGGGGTTTTTTGGGCCGACTGTGTAGAGTTTCATGGGTTGAGAGGGTAGCGTTATTTTTAGGGATGCTAATTTAATATTTTTTTGGTCTACGGTTTAATGGTTTTTTTTTCAGAAAGGATTGATGGTTTTTTGGGATGTGGTTTGACTATTTTTTGGATATAAGGGTTTATGTTTTTAACTGGGGATAGTGTTTATTGTTTTTGGGGTTGGGGGATGAGGTTTTTTGGGGATATGTTTTGAGATTTTTTTCTGATGATGTATGATGGTTTCTGTGAACACAGATTAAGGGATTATTTGGGGTGAGGATGAGGGTTTTTCTGTGCTAAGGGGTGTCTGTTTTTTTATTGATGGTTTAATGTTTCATGGGGCTACGGGTCGAGGGTTTTTTTGAGGTTAAGATTTTATATTTTTTGGGATGAGGGTTAAGGGTTTTTTGGGACTAAGAGTTATGGTTTTTTAGGCTAATGGTTTAGGGTTTTTTATGGCTGAGCTCTGGTTAAGGTGTTTTGGGGATGGGGTTTGGGGTTTCTTTTGTATTTTGGGATGGGTGGTTTTATGGGGTTGAGGATTGACCCTATTTTTGGGCATTGGGTAGAGGGTTTTTTGGGGATGGTGTTTGAGGGTTTTTTTGGTGATGGTGAGGGTTATTTGGGGCTAAGGGTTTAGGGTATTTTTTGGGTAGTGTGTTAAGAGATTTTTGGGGATGAGGGATGAGGGGTTTTTGGGGGCTTAGGGTCTAGAGTTTTTTGGGGTCGAGGATTCATGATTTTTTTGGATGAGGGTCCCGAGTTTTTGGGGATGGGGGTTTATGGTATTTTGGTGCTATGTGTTCATTGTTTTTTGCGGATGTGGTTTTAGCATTTTTTTGGGTTGTGGGAGCACGGTTTTTTTAGGTTGATGGTTCATAAATTTTTGGGGGGAGGGTTCACGGTATTTTCGGGTTAAGTGTACACTGTTTTAGGGGTATACGGTTCATGTTTTTTGGGGATAAGGGTTCAATGTTGTTTTGGGATTACGGTTCTTTGGTTTTTGTGGCTAAGGGTTCAATTATTTTCTGTCTGAGGTTTTAGGGTTTTTTTGTGGATGAGGGTTGGAGGATTTTTGGAGATGAGGGTTCATGTTTTTTTGGGGGAATATTGTTTAGTGTTCTTTGGGGATGAGGTTTTAGGTTTTTAGGGGTATGTTTTTTTTGTGTTTTTTGGGGAATAATTTTGACGGATTGTTGGGGTTGTGGGTTGATGGATTCCTGGGGATATGGATTGTGGGTTTATTTCCAGCAAGGATAGATGTATTTTTTGGGAAGTTGGTTTCAGATTTCATGGGGTTGATGGTTGAGGGATTTCATTGCGATGAATTGTGAGGGTTTTTTGGGGATGATTGATTATAGTTTATTAGATATGAGGGTTGAGTATATTTTTGGGTAGAGGGTAGAGGGTTCTGTGGTGATGTGGTATTATGGTTTTTTTGGGATGAGGGTTTTGGGGATTTAGGTGTTTATGGATTTTTTTGTGGTTGAGGTGTTAGAGTCTTCTATGTTGAGTGGTTTGGGGTTTTTTTTTGTATTGAGTGTATTGGGAGTGGTGGGGATGAGTGTTAAGATTTTTTTTCAGCTATGGTTTGTGGGACTTTGGGGATAAGGGTTTATTGTTTTTTGGGGAATAGGTTATAGTGATTTTTAGGGATAATGGGTGAGGGTTTGTTTGGGACAATTGGTAAGGGGTTTTCATGGGATATAGAATGAGGATTTTTTTCTATGGTTTTAGGGTTTTTTTGTTGAGGGTTGAGGATTTTTTGGGGTTGACTATTGAGGGAATCTTGCGGGTGAGTGTTGACGGTTCTTTTGGACCGAGGATTATGGGGTTTGGGGTTGAGTGTTGAGGGTTTTTGTGTATTAATTTTCATGATTACATGGGATAATAGTTCTGGTTATTTTGAGATGAGAATATAGGTTTTTTTGGGTATGATGGTTCTTTGTCTTTTGGGGATGATCAAAGGGTTGAAGGGTTTTTTGGGGATTATGATTGAAGGTTTTTTGGGGTTGAGGATTGATAGTTTTTGTTGGGGTAGTGGAATGATGTTTTTTTTGTGGATGAGGTTTGTGGGTTTTTTGGGAATAGTTTAAATGGGTTTAGGGAATATGGATAAGTTTTTTGTCGATATGTATTTAGAGGTTTTCTTGAGTTAATTTGATTAATACTCTTTGGGGATGAGGGTTTTGGGTTTAGAGGTGATGGCAGTTTAGAGTATTTTGGGTCAGAGGGTTTATTGATTTTGGGGGATAATGGTATAGGGCTTATAGTTATGAGGGTTTAGTGTTTTTTTGGGGATAAGGGTTCAGGGTTTTTTAGGACATCGGGTTTAGGGTTTTTCAGGGATGTGGGTTTAGGTTTTTTTTGGGATTGATGGATTATGTTTTTTAGGGTCGAGGTTGTTGGATTTTTTTGGTTAGAGTGTTTGTGATTTGAGGGGGATTAGGGTTTAGGGTTTTTTGGGTTGAGGGATTAGGATTTATTGGGAATATGGATTTATATATTATTGGGTCATATGTTGAGTGTTTTGGGGTTACAATTTTAGATTTTCTTATAGATGAAGGTGGATGGTTTTTTGTGGCCTAGGGTTTAGGTTTTTAGGGGAGTGTGTTTTGAGTACATTGTGGTTGATGGTTTCTAGTTTTTTGATGCTGATGGTTTAGTTTTTTTAGGTACAATTTTTAGGTTTTTTGGGAAATAGGGTTTAGGGTTTTTTTCGGGTTTAGGGTTTAGGGTTTTTTTTTGTGATAAGGGTCTAGGATCTTTTCAGAATAAGGGTTTAGGGTTTTTGGGGGATGATGGTTTAGGGTTTTGGGGGGTTGATGGTCTAGTATTATTTGGGGCTCAATGTTTAGGGTTTTCAAGAAGTGTTTTGGGTGTTTTTTTTGTATGACTGTTTAGGGTATTTTGGGGTTGATGGTTGAGGGTTTTATCAACTTACTGTTGATGGTTTTTTCATGAGGGTTGAAGGTTTTTAGGGGTGTGAGGTGACGGTTTTCCAAGAAGTAGAGTTGAGGGAATATTTAGGATGGGTGAAGAGGGATTTTTCAGCCTGAGGGTTGAGTTGATTTTTGGATGAGGGATACGGGTTTTTTAGAGTTGAGGGTTGAGTCTTTTTGAGGCTATGGTTTGGGGGTTTTCCGAAGTAGAGGGTTGAGGGTTTTATAATGATGAGGGTTGATTATTTTTTCATACTATGATTTGTGTTATTTTTGTGGATTATTGTTGATGTTGTTTTAGGTCTATGGGTTTTCCTTTTTGGGGTTGGGGTATTAGGATTTTTTATGGTTGGTGGTTGAGTGTTTTTTAGGGCCAAGGGTACGAGGTTTCATCGGGATTAGGGTGAAGGATTATTTTACTGATAAGGGAACATGGTTTTTTTGAGATGAGTGTTTATGATGTATTGGGGATCGGGGTTTAGGGTTATTTAGGGCTGAGGGATTCTTGTTTTAAGACGCCAAGAGTTTATGGTTTTTTTTATGATTGTTTTTGGTTTTATTGGGGAAGATGGTTAAGGATTAATTAGGGATAATGGATGAGGGAATTTATGGGGTGGAGGTTGAGGGTTTTGTTTTGGGCTAAGGGTTATGGTGTATTGGGTTGTGGTATTGTTAGGGAATATGGTTTATGGATTTTAGTTGTTGAGGGAATTTTTTTTAGGGAATATGATTTAGGTTTTTTGGGGATAAGGGTTTAGGGATTTTTAGGGATAAGGGTTAAGGGGTTTGGTGGCTAAGGGTGTAATTTTTGGGGGGGGGGATGATGGATTAGGGTGTGAAGGATTGAGTGTTTTGAATTTTTTTGTAAGGATGGAAGGTTTTTTATGGGTAATGGATGAGGGATTTTTTGGAGATTATGGTTGAGTGTTTCATGGGGATGATTGTTTTGGGCTGTTTGGGGTTGAGGGACAAGAGTATCTTGGGGTAAGAATTTATTATTTTCTAGTGTTGAGGGTTTAGGGTTGTTTGGGGTAGAGGGTTGAGGGTTATTTGGGGATGATGGTGGAAGATTTTTGGCGCTTATAGAATATGGTATTTTGGGGATATGGGTTGTGGGCTTAATGGGGTTGAGGGTTGAGATTATTTGGGATGACTGTTTACTGTTTTTTAGGGACGAGTGTTTAGGGTTTTTTAGGATGAGGGTTGAGATTTTTTTGTGGGTAAGTGTTAAGTTTTATTTGAGGATGAATGTTATGGGTTTTCTTTGGACTATTGGTTTTTTAGGATGAGGGTTTATGAATTTTTTGTGATGAGGGTTGAGGGTTTTTTGGGACGAGGGCTTGTGGTTTTTTTTGGGATAGAGGGTTCAGTGTTATTTTGGGCTATGGATGAGAATTTTTTTGGGGAAGCACGATGATATTTTTTTGGCTGAGGGTTTATTGTTATTTGGTGTTGAGTGTTTAGGGTTTTTATGGAAGAGGGTTGAGGGGTTTTTATGGAAAAGTGTAGTGTGGGTTTTGGTTCTAATGATGGTGGGTTTTTTTGGATAAGGTTTGAGGGAAATATTTGGATTTACATTGAAGGTTTTTGGGGTCAATAGTTTAGGGGTTTATTAGTGATAAGGGTTAGTGGTTTTTTATTCGGTTGAGGTTTAATGATTATTTAGTTCTAAGGGATGAGGATTTTTATGAGGGTTGATGGTTTTTTTGGGCTGATAGTTGAGAGTATTTTGTGGCTGATGGATTTTTAGTTATTGGGATTGGGTTTTTTTTTCAGGTTGAATGTTATTTTCGGAATTAGGCTTGAGGGTTGAGTTTTTTGAGGGGATGAGGGTTTAGAGGTTTTTAGGGCAGTGGTTTTAGGGTTTTTTCTACTAAATTGATGACAATTGTTTGAGGATGAGGGAATAAGTTTTTTCCGTATTGAGGGTCTAGGGTTTTAAAAGGCAGATGGTTAAGGGGTTTTTAGGATTGTGGGTTTTTAGGGGTTTTTTGGGACAGAGGGCTGAGAGATTTTCTGGGAAGAGTGTTTAGGGTTTTTTGAGGCTGAGGGTTTAGGTTTTTTTTGGATGGGTGATTCGGGATTTTTTGGACTTAGGGTTTATGATTATTGGGGGTTGATGGTTTTGTATTTTTTGGGGATGAGGGATTAGTTTTTTCGGGGTTGAGAGATTGTGATTTTTTGCGGGCTAAGGGTGTATATTTTTTGGCACCTTATTTCTTATGGTTTTTTTGGAAGAGGGTTTCAGGTTTTTTGGGGCTATGAGAATTGGGTTTTATGAGGATTATGATTTAGGGGTTTTTTGGCAACGAGGGTTAATTTTTTTTTGTGGTTGTGGGTTGGGGATTTTTGTGGCTAAGGGTTTCAGGAAATTTGGTGCCGAGGGTTTTGGGTTTTTTGGTCAAATGGTTTAGGCTTTTTTTGGGGATTATGGTTTTGGGAATTTTAGGGATGAGGCGTTAGGGTTTTTTGGGGATAAGGTTCTAGGTTTTTATTGGATCTCAGGTTTGAGGATTATTTGGGGATGAGATTTTGGTGTGATTTGGGGATGAGGATTGAGGGTATTTCTGGGATGAGGTTTGTGGGTTTTTTAGAGCTAACGGTTTAGGGTTTTTTAGTGTGGATTGTGGAGGGTTTCTTAGTGGTGAGAGTTGTCTGTTTTTTTGGGATAATGGTGGACTGTTTTTTAGGGACGAGTTTTGAGGGTTATTTGTGGATGAGGGGTTAGGGTTTTTTGGGTGGAGGGTTTAGGGTTATTTTTTTAGGGTTCATGATTCATGGCAATTGGGGATAATGAATGAGGGTTTATTTGAGATGAGGATTGATGCTATTTTATGGATGATCGTTGAGAGTCCATTGGGGATGAGGTTAGAGGGGTTTTTGCATGTAGATGGTTGATGGATTTTTTTTGTGATAAGAATCTTATTTTGTGGAAAATGGTACATGTTTTTTAGAGCTATGTGTTGAGGTTTTCGTGTGTTTGATGGATGAGGTTTTTTTGAGACTTAGGGTTTATGGGTTGTTGGTGATGGGGGATTTCTGTTTTTTAGGATGAGGGATCTGAGTTTTTTGGGGATGACAGTTTTGGGTTTTTTAGGGATGAAGGTCTAGGTATTTTTCGGGATAAGGGTTAGGATTTTTTTGTGGTGTGTGTTGTTTTGGGATGAGAATTGAGGGTTTTTTGAGACCAGAATTTATTGTTTCTTTATTACGGTTTCCGGTTTTTTAGGGTTTACGATTCAGTGTTTTTTTTGGGATGAGTGTTTAGGGTTTTTTTGACCTATGGGTTATAGATTTTGGGGGGCTTTGGGTTTAGGGTTTTATGAGGATAAGGGTTTAGTGTTTTTTTAGGATGATGGTTAGCAGTTATTGGGGTTGACAGTTTATGATTTTTTTTGGGGGTTTTGGGTTTATGGTAATTTTTTTTGGAATTACAGTTTAGTGTTTCTTTGGGATGCGGTTCTAGTATTTTTCATTACTGAGCGTTAAGTATTTTTTGGTCATGAGGGTTTATGCTTTTTTAATTGAGGGTTTATAGTTTTTTGAGATGAAGAGGTTAGGTATATTTGAACCTAACACGTTAGGGTCTTTAGGGACAGAGGGTTTTATGTTTTTAGGGATGAGAATTTATGCATTTTTGGATAAAGGGTTTTGAATTTTTTTAGGGATAATGGTTTAGTTTTTCTAGGGTCTGAGGGATTATGATTTTTTAGGGAGGGGTGTTTTGGATTTTTTTTTCCTGATGGTTGAGGATTTTTTTTGTGGATGAGGGTTTATCTTTTTCTAGTCCAGATCATTGAGGTTTTTTAGTTTTTGAAGGTGGTTCATTTTTTGGGTGGGCGGTTGAGATTTTATGAGGATGTTGGTTTAGGGTTTTTTGGGGATGAGGATTGAGTTCTATTTGCGGATGAGGGTTGATATTTTTTTTGGAGATTTGGTTGGAGTGTTATTTAGTGATGAGGTTTGATGGTTTTTTGAGGATATGTGTTTATTGAATTTTGGGATGGGGGTTGATGATTTTTTAGGGTTGAGGGATGAGGGTTTTGGGGCTTGGGGTTGAGTGTTATATGGTGCTGAGGGTTGAGTCTTTTTTTGGGGAAGATGGTTGATGGTTTTTTTGGGATTCAAGGATAATGGTTTTTTGGTGTTGAGGGTCAAGGGTTTTTTAGGGATGAGGGATGAGTGTTATTTGGGACATGGGTTTGTGGGTTTATCGGGCTGAATGGTGGAGATTTTATTTGGGATATGGTTTGCTGGTTTTTGGGGCTAAGGGTTTAGATAATTTTAGGGTTTAGGGTGATGGATTTTTTTTGGGATGAGGGTTGATGGTTTTATAGGGCATATGATTTTGGCTTTTTGTGGATTAGGTTGAGAGTATTTATGGATGATGATTGAGAGTATTTTTTGAGGCTTAAGGGATTTTTGGGGGTGAGGAATGAAGGTTTTTTAGGGATAATGTTTTAGGGTTTTGGGGGATAAATGTTGAGTAATTTTTGGGTGTGAGGGTTTAGGGTTTTTTGATGCTGAGGTTTTGTATTTTTTTGAGTTTGAGGGATGAGATATTTTTTGGGATGTGGGATTTATGTTTTTTGCAACTGAGGGTCTAGGTTTTTTTGGGGGCAGAGGGTAAAGGGTTTCTTGTGGATGTGTTTTTATGGTTTTTTTGGGATTAGGGTTGAGGGTATTTTTGGGGGATCAGAGTTTATAGTGTTTTTATGATGAGGGTTTATGGGTTTTTAGGGCATAGGGTTTAGGAATTTTTTGGGGATGAGGTTTCATGATTTTTTTGGGTGTGAGGGTTTTGGGGATTTTAGGGTTTATGGTTTATGGTTTTTCTGGGGATGAGGTTTTATGGTTTTGGGGGCTTATTCTTTTGGGGTTTTTAAGGATAAGGTTTTAGTATTTTTTTTATGCAATGGGTTTTGGGTTTTTGGGGTTATGGTATAGGATTTTTTAGGGATTAGGGTTTAGTTTTTTCATCGGTTAAGGTGTTAGGGATATATATGGAAAATGGCTTATGAATTTTTAGAACCAAGGGATAATTGTATTTTGGTGATGAAAGTATGGGGTTTATTATTTCTAAGGGTTTAGGGTTTTTAAGGAAAGGAGGTTACTAATTTTTTTCCAAGTATTTAGTGTTTCTTTGTGCCTATGGGTTTTGGGTTTTTTAGGGCTTGGTTTTAGGGGTTTTTGGGCTGAGGGGTTAGTGTTGTTTTGGGGATGAGGATTTAGTGTTTTTTGGGGATGAGGGAATAGTTTTTTCAGTGTATGGGTTTAGGGTTTTTTGGGTTCAAGGATTTAGGGTTGTTTGGGGCTGAGGTTTTATGGTTTTCTAGAGCGTAGGGTTTAGGGTTTTTTGAGGATGAGGGTTTTGGGTTTTTTATATGATGAGGGATTAGTGTTTGTTGGTTCTGAGTGTTTAGGATTTTTCAGGGTTGAGGTTTTACATTTTTTGGGGAAGAGGGATTAGAGTTTATTAGGTGTAAGGGGGTAGGTTTATTGGGAAAATTCGTATAGGGTTTTATGGGGATTAGGATTTAGGGAATTTTTGGGTAAATGGTTAAGGGGATTGTTTCATGGGATATAGAGTTTTTTGATGTTGTGGGTTTATGGTTTTTAGGGATGGGTGTGGAGGGTTTTTTTTGGGCTGAGAGTTGATGGGTTACTTTTTGTATGATGGTTGAGGGTATTTTAGGGAATGGGTATAGGATTTTTTATGCTTAATGGTTAAGGTTTTTTGGGGGGATAGGGGTTGAGTTTTTTTTGGGATGAGGGTGGAGGGATTTTTTCGGGTTGAGGGTTGTGGGTTTTTTTTGGGGGATGAGGGTAAGGGATTTTTTGGGGATGAGGGTCGTGGGTTTTTTGGGGATGATGGTTGAGGGTTTTTTGGGGTTAATGGTGTAGGGTTTTAATGGATGGGGAAAGGGTTTTTTGGGGCTATGGGTTGAGGATTTTTGGAGGTTGTGGGTTGAGTGGTTATTAGGGCTTTGGGTTAAGGGTTTTTTGGGTCTAGGTGTTGAGTGTTTGGTTGGTATGCGGTTTATGGTTTATTGGGGTTAACATTTGAGGTGCTTTTATGATGAGTGTTGAGTGTTTTGTTTTGGTTGGGGGTTGTCGGTTTTTATGGACATTTTTTGTGGGTTTTATAGGTAATGGATTTTGGGGGATAAGGGTGGATGATTTTTTAGGGCTAGGGTTATGGGGATTTTTGGGTTTGGTTGTTCAGGGTTTTTATGGATGGGGGTTGAGGATTTTTCAGGATTAGGGTTTATTGTATTTTAGGGATGGGGTATCGGTTTTTTAGGGCTATGGGTTTATGTTTTCTGTAGTGTTAGTTATTAGTTATTTTTTGGGGGGTGGGGGTTTCTGGTTTTTGGAGATAGGGGTTAAGGGTTCTCTTACTCTTGTGGTTCAATGGTTTTTGGTGTTGGGGTTTAGGGTTTCATAGGGTTGGGGTTATAGTATTTTTTAGGGTAGGTCGGTCAGGATATTTTTGGGGGTGGGGGTCAGTGTTCTTTTGGGCTTTGGGTTTAGGGTTTTGATGGGACTAAAGATTATGGGATTTTTGGTGCTGAGTGTTTATGTTTTTTTGGGGTTTGGTGTTCACTATTTTTTGGGGATGACAGTTCAATATTTTTTGGGATAAGGCTTCAAGGTTTTTAGGGTGTAGAGATTAGTTAATTTTGGGTATAAGGATTCATTGTTTTGTGGGTTTAAGGGTTGTGGGATTTTGGAGATTACGGTATAGGATATTTTGGGGCTAAGGATTCATTTTTTTCTATGTGGGCTCGAGGTCTTTTGGGGATGAGGGATCTGGGTTTTTTGGGACTGAGGGATCATTGTTTTTTTGGGGAGTTCATTAATGGTTTTCTTGGGATAGTTGTTTAATTGATTTTCATGGAATATGTATTATGGTTTTTTCTACTACGATTCATGATTGTCTTTGGGAATAAGGGTTCATGGTATTTTGGGGATGTGGGTTTAGGGTTTTTGGGGATGATGGTTCAATTTTTTATTGAGGAAGTGTTTTTTGGGACTTGTGGTGTCGAGGGTTCAGGGTCTTTTGGAGCTGTGATTCAAGGGTTATTTGGGGAAGGGGTTTTTTGTATTTTTGGGGATGAGTTTTCAAGGTTAATTGGGGATTGGGTTTCTTGTGTTTTTACGTGTTGGTTCATGGTTTTATGGAGCTTAGGGTTCATGGTTTATTGGGGATAGGGTTCTAGTTTTGTTGGTCTATGTGTTCAATGTGTTTTAGGGATTAGTGTTTAGGGTTATTTGATATGTGTTTAGGGTTTTATAAATATGAGGGTTTATTGTTATATGGGTTTGGATTCATGGTTTCTCATAGATGAGGGTTCATGTTTTTTGGGATGATGGTTCATGGTTTTTTTGGGAAAAGATTCATGGTGTTCTAGGGACGTGGGTTCGATGTTTTTTTGTGCTGATGGTTTAGGGATATTTTGGTCTAATGTTTTTTTGGATTTTTGGTTATTAGTGTTCTAGGTTATTTCATGCTCGGAGTTCAAGGTTTTTTGGGGATGGGTGTTTAGAATTATTTTGGGAAGTAGATATAGGGTTTTTGGTGAAGGGATTCATTGAATTTAGGGGTTGATGGTTCAGTGTTTTTTGGGGATGATATTCAGGGTTTTTAGTAATGGGGTTCACGTTTTTTTAAGACTAAGGGTTTAATGCTTTTTGGGTTGGGGAATCATTGTTTTTTGGGGTATAGGGTTCATGTTCTGTTGTTGTTGGGGGTCCAGGTTTTTTTTGGTCAAGGATACATGGTTTTTGTAACATCTTTGGGATTATATGAAATATTTTTTTTTCAAATTATATTATAGCATTAAAGTCACACAACAAATATTTCATCTTGCGTTACACAAATGAAAATGTTTTACTAAACAATAGTTTACTATTAATATTATTATTTAATATGATAGTTATCGCCTAGATGACGGAATGGAGGGACTGAATAGGATTATTTGAATTATGAAATTTTATGTTTTACACATTTATTAAATGAGTTCATTGGTTCTAAATTAGTTTGAAATAGAAAATAAAATCCAATTGTATGTAAATATAATGTTTTTATGAAAATATATTTTTATTCATACAAAGGAGTATCATCTTAATAAAATAAATTAATCACTATTTATGAATGACTTTAGTGAATTTTATATATTATATATTCAAAAAAAATTTACTTTCCTTCAATAGGTTTGATAGGTATAAGACAAGGAAATAAAATCAATTTTTTCACATAAAATAGTTATTTTTCTAAAAATCTATTTTTTCATGCACTACACACTTATTATAAAATTATTTTTTCTAAATTAAAAAATAAGTGGTTTTAAAAATAAGAATAAAATTTTAAAATAACTATTTGGAAAATATATTAGGCTGAATTTTTGACAAATTTTTTAAATTATTATTTTTCAATGACTAGGGAAAAATAATGGGTTTTATTAAGAATATTTTTATACGTTTTCAAAACATTAAAATTTCTTTAAGATGGTTTATAATGTAACATTTGTCAAATTATACATCAATTAGTCAAACATAGGTCATTGGGGATGAGGGTTTATAGTTTTTTGGGTATCACGTTTTAGGGTTTTTGTGGCATTGGATTTAGGGTTTACTATAGATGAGGGTTGACAATTATTTGGGGACGAGGAATGGGTGTTCTCAGGGGATATGTGTTCTAGCATTTTTCGTATAAGATTCAAGTGTTTATTTGGAGTACTGGGTTGAGGTTTTTTTTGGATTTCGGTTGATGATTTCTTAGGGATGAATTTTAAGGGTTTTATGTATCTAAGGACTAAGGATTTTTAGGGATGAGGGTTTTTTGGGGATGCAGGATGAGGGTTTTATGGATATGGTTTGAATTTATTTTGGGTTTAGGTTTTAGTGTTTTGTGGGGAAGATTGATTGGGTTTTCTGGGGATAAGTTTTTAGGTGATTTTTGGCATAGTGTTTAGTTAATTTTGAGCTAATGGTTGTACGTTTTTTGGGATCAGATGACGGTTGATCATTTTTGTGTCTGAGGGTTGAGAGATTTTAGAACTGAGGGTTTTGGGTTTTTTGGGGATATTTGTTAAGGGTTTCGTAGTTCTTAGGGTTTATTGTTTTTTGAGGTTGAGGGTAAATGGTTTTATGGGAGTGTGGGATAGGTTTTTTTTGCAAGGATGGTTTTTGGTTTTGGGGAGATGAGGGTGTAAGGATTTTATTGGTAAAAGGGGATATTGTTTTTTTACGTTGAGGGGTTTTTGGTTTTAGGGGATGGAGGTTATGTTTTTTTTAGAATGAGGGTTTACTATTTTGGGGAATATGGTTTAGGGTTTTTTGATGATGAGGGTTTAGGTTTTTTTTGTTGATGAGGGATTATGGATTTTTGGGGCTATGGGATTATGGTTTTTTGAGGCTAGGGGTTTATGGTATTTGGGGATGAGGGATTATGGTTTTTTGGGGTTGAGTTTTTTTTTGTTTTATGTTGATTGGGTTCATGTTATTTTGGGGGAATACGGTCTATGGTTTTTTTAGGCTTGGGGTATAGGGGTTTTTTGGTTCTATGGGATTAGTGCATTATGAGTCTTAAGAATTTTTGTTTTTTTGGTATATATGTTTAATGTTTTGAAGGGATGAGGTTTTAGGGTTTTTGGAGCTGAGAGTTTAGGTTATTTTTTGGGGTATGTGATTTTATTGTTTTTTAAGGTTGAGTGATTAGGGTTTTTTGGGATTGAGGGATTAGCGTTTTGTGGATGAGGGTTTAGGGTTTTTAGCACTAATGGTTTGGTGTTTCTATGGAAGAGGGTTTAAGTTTTTTGTCTTTGAGGGGTTAGGTTCTTTTGGGGATAAGGGTTTATTGTTTTTTTGGGGTTGACATATTTGAGGTTTTTTAGGTTGAGTGTTTAGGATATTTTTTCCCATTAGAGTTTCGGTTATCTTGGGGTCGATGGTTTAATTTATTTTTTATATAAGGGTTTATGGTTTTATAGTGATGAGGGTATAAGATATATTGGATGTTGTTTGAGGATTTTTTGGGGAAGATAGATGAAATTTTATTTGTGTCTTAGGCTTCAGATGTTTTGGGGATAAGGGTTGAGGTTTGTTTTGGATTGAGGACTGAGGGTTTTTTAAGAATGAGGGTTGAGGGTTTCTTATGGATGAGGTTGACGGTTTATTTTGGCTGAGAGTTGGGGGTTGATGATTTTTGGGGGATTAGGGTTGGAACATTTGGAGGTGAGTGGTGAGGGTTTTTTAGGGATAAGGGTTGACGGTTTTATAGAGCAGTGGGTTGAGATTTTTATGGTGTTGAAGGTTGAGAGAATTTTGAGGATGATGGTTGAGGGGTTGTTTTTGAGATTTTGATTTTGAATTTATTTTGGAGTAGTGATTTTAGGGGTTTTTTGGGATAGGGGGTGAGTTATTTTTGGGATTGGGTGTTAAGGAATTTTTTGGGGATGAGGGTTGATGGTATTTTCGGGCATAGGGTTAAGGGTTTTTTGTTGTTAATGGTATAGGGAATTTTTGGGATGGGGGTTCCAAGATTTTTGGGGATGGGGGCCTCATGTTTTTTAGATATTAGTGTTTAGAGTATTCTTAAGATGAGGTTTTAGGTTCTTTTTGGAGCAAATAGTTAAGGATTTCGTACGGTTGAGGGATTTTAGGGGGATCAAGGTTGAGTGTTTTTGGGGAAAAATGGATTATGTTTTTTTGGGTTTGAGGGTTTAGGATTTTATATGGATGAGAATTTAGGATTTTTGGGGATGGTAGTTAGGGTCTTTTGATGTAGAGTGTTTAGGGGTTTTTGGGGCTTGTGGCCTGGGTATTTTTAGGGATGTGGGGTAAGGGTTTGTGGGGTCAGGACTTTAAGGTATTATATGGTTTATGGGTTTGGGTTTCTAGGATGAGGGTTTACCTTTTTTGGTGATTTGGTTTGAGGGTTTTTTGTAGATGAGGGTTTAGTGTTTTTATGAATTATGGATAAGTGATTGTTAGGAATGAGTGTTTTGGATTTTTTTGCTCAGATGGTTTTTTTCGGGCGGAGGGTTGTGCTTTTTTTCATATGGTTTTAATGTTTTTGGGGCCATGGGATATTGGTTTTTTTGGTTATGAGGGTAGAGAGTTTTTTATCTCTTTGTTTTATGTGTCAATTGGGGCTGAGGTTTGAGGTTTTCTAGGGCGTATGTGTTTCTGGTTTTTTGGGATGAGGTTTTAGTTTTTTTTGGTCTAAGGGTTGATGGTTTTTTTATTGAGTGTTCAGGGTATTTTGGTGTTGAGGCATAAGGATTATTTTAGTCTAATGTTGGATGGTTTTTTTGGGTTGATATTTGAGGGTGATTGTGGTTGTGGGTTGAGGATATATTGGGGATTGGGGTTTTGCGTTTTTTGGGTCTGAGTGTTGAGGGTTTCCTAAGGAATATGGTTGATGGGTTTTTTTATTGAGTGTTGATGTTTTTTTGGGTCTGAAGGATTTTAGGGATGATGGTTGGTAGAATATTGTGGATGAGGGTCGAATGTTTTTTTAGCGGGTGAGGGTTGTAGCTTTTTGGGGGCTATGGGCTGAGGGGTTTTTGGGGCTGAGGGTTGAGTGTTTTTTAGGGATACAGGTTGATGATTTTATGTTGTATTTGGATTTAGTTTTCTGTAGGGATGATGGTTTTTGTGTTTCTAGGGTATAAGTGTTTAGTGTTTTTTGAGGTTGATGGATGAGTTTTTTTGGGGGTTGAGAATTTATTATTTTTTTGGGCTAAAGGTAAGGGTTTTTTTGGATGAGGGTTAAAGGGTTTTTGGGGCTGTGTGTTTAGGGTTTTAAGGGGAGGGGGTATAATGGTTTTATTGTGGAGGAGTGTTTAGTGTTTTTGAGGGATGAGGTTTTAGGGTTTTTTTGGATGAGGGTTTAGGGTTTTCTGGGGCCATGGGTTTAGGTATTTTTGGGGAAGGTCATTATGGGGTTTTTTGCGGCTCAATAATTTGGGTTTTTGTTGATGAGGGTTGATAATTTTTTGGGGATGAGAGTATAAATTTTTTTATGGATTATGGAATAGGGATTTTTATAGATGAGCAATTTGGTGTTTATAGGGATCAGGGTTTTGGTGTTTTCGGGCTGAGGTTTTAAGGATTTTAGGTGATGAGGGTTTATGGTTTTTTGTGGTAGTGGGTTTAGGGTTTTCCATGAGTAATGGAATAGGTTTTTTTGGGGGTTTAATGTTTATAGTTTTTTGGGGTGAGGGTTTGTTTGGGGGTGAGGGTTTAGAGTTTTATTTCAGATGGGTATTTAGTGATTTATGGGAATAAGGGATTAGGTTTTTGGGGGGATGAGGTTTGTGGTATTTTGTGTAGATGGTTGAGGGTTTATTTGGGGTGAAGGTTTTATGTTTTTTTGGGACTAGTGTTCAAGGTATTTGGTGATGAAGGTTGAGGGTTTTTTGAGGCTGGGGGTTGGGGTTTTTTTGGGGGATGAGGGTTAATGGATTCTTGGTATTGAGGGTTGAGTGTTTTTTAGGAATGAGGGTTTCGGGTTATTTTGGGAAACAGTTGGGTGGATTTTATGGATGGGGGTTGAGATTTTTTGGGGGATAAGAGATGAGGGGTTTTTTGAGGGTGAGGAGTGAGTGTTTTTTTGGGGTTTCTGGTTGAGGGATTTTTGGGGATGATGGTAGAAGGTTATTTGGGTTTTTGGGTCACGGGTGTTTTTGGGCTCATTAATGAGCATTTTTAATTCTAATGGTTTAGGGTTATTTCATTCTAGGTATTGAGGGTTTTTTGGGGAGGACTGTTCAGGGTGTTTTGGAGATTGAGTTGAGGGTTTTTTAGGGACAATGGTTGAGGGTTTTTTGGTTTATACGATTTATTTTTTTTATAGATGAGGGTTTAGGGGTTTTTGGAATGAGAATGAGTGTTATTCTGGTGTTGTATTTTTTGGGTGAAGAGGTGTGTGGAGTTTTAGGGATTGGATTACAGGGTTTATTGAGTATGGTTGATTCAAATTTATGGGGCCGGGGTTGTGGGTTTTTAGGAAGGTTGTTTAGGGTTTTGGGGGGAATGAGGTTTAATGTTTTTTGTGGATGTGTGTTTTGGATTTTTTTAGTTCTATGTGTTTTCAGGTTTTTGATTGTTGTAGTGTGTGGTTTTATGATTCGGGGTGTTAATGGACTTTATAGGTATGGATTTTTAGGGTGTTTTAGGGATGCAAGTATATGGGTTTTAATGCTCAGGATTTCATTATTTTACGAGTATGGGGGTTCAAGGGTTTTTGGGTGGGGGTAGGGGGTTACGAGTTTTTTGTGGATGTGGGTTTTGGGATTTATTGGGGTTGAGGGTTATGTGTTATTTCGAGATAAGGATACATGGGTTTTTTGGGGTTGTGGGATCAATGTTTTTTTATGTGTGTTTTGGGTTTTTTTGGGGATGATGGATCTATGTTTTTTGGATTATACTTTTAAGTATTTTTTGTTGTTGAGGGTTCTGTGTTTTTTGGTGATGATATTTTAGTGATTTTGGGTATGAGAGTTCATTATTTTTTATGGATGAGTGTGGGTTATTTTGGAGATAGGGTTTATAGGGTTTTTATCCCTGAGTGTTCTAGGTTTTTTAGTGGTAAGGTATAATGGTTTATTCTTGTTTAAGAATTAGGAAATTTTGACGCAGAGTATTCACTATTTTTAGGGGAGGATGGTTTAGGGTTTTTGGGAGATTTTAGTTCATGGTTATTTCTTAGGGAGGTTTCAAGGTTTATTAGGGCTAAGGTTTCATAGTTTTTTGGGGTTGTTGGGTCAGGTATTTTTAGGGATAAGGGTTTATGGTTTTTTGGGGATGCAGGTTATGGGTAATTTTTGTAATAATATTTAGGGTTTTTTGGGGATGGTTGTTAAGTATTTTTTGGGGTTATGGGTTTTTGATCTTATAGGGATGATCATTAAGGGATTTCAAGGAGTGGGTTATTGTTTTCGTTATGATGGTTTTTTGGTGCTAAGGGTTCATGTATTTTTGGTACTAAGTGTTCAATGTGTTGGGGATGAATTTTCAATGTTTTTTGGGGCTGGTATTCACATTTTTTGGTAGATGAGGGTTCAATTATTTTTTGGGCTTGCAGTTCAGGGTTTTTTAGACAAGTTTTAATGTTTTTTTGGAGATGAGGTATCATAGTATTTTTAGTCTAATGGTTCAGAGTTTTTTGGTAATTAGGGATCTGTGATTTTTATGGATCAGGGTTGATGATATTTTTGGAAAAGGGTTTAGGTTTTTTTCTGGTTATTCAGTTTTAATGTAATTTAGTAATGAGGGATAGGTTTTTTTTGGGCTATGGTTATTATATTATTAGGGGCAGGGGTTAAGGGTTTTTGTGGGGGAGGATTAAGGGTTTTTTGGTGATGAGGGTCCATGGTTTCTTGGGGATGAGGGTTACAGATATTTGAGGGTCTTAGGGTTAAAGGTATTTTTGGAATTGATCATTTAGTGTTTTTTTGGAATATGCATTCACGGGTTTTTAGTGATGACAGTTCATATATTTTTAGGAAGGGGTTTTATGATTTTTTAGGGCTAAGGGTTTAGGGTTTTTCAGGGATGTGGGTGTAGGGTTTTTTTGAATGACGAGGGTTTATGGTATTTTGGGGATGAGGATTAAGGGCTTCAAGAACATCCATATATATTATGAAATATATTTTTCAATTATTTTTGATACAATGAAATTCACAAAACATATATTTCAACATACATTAGACACAAGACCATGTTTTTTTGAACAACAATATAAAATTACAATTATGATTTAAAATGATAGTTATCTCCTAGATAATAAAATAGAGTGTATTAATAGGATTAAATATATTATTAATATTCAGTTTTTACAAATTTTTAATATTATTTCATTGTTTATTAATTTATTATAAATTGTAGATTATAAAAAATTTAATATAAAGAAAATGTTTACATGAAAATCAATTTTTATGCACATAAAGGTATTTTATCATAATAAATTAAAATAATCACCATTTTTAATTGAATTTAATGAAATTAAATTATTATAATAAAATAAAATGTTTTTAATTTCAACAAATAGGTTTGATAGGCATAAGAAAATAACAAATCCAACATTATGCATAATAATAGTATTTTTCTAAAAAACATCGTTGTCGCAGAATAAATCATATTTTAAAATTACTTTATAGAATATTTAGAAAATTTATTTGGTGAAATAGAATTAATTTTTTAAATTTTAATGAATAAATTATATTCTATGTAATTTTTGATAATTTTCTGAAAAGATATGTTTTTAGTGAATTGTGAAGACCATTTGTTTTAATTAAAAACTCTTGATTCCATTAATGATTTTAATGAAAAAAAATGGGTTTAATATTGTTTTAATAGTAAAATAAGTTAAATTATAAATATATTAATTCAATATAGTCCATTTTAATCATTTCCATGTGGTATTTTTTTTATCAAAACCATTTAACCCTTTGACTAATTTCTCTTTGATAACTCGAATTCTCATCACATCTGCGGGATAAATTGTAAATTAAATTAATCCAGTTATGGGAAAAAAATTTGAAAAAAGGAACATATTTTCATAATTTTAATAATTTTTATTATCTAATATGTTGACATTAATATGTGAAAAATGTTAAAATTAATTACCTCGATTAAGGTAAACATGTATTTTTAAAGAGGTTAAACTTAAAAGAGAAGAGGTAAATTTGACTTAGAAACATGTCCAACACCCATTTTAGGGAAATATATAGAACTTATATATTATTTTATATATAATGGACAATTATTTGTTCCTCTTTAAATGAAAAAAAAAATGTTTTTGGAATTTCTTCTTTTCAAATATTACAAGTGTGTCGCTCACCTTACATACAATAGGCCACTCACTCTCCTATCCTATTCACACATTCCAAACCATTTTTCAGCTGATTCATATGCAAATAAAATATTTACTACACTATAATCAAACTATAAGATTTCATGGGTCATAATTCTAACCATGTATGGGTTTTGGCTCAATCTGAAAGAAGCTGTCTGGCTAAAGGTATCGTTCATCGATGAGCTTTCTTATTTTATTTGATCCTCCACAAAATTCAATTCTAATTGAACCAATATAATATATAACATCAGCATTTTAAATCTAATAATATGTTTTTTATTGTTAATTTAATTACCTATTACAATTTAATCTTACTTAAAATGTGCAATGAAACATTTAATCATGTGTAAGGCTGACCACCGCCTCGCGAACCAACGTAGTTTCTTTTCCATAAGTACTTTTCATTGATTGTTATTATGATGAATTAAATGTTTATATATGATATATAGTTATATATATATAAATATTAAAATTATTTAATTATAATATTACATATAACTTTTTTACATTCCATTTTGGTAGTGATATGATAATTTAACACATCTTTATAGAGGACACCACCTTGTAAAGCAATGTGATTTTTTATTCACTTACGTTGTACATGTGAGATAATAAAGATAACATTAATATAAATATGAGATATCTATGAACTTATAATATTTTTTGTCATATAATATCACATCTTACTACTTAAAAACTTACCTGATGGAAAACAATAACTTCGCTAATGTATAAAATAAACAAATGCCTCACGAACCGATGTGATGTGTTTTTCTTTTCTATATTACAAAAGTGATAATAAGGATAGATTAAATGAATATTTAATATATACGTAAAACATATATATATATATATATATATATATATGATATATATAAAATCATAATGATTTTATAAGGCGGATATATTATTTACTTTTCATATCTTCCATTCGATGTGAAAATTGAAATTGTGTTCATGCGTACAAACAACAAACTGTCTCTGTGAATGCTATCGTTAATTTTCTACCTATAAAATTAATGGATATCTGTAGATACATATTTAGTTAATTTATAAGATATTTATAACATATTTAAAAATATTTTTATTATGGAACCATGATCTATATATATGGACTAATAATTTCAAACCAAATCGTATGAGGAAAACGGAATAATTATAACCTGAAACACAAATTTAACAAGGAAATATAAATATACAGGTATTAAAAGGGCATAAGAAAATAATATACAGAATTATAAAAATGGCTATATTTATTAAATAAATTTATAATAAACACATATTTATTTTAAAGGGGGTTCCTATGTGCATGATGGACATCGAGACTTAAGGTTAAAGGAATTCTAGTCTCACATTTAATTATGAAACACTTATTCCATATTCACCACCCATTTATTTGTGTGTTGTATATACTTCCCTTAAGAAATATTATGTAATGAATTTAATTTATTTAAATATATATAATGTTTCAAATGATGTTAATATTTAATAGGGCTCACAATTAATATATTTTTTTTACATTTGTGAGATACATGACATATTCCCCACCTGTAACACACCAGGATTTTTTAAATTATTATTTTTTAAATTAAATTATCTTTTTTATATTTTTCATTTACATGACCCACACACACACACACACATATAAATTAAAGAAGTATGTTACAAATTACTACCACACATAAAAGACATGGAATACGTTACACGACACAAACTCAGTGTACGATACATGGAACATAGACTCGAAGTATGTTACATGTAACCATAACTTGGCATATGTTACACACAACACTGACTTGGAGTATGTTACACACAACAAAGATATTTCTACCAAACATTATTTGATAGTTATACATATTTAAATGAGATAATTATTACCTAGCCGTTAAACATTGTAATATTAATAGTAAAAAAATTAATTTTTTTTATAATGGTATTATAGTAATTAAAAAATATTGACAATGAAAGATAATGTTTTTGGTAAAGACATTATATGATTAAAAATACTATTTTATCAAATAAACTAAATTTATATAAAAAAATTAAAATTAAATATAGACATGAATATAAATATAATTTAATAAAGAAGTTCTTTTTTGAACCTAGAATTCTGAAATTAGAATAGAGTGAATTTTCAAGATTTTTATGAGAAACTTCATTTTTTATGAATAGTGAAAAATAGTACATTTATGTTAACAATTACAATTTCATTTAAATAATTATGAATTTTAAATATATTTTAATATTAAATTAGATCAATTAGACATAAATTAAAATAATTTAGGCCATCATAATCAATTTTACTTTGAAATTGAATATAAGAACTGAATAAAATTTTGATAATTTTTCTACATTGAAACCCATAATTCTATGACATTTGCAGGATTAAAATCAATATTAATTTTTCCACTTCAATGAATTGAATTTTGAAAAACTGACAAACACCATTCTAGTCAGTATTATTTTTAGAGTCAAATTAGCTAATATTTATTTTTTACCAAAATGATTATTAAAAGTGGTTAAAATTAATCACAATGATTAAGGTTAAATTATGCTTAATTTAGTACTAAACCTCATCCTTAGGTGCCCAAATGAAAAATCAACTTGAACAGTAGATATTTTATGGCCCCATTTATTCCATCTCCTATGATGTATCTAATTGGATCAACATGACATGACATCCACATTTATATAATTTCTTTCTCAAAATATTAGAAGAATGCCACTCCTCCACAACTATAAAATGGTCTCCTACCCTCCCACATCCTCACACTTATCAATCCACTTAGATCACCAAAAATCAACTCAAATAATCTCCAAAAATAACTCCCTTCCTCATATAAGCCTCCTTTTGGGATGAAATCTATCCATGGAATCCTTTTGGCACAAACCAACAGGAGTAACCTGATTAAGAGGTAACGTCTTCTCTCAAGATCTCTGGATTCATATACATTACCCCCCCATCCAACATCCTTATTATATTGTTATATAAAAAATTATACTCAATATACCAGTATTTTTTTTAAATGTTTTGACCTACACTTACACACACCTCCATCTAATCCACAATGAACATACTATTTCTATGTACGAAAAACTACTGGCTCCCGAAGAGATGCTTTTTCAATTTTCCATTACCACATATCATGGTGGCCATTAAGATAGAAAATAATTTTATATATGATATATATTTTATTTAAAATGTATTTATTCTTAATTAATTTTTATTTAGATCCTACCATTATGATTTCTATCTTATGTATATACTATAAGTTAGTTTGATGAAGTGTGGAGTACCGCCCCCTCAAAGTGATACAATTCATTCATAAAAAAATAGATTGTATTAAGGATGGTTTTAGTGAATATATATTATATATTAAATCAAATATAAAAATTATATATATATACATATTTTTCTTTTACATTCCTTCTTTCAAAAAAATAATTAAAAGACAATACTGTTCATGCATACGTACGACCTATCTTCTCCAGGAATGGCATATTCTATTTAAGAATTGTATATTATATGGATTATTATAATATTGACATAATGAATATAAATAAATTTTTTATCATTTTTTAAATTCTAGAATCATGATATATGAATAAGTACCAATGATATACCAAATTAATACAAATGATAATAAGAGAAATAATATTACCAGAAGTGAAACATTAACATAGGATTGGTAACAAGTGGGTAGTATAGGGTCAAAAAAATACAAGGAATTAAATATAATAATATGGTTCTTTAAGAGATTTGTTATAAATTTATAATTATTATACATGTGGATTGAATGAGTACGATGAGAGTCAAGGCACAAGGTAAGGGGATTTCATCTCACTTTTTATTTCCATTAGATAAATGTTATATTCACCACTATTTACTTTTGTGTGGTGTATGTCCTACCAATTATTTTATTCTATGTATATTATAAATAAATTTATGTGTATTCAATTATCCATTTATTTATTGTAATTTTGAGGATTTTCAGTTTCAAAAGATACCAAATCAGAAAAAACGTTGTGAATCAATTTTCCTTCTTTGAGACTTCTGTTTTGTTATGCACCTAAATTCCTTTTTGAGATCTAGATACTTCCATTTTACATGTAATATCAGGAAGGATATTATTTTTATGATTTTTAAGAATAATTTCTGTTTTTATTTTATTATATAGAGAGTATGATCCCAAGATAAAATTTTATAAGATTATATTGTGAAAATATCATCGCTTTTCTAGATTGTGTATGTTTATGATTCCTTTGATGAAATATAATGTTCCATATCTCGAGAAAATTCAACAAGTTTGTTCTACTCTGGTTATTCATGCTCTATTAATGTATTGGTAAATATTATCCAATATATGGTACAAATTATATTTAATAATTTATTTTGAGGAAGCCTGAATTTACCCTCTCTTCAGTTGGGAATAGTGTTCCATAAGAAACCATGTTTTCTGAACAGGGTTTCCAAGAATATTCTACTAATATAATATGATAATTCAAATAAATTGTTATTCTTTTTTTTCATTTACCAATTTTTTAAAGGAATAGCCTTGTTTCATTCTGAATGTGGTATTCTTTTAAAGTTATTACAGTGAAAAATGAATGTTATTTCTACCTCATGCGACATGTATAGATATTCTCACCATCAATTCATTGAATATTTGATTTAATATTTAAAAGGTCAAATTTTAAGATATTTTTTTGAAACATATATTAATGGAAATATTTTTCCAATTGTTTTGAAGAATCTCTTGTATTTTTTTTATGGAAAATGGGTTTCAAATGGATTTATGTTTTAATGAGACCTTTTCAAAGATGAAATTATATTTACCTCAATAAATGTTTTCAAAATATCAGTCCAGTTTATTTTGAATATGTTATAAAATATATTTCTATTACTCATTCTCTTATATTAAATTATCCAAAGGTTCTATTGAAATTTTTTCTTCGGAGGATTATATTTTGAAGGATTGATGCTTTTGAAAAACGTTTCACTTCCACATGTTTTATGATTTTGAAACATACTTCTTTTCACGGGTTATAATTTCATGAAGTGATTATGAATCCTATCTATTTTCATATTTTATGATGTCATGAAATTTTAATTATATCCAACTCATTTCATGGGTTATGGTCTAATGTTTATAAAACTTATCTCTTTTTATGGTTCTTGAAATGATAAAGGTTTCATTATCTTATGGAACATCTACGATTGATTTTATTATTAGATGGGTTGGACCTCTATATTATTATAGTTAATTGGGTAATGATGGATTACTCATGAGTATATATGTTAATTGTGAACCTAATTACATGTTCATTATATTATGCATGTACCTAGTTTTGTGTCCATATGTTTTTGTTTGGACTTGATTATATGATCCCAATATTATGAGTGGACCTTATTAAATGCTCAAAATGTTATGTATGGACATGGTTTCATGTCCTATGTTTATGAATAAACCTAATTATATTTTTACAATTTTATGAATAGGCCTGGTTTCAAGTCCATATGTTTATTCATGAACCATACTACATGTTAACAAAGTTATGTGTGATCCTAATTACATTTTTAAAATGTTATTCAGAGACCTAGTTTCATATCCATATGGTTATGAGTGAACCTGATTATATGTTCAGAACGAAATTCAATGACCTTATTGAATTTCCATAAGTTTATTCGGGGGCTTGATTTCATTTCCATATATTAATGAGTGAAACATTCTCTATATATAAATTTTGAAAAAGTTATAATAAAATGTATATGCCATAAATTCCACGTGTTGTTCCTATGTTATGATTCAATGTAACAGCCCGAGATTTTATTTAAAATATTCTTTTTAATTTTATTAATGTCTTGTGTTGTACGCTACACCAAAAGGAGCTTGCACAACACGCATCCTTGACTTGCCTTGCATTACACGCAATCACGGCCTACCTCGATAGCGTGTGTAGTACGCAATACCGAGTTTCACTAAACAACGATATGCTATTAAAATATTATTATAACTAGCCGTTATGAATAGTAATAAACACCTTTTAAAATTTTAGAAATTTTAGCTCCCAAAATGGACTTCATTTTTGGATTCGGAGTATCGAATTTAGCCTAAGGTGAAATTTTAGTACTTTTCGGATAACTTTCATATTCTGATGAATAGTGAAAATTACTAAATTATAATTAAAAACAACTTTTTTTAATCAAAATAATTAATAGTGATAAATTATTAATTTGAGTGGTTTTATAGTATATTTAGAATATATTTTTACAATTTAATACAATGTTGTTCATTGGATGTAATTTCACATTTAAACCAGACATAAACAAGTGTCAATCTTTTGATAGATATTGTTTCTTAAAAACACGCTATTTGTTTTAACAGCGGGATTTAATTATAAAATTAATTAATTCAACTTCTATGTTATGAATTTGGTAAAATAGACTTCTTTTTTGAATTTAGAATATGAAATATAGCTTAGGATAAAATTTTGGCATTGTTCTAAAAAACATCAATTTTTTATGAGTAGTGAAACTACTAAGTGGTAGTTAAAAAACTGAATTTTTCATAAAACATAATTTTACCGCTTCTGTGAATGGAATTTCAAAAATTCGAGAGACACGGTTGATGTCGGTAAGTAAAATGTGGTTCAATGAGATGAAAATAATTTTTGGTGAATAGTAACTTTTTACTTTTATTTACCACGGTTAAAAGTAAATAGGGTAATTAAGGGTAGAAATGATATTATTATTACCCTAACACATGTCCTAATTCTATTGGACAAGTTTAATTCGACCAAAAACAATCTTCGGAATACAATATGACCATTTAGGCCCACTTGGATTAGATTAGGACATTTATTATTAATTTATTTAAAGAAGGGTTAAAAGAGTTAAAATCAAAGTTTATTTACTAAAACATTTTTAATATAGGGTTATAAATAAGATAAATTCGATTGTAAATATTCATTAGAAAGCTAAAAAGCTTTCCTACATAATGGTATTTTATTTTTAATTTTTAGACAACAAATAACTTAATTTATTTATGACACAAAGATGATGCAGTAATTATCTTATTAATGAAATATTGACATAATTGATGTTATAAATACCAAAATAAATGTAATTTAAGACTTTTTATGACTTACACTATTTTTCTAGTTTACTATTACATGTTATTGTGGATTTAAGTAACTTGGTTAGAACCCATCATTCTGTTATGAATTTCATAAAAATCATGTACCAAATAGTGTCAAAATTGTCATAAATTATTTTTTAAAACAAATTTTATATTATTTATTGTTATTTTATTCCTAAAAATCTAAGGTTCGGCCAAATGACTTAGATAAGATTATATATATTAATAATAAACAATTTGTGGTTCTTTTGGCATGTTATAGTAAGTTTATTAACAATATAGGGTATGAAAACAAAAAGTCACGGTAAAAGTTAAATTATTCAACTTAGAGTTAAATCTAATTGATAAGGTTAAAATAATAACCTAAACTTGTCTAAATCCAATTTTTCAATAGTATTTCGACCCATCCCCACATTATCCTCGAAATAAATCAATTTGGAGCTATTTAAAACCGAAATTGACTTTATAATAAAATAATATTTTTAGTTATTCCAAAGGTACCCCTCTCCTCCCTTATAAAAGGACACCTCCTCCCTCTCTTCCTCACACAACATTGAGCCTTCAAGCTCGGCCAACCCCTGCCCAATTCTCTTCTCCACTTCCCTAGAAACATCCTAGAGGTTCTGGTCTTCCTCAAAGACCAATTTTAGTGCCCTAAGAGGAGGTCTCAAAGAGGCGCTTCAAAGAAGAGGTAATTTCCGTTACCGATTCTTTCACCTTTATTTCTTCTTCCACTTCTTCTTATTAGGTTGTTTCATTATGAAGTAATAACATAAGTATCACTCATATACTGATATGTTATTATAAGTTTGAAACAATCCTATCTCACCATCTATCCATCCTACGGAAAACGAAATCACCGCGCGTGCGTACGTACGGAATACCGTCTCCACGCCGTGGTGAAATCTATTTTCCACCACCACCTTACTTGGATGGGTATAATGGTGTAAATAATAACTATATATTATTATTTTAAAGTGATATTGATTCTGAAATAGTATACATACACTCCAATATAGTCCCATGATCATGAGAACGATATCATCGCTCGTGCGTACGTACGGGCTACCGTCTCCACGACACGATGAGATTCATTCTCCACTTTAACCATTCATGAATGATTATAAGGTATATATAATATGTAATCATGAAATATATGACATAATAATTATATTGGATTTATGTGTATATATATGTATGTCATATACTTAATTCCATTCAACTCAATAAGGAAATGAAAACATCGTTCATGCGTACGTACGGCCTACCGTCTCCATGAACGGTGTATTTCTTTCCATTTACTGATTTATTATATATATGTATATTCTGAATATATATTATAAATCATGTTTTATATTCTGGAATTAAGTAATCCTGATCTAAGTAATGATATGAATAATTACAAGTCAAAACACAGACGACAAATGAAACAATTTTACCCAAAACGCTCTTTAACATGGAATTTACAAAAGAACGGGTAATATAAAGTCATAAGTGAACCATATATCATATCATAAAAATGAATATGATTCTGTAATAAGTTAATGAAATTATTTAAATCATTATACAGGAGGTTCGGATACGTACAAAGCATATCAGACATAAGGTAAGGGAAAATATCACAATCTCATTTTTATCCGAGATTGTTTATACATTGGTATTTATTGGGGTGTATTTTATCATCCACATCAATGTTTCCTCAATATGTAATATTTTTATCCTTATACAATAGTTTATATCCAATTTTACCCTTCGGTAAGTTTTTTTTAAAAGATATGAAAGGAATCTTTTGTCGTTTTTCGTACGAGGTACTTTTTGACTTTTCCGACAAAAGTACGAAGAATGTTTTTTTAACATATACGACAAGAAATGGATTTTTAAAACATTATTTCCATGAAGAATACTTTACAAGTTTTCATGTTTATTTTTAATCAAACTTCTTTTATATTAAATTTGTATGACATGTTAATAAAGGAAAAATGTTTTTGAAGAAGAAAGGATATTTTCCTCAAAAATGGAGTTCAAGTGTTTTATCAAAATTATTTTACATCTAAGATAATAAAGGGTTATGTTTTTATCCCTATTATTACATTGATTTTATTATGTTGTGATGGAATTAATTATAAATTCCTTTATCGTATATGAATTGTTTTATGATGTTATGATGTTTAAGATTCCCATTTTTATTACATGGGTTATCCAATGATGTATGGTTTATGATTTTGTGGCACACATAAGAATGGTATCATTATGAGATGGGTGGGACCTATATCTCCCTCCAATTCATTGGGTAATGATTTTATATCTCATGAGATAGACATGGCTGGAATGGTAGGTTATACCGGTTCAGTGAAACAGGACTGAAACGAGGGTGACTCGGTTCAGAAAGGGACTTTGTCCACTAAGATAGTCTTGGAAATGAGTCTTGACTAAGAAGAAATGATTCTCTATGATTATGTGTGTATGCCACAAAGTTTCATGTTTTAAGTAATGATTATTGGGATTTCATTTCACTACTATGATTTATCCCATGTTATGAAATTATTCTCTCTTTTGCAGGTTAAGATTTCCAAAATGTTATGTTCTTATGAATATGATGTGATTGATATTTATTTTTTTTACCCTTACTGAGCATTTGAGCTCACCCTTTTATGTTTTCTTTTCCTGAGGATATAAAGAAAGGTTTTAGGTTTAAAAAAAGTAAGATCTTTATGGGAGATGTTGAAGATCATTCACCACGATTAGAAGATTATATTCTAAGTTTCCAAAGACACTAAACTATTACGATCCTTGTGTGTGGGTTTTTGTAATGTACTAAGTATGCCGCAAAAGTAATGTAATGTCCATGTACGATAAGCTTCAGGTCTCTACAGTTGGTATCAGAGGAACGGTTTAGTCATCCTTTGAAACTAGGATGCAAAAACGTTAGTGAGGTCCCTAGAGATATTTCTAAGGTATGTCTAGGGATGTCTCTAAGGTTAAGTATACGTATAGGTTATAGTCCTAGAATTGAGCTAACGATCTTAGAATTTAACCTAAGAAGTTAGATATTGAGGGTACTCCCCCTTTATTATGTTGTTTTCCCTAGCATGATTTTTGCCTCTCACACTATTCTTTTTGGGTTTTAGACGATGGCTGGAACTCGAAGGAACCGTGTTGATCAATGAAATGGACAATGCAATGATTGTCCTCCGGAACAAACAAATGTTATGGGAGATGGAGTGCAAAATATTATTGCTATCCTTACACAAGCTATGAATCATTCTAGAATTCCAAATGAGTAGAGAAGGGAACAATATTCTATTGACTCCTTCATGAGGCAACGTCCACCTTCTTTCAGTGGGACTTCCGATCCACTTGTTGCTGAACAATGGATCAGTACCACTGAAAAGATATTTTCAGTTCTTCAATGTTCTTAACGTGATAAAGTCATCTTATCAGTATATCGTTTGGAAGGTGAAGCTGATCAATGGTGGAATCATATCAAGAATACAATGCCAAGAGATGAAATTGAGTCCATGGAATGGGACGAGTTCAGGAACTTGTTTTACAGTAAGTACTTCCCTCGTATTCTTCGAACAAAGATGGAAAAGGAGTTTCGTGAGCTGAAGCATAAGGATGATGAATCTGTTGGTATATACAAAGAAAATTTTACAAGACTTGAAAGGTATGCATCTGGCATTATCATCCAACATGAAAGTAAAGTTGATCGATTTTTCAGTGGCTTAAAACCAAGTCTTCGAAGGGCATTAGCTATAAGAGACTTCAGTTGCTATGAAGAAATTGTGTGTTGTGCTATCAAGGTAGAAATGGAAGTTGGTGTTACATATCCATCTCATGGTTTTGACAAGAAACGAAAGATGGAGTTCAAGGATAAATCATAGAATAATGGTGAGAAGAAGATGAATGTTTCCTTATGCAAAAAGTGTGGAAAGAAGCATGGTGGAGATTGTCTTAAAGGGACTAGAAAATGTTTTAAGTGTGGAAAAGAAGGTCATCGAGCAGCTGAGTGTCGAAGTAATAGAAAAAGGGTTTCTAATGATGTGAATGAAGCAAACACTGCAGAGAACGCACCACCGACACTTCAATGCTTCAAGTGCAAGGAAATGGGGCATTATGCTAATAAATTCCCTAATCCAAGGGTTAGTGATTATCAACATGGGCAACCACTAAGGCAAAGGACAAAGGGAAGTCACATGCGATCACTATTGGCGATGTTGAATATGACAACGATGTGGTGGAATGATTAAGTGTTTATGTAAAGGGATTCCAAAATAATGTTGTATCATAAAGTATTGGAATATTTATGTATTGGTCTAATGTGGTATTCAAAGTGATTGAGATATTTTAGGAAATAAGATGATATGCGCATAATGAAGGGAAAACGAGAAAATGAAATGTTTAACAGTATTCATTAGCTCATGATTGATATATGGACTAAGTGATATCATGGATTGAGTATATAGAATTTTGAGGATTTTGGTATGTGGAAAGTGTTAACTTTTAATAGCATTCATGTTTTCACTAAGGTATTCAAGAGAATACATGATTAAGGCCTTTGAATGTTTGGAATTTGACCAACAAGACATATCTTATGATGTATGGGGATCGAAGATGGTATTAAATCTCTGGTAATCGTTTTCACTATATTATGAGAGTGGACTGAAATATTAAGGATAAGCATAAAGATTGTAATGGATTATGTTGGACATAAGTTAGTATTGTTTAAGGATTGAAGTTTTCTCGATATTATTGATGGGATGTTCTAGTAATATAGTTTTAGAAAAAGGAAAACCTGCAGGACGGGCGACATCCCATCGCGTCGAACAAGGATGTGGGAATTGAACCCACAACCGAAGTGTGACTGGCCTTTATCGCCTAACACTGGCCTACAGGAAGTCCCTGTTTATTAGAAACTAGTTTTATTATATTAAGAAGTATGATATATGAAGTATAAAGTCCATTTTAGGAACCATAAATGATTAATCTCACTATAGATCGACTTATGTATATAATTTTTGCTAACCTTTTGTTTGAGACAGACGGAATGACCCATCATTCTATCACATGATCTGCTAACACTTCACGAATAACAAATTCAACTTCATTTATTTAAGAGATGAAGTGGAAATTGTTAAAGTCACGAACAACAGTGAGATTGTACCAAAATAACATAAGTATTTATTCTAATTCAAATTCTTTAACTTTAGGGAAACGATCTTGAAAACCGAAAATGTTGTCCTAGTGATCTTATATCTAATGAATCAGATGTTACCTTAGATCGTCACAAATTTATGGCTTTGTGATTGCTGGCTTTTCCATAGCCATGTTCTCTACCACTCTCCATCAGAACATGATAGTTAGATTTCTCTTCCATATCCATATTTTCACCTATGTGGAAACCCAGTGATTAGTTTATTTGGGTAACCATTACGTTTTATACTTTTGTTTTTAAAGATTGGTTTTGATATTCCTTTTTACGATGTGGGTTTCTAGTAAAGAAACTTTCTAATAGTAAATCATTTATAACCCGGACGAATTTCGAGGGTGAAATTCATTTTAAAGGGGTAGAATGTAACAGCCCGAGATTTTATGAAAAATATTCTTTTTAATTTTATTAATGTCTTGTGTTGTACCCTACACCAAAAGGAGTTTGCACAACACGCATCATTGACTTGACTTGCATTACACGCAATCGCGACCTTCCTCGATAGCGTGTGTAGTATGCAATACCGAGTTTTACTAAACAACGATATGCTATTAAAATATTATTATAACTAGCTGTTATGAATAGTAATAACAACCTTTTAAAATTTTAGAAATTTTATCTCTCAAAATGGACATCATTTTTGGATTCGGAGTTTCGAATTTAGCCTAAGGTGAAATTTTGGAACTTTTCGGATAACTTTCATATTCTGATGAATAGTGAAAATTACTAAATTATAATTAAAAACAACTTTTTTTAATCAAAATAATTAATAGTGATAAATTATTAATTTGAGTGGTTTTAAATTTTATTTAGAATATATTTTTACAATTTAATACAATGTTGGTCATTGGATGTAATTTCACATTTAAACCAGACATAAACAAGTGTCAATCTTTTGATAGATATTGTTTCTTAAAAACACGCTATTTGTTTTAACAGCGGGATTTAATTATAAAATTAATTAATGCAAATTCTATGTTATGAATTTGGTAAAATAGACTTCATTTTTGAATTCGGAATATGAAATATAGTTTAGGATGAAATTTTGGCATTGTTCTGAAAAACATCAATTTTTGATGAATAGTGAAACTACTAAGTGGTAGTTAAAAAACTGAATTTTTCATAAAACATAATTTTAACGCTTCTATGAATGGAATTTCAAAACTCTGAGAGACACGGTTGATGTCAGTAATTAAAATGTGGTTCAATGAGATGAAAATAATTTTTGGTGAATAGTAACTTTTTACTTTTATTTACCACGGTTAAAAGTAAATAGGGTAATTAAGGGTAGAAATGATATTATTATTACCCTAACACATGTCCTAATTCTATTGGACAAGTGTAATTCGACCAAAAACAAACTTAGGAATAAAATATGACCATTTAGGCCCACTTGTATTAGATTAGGACATTAATAATTAATTTATTTAAAGAAGGGTTAAAAGAGTTAAAATCAAAGTTTATTTACTAAAACATTTTTAATATAGGGTTATAAATAAGATACATTAGATTTTAAATATTCATTAGAAATATAAAAAGCTTTCCTACATAATGGTATTTTATTTGTAATTTTTAGACATCAAATAATTTAATTTATTTATGACACAAAGATGATGCAGTAATTATCTTATTAATGAAATATTGACATAATTGATGTTATAAATACCAAAATAAATGTAATTTAAGCCTTTTTATGACTTAAACTAATTTTCTAGGTTACTATGACATGTTATTGTGGATTCAAGTAACTTGGTTCGAACCTATCATTCTGTTATTAATTTCATAAAAATCATGTACCAAATAGTGTCAAAATTGACATAAATTATTTTTTAAAACAAATATTATATTTTTTATTGTTATTTTATTCCTAAAAATCTAAGGTTCAGCCAAATGACTTAGATACGATTATATATATTAATAATTAACAACTTGGGGTTCCTCAAAGTCCAATTTTAGTGCCCTAAGAGGAGGTCTCAAAGAGGCGCTTCAAAGAAGAGGTAATTTCCGTTACCGATTCTTTCACCTTTATTTCTTCTTCCACTTCTTATTCTTAAGTTGTTTCATTACTAAGTAATAACATCAGTATCACTCATATAATGATATGTTATTATAAGTATGAAACAATCCTATTTCACCATCTATCCATCCTATGGAAAACGAAATCCCTGCGCGTGCCTACGTACGGAATACCGTCTCCACGTCGTGGTGAAATCTATTTTCCACCACCACCTTACTTGGATGGGTATAATGGTGTAAATAATAACTATATATTATTATTGTAAAGTGATATTGATTCTGAAATAGTATACATACACTCCAATACAGTCCCACGATCATGAGAACGATATCATCGCTCGTGCGTACGTACGGACTACCGTCTCCACGACGCGATGAGATTCATTCTCCACTTTAACCATTCATGAATGATTATAAAGTATATATAATAAGTAATCATGAAATATATGACATAATAATTATACTGGATTTATGTGTATATATATCTATGTCATCTACTTAATTCCATTCAACTCAATAAGGAAACGAAAACATCGTTCATGCGTACGTACGGCCTACCGTCTCTATGAACGGTGTGTTTCTTTCCATTTACTGATTTATTATATATATGTATATTCTGAATATATATTATAAATCATGTTTTATATTCTGGAATTATGTAATCATGATCTAAGTAATGATACGAATAATTACAAGTCAAAACACGGACGACAAATGAATCAATTTTACCCAAAACGCTCTTTAACATGGAATTTACAAAAGAGCGGGTAATATAAAGTTATAAGTGAACCATATATGATATCATAACAATGAATATGATTCTGTAATAAGTTAATGACATTATTTAAATCATTATACAGGAGGTTCGGATACGTACAAAGTATATCAGACATAAGGTAAGGGAAAATATCACAATCTCATTTTTATCCGAGATTGTTTATACATTTGTATTTACTGGGGTGTATTTTATCATCCAAATCCATGTTTCATCAATATCTAATATTTGTATCCTTATACAATAGTTTATATCCAATTTTACCCTTAGGTAAGTTTTTTGTAAAAGATATGAAAGGAATCTTTTGTCGTTTTTTGTACGAGGTACTTTTTGAATTTTCCGACAAAAGTACGAAGAATGTTTTTTTTAACTTATACGACAAGAAATGGATTTTTAAAACATTATTTCCAAGAAGCATCCTTTACAAGTTTTCAAGTTTATTTTTAATCAAACTTCTTTTAGATTAATGTTGTATGACATGTTAAGAAGGAAAAATGATTTTGAAGAAGAAATGATATTTTCTTCAAGAATGGAGTTGAAGTGTTTTATCAAAATTATTTTACATCTAAGATAATAAAGGGTTATGTTTTTATCACTATTATTACATTGATTTCATTATGTTGTGATGGAATTAATTATGAATTCCTTTATCGTATGTGAATTGTTTTAAGATGTTATGATGTTTAAGATTCCCATTTTTATTACTTGGGTTATGCAATGATGTATGGTTTATGATTTTGTGGCACACATAAGAATGGTATCATTATGAGATGGGTGGGAACTATATCTCCCTACAATGCATTGGGTAAAGATTTTATATCTCAGGAGATAGACATGGCTGGAATGGTAGGTTATACCGGTTCAGTGAAACAGGACTGAAACGAGGGTGACTCGGTTCAGAAAGGGACTTTGTCCACTAAGATAGTTTTGACAATGAGTCTTGACTAACAAGAAATGATTCTCTATGATTATGTGTGTACTCCAAAATGTTTCATGTTTTATGTTATGATTATTGGGATTTCATTTCACTACTATGATTTATCCCATGTTATGAAATTATGCTCTCTTTTGCAGGTTAAGATTTCAAAAATTTTATGTTCTTATGAATATGATGTGATTGATATCTATTTTGTTTACCCTTACTGAGCATTTGAGCTCACCCTTTTATGTTTTCTTTTCCCCAGGATATAAAAAAAGGTTTTAGGTTAAAAAAAAGGAAGATCTTTATTGGAGATGTTGAAGATCTTTCACCACGATTAGAAGATTATATTCCGAGTTTCCAAAGACACTAAACTATTACGATCCTTGTGTGTGTGTTTTTGACCCCCCAACGCGCTATTTTAGCGCACGTCGAGCTACTGAAAACGACACAATTGTCCGTACCGCATGCACCGCACATTTTATGGGCGCTCCGTCTCCTCCTACACGTCACTAATAATATTCCTAATGTTTTTGTGTGGTTTCAGGTCATTCGGATCATGTTTGCTCCGAATTCGACCGTCTCACGCCGTTTTTGGTGTTTTATGACACCAGAAAAGAGTTTCTGGTCACGGCGGTCAAAAATCACACAACGGATGATGTTGTACGGTTTCATGGAATTCCGAGGCCGTTCGGGTGGTTTTGACCCCCCAACGCGCCGTTTTAGCGCACATCGACCTGCTGAAAACGACACAATTGGTCGTACCATGTGCACTGCATGTCCGATGGGTGTGTCGCCTCCTCCTACACGTCACGAATAATATTCCTAATGTTTTCGTGTGGTTTCAGGTCATTCGAAGCACGTTTTCTCCAAATTCGACAGTCTCACGCCGTTTTTGGTGTTTTATGACACTGGAAACGCGTTTCCGGTCACCACGGTCAAACGACACCTCCGATTGATGTGCTGTTTGCCTGACCATTCCACAAATCACACATCGTCTGATTCCGTACGGTTTCATTGCATTTCGAGGTCATTCGGGTGGTTTTGACCCCCCAACGCGCTGTTTTAGCGCGCGCAGACCTGCTGAAAAAGACACAATCGGCCGTACCGCGTGCACTGCACGTCCGACGGGCGCGCCGTCTGATGCTACACATCACGAATAATTTTCCTAATGTTTTCGTGTGGTTTCGGGTCATTCAGAGCATGTTTTCTCTGAATTCGACCGTCTCACGTCGTTTTCGATGTTTTATGACACCGAAAACACATTTCCGGTCACCGCGGTCAAACGACACCTCCGATTGACGTGCCGTATACCCGACCATTTAAAAAATCACACATAGGCTGATTCCGTACGGTTTCATGGAATTCCGAGGTCGTTCAGGTGGTTTTTACCCCCCAACGCGCCATTTTATCGCGCGCCGACCTGCTGAAAACGACACAATCGGCCGTACCGCGTGCACCGCACGTCCGATGGGCGCGCCGTCTCCTCCTACACATCACGAATAATATTCCTAATGTTTTCGTGTGGTTTCAGGTCATTCGTATCATGATTTCTCCGAATTCGACTGTCTCACGCCGTTTTTTGGTGTTTTATGACACGGGACACATCTTTCCGGTCACCGCGGTCAAACAACACCTCCGATTGATGTGTCATCTGCCCAAACATTTAAAAAATAACACAACGTATGATGTCGTACGGTTTCATGGCATTTTGAGGTCGTTCGGGTGGTTTTGACCCCCCAATGCGCCGTTTTAGCGCGCACCGACCTGCTGAAAATGTCACAATCAGCCATACCGCGCGCACCATACATGAAATGGGCACACTGTCTCATCCTATACATCACAAATAATGTTATTAATGTTTTCGTGTGTTTTCAGGTCATTCGGAGCACGTTTGCCCCGAATTCAACCGTCTCACGCCGTTTTTGGTGTTTTATGTCACCAGAAACGCGTTTCCGGTCACTGCGGTCAAACGACACCTCTGATTGACGTACCCTCTGCCTGGAAATTCCACAAATCACAGAACGACTGATGTCCTACGGTTTCATGGCATTCCGAGGTCGTTCTGATGGATTTGACCACCCAATGCGCTGTTTTAGCGCGCGCTGAACTGCTGAAATTGACACAATCGACCGTACCGCACGCACCGCATGTCTGAAAGGCGCGTCGTCTCCTCCTAAACGTCACTAATAATATTGCCAATGTTTTCGTGTGGTTTCAGGTCATTCACAGCACGTTTTCTTCGAATTCGACCATCTCAAGCCGTTTTTGGTGTTTTATGACACTGGAAACGCGTTTCTGGTCACTGCGGTCAAACAACACCTCCGATTGATGTGCCGTCTACCCGAACATTTCAAAAATCACAAAACGGAGGTTGTCGTACAGTTTCATGGCATTATGAAGTCATTCGGGTGGTTTTGACCCCCCAACGCGTCGTTTTAGGGCACGCCGACCTGCTTAAAACGACACAATCGGCCGAACCATGTGTACCGCATGTCTGAGGGGCGCGCCGCCTCCTCTTACACGTCAAGAATAATATTCTTAATGTTTTTGTGTGGTTTCAGGTCATTCGGAGCACGTTTTCTCTGAATTCGACCGTCTCACGCCGTTTTGGTGTTTTATGACACCGGAAACGTGTTTCCGGTCACCGCGGTCAAACGACACTTCCGATTGACATGACGTCTACCCGACCATTCCACAAATCACACAACGTCTTATGTCGTACAGTTTCATGGCATTTCGATGTCGTTCGTGTGGTTTTGACGCCCGAACGCTCCGTTTTAGCGCGCACCGACCTGCTGAAAACGACACAATCGGCCGTACCGCGCGTACCGCACGTCCGACGAGCGCGCCATCTCCTCCTACACATCACTAATAATATTCCTAATGTTTTCGTGTGGTTTCAAGTCATTCAGAGAATGTTTGATCCGAATTCGACCGTCTCACGCCGTTTTTGGTGTTTTATGACACCAGAAACGTGTTTCCGGTCACCACGGTCAAACGACTCCTCCGATTGACGTTCTGTCTGCGCGAACATTTCAAAAATCACACAAAGGCTGATGAAGTACGGTTTAATGGCATTCCGAGGTCGTTCGGGTGGTTGTGACCCCCAACACCCCGTTTTAGCGCGTGCCGACCTGCTAAAAATGACACAATCAGCCGTACCGCGCGTACCGCACGTCGGATGGGTGCGCCGTCTCCTCCTACACGTCAAAAATAATATTGATAATGTTTTAGTGTGGTTTCAGATCATTCGGAGCACGTTTGCTCCGAATTCGGCCGTCTCACGCCGTTTTTGGTGTTTTATGACACCGGAAACGCGTTTCCGGTCACTGCGGTCAAACGACTGCACCGATTAACGTGCCGTCTGCCCGACCATTTCACAAATCACACAACGGATGATGTTGTACGATTTCATGGCATTTCGAGGTAGTTCTGGTGGTTTTGACCCCCCAACGCACTGTTTTAGCGCGCGCCGACCTGCTGAAAACGACACAATCGACCGTACCGTGCGCACCGCAAATCCGGAGTGAGGGAGGGCTATCCGAGGTGCAGGAAGGCTGTCTGGAGTGCGGGGAAGGCTGTCTGGGGTGCAGGGAGGGCTGTCCAGAGTGCGGGAGGGCTGTCCGGGGTGGGGGAGGGCTGTCCGGAGTGCGGGGAAGGCTGTCCGGGGTGCGGGAGGGCTGTCCGGAGTGCGGGGACGGCTATCCGGGGTGCGAGGAAGGCTTTACGGGGTGAGTAAGGGTTGTCCGGAGTGAGGGGAAGGCTGGTTGGGGTGCGGGGAGGGCTGTTCGAAGTGCGGGGGGGCTGGTCGGGGTCCGGAAGGGCTGTCGGGAGTGCGGGGACGGCTGTCCGGGGTGCGGGAGGGCTGTTCGGGGTGCGGGAGGGCTATCCGGGGTGCGGGAGGGCTGTCCGAGGTGTGGGAGGGCTGTCCGGGGTGCAGGGAGGGCTGTCCGGAGTGCAAGGAAGGCTGTCCGGGGTGTGGGAGGGCTGTCCGGGGTGTGGGGAGGGCTGCCCGAGGTGCGGGGAAGGCTGTTCGGGGTGTAGGGACGGCTGTCCGGGGTGCGGGAGGGTTGTCCGGCGTGCGAGGACGGCTGTCCGAGGTACGTGGAGGGCTGTCCGGAGTGCGGGAGGGCTGTCCGAGGTGCGGGAGGGTTGTCTGGAGTATGGGGAAGGCTGTACGGGGTGCGGGAGGGTTGTCCGGGGTGCGGAAAGGCTGTCCGGGGTGCGGGAGGGCTGTCCGGGGTGCGGGGAGGGCTGTCCGAAGTGCGGGGAAGGCTGTCCGTCGTGCGGGGAGGGCTGTCCAGATTGCGGGGAGGGCTGTCCAGATTGCGGGGAAGGCTTTCCGGGGTGCGGGGGGGGGGGGGGGGGGGCTTTCTGGGGGGATGTCCGGGGTGTGGGGAGGGCTGTCCGAAGTGCGGGGAGGGCTGTCTAGGGTAGGCCGGGGACTACAAATAGTGAAGTCAGCCCATTCATCAAAAACAAGTTTAATGATTTATATTAGGAATCACGTTTTTTTTCAAAAATATTACCAAACATGAAATTCTAAACATTGAAAATTAAATGAACAAAAACTATCCAAATCAATAATCAGTTTCATGGTCAATTCGTGCAAACAAACATTGCATGAGGCCAAAACACACATGATACCCCCAAATCACAAAATAACTCACCAGAAACCCAACATAAATATCAATAACAACCCCACCATTAAAAGCAGAAACACACCTCGTGAATATGATGCGTCATGCGTGTTCATCACTTACCTCCATCTGGTGGGCCAGGGCCTACAAAAAATATACATTATAAATATTTTCATAACAAAAATAAAATAAATCAAATAAATAAATACAGTATAAACCTGTGTTGTGTGATCTCCTGCACCATCACCTAGATGCACATATTCCAGCAGTGCTCTAACCTCAGCATCCAATTGCGAATTTTCCTCCTCGGAAGCCCGCAACCGTGCCTCGAAATTTGACAATTGTTGTGTCATCTGAGCAACAACAGGACTGACAACCGCAGCGCGTGACACTACAGAATGAGGAATCCCTGTTCCATAGGTAAAACTATATCCATTCCCGTCCCGACCAATGATGCGATGAAAGATCTCATCCCTTCGCATGGGAAGCTGTCGCTGGTCCTCTAGAAGATGTTCTAATTCAGCTTCAAATTGAGCCTGTGAAATATTTAAATATATATACATATATTAATATTCAGATTTTATGTAAGTATTTGTAATGAGTACAAGCATTTACTATCAATGCTGCAGCCTATGGATCATTGCGATCAGGAGTCCTCTTCCACACCGACATTTTATCAGTTGGTGCACCTTGCTCCCGCAACTATATATGAATACAATATAAACAAAAAACCGTATTAATTAAAAAAAATAAAAAATGAATAATAAATACCTCATGTCGGATCTGATACACGTGACGAGTCCCGAGCCTATGAGGTGGTCCCTGCAACGCGCAATTCTTAGAATGGCGTGAAGACACCTCCTACATTCAATTCATTCAAATATCCACCAAATCACACATTCATGAAAATACATATACCAAAATAAATATACAAAACGCAACACCCTTAGTAGACCAATATGCAACTAAATCACGCCACTGAGCCGGGAGGACACCTCTCGGGACATTTTCCAGAATGTCTGGGGCACCCACATTTGGTACCCAGTGGTCCCTCTTGACTTTTCCTTTATAGTCTTTCCACATCTTACGGAATTTTCTCATACACACTGGCCAAAACTCATCGGGACATACTTTCAAATTTTTCTATTAAAGAAAAAAATCATATATGTTATTGTTGTTTATACATCGAGAATGAAGTAAAACGGTCTTCTTACCTGATCCTCCCTCCAAAGACGATCTAATGTGTCCTGAGAGATAGAAGCCCAGTCACACGTGGTCAATGGAAATTGATGTGGATCACGTATGATATGACCCAACTAACTAATAAATGTAGGGGAATTCCATCCCACATGATGTAATACCTCAAATGAAACATCAAATGAGTGTTTAGGGTTTTCCGGGTCTGAGGGTACGTGGTTTTCTAGGGATATGGTTTTAGGGTTACTAGCGATGATATTTTAGTGTTTTTTGGGGTTGTAGATTAAGTGTTTACTAGGATGGGGGTTCATGGTTTACTAGGGATGATGGTTCATGGTTTTTCTATTCCTGAGGGTTCGAGTTTTTATGGGTCTAAGGGTCCAAGTATTTATGGGGAAGACGGTTTAGGGGATTCTAGGGTTGAGGGTTAATGGTATTCTTAGGAAAAGTGTTTAGGGAATTCTAGTGCTAATGGTTTAGGGTTATTTAAGGATTAGGGTTTAGGTATTTATATAGATGAAGGTTTAGGGTTTCCTATGGGGTTAGGGTTTTTTGGGACTGAGGATTTATGGTTCACATAAATGGTTTTTTGGGTTTTATGGGGCTGTGTGTTTTGGGATTTCTAGGGTTCAGGGGTTAGGGATCAATGTGGATGAATGTTTAGGGTTTTCTAGAGTTGATGGTTTAGAGTAATCTGGGGCTCGGAGTTTAGCGGTTTCTAGTTTTGAGGGTTTAGGGTTTTCTAGGGTTGTTGGTTTAGGGGTTTTAGGGTCTAATGGTTTATGAATTTGTTGGGGATTAGGGTTTATGGTTTTTTAGGGCTATGGGGAAATGATTTTCCGGGGATGAGGTTTTAGGGTTTTCTTTGGATGAGGGTTTATGGTTTTCTGGGGATGAGGTTATAGGGTTTTTGTTGATGAGGGTAAAGGGTTCTCTGGTGATAGGGGTTTGGAGTTTTCTATTGATAAAATTTTGAGTTTATCTTTTCTTGGGTGATTACTGTTATTTGGTGATGAGTTTTCATGGTTTAATTGAGATGGAAGTTGAAGGTTTTGAAGGTATAAGGGTTTGGTGTTTTCTAGTGATGTGGGTTTCGGGTTTTATGGTCATGATGGTTTCATGGTTTTTGGAGTTGAGGGTTTAGTGATTATTATGTCCTAGGGATTAATCCTTTCACTAGATAACGGTTAAGGGAATTTTGGGTCGGAGATTTATTGTTTTCCAGGGATGATGTTTTTGTTTATTTAGAATATGGTTTAGGGCTTTTGGGATTTAAGGATTAGGGGTTTCTTGAAATCAGGGTTTAGGGTTTGTTCGGGATGAAGATTTATGGATTTGGGGGGATGAGTGTTTAGGGATTTTTGTACAACATTTAAGGGATTTTTTGGGGATGAGGGTTTAATTTTTTTGGACTGGGGGTTTAGGGTTATTTGGGAAGAGGGTTTAGGGTTTTTAGGGATATATGTTTAGGGTTTCTTAGGGATAAGGGTGTAGGGTTTTTTTGGACGAGGGTTTCGGTTTTATGGGATGGCAGATTTTTGTTTTTAGTATTTCAGGGTTTAAGTTTTTTGGGGTTTAGTTTTTAGTGATTTTTGGGATGATTTTCATTAGTTTTTAAGGGATTCCTATTTATTATTTTTGGGTTTGTGAGGATAGGTTTTTTTAGGCTGAGGTTGTATGGTTTTTTTGGGTTGATGATTTTGGTTTTTGCATGGGTGATGGTTTTTGTATCTTTCGAACTATGCGTATAGGTTATTTTTGGGATCTGGGACTAGGGTTTTTTTTGTGATGGGGGATTTTGGGTTTTTTAGGAAGGGGCATTATTTTTTTTTTAAGGTAATGGTTTATGTTTTTGGGGATATCGGTTTAGGTATTTTGGGTTTAAGGGTCTGGGTTTTTTGGTGATGAGGGATTTGGGTTTTTTGGGGGATGAGGGTTGAGGGTATTTTGGATAAGGGTTGACTGTTATTCAGGGCAGAGGGTTAAGGTTTTTTTGGGCTGAGGGGTGTGTGTTTTTTACGGAATAGGGTTTAGTGGTTTTGGGGGATAAGGTATTCGGGTCCTTTAGGTATGAGGGATTAATTTTGTTGGCTGATGGATTAGGGTTTTTTCTGGATGAAAGTATAGGATAATTTACGAATTAATTTTTTGGGTTTTTTGGGGTTTAGGGATTTGGGTTTCTTGGGGATATATTATGGAATTTATGGGATTAATTTTTATTATTTGATGGATATCAGGTTTTAGGGTTTTTTGTTGTTGATGGTTTGTTATTTTTGGGGGCTATGGGTTTTGTGTTCTTTTAGAATAAGGGTTTAGTGATTTTGGGGATGCAACATTAGGGTTTTTTGGGGTTTAGGATTTAGAGTTTTTGGTGGTTATGCGTTATATGATTTTTACTACAGAGTTTTTAGGGGTTTTTGGTGGGGGTTTAGTGTTTTTGAAGGATAAGGGTTTCTATGTTTTTGGTGCAAATCAGTTAGTTTTTTTGGGGGCTGATGGTTTTGGTTTCTTTAGGGATGACTGTTTGTGTATATTTGGTGTGGTGGGTTTTGGGTTTTTTGGGGAAAAGGAATTTTTTACGTTCTTAGGATTTAGGGGTCTTAGGGATGACGGTTTTGGGGGTTTAGGGATGATAGATTAGGGTTTTGGGGGGATGAGGAGTTATGGTTTTTGGGATTGACGGTTTAGGTTTTTTGGGCTCATGGTTTTTTGGGGTATAGGTTTTAGGGGATTGTTTGGGGATGGAGTTTTATGGTTTTTTGGGCTGGGCATTTAGGTATTTTGGGGGTTGAGGTTTTAGGTAATCTTGCCGTTGAGGCTTTTGCGGTCTTGGTAGTTTGGGGTTAGGATTTTTTGGGATGAGGGTTTTTTAGTGGATGCGGATTTATGGGTTCTGGGGATGATGGTTTAGATTTTTGGGGGGATGAGTCTTTATGTATTTTGAGGGATGAGGGTTTAGGATTTTAGGGATTAGGTTTTTGGTTTTTTGGGGGCTAAGGATTTATGGTTTTTTTGTGGACAAGGGTTCTGGGTATTTCAGTGTTGTGTGATTTGGAGTTTTTGGGGTTGAGGGTTTAAGGTATTTTAGGAATGATGGAATTTTAGTTTTTGGGAGTTGAGGATTGATGGATTTTTTTTGAGTTGAATGCTTGGGTTTTTCTGGTTTTGGGGGTTTTAGGTTTTTTGCCGCTGTGGTTTAGGGATTTTTTGGGATATGGTTTTAGAGTTTGTTGTGGATGAGAGTTTAGTACGTGGTTGGCCAATGGTTTTGGGGCTTTTTGGACTAAGATTTTCGGGGTTTTGGTGATAAGGTGTTATATTTTTTGGGACTATTTTTTTGGGGGGGGGGATTGGTTGAGGGATTTTGGTTTTGGGGGATGAGAGTTTAGGATTTTTTTGGGGATGAGTGTTTAGGGTTTTTTGTGGATTAGGGTTTAGGGATTTTTGGGGGTGAGATATTATATTTTTTGGGTGACACGAGTTTAGGTATTTTAGGGGTATAGTGTTTTGTGTTTGGGGGGGGGAGGTTTTAGGGTTTTCATGGAATTGAGGTTTAATGATTTATGTGACTGGGGATTAAGGGTTTTCGAGGAATGATTGTTTAGGGTTATCTCGGTATGAGGGTTTACGGTTTTTTGGGGCAAAGGGTTTAGGGTTTTCTAAGGGTGGGGGAGTAGGGTTGTCTATGAATGATGGTTTGAGGTTTTCTAAGGCTGAGGGTTTATGGATTTTTGGGGGAAATGATTTAGGGGTTTTAGGGGTTGAAGGGATGTGTTTTTCGTTGGAATGATTTTTACGGTTTTTTGAGACAGAGGTTTAGGGTTTTTTGTGGTAGGGGCCTTAGGGTTTTTGAGGGATGAGGGTTTAGGTTTTTCTAAGTCTCTATTTTTAGGATTTACTAGGGATGTGGGTTTAGTTTTTTATGGGGATGAGGGATTATGATTTCATCAGGCTGTGAGTTTAGAATTATTTGGGGGATGTGGTTTCTGGGTTTTTTAGGGAGAAGGGTTTAGTGTTTTCTAGGGTTGAGGGTTTAGTGTTGTCTTGGGTTATGTGTTCAGGGTTTTCTATGGTTGAGGTTTTAGGGTTTTCTTGTGATGAGGGTATAGATTTTTTTGGGGGATGTTTGATTTGAATTTTTTTGGGATGAGGGTTTTGGTTTTTCTAAGGATTAAGGTATTTTTTCTTAGGATGATGGTTTTGGGTTTTCTAGGGATTAGTGTCTGAGGTTTTCTACAGTGAGGGTATAGGTTTTTCATGGGATAATGGTTTTGGGTTTTCTAGGGTGAGGGTTTAGGTTTTTTGGGGATGAGGGTTTAGTGATTTATTAGGATTAAGGATCAGGGTTTTTTAGGGATGAGTGTCTAGTGTTTTTTGGGGATGAGGGTTTAGGTTTTTTTGGGGCTGAGGGTTTAGAGTTATCAAGGAATAGGGGTTTAGGGTTAATTAGGGATTATGGTATATTGTTTTCTGGGGTTTGGGTTATAATTTTTTCAAGGTGAGAGGGAATAGGGTTTCATAGGGTTGAGGGTTTAGTGGTTATCGGGGATAAGAATTTAGGGCTTAAACTAGATGTGTTTTTTGGTTTTTCTGGGGATGAGGGTTTAGGGTTTTCATGGGAGGAGGGTTTATGGATTTCTAGGGATTATAGTTTAGGTTTTCTAGGGATGAGGGTTTAGGGATCTCTATGGACGAATGTTTAGTTTTTTCCATGGCTAATGGTGTTCGGTTTTATAGGGACAATGGTCTAGGGATTCCTGGGTATAATGTATGATAATTGTATGGGGGTAAGAGTTTTTAGGTTTTTCTTGGGATGTGGTTTTAGGTTTTTCTGGGGATATGGTTTTAGGTTTTTATGTGGATGAGGGTTTATGTTTTTATGGGGATAAGGGTTTAGGGTTTTATAGAGAATATTATTTTATGTTTCCTTTGGATGTGGATATTTATTTTTCTATGGATGTGTGTTTAGGGATTTTTATGATGGTTTTTCGTTTTTGGGGTTGTGGGATTATGCATTTATAGGGATGGGAGTTTAAGGTTTTATGGGGCTAGGGGTTTTGGGGTTTTTTATGGATGATTGTTTAGGGTTTTCTATGGTGGTGGGTTTAGGGTATTTTGGGGTGAGGGTTAAGGGTTTTCTAGTGTTTAGGGTTTAGGTTTTTTTAGTTCCAATATTTTATTGGTTTTTGGGGATGACGGTTCAATATTTTGATAGGATGAGGGTTGAGTGTTTTCTATGGATGGGCATTTAGTTTTTTCTGAGGATAAGGGTTTTGAGTTTTTTGGGTTTGTGTTTTATTGTTTTTTGTGGATAAGGGTTTTGGGTATTATGGGGATAAGGGTTTATGGATTTCTATTTATGATTGTTTTATGTTATCTAGTGATGATTTTTAGTGTTTTCTAGGGATTTGGGTTTATGGTTTTCTGGAATTGAGTGTCTAAGGTTACCTGGAGATGATTCAATATGGTTTTTCTAGGATAAGGTATTATTTTTATCTTGGACTGAGTGTTTAGGGATTTCTAGGGATTATGGTTCATGGTTTTTGGGGTTGTATGGTTCTAGGTTTACAGGGGAGAGAGCTTTGGGTTTTATGGAGTTAAGGGATTAGGTTTTTTATTGGTGAGGGTTTAGTGTGTTATGGGGTTGTGGGTTGTGGGTTTTTTAGGATTTAAGGCTTCACTAATTTCTAGGGATGATGGTTCAGGTTTTACTAGGGTTGTGGGTTCATTGTTTTCTGGGGAGGAGGGATTAAGATTTTCAGTTGTTATGGGTTTAGTCTTTTACGGGAGGTTTTGGGCATGGAGTTTTATCGTTTTATGAGGCTTATGTATTAGGTTTTTTGGGGATAAGAATTCAAGATTTTCTAAGGATTATGGTCTAGGGTTTTCCAGGTCTGAGGCTTTAGTGTTTTCTGGGGATGGGGGTTCATTGTTCTCTAGGGTTAAGGATTCAATATTTTGTAGAGATGATGTTTTCAAGTTTTCTAGGGATAAGGGTTTAGGGTTTTATAGGGATTATGGTTTAGAGTTTTCTTACTAATGGGGTTTAGGGTTTTACGGGATATATTTTTTTGATTTTTTTGAGGCTTAGGGTTTAGGGTTTTCTTGGGAATAGTATTTAGGGTTTTCTGGGGATGACAGTTTAGTGATTTAGAGGGATGATGTTTTAGGGTTTTTTGGGGAATAGGGTTCATTTCATTATATGTTGGAGGGTATATGTTTTTATAGGGATGTGGGCTTATGGTTTTGTAGTGTATACAGAATAGGTTTTTCTAATGATGATGGTTTTGGTTTTTATGGGTATGAGGTCCTAGTGTGTTCTAGGGATGAGGGTTTAAGTTTTTCCAGATCAGATTGATTAAAAATTTTATTGAAAAGGTCATAGGGATTTTATGAGGATTGTAATTTTAAGGATTCATAGGGGTGGGGTTTATTGTTTTCTATGGCTAGATGCTTATTTTCATCCAGGGTACTAAGGCTGTGTGAATAGGGCTTTTTTAGGGATGAGATTTTAGGTAATTCTAAGGATGGTTGTTTAGGATTTTCATGGGATGAGAGATTTGGGGTTTTTTAAGGATGAGGGTTTCTGGATATATTGGATGAGGGTTTTGGTCTTTTGGGGGGATGAGGGTTCATGATATTTGGGGGATTGGGGTTTAGTTTTTTTGGTCATGGGAATTATTTTGATCTGGGCTGGAGTGATTAGGCATTTCTTGGGCGGATGGTTTATGATTTTCTATATCTAAGTGTTTAGGTTTTTTTGGGGATGATGGATTATAATTTTATAGGACTGTGTGTTTTAGGATTGATAGGGATGTGGGTTTTGGATTTTTTGGGGTGAGGGTTTAATGTTTTATAGGGAATAGGGCTTATGGTTTTATGGGGATAAGGTGTTATGGTTTTTTGTGGATGTAGTTTTAGGGTTTTATATGGATATGGGTTTAGGGATTTGGGGGGGGTTAGGGTTTAAGTATTTCTGGGGATAGGGTGTTGTGTATTATTGGTGTAAGGGTTAAGAGTTTTCTGGAGCTGACGGAATAGGGTTTTCTCGGGTTAAGGGTTTAGGGATTTCTAGTGATATGGGCTTAGGGTTTTCTGGGGCTATGGGTTTAGTGTCTTCTAGGGCAAAGGGATTCGGGTTTTCTAGGGATGACAAATTATAGTCATAAGGGGCTGGGGGTTTAGGGTTTTATAGGGATGTGGTATTAGTTATTTTTGAGAATTGGAGTTTAGGGTTTTCTAGGGATTAGGTTTCAGTATTTCCTAATGTGGAAGGTTTAGTGTTTACAAGGGATTAGGGTTTAGGGTTTTATATGTCTGATAGATTATTTTTTTATGGGCAGATGGTACATGATTTTTTGGTGATGAGTGTTTAAGTATTTTTGGGGTAGAGGGGTTAGGGTTTTTTGAGGATAAGGTTTTAGGGATTTTTAAGGATGAATATTTATGGTTTTATTAGGAATACTATTTTGTGTTTTTTTAGGGATGATGGATTAGGTTTTTATGGTGATTAGGATTTATGGATTTCATGGAATGAATATTTAGTGTTATTGGGGGCTGGGGGTTTAGTTAATTCTACAGAAATTATTTTAGGTATTTATGGGAATGAGGGTTTAGGTTTTTCTAGGGATGGGTGACTAGGGGTTTATGGGCCTGAGGATATAGTATTTCTTAGGGATGAGGGTTTCTGGTTTCCTAGGGATAAGGGTTTAGTGTTTTATTGGAACGGGTGTTGAGGGTTTAATATGGCCAAGGGATTTTTGTTTTATAAGGACAATAGTTTAAAGTTTTTTGTGGTTGAGATTTTAGGGTGTTCTAGGGAAGTGGGTTTAGGTTTTTCTAGGGAGAGGGTTTAGGATTTTCTGGGTATGAGCATTAATAGGTTTCTATGATTGGGGGTTTATTTTATTTTGGGGATAAGGGTTTATGGATTTCAGGGGAAGGGGGTTTAATGTTTTTGAGGGAGTATGGTTTAGTGTTTTCTAGTGGTGTGTTTTTTAGGTTTTTCTATGTTCGTGGGTTTATATATTTTAATGAGTTTTATTTTCTAGGGTTGGAAGTTTTGGGGTTTGGTGGTTTAGTTTTTAGGGTTTTCTAGGGATATGTTTTTAGGGTCTTCTGGGGTTGATTATTGTTTCTTTGTATGGGGTTCAATGTTTTCTCTGGTAAGTATTTAGGGATTTTTGGTGTAGATGGATTATGGTTTTTTAGGGCCAAGTGTTTTTGTTTTTTTGGATGATGGTTTAGGTTTTTTTCTGTTGAGTTTTTATAGTTTTTTCAGGAAGAGATTTTAATGTGTTTTGTTGATGGAAATTTATTGTTTTTTTGGGTTGTGTGTTCAGAATTTGAGGGTGAGGTTTCAGTGATTTTTTGGATAATTTTTTAACGATTTTATGGGATAATGGATCCGTATTTTTTTGGGTTAGAGGGTCTTGGATTTAGGTGGGGATGAGGGATTATGTTGTTTTGGGGATAAGGGTTTAGGTTTTTTTTGGATGAGCGTTTAAATATTTTAGTATTGAGTTTTTATTGTTTTTTTGGGGAAGAGGTTTTAAGTTTTTTAGGAAAGTGGGTTTAATATTTTTTGGGGATGAGAGTTATGGTTTTTTTGGGATAAGGGATTTGGGGTTTTGGGGTTGAGTTTATTGGTTTTTTGGGGATGAAGGTTGTGGGTTTTTTTAGGGGCTAAGGGATGATGGATTTTTTGGGTAGATGGTTTGTGATTTTTGGGGCTATTGGTTGACGTTTTTTTGGGGATGAGGGTTGAGGGTTTTGGGGGTTATGGGTTTAAAATTTGTTTGGGCTAAGGGTTTAGTGGTTTTGGGTTGAGGGTAGAGGGTTTTTTGGGGATGAAGGATTCTAGATTCATGGGGATGATGGTTTAGGAATTCCTAGGGATTAGAGTCTACTGTTTCGTAGGGCCTATTGTTTTAGGATTCATAAGGTTGAGGGTTTAGGTTATCTTGGGGTTATGGGTTTAGGGTTTCCTGGGTATAAGGTTTTAGTGGTTTTTTTGGGGCTGACAGATTAGTGCATCTTAGGGAAGATATTTTTGGTCTTCTTGTAAATAAATGATTATGTTTCATTGGGATTATGGTTTAGGGTTTCACAGGGATTAGGTTTTGGGGTTTCCTTGGGATTAGTGTTTAGGATTCCTTATGGAAGATGGTTTATAGTTTCATTGGGGTGAGGATTTAGTGTTTAATGGGAGTGATTATTTTTGAATTCTTGTGGATGAGGGGTTAGGGTTTCATGGTGACGACGGTTTAAGGTTACATATGGTTAAGGGTTTAGGGTGTATTATGGATAAGGGTTTAGGGTTCTATTGGGATGAGGGTTTAGGGTTTTGTGGGAATTAGTGTGTATGGTTTTATTGGAAAAAGGGATTAGGATTTTTTTGTTCTAAGATTAAATGGGTTTCTATGGCCTAGTGGTAAGGGTTTTTTGGGATTGATAGCTTATCGTATTTTTTAATCTGATGGTATAGGTTGTTTTTGTGGTGAGGGATTAGACTATTTTGGGGTGAGGGATTATTGTTTTTATGGATTAGGTATTTTGACATTTTGGGGGTGAGTGGTTAGGGTTTTTTGGGATGAATGTTTTGGATTTACTGATGATAAGGTATTAGGGTTTTTTATGATGTTTAGGGTTCTATGGGGATGAGGGTTTAGGAGTTTTTGAGATGAGGGTTTAGGGTTTTATAGAGATTCTAATTTAGGATTTATGGGGATGATGGATTAAGGTTATCTGGGGATGATTATTTATTGTTTTTTGGGGATGAGTGGTTTTGGTTTCATAGAGCTAAGGGTATAGAGAATTTTGAGGATGTGGGTTTCGGGTTATTGGATTATATGTTTTTAGGGTTTTGTGGGGATGATATTTTAGGGTATTCTATGGCTGAGAATTTAGTTATTTATAGGAATGATTGTTTATAGTATCTTAGGGATAATGGTTTACTATTTTTGGCTGAGGTTTAAGGGTTTCTTTGGTCTGTGGGGTTAGGATATTGTTGAGATTAGGGTTCACGAATATATATGAAATGGGTTTTAGGGTTTTTTGGCTTGGGGTTTTGGTTTTTTTAGTGCCGAGGTTTTAGGTTTTTTGTAGGATAAGGGTTTAATGTTTTTTTAGTATGATGGTTTTTTCTTTTTAAGAATTATTTTTTAGGGGTTTTGTGGATTAGGGGTTGGGGGTCTTTGGGGATGATGGTTTTGAATTTTTTACGGATGAGGGTTTAGGAGTTTTGTGTATGAGGGGTTAGGGTTTTTGGGGATGATCGTTTAGAGTGTTTTTGGATATGGTTTATGATAGTATAGTTATGATATCATATGGTTTTCTTGAGAAATGTGTTTTACGGTTTTCATGGGATAATGGTTTACGGTGTTCTAGGGACTTGGGGTTTCAGTTTTTTGATTCTATGGGTCTAGGGTTATCTTTGGATAAGAGTGCATTATTTTCTCTAGTTAATGGTTTTTTTTCTAGGAAGTGGGTTTTGGGTTTCCTAGGAAAGAGGGTGTTTGTTTTTCTAAGGATAAGGGATTAGTGTTTTGTTGGTCTAAAGATTTAGGTTTTTCAGGGGTGATGGATTTTTGGTTTTTTGTGGTTGAGGGTTTAGTATATTTAGGGGATGAGGGTTTTGGATTTTCTATTGTTGAGGGTTTTTGGGATTTTTGGGAATTATGGATTAGGTTTTTCTTGTGCTAAGGGTTTAGGGATTTCTTGGGAATAGGGTTTAGTGTTTTGAAGGGTTTTGGGATTATGGTTTTCTATTGATGACAATTTAATTTTTTTATGGCTAAGGGATTGTGATTTTGTGGGGAAGAGTGTTGTGGGTTTTTTATGGATGATGATTTACGGTTTTCAGGGGATGAGTGTTTAAGGTTTTCATTGCCGGAGGGTTTATGGTTTTTTTAGTGTCTATGGGTATAGGGGTTTTTGGGGATACGGGAATAGGTTTTTCTGAGGTATATAGTATAGGGTTTTCTTGGGATGATGTATTGGGTTTTCTAGGACTCGGGTTTTAGTGGATTTTGGGGATGAGAGTTTATGGTTTTTTTGGGATGAGGGTCTCTCGTTTTGGGGGGATAATGAATTATTGGTTTGGGGGATTAGGTTATATTTTCTTTTGGGCATGAGGGTGTAGATATTTTTGGGGATGAGGGGATACAATTTTTTGAAGATGAGTGTGGAGGGGTATATTTGTGTTTGATGGTTTATGGTATTGAATGGATGAGGATTTGGGGTTTTTGGGGGTTTAGGGTTCATGATTTTTTTGCTTTATTCTTCGTAGTTTTTTAGAGATGAGGGTTCATGTGTCTTGAGGCTAAGGGTTTATTGTTTTTTATGGACGATGGTTTAATGTTTTCTGGGATGATTATTTGTGGATTTGGAGTTGGGAAAATAGGGTTTTTGGGGATGAGGGTTTAGGATTTTTTGGGGATTGAGGCTCTGTGTTTTTGGGGGTTGAGTGTTTAGGGTATTTTGGGGTAATGGTTTAGGGATTTTTGTGGCTAAGGGTTTACGTTTTTTGGGATTAGGGGTTAGGGTTTTGGGGGGATGAGGGTTTATATATTTTTTGGAATGAGGGTTTATGGATTTTTGGGGATCAAACATTAGATTTTTTGGGTATGATGGTTTTAGGTTTTTTGGGGATGACGGTTTGGGTTTTTTGGGGTTGAGGATTTTAGAGTAATGGGGATGATGGTTTAGTTTATTTGGATGTGAATTTAGGGGTTTTTTGTTTTTAGGGTTTAGGGTTTTTGCTGTATAAGGTTTAGGGTTTTTTAAAGATAAGGGTTTACTGTTTTGGGGGGATGACAATTTAGGGTTTTTGTGGCTAAGTATTTAGAGGTTTATTGGGTTTTGTGGAATAATGTTTATTGGGTATGAGTATATAAAGTTTTTTATGCGGTTTTATGATTTTTATGGGATGTGGCGTTATGTTTTTTGGATTTTGGATTATAGTTTTTCGGTGATGAGGAATTTGGATTTTTGGGGGTTGGGGATTAGGTTTTTTGGGAGTGAGGGTTTAGGGTTTTTTAGGGATGAATGTTTAGGGGGTTTTGTGGATGAGGGTTTAATATTTATTGTGGATGAGGGTTTTGGGGGGATAATGGTTTACTATTTTTTGGGGTTGAGTATTTAGGGTTTTTTGGGGGTGATGGTTTATGAGTTTTTGAGGATGCGGGTTTAGGGATTTTTGTTCGTGATGTGGGTACACGGTTCTTTTGTGCTGAGGGTATATGTGTTTTGGTGGATGAAGGTTTAGGTTTTTTAAAGGATGATGTACATGGATTTTTTGAGAATTGGGATTAAGTGTTATAAAGGATGAGAGATTATAGGTTTCTAGGGCTTAAGGATGAGCTGTTTTGGGGGATGCCGATTTAGGTGTTTTGGGGTGACAATTTATGGTTTATAGAGATATGGTTTCTGATTTTTTTAGAGATGGGGGTTTGTGGGTGTCGGGGATAAGGGTTTTTGGGTTTTGGGTGATGGGGTTTTATGGTTTTTAAGGATGAGGGTTTAGTAGTTTTGGGAATGTGGGTTTAAGGGTATTCAGGAAAATGGTTTAGTGTTTCTTCTAAGGATGAGGGTATAGGTTTTTTTAACCATTTGTATAATAATTTTTAGGGTATGATGGTTTTGGGTTTTTTGGAATGTGGGTTTAGGGTTTATGGGGGTTAACGGTGTAGGGGATTTTTTTACTGAGTGTTTATGTGTTTTTGGGATAATTGTTAAGGGGTTTGGGGGATGAGGGTTTAGGTTTTTCTGGGGATGGGGATTTAGGGTTTTTTTGTAGATAATGGTTTAGGGTATTAATAGCTGAAGGTTTAGGGTTTTATGGGGTTGAGGATTTTGGGGTGTGGGGGTGAGGGTTTAGGGTTTTTTTGGTATGAGGGTTCAGGTGTTTTGGGGACGTGGGTTTTGGGGATTTTGGGGTATAGGGTTTATGGTATTTTGACGAGGGGTTTAGGGTTTTTTTGGGGTAGAGGTTTAGGGTTTCTTGGGGAAATGGGTTTTGGTTTTTTGGGCCTGAGGGTTTAGTATTTTATGGGGCTGAGTGATTATTTATTTTGGGGAAAGAGGGTTTTTGGTTATTTGGGATGAGGTTTTAGGTTTTTTCAATAGGGTTTATGATTGTGGTGGTAGGGGTAGGGGGTTTAGGGTGTGTTGGGGTTAAGGGTTTAGGGGTTTTCTGGGGGATGTGGGTTTTTGGTTTTTTGGGGATGAGGGTTTAGTATTTTTTAGGGGTTGAGGGTTTATTATTTTTTATGAATGAAGGTTAATTTTTCTTAGGGTCTGAGATATTAGGGTTTGATAGGGCTGAGGTTTTTGGATTTTTTTGTGTAGAGGGTATTATATTTTTTTGGGATGGGGGTTTTGGTTTTTTTAGGCTTGGAGTTTAGAGATTTATAGGGTTGAGGGTTTTGGGGTTTTTGGTTTGAGGTTTAAGGGATTCAATGGGAATAGGGTTTAGGGATCTTTGAAAATGGGTATATAGTTTTTTAGGTGTTGACGGTTTTGTGGTTTTGGGGATTTTGGTTTGGGGGTTTTGGGGGAAGAGGCTTTACGGTTTTGGGGCTAAAGATTTTTTTCGGTTTTTGGGATGATTTTTTAGGGTTTTTTTGGATGTGGTTTCATGATTTTTTGAGGATGAGGGTTTTCCACTTTTTGGATATAAGAATTTTGGTTTTTTTGGGGGCTATGGGATTCAGTTTTTTGGAGGTGAGGGTTTTTGGGTATTTGGGATGATGGACTGGGGGTTTTTGGTATTGAGAGACAAGGGGTTTTGGGGGGGATTTTGGGTTAGGTATTTTGGGACTATAGTTTTAGATACTATAGGGATTTCGGTTTAGGAGTATTTGGGGATGGGGTGTTTAAGTTTTATTGAGACAAAGGGTTTATGAATTTTGGGAGTGGGGAGTGTTTAGAGTTTTAGTGGTTGAGGTTTTAGAGTTTTTCTTGGCTAAGGGATTTGGATTTTTTGAGGTTGGTGATTTGGGGTTTTGGTTATGAGGGTTTAGGGGTTTTTAGTGTAGAGGTTTAGGGATTATGTGTATGGGTGATTTGTTTTATTTTGAGTATAAGGGTTGAGGTTTTTTTGCGAATGATGGTTTAGGGGTTTTAGGGATGAGGGTTTAGGGGTTTTATGAATTAGGGTCTTATGTTTTTTGGGGATATGGGTTTAGGTTTTGTTCGGGACTTGGGTTTAGGGTTCTTTGGATTAGGGTCTGGGGTTTCAAGGGGTTGTAGATTTTAGTGTTTTGGGTACAGTTTTTAATGGTTTCTGGGTTCATGTTTTTTTATTTTTTTTGTGGGATGATGGTTTCGGGTTTTTTGGGATGATAATTTAGGGTTTTTATGGAATGGGGTCTAGGGTTTTCTGGGGTCGAGGTTTTATAATTTTTTGGGGATGATGGTTTATGTTTTTTTGGGGGATGAGGTTTATGGGTTTTTTGATGAAGTGGGTTTAGTGTTTTTTTGGGGATAAGGGTATAGGGGGTTTTTTGGTTGAGGTTCTAGAGTTTATTAAATCTAAGGATTTAATTTTTTTGGTAGTTGATGTATGTGGGTTTTTTGGAGATGAGGGTTTCAGGTTTTTTAGGGTTGAGTGTTTAAGAGATTTTGTGGCAGAGGGTTTAGGGTTTCTATGTGACCAGTGTTTATCTGTAATGGGGATATGTTTTTGGGGTTTTTGTTCTAATGTTTTAGGGGTTTATTGGGTTTAGGGTTTATGATTATTGGGGTTGTTTGAATAGAATGTTTGGAGATGATGGTTTAGAGGTTTTTTTGTATAAGTGTTTAGGGTTTCACAAGCTTGATGGATTAGGGTTTATTGGTGCTACGAGTTTAGTTTCATTTGGTTCTAAGGGTTTAGTATTTAATGGGGGAAGGGTTTTCTAGTTCTTGTGGATGAATTTTTATGGGGTTTTGTGTTGTGGTATTAGGGGGTTTTGGATATGGAGGTTTTGGGGTTTTGGGGGATGAGGGTTTAGTGTTTTTAGGAATATAGTTTTTTGGATTTTATTTAAGATGATGGTTTGGGGTTGTTGTGTATGAAGGTTTTGGTATTTTAGGGGAATATGAATTTTTATTCAATAGGGTTTTTGTATTTTTGGGGGCATAGGGATTACTGTTTTCAGGGGATGAGAATTTAATTATTTTTGTGGCAAAGTGATACATTTTTTTGGGAAAAAGAGTTTAAGGATTTATTTGGATTTGTGTTTAGGGTTTTATAGGGATGGGGGTTTATGGAATTTGGGATGGAGGGTTCAGGGTTTTTTTGGGTGAGTGATTAGGGTATTTTGGGGAGAGTTATTTATGGTTTTTGGGGATGAGGGTTTGGGTTTTTGGGATCAGGGTTTAAGGGTTTTGGGGGATGAGGTTTTAGTGTTTTTAGGGGTTTAGAGTTTTTGGTATTTGGTGGCTGGAGGTTAGGGGTATTTGGGGATTGGTGATTAGGAATTTTTAGTGATTTCATTTATTTATTCTTAGGTATGGGTGAATTTGTTTTTTTGGGAGAGGATTTAATGTTATTTTGGGATATAGGTCAATGGTTTTTTCCAGACGATGTTTTTGGGATTATTTTCAATAAGGTTTTAGTTTTCTTAATGAGAGTTTATTGTTCATTGGTGCCTAAGGTTTTGAAAAGTTGGTGATGGAGGTTTAGGGTTATATATAGGTTAGGGTATGGGGTTTTTTATTTTTATGGGTTAGGTATTTTGGGGATGAGGATTTTAGTTTTTTGGTATGATGGTTTATTAGTTTTTGGGGTTGAATGTTAACGAGTATTTGGGAATAATGGTTAATGGGTTTCTTAGGATGAGGGTTTAGGGTTTTAGGTGATGAGGGTTTAGCGGTTTTTGTAGATTTGGGTTTGGGTATTTTTGTTGTTGATGAGGGTATATGGTTTTTTGTGCTGATGGATTTGGGTGTTTTGGGACTGAGTGTTTAGGAAGTATTTGGAATGAGGGTTTTAGGCTGGTGTATTTAGTAATTTGCAGGATGAGGGAATAAGGGATTTTCAGGATAAGGTATTAGGGTTTTGGGGGGATAGGGTTCTAGGGGTTTTGGGAATGAGAGTTTGTGGTTTTTAGGGTTGAGTGTGTTTGGTTATTTTGCACATGAGGGTTTAGGTGCTTTGGGGATGATGGTTTTGGTGTTTTTGGGGAATCGGGTTTTGTGGGGCTTTGGGGATGGTTGATAATGATTTGTTGGTGTTGTTGGTTTAGGGGTTTTGTGGTAGAGGTTTTACTGTTTCATTGGATGTGGTTTTTGAGTTTTTTGGGTTGGGGGTTTAGTGTTTTTCAGGCCTCTATTTTTAGGTTTTTAGGGATTAAGGGTTTATTTTTATTATGGATTACTGTTTAATGGTTTTTAGGACCGAGGGTTTAGGGGAATTGAGGAAAATGTGAAAGGTTTTTATAAGTATGTGGGTTTAAGTTTCATTAGGGGTTAGGGTTTTTTGGGTATGATATTTTTCATTTTTTTGGGATGAGGGTTTATATTTTTTGGGGGATGAGGATTTAGGGTTTTATTTGGATTAGGTTGGGTTTGGAATTTTTTGGGGAATGGGTTTTATTATTTTTGGTCGGAGAGTTCATGGTTTTTTGGGGTTTTGGGTTTTTGGGTTTTTGGGGCTGAAGGTTTAGGGTTTTTTGGGGAAAATGGTTTAGGGTTTCTTGGGGAAGAGGGATTCGTGTTTTAGGGGGATGTGTGTTGAGGGTTTTTGGGGGTTTTGGGTTTGTCTTTTTTAGTGGTGAAGTTTTAGGGGTTTTAGGGGTTGCAGGTATAGGGTTTTTTAGGGATGAAAGTTTATGGTTTTTTCAGGATGAGGTTTTAGGGTTTTGTTGGTCTTGTGGAATAGGGTATTTTCTGGAAAATTCTTTATTGTTTTTTTATAAAGGTTTTTTTTGTTTTTATGGTTGATGTTTTATGGTTTTTTGGGGCTTAGGTTTTAGGTTTTTCCATGGTTTAGGCTTTATGTTTTTTTTGGGGTTGAGGGTTTTGGGGTTTTGCGGATGAGGGTTAAGGGGTATCTGGGGCTGTGGGTTTAGGGTTTGGGGGGAAAAGGTATTTAGGGTTATTCTTGATGAGGGTATAGGGTATTTTAGGTCTGTAGGTTTAATTTTTTTTTTGGTGATGGGGGTTTAGTGTTTTTTGGTGATGAGGTTTTTGGGTTTTGGGGGGAAATGGGTTTAGTGCTTTTTTGGGGCAGAAGGATTTGGGGTTCTGGGGATTTGAGTTTAGTTGTTTTGGGGGATAATTCATTGGGGTTTTATGTGGAGGAGGGATTAGGGTTTTTTTGTTCTAATGGTTAGTGTATTTTTTAAGCGGATGGTTTAGGGGTTTTTGGGATGTGGTTTTAAGGTATTTTATGGATGAGGGTTTAGGGTTTTTTGGTTTTGAAAATTTAGGGTGTTTTGGGGTAAGGGTTTTAGGGTTTTTTGATGATGATGGTTTAATGTTGTTTTCAGGTTGAGGGTTTACAGTGTTTTGAGGAAGTGGGTTGATGTGTGTTTTGTGCTGAGGGTTTATGGGTTATTGGTATTCATGGTATTAATATTTTTGGGATGAGGGTTTAGGATTTTCGGGGGATAAGGGATGCATGTTTTTGGGGGTGGTGGATTAGATGGGTTTTAGGGATGTGGGTTTAGGATTTTATCTGGGTGAGGTTCAAGGGTTATTGGTGGAGTAGGATTTTGATTTTGCTGGGGATGATGGTTTAGGGTATTTTAGGGAGTAATTTTTAGTGTTTCTTGGGGCTGATGGTTTAGGGTTTTTTTGGTAGAGGGTGTAGATGTTTTGGGGGATGTAGTTTTAGGTGGTTTTATAGGGTTTTTTATATGGGTTTAGGTTTGTGGGTAGAAGGATTAGTGTTTTTTGGGGATGAGTGTTTATGGTTCTTTGGGGATGAGTGATTTGGTTATTTTGGTTATTAGGGTTTTAGTTTTTTTGGATGATAGATTATTCATTTTTAGGATGACATTTTAGGATTTTTTGGGAATAAAATTTTACCGTTTTGTAGATAATTATATTGGGTTTTTAAGGATGGGGGTTTTGGGATTTTGTGGTTTAGGTTTTAGTGTTTTTGGGATGAGGGATTAGGGTTTTTTATGGATGTGAAGTTAGGTTTATTTTGGGATGAGGGTTTACGATTTTTTTGGATATGAGTTTAGGGTTTTTTGGGACTATGGATTTTGGGGTTTGGGGGATTATGGTTTAGGGGTTTCATGGGATAATTGATTAGGGTTGGAGGGCTATGTGTTTTGGAGCTTAGGGGCTGATGTTTCAGGGGTTTTGGGATGATTGTTTAGGGTTTCATGGGGATGACGGTTTAAGTGTTTTTTGGGCTATGTTTTATGTGTATTTTTGGGCTAAGGATTTGAGTTTTATGGGGAAATGTTTTTTGCGGGTTTCTGATATGAGTGTTTAGTGGTTTTTGGAATCACGTATTTGGGTGGATTTGTGGATGTGGGGATATTAGTTTTGGGGGTTTAGGGTCAAGTATTTTTAAGGCTCATGGTTTTGGTTTTTTGAGGCTGAGGGTTTATGGTATTTTAGGTATTAGGTTTTAGGGGATGTTGGGGATTAGAGTTTAGGGCTTTGGGGTTAAAGGTCAAGGTATTTTTTGGGATAACTGTTTTAGGTTATTTTGGGATGAGTGTTTAGGATTTTTATGGATGAGGGATTTTGTTTTTTTAGGTATGAGGTTCTACGGGAAGGGGTTTTATAGGTTTTTTAGTGATTGTTCAGTGTTTTTTGAGGTTATGTATTTATCATTTTTGGGGTCTATGGGTTTTTGGTTTCTTATATTTTGGTTTTAGAGTTTTTGGTTCTTGGGTTTTTAGTATTTTTAGGGCTGAGGTTTTAGGTATATTGGGGAAGAGGGGTTTTTTAGGGGTTAAGGGTTTAGTGTTTTTTTAGGGATGATGGTTTAGTGTTTTTTGGGGAAATGGGTTTATATTTTTTTGGGGGAAGAGGGTTTTTGGATTTTGGGGCTGAGTGATTAGGAGTTTTAGGGTATAAGTGTTTTTAAATTTTTAGGGTTCAATGCTTTGGGATTTTAAGAATAAGTGTTTAGGGTTTTGTTTCTGATGGTGTAGGGGTATTGAATATGAGGGATTATGTTCTTTTGGGGATAATAATTTAGTGTTTTTTGGGGATGAGGCTTTAGGGTTTATTTATAGTGTGCATTTAGGATGTTTCAGTAATTGGGTTTTTAGGGTTTTTGGTGGCCAAGTCTTTATTCTTTTTTGGTGCTGAGGGTTTTGTGGTTTTGGGGGGATGAGAGATTAGGGAATTTTTGGATGTGGGTTTTGTGTTTTTTGGGATGAGTGTTTTGGGGTCATTAGGGCTTATGGATGAGGTTTTTTTGGTGCTTATGGTTTAGGTATTTTTCAGGGATGAGGGTTTTTGGAATTTGGGATGAGGGTTTAGGTCTATTGCGGATGAGGGATTATGGTTTTTTGGGGATGAGTGTTTAGTGTTTTTTGGGGCTTAGAGTTTAGTGTTCCTTTTTCCCGAGGGTATAGGGGGTTTTTAGAGCTGAATGTTTTGTATATTTTAGGGAAGAGTAGTTATGTTTTTTTGGGGGTTAGGGTTTGATGGTTTTTGGGGTGACAGATTAGGGGTTTTTTGGTCTGAGGGTTTAGGGTTTTTTGGGGCTAATTTATTTGGGATTTTTGGGGTTTATGGTTTAGGGTTTTTATGGTATTAGGGTATTGGGTTTTTTTGGGATGAGTTTTTAGGGTTTTTTTTGGTCTGATGGTTTTGGGTTTTATGGGGATGAGGGTTTATGATATTTGGTTGTTTAGGTTTTAGTGTTTCATGGGGATGCAGGTTTATGGATTATTGGTGATGATGTTGTATGATTTTTGGGATATAGGTTTAGGGTTTTTTTGGGGTTGGGGTTTATGTTTTTTGGGGTGTTATAATTTTAAGTTTTTAGGGATAAGGGTTTAGGGGGTTTACAGAAATGATTTTAGTTTTTTCTATTTCTGAGGATTCAGTGGTTTTGGGGATGATGGTTTCATTATTTTTTGTTTCTAATGGATTAGGGGTTTCTTTGGACGAGGGTTTATGGTTTTAGGAGATGAAGGTTTATGGATTATTGGGGGTGTGGTTTTATGGATTTGTTTACTAAGGGTAGATTGTTTTTGGGGGATGAGGGTTTAAGTATTTTGGGGGATTAGGGTTTATGGTTTTTTGGGGTGAGAGTTTATTATTATTTTTTTGTTAGGGGTTTTGGGGTTTGGGGTATCAGTGATTAGGGCTCTTTTATTATGATTCCATATGGGTTTTGGGTCATGATGATTTATGGGTTTAGGAAATGAGGGTAATGGTTTTTTCGGGACAAGTGTTTAGGGTTTTTTGGGGTTGAGGGTTTATTGGTATTTGTCTTGAGAGTTTAGGAATTTTAGAGTTGAAGGTTTAGGAATTTTGTGAGAGGGGGGTTTTGGGGTTTGCGGGGTGAGGGTTTAGGGGTTTCTAGGGATGAGGGTTTTCGGGTTTTGGGGACAAGGGTTTATGATTTTTAGGGATGTGGGTTTAGGGTTTTTAATGGATGAGGGTTTAGTTGTTTGAGGGTTTGTGGGTTTTAGGGTTTTGGGGCCTGAGGTTTATGGAATTTTTTTGGACCATGCTTTTAGGGTTTTGTGGGATGAGGGTTTAGTGGTTCTTAGGACTGAGGGTTTAGGGTTTTAATAGTGCACATAGTTTAGGTGTTCTGGGGATAATGATTTGTGGATTTTAGGGGATTATGTATAATGGTTTTTTGGATTGGGGGTTTTGGGTTTTTTTTTGGGGTAATGGTTTACTATTTTCTAGGGATAAGAATTTTGTGTTATTCTAGGCTAAGGGTTGGGGTGTAAGGGGTTCATGTTATTTTGGGTCATATAATTTTTTATTTCGTGGGGATGAGGGTTTATGGTTTTTGGTAGATGAGGTTTTTATTTTTTTATGGAAGAGTGTTTAGGTGTATGGGGGTTTAGTGTTTAGGGGTTTGGGAGATGAGGGGTTTGGGGTATTTTGGCCGATCAGTTGAGGGAATTTTGGGGATTGGGGTATAAGGGTTCTTGGGGATTTGCTTTTTGTGGTGTTTGATGCTTAGTGATTATGGTATTTTGGGGCTAAGGGTTTAGGGGTTTTCTGGATGTGGATGTTTTTGCGTATGAGGGTTTATCTTCTTTTTTTCAAGTATGGTTTAGGTGTTTTGGAGGATAACACTGTAGGGTTTCATAGGGATGACTTTTTTCCGTTTTTTGGGGATGAGGGTTTAGGGTTAATTTGGTGATGAGGGTTTAGGCTTTTCCGGCCTAAGGGTACATGATTTTTTATGTATGTGGGTTTAGGGTTTTTTGGGGATGCAATTTTAGTGTTTTTATGGGGTAAGCGTTTATGGTTTTTTAGGGATGATATTTTTGGTTTTTTTGGCACTACGAGTTTAAGGTTTTTTGTGGTTGTGGGTTTATGGTTTTTTGGAATTATGGTTTAGTTTTTTGGGGGATAGGTGTTTAGAGTTTTTTAGAGATAAGGTATGAAGGTTTTTTTAAATACGGGTATAGGGTTTTTTAGAGATAGGGGTTTATGGTTTTTTGGGGATTTGGGATTAGTGTTTTTTTGGGGCTTAGGATTATGGTTTTTTGGGATGAGGGTTTATGATTTTTTGGGGATTACCCTTTAGTGTTTTTTGTGATAAGAGTTTTCATTTTTTTGGGGATGAGGGAATTTCTGTTTGGGGGTTGAAGGTATATTGTTTTTTTGGGATGAGGGATTATAGTTTTTTTGGTGCTAAAGGTTTTGGGTTTTCCATTATAGAGTGTTTAGGTTTTTATGGGGATGATGTTTTTTGGTTTTTTGGTGTATATGTATTAGGGTTTTTAGTGATTATGGGTTTAGGGGGATGATGGTTTATGGTTTTCTTTTGGATTGACGACATAGGATAGTTGGGTTTGATGGATTAGTTGTTTTTTTTGGTATGAGTGTTTTTGAATTTTTGGGCATGATTGTATAGGGTTTTATAGGGATTAGGGATTACTTTTTATAAGGATGAGGGTTTAGGGTTTTGTGGATGAGGTTTTTTGGTTTTTTTGGGTTGAAGATTCGTGGTTTTTTGGGTTGATGAGGTTTTATGGAATTGTTTACTGAGGGTTTATGGTTTTTGTGGATAAGGGATTAATGTTTTTGGGGGATTTAGTTTTATAAGCTCTCATGGAAGACAATTAATAAGTTTTTGGGGATGATTGTTTAAGGATTTTTTAGTTCAGGGTTTAGGGTTTTTTGGTGTTTAGGGTTTAGGATTTTTTTGTGGTTAATGGTTTTGGGGTTTTTGGTGCCCTGGGATTAGTGTTTTCTTAGGGATGGGGGTATGGGTTTTTTGGGACTGATGGTTTAGAGTTTTTATAGGGATGGATATTTAATGTTTTTTTGGGATGAGTGTATGGGGTTTTTTGGGACTTATGATTTAGGGGTTTTTTAGGAATGAGGGTATAGTTTCTTTTCGGATTGTGGGAATAGGGTTTCTTGGGCCTGAGGTTTTAATATATTTTGGGGATGAGGGTTTAGGGTTTTATGGTGGTGATGGTTTTGGGATTTTCTCGGATTAGGGGTTAGGGTTTTTTGGGGTTGAGGAATTGTTTCTTTTATGGATGAGGGTTTTGTGTTTTTTATTTCTAAGGATCTAGAGTTTTTTGTGGATGAATGTTTAGTGTATTTTGGTTCTGAGAGTTTAGTGTTTTTTATATGGTGGTGGGTTTAGTGTTTATTGGGGATTGGTGTTTAGTGACCTTTAGGCTCTATGTTTAGTGTTTTTAGGGTTGGTGTCTTATGGTTTTTTGTGGTTTAGTGTTTAGGTATATTTGTGGATGAGGGTTTTGTTATTTTTGGTGATGACTGTTTAGGTTTTTTGGTGATCAGTGTTTAGGGTTTTTGGGGGATGACGGTTTTGGGTTTCTTTGGATGAGGTTTTATGGTTTTTGGGTAGATGATTTAGGGTTTTTTTTCAAACTGAGGGTTTTCAGTTTCGTGGGGATGAGTATTTAGGGTTTGGGGATGAGTCTTTTGGATATTTTGGGGTTGAGGTTTTATGTGAATTTTGGATAAGGGTTTAGGGTTTTTTTGTTGAAGAGTGTATAATGGTTTCCAAGGATATGGGTTTATGGTTTTTTGGGTATGGGGGTTTAGGGTTCATTAGGCTAATGTTTTAGGTTTCTTGGGATGAGGGTTTAAGGGTTTTTGGGGATGAGGGTTTAGGACTTTTTAGGACTGAGGGTTTAGGGTTTTTTGGAGATGATGCATTAGGGTTTTTATGAACATAGGGTTCAGGTTTTTTTTGGGTGTGAGGGATTAAGGTTTTATAGGGAAAGGTATTTGTGTTTTTTTGGGCCTGAGGTTTACGGTTTTTTTGGGATGAGGGTGATATGGACCAAATTAAACCCAAGGAGAGAATTTTTGGGATTTATATGTATTTTAATCAATATGTTTATTCAAATTGAAACGTTTATCACTTTCATCCATCCAACACAATTGTGGGAAATGAAAAAAAATATTTTTGGACCAAAATGAAATATTTATGTGGAAAAGTAAGTAAATTCATTACAAACATATTAAATAGGATAGAGAAAATTGGGGAAATAATCATTAATATTAAATAATTCTATTTTAGTTAGTGGGGACATTAATTTACCTGGTTAAGTGTTTTTGTGTTTTTTACATGAACGTTGAGTGACCCAATCCATTGTAATTCAATTTTGGTCAATTCAATCACTTTATTTTATATTTATAATGTATTTTTACTCTATAGTAATGGTTACACTTGATTCATACTTATTATAAATATTGTTGTGAAAATTTATATCTTTAGCCTCATCACTTTTCCTGGAAATGGTGGTGCATATCAATTTCTGGTGACAGAGTCTTTAAGATTGGGGAATCCTTATGGGGTGTTGTTTCCTTTATTCCTTGGCCATTAAAAAACTTATCAACATTCCATATCACCCTAGTTTTCTCTTGATTCTAGTGACTTATCATTTTTTCATAAGAGCATAGATTATTATAATGAAGTTAATCCACATTATTCTTATTAATATAATGCAAAAAAAACCTATCCAACAGGTCTAAAAAATTGGATTTTATACTAATCATGTTCCTTGGGAAATAAAAAATGTACAACTATAATAAAAAATACTAAAATTAGTGAGAAACATTGTCAATTGTTGATAGAGAGAGATGACACAATTTCCCTCCACCACAGTTGTGTCCCCAACATTAATCTTCATATAATATGCCCAATTCAAAAACATTTTATAATGATCGTAAAAATGGAGATGACATCAAAAATTCAGTGGTGGGTCTGAGAAGAATAAGATATGATGAAAATATTGAATGAGTGTTGAATATATACAATCCATATTTTTTAGGAGTTTGAATACATTTGATTTTCTAGATTGGCTGTGTGAAATCAAGGGACACTTTGAAATTAAGGATTTTTCCAATTAGAATAATTGCAAGGAATAAATTATAAATTTTTTTGATTACACATATATATTGTGGTAATATAATAAGAAAAAGAGGGAACATGATGGGATTGAAAAATTATGAAAGTTGGAGAAGTTGAAAAATACATTGAGAAGAAGAAAGTTTTTACAAGATTTATAAGAAAGAGCATTTTTTTTCTAATGCATGTCTTGCAATAGGTAAATTTTTTTGATGAGTACATTTTAGAGTTTGATCAATTATTGATGAAAATTGATGTTTGAGAATATAAGTAAAAAACAATTGTATGTTTTTTGGGATGATTGAGTTGAGAAATTGAACATTAACTGGAGTTAAAAGCATTCTTTTCACTTGATGATGTTTGCAAGATGGAAATCAAAGTGGAAACAAGAAAAGAAGACATCAAATGCACCAATGATCATAAACGACAATAATGGAGCCTATTTTGATAAATTTATTTCAAATAATAAATACATTGTTGGTGAGAAGGATTTTGAAAGGAACAATATATAGGATAAAGAAAAAGAGATAGATATGGAACAACCAGAAGAAAAATACAACTCCTTTGAACATGGGAATAAAATGTGCTTCAAGTGTAATGGGTATGGTAATTATATAAGTAAATTTCCCCTAACAATAAATTGTATACAAAAAAGGTGATTAAGGATACTTAAAATAAATCTATGGGGATGAACATGGTGGTGAATAATCTGAAAATGATGATTACGTTGTCTAAGAAGCCGATGTGGGTATGATGCTTGTGCCTGAAGAATTTTTCGAGCTCAAATATTCTCTTAATACCATCAATGATAAAACAAGTTCCAAACTCGTTGCACCATAAATAAGTATGTATTAGAGGGTATTATTGGTTGTGGGAGTTTTAAAAGTGTTTCTTTAATAACACTTGTGGGTAAATGGAAGTTGAAAAATCATAATCATCCTCAGTCATGACTTGGATAAAAAATGGGAGAACCCTTCAAGTTAACAAACATGTTTTGATGTCATTTCACATTAGAAATAACAATTATGATGAGGTATTGTGTGATGTTATTCCAATAGATTCTATTCAGTTGTTATGGGGAAGGCCTTTGTAGTTTTACATAGAAGTAAAATATGATCGAAGGAAGAACACATATTCTTTTCAATATGGGGAAAATTATATTTCACTTTCCCCTTTAAAGCATTCCCATATTCATGAAGAAACATTTGGCCTCAAAGAGCCGAAAGTCATCAACATTATCACTAAATCTATTTTGGAGAAAGTAATCTGTAAAGAAAACCACTTTCATTATTCACTATGGAGAAGACATGGAATGAGAGAGGAGGCATCACCATCTGTTTGATCATTCTTTTATTGCGGAATATCATTATATTTTTTTGTAATTATCTTCTTTGTGGATTACCACCATTTTGAGGCTTTGAACAAAAGATTGATCTTGTACCCAATCCATGATTTAATAATAAACCATTATATAGGTTTAATCTTGAGGAATCATAGGAATTACATACAAAAGTGGATGAATTTATAGATCGAGGAATTATATTGATAAGCATAAACCTACCAACTATTCCAGCATTTCTAGTCTGAAAGAAATATTGTAAATATAAAATGTGAAATAATTGCAGGTATATCCATAATATTACCATAAAAACAATGTATCCCATTCCATGACTCGATGATTTTATTGATGAATTACACGGTCCATCATTCTTTTAAAAGATTGATATTCATAGTGGATATCACTAGTTAGTAAAGAAGGAATGTGATGAGTGGAAAATGACATTAAAAATTAATGGTGGACTTTTTTGAGTGGTTGGTCCTGCAATTAGGCATACAAAATGCTCATATAACATTCATGAGTCTCATGAATGATTTTTTGAAACCATTTATTGATACATTTTTTTTCTGGATGATATTATTATTTAAAGAAAGGATGTTGAGAGCCATGCAGATCATCTATGGTAGGTATTTGAAATTCTATGGGAACAAGAGATGTAAAAAAGGATAGAAAATTATGAGTTCTTTTTTAACACAACTGGTGTTTTTGGGATATTTGGTATCTAAAGAAGGAATTATGGTGCATCAGAAAATGGGGGATTTAATCAAATCTTGGACACCATCATAATCAGTATCATAATTAATGATTTTTCGTGGATTGTAATCTTTTAATAGTAGAATTTTTTCTAATTTCACAAATATCATAGAACCTATCACTGAATTATTGAAATATTGGAAATTTGAGTGGTCAACGGCAGAAAATAAATCATTTGAAATCATTAAGAAAAGGTAATTTGAAGAAAATGTTTTGTAATTAACTGATTTTGATCGTATCTATGATGTAGTGTCTTATTCATGTGTGGTTGGAATTACTGTTATTCTTATCCAAAAAAAGCATCCCATTTCATATTTTAGTGAGAAGTTGAATGACTCATTGATCAATTAAATCACCTATAACAAGGAATTTTATGTGATTGCAAGATCCGTAGATTATTGGTCTCATTATTTGAGACCAAAACATATTTTTCTTCATTATGACCCTGATGTGTTGAGATTTTTAATGGTAAACACAAGCTTTGTTCGAGGCAAGAAAAATTGGTGGAATTCTTACAATCATTATCATTTTAATCAAAATACAAGAAGTGGAAATATGACATAGTGTTTGTTGCTTTGTCTAGAATTTTGACATTACATACAATTATAGATGTTATAATTCTTAGATTTCAATATATGAAATAGGATTTGCAACATGACATGGAGTTAAATTATATTATCTTCTAATGAGAAAGTGGATTTTTGGGGATTATTATGTGAATAATGGGGTTCTCTTCAATAGAGACAAGTTATGAATTCTAAAGGGTAATTAAAGGGACATGCTACTCAGGGAGACTCACGAAGGTGGATTTGTAGGTCATATTGAAATCCACAAAAACATATAGGCACTAAATAACCATTTCAACTAGGATGTGATAAGATCATATGTCTATGAAATTATTTCAAGACTTGGGACATGTCAAAGAGGAAAGGGTCATTTCAATACTGCTTTATAAGTAGCATTACATATTTCAAAGAATCCACTGGAAGATATCAGTATGTATTTCATTATGACATTACCAAAGACATAGTGAGATTTTTTTTTCGAATGCATTTTTCACATTCATGGAACTCCTCACTGCATTGTTTCGTATATAAGAAATAAATTTCTCAGAGATGTTTGGAGCGCATAATGGTATAACAATACAGAAAAATGGTTATTTTCAACACGGGAGGGTCCCATCACAAGTGGTTCGTCATAAGTGACTATTTGTGACAAGAGCCTCTAGTCATTGCAAAAATATAGTTATTTATGACGTGTAGGTTGTACCTGTCATAAAAAGTTTGGCACGAATTACACGCCAAACCGTTGGAAGAGTATTTTTGATGAGCTTAAGATCCTGTAGGATATACCCGATGAGGTTTTTTTGTATTTTTGATGGGATTTGTCACATGTTCCAAATAGTATGTTTGCCGGTTGGTATTTACGACAGGACCCATCGTAAATACCTTTTTAATCACCCCCCCTAATTAATTGGGGGGGTAGTATTTGTGATGGGACCTGTCACAAATAATCATGTCACATGTAATCCATCCTATATATGCCAAAATAAGTTTTCCCTCTCATTCCACATCTTTATTTTCTCCTCTCCCCCTCTCAACATAAATTTTCTCTCTCAAAATTTTTCAATGATAAAATTTTTAAATCGGAGGAATATTCATGGATCAAATCCCTGAAAAATTCAGTTTTAAGGTAAATATATGTTTCTTTTATTTTTTAGTTAATTCATATTATTTTATATTTGTTATATTTATTGTCAATTAGCTTCAATTAGATTAAATTATAATTAGATCATTTTATTTTTCATTTTTTTACAAATATGTGTGATTAGTATTAATTATTGTTAATCAATAGTTATATTAATTATTAGTAATTTGTAGTCATTAGTATTAATTAGAAAAATTATTAATAATCATTAATAATTAGTCATAATTATTAATAATTAGCGACAATTAGTAAGAATTAGCGTTAATAAGTAGTAAATCGAAATAACTATTTATAAATAATGATATATAGTCATAATTAGTCATAACTGTTAGTAACTAGTGATAATTAATAATAATTAGTAATAATTAGTAATAATTGGAAATAAATTTGATTAACTAGTAATAATAAGAAACAATTAGTTATAATAAGGAATAATTAGAAATATTAGAAGTAATTACGAGTAATTAGGAATAATTAGGATTAATTAGGAATAATTAGGATTAATTAGGAATAATTAGGAGTAATTGGGAATATTTAAGACTAAATAGTAATAAATAGTAATAGTTAGTAAAAATTAGTAATAATGAGGAATAATTAGTAATATTGAGTAATAATTAGTAATAATAGTAATAAATAGTAAAAATTATGAATAATTCATAATAACTAGGATTAATTAGCAATAATTAGTAATAATTTGGATTAATTAAGAATAATTAGGATTAATTATTTATAATTAGGCTTAATTAGTAATAATTAGGATTAATTAGTTATAATTAGGATCATTTAGTAATTATTAGGATTTATTAGTAATAAATAGTATAAGTAGTTATAATAAGGAATAAATATGATTAATTAATAATACTTAGGAATAAATATGATTAATTTGTAATATTTTCTAGCAATTAAGAATAATTAGAAAAAAAATGGGAATAATGAGGAATAATTAGCAATGATTAGGAATTATTTGGAATAAATAGAAATAATTAGCAATAATTAACAATAATTAGCAATAATTATCAATAATTGGCAATAATTAGCAATAATTTCGAATAATTATCAATAATTAGCTATAATTTGCAATAAATGGAAATAATTTGAAATAATTAGGAATAATTAGTACTAAATAGTAATAATTAGTAATAATTAGTAATAATTTGGAATAATAAGGAATAATTAGGAATAATTAGTAATAATTAGGAATAAGTAGAAACAATTAGTAATAATTGGAAATAATTAGTAAAAATTGGTAAAAAATAGTTATAATTAGCAATAATTAGTATTAATTAGTAACAATTATTAATAATTAGAAATAATTAGTAATAATTAGCAATAAATAGTAATAAAATGTAATAAAATGCAATAAATAGTAATAAATTGGATTATAATTGTGATTAACTAAGATTAATTAGAAACAATTAATAATAATTAGTAAAAATAAGAATAAAAATTAATAATTAGTAATAATTAGTTATAAAGATGAATAATTAGGAATAATTAGGAACAATTTGGAATAATTAGCAATAATTAAGAATGATTAAGAATAATTATGAATATTTGGTAAATTTTTTTAATAATTTGTAATCATTAGTAATAAATAGAAATTATAAGAAATAATTATAAATAATTAGTAATATTTAGAATAAATAGTAATAAATATAAATAAATAGCAATGAATAGTAACAAATAGTAATAGATATTTATAAATAGTAATAAATAGTAATAATTAGGATTAATTAGTAATAATTAGTAATAATTAGTAATAAATAGGATTAGTTGGTAATAATTATGATTAATTAGTAATAATTTGTAATATTTGAAAAGAATTAGTAATATTTAATAATAATTAATAGTAAATAGTAAAAATTGGAATAATTAGTACTAATTAGTAAGAAATTGTTATAATTAGTAATAATGATTATTAATTAGTAATAATTAGAAATAAATTGAAATAATTGGTAATAAATATTAATAATTTGTAATAAAGAGTAATAAATAGGGATAATTGGTAATATTTATGAATAATTAGTAACAATTATGATTAATTAGTAATAAGGAGTAACAATTAGTAACAATTAGTAATAATTATGATTAATTAGGAATAATTAGGAATAATTAGGAAAAACTAGGAATAATTCGGAATAATTAGTAATAATTAGGAATAATTAGTAATAAATAAAAATAATTAAGAATAATTTGTAATAATTAGTAATAATTTGTAATAAATAGCAATAATTAGTAAAAAAGGTAATAATTAAGATTAAAGGGAAATAATTAGGATTTAATAGTAATAATTAGGAGTAATTACTAATAATTAGTAATAATTAGGATTAATTGGGATTAATTGGGAATGATTAGGAATAATTAGGATTAATTAGTACTAAATAGTAATAAATAGTAATAAATAGTAATAATTATTCATTATTAGTCATAAATAGTAATAATTCAGATTAATTAATAATCATAAGTATTAATTAGTAATAATTAGTAACAATTAGTAACAATTAGTAATAGTTAGTAATAATTAGTAATATTTATTATTAATTAAGAATAATTAGGAATAATTAAGAATAATTAGGAATAATAAGGAATAATTTGCAATAAATAGGAATAATTACTAATAAATAGAAATAATTAGTAATAAATAGTAACAATTAGTAATAATTAGAAATAAATAGTAATAATTAGAAATAATTAGTAATAATTAGTAATAAATTGTAATACATAGTTATAAATAGTAATAAATAGGATTAATTTGAATTAAATATCAATAATTAGGACTATTTAGAAATAATTAGGACTAATTAGCATTAATTAGAAACTGTTTGGGTTAATTAGCACAATTAAAAATAATTAGAATTAATTTGAAATAAATATGAATAAATAGGTATATGTCATAATAAATAGTAATAATTAAGAATTAATAGTAATATATAGAAACAAATATTAATAAATTTCAATAAATAACAATCAATATAAATAAATTGCAATAATTAGCCATAAATATTAATAAAGAGTAATAATTAGAATTAAATAGAAATAATTTGTAATAATTATTAGTTAATAGAAATAGATAGAAATAAATAGAAATAAATTGAAATAAATTGAAATAAATAGCATTATGTAGTAGTAAATAGCAATAAATATCAATAAATAACAATAAATAGAAATAAATAGAAACAAATAAAAAATAAATATTAATAAATAGCAATAATTAGAAATAATTAGTAATAATTAGAAATAAATAGAATTAATTAGAAGTAATTAGCATTAATTAGAAATAATTAGAAATAATTAGCAATAATTAGAAATAACTTGTAATAATTAACAATAATTTTAAATATTTATCAATAAATAGAAATAATGAGCAATAATTATCAATAATTATTAATAATTCCCAATAATTTTCAATAATTTGAAAAAATTTAAAAAAAATTGTAATAATTTAGCACAATTTCTAACAGATTACCGGCATTCATTTTTTTTGATAGCTATTCCCCGTGAAACTGTCTCTCCCTAAAATAAATATGAAAAATCTACTCCAACATATGGATATCCATTTTTGTATTTAAAAGAATTGATATGAGTACGTCAGAGTATATTTTTCAAACTAATTTCAAGGAGAGAAAGATACAAGGAGATGAGTAGTCGAGTAAAGGAGGCTCTTTTTCTTGATGAGTAATCTTCTTACAAAAATCATTGACTAAAATAACTATTAAAATTCTACTCCGATGTACATATATCGATTTTTGTATGCATAAAAATGGAGAAAAGAACGTCGATTCCTCCCTGTTGTCCATTATCATTTATACAAAAATGGATATTTGTACATCGAAGCATATTTTTTAGAGTGATTTCATATAGGAATAGTTACAAGGAGATGATCCCTCAGGTAAAAGAGTTATTTCCAATCAGCTAGAAATTTCAGCACTCATAAATAGCGATAATTAGTATAAATTAGTCGTAATTACTAACAATTAGAGGTAATTATTATAAATTATTATAAATTAGTGTATGTTAGTTAAAATTTTAAAACAAAGACTATAAATAACTATGAAATAGTAGAAATTGTTATAAATTTCTATAAAATGGAATTTAAATTTCTCCGCTTTTTTTGTTAGTGCTTGTCTTATATAAAATTATTCAAAAGAACTAATTGTTTTATATTTTTAAGAGAAATATGGAACAAGGATGTCAAGAAAATTAATTATTAGATGATCATTCATAGATAAATCAGCATAGGAATCCCAATGATTATTTTTTAAATCCTGTATATGATGAGGTTGTTGAAGCTTTCATATCATTTTCTTCAACAAAACAAGAATTGTTTTAGAAGGTAATGGTAAATGTACTTTAAAAAAATATACACTGAGTATATTAGACACATTTGAAAATTTTGGGGTTCATCTATTAATTTTTTTTATCATCGATATTATGTTTGTTGGTATCAACATGGGGAACATAGTTCCATAGAAGATACAAAAAAATTGGTTTCATATCCATCAATGTTTCAAATTTTTGTAAATGAAGTTGAAGGTCAGTCTTTTCAACAAACTGAAACTCAGGATGATATTGAATTAACTCACGAGCTAGAACCATATCAATTTTATTTGTTTTTGAGGTCCGATGAAAAACCCTTATATATTGGATTCATGATAAGAAAATGTGAATCAGTTGAATAAATTTCTGGCTACTAAATCCGATAATGGAATGCTAAATAGATGTTTTGATCATATATTCTCTTTGGTTAAAACACTATTACCTGAAGGAAATGTGTTTCCAAAAAATTTCTATTATAGCAAGAGTATGGTTCATTATCTGGGATTTGGTTATCAGGAGATTACTACATGTTCAAATGATTTCATCTTATTTTATGGTGAAAATGAGTCATTTTATACTTGTCCCACATGTGGACAATCGAGATATAAAGATGGTCAACTAGGGAAGTCTGGCTTTATTCCTATAAACCAATTGAGATATTTTCCTCTTAAACCTAGATTGTAGTGTTTATTTATATCTCACAACACAATTTCATTAATTTCATGGCACCAAACCAATATTTTAACTGGTAAAAAATATATCATCCCTCTTATGGTGATTCATGGAGACATTTTGACAAAGTGCATCTATCTTTTAATTTATAATCTCGAAACATGTGATTTTGTCTTGTTACTAACGTTTTCTATCCATTTGGTTCTTATAGTAGTATGTATTCATGTTGGCCTATCATTATAAATCCATTCAACTTACCTCCTTGGATTTTGATGAAGGAGACACATATCTTTTTGACCTTATTAAATCCAGGAAGTTTGAAAATGAATATTGATGTTTATTTGAATCCATTGATTGATTATGTAATTTTTTGTGGAGTAATGATGTATGTACATATGATTTTGCCTCAAAACAAAATATCCTAGAGAAAGATGCATTTATGTGGAAAATTAGTGACTTCCCAACATATGGCATGTTATCTGAATAGACTACACATGGTCCAAAATCATGTCTGTACTATGTGAGAGACAATAAAGAATTTATGATCATCAATTGAAAAACCATTATTTTTTTGACTTTCATTATAGAACCCTTCTATCCAATCAGCCTTTTCAGAGGATCAAAAATAATTTCAGAAAAGGTATAATTGAATGAGATGAACCTCAAACAATGATCTTAGGTATAGAGTTAAAAGAAATTATATCATCATTACCTCCCATTACTTTTGGACCAACAATAAACCAATATAACGTCGATATATATGGGAAAGAACACAATCGGATAAAATGAATCATTTTTTTGGTTTCAGCCATATTGGAATGATTTGTTTGTCCATCACATGTTTTATGTCATGAAAATTTAGAAGACATGTATTGATAATTTATTTCAAATAGTTTTGGATACATTGTCTAAGACCTAAGTTATTGTAAAGGCATTATTAGTTCTTGCCCAAATTTTTAGGCGACCATGTCATGACCCACCGTCTTGAAGATGTGGGAAGGGACAACAAGGTGCCACACCCTTCCTTTTTTAGGATGAATGATAGATAATGACCCCCGAGTCCCGACTTTAGTAGGCCCCAGAGTGGTGATTAACACTAAGGTTATTGAATCTCAGGAAAAATGGAATCCATTACAATTTTTATTGAAAACAGTATTCGGTGATAAGACGATAAAAATTCCAAACAACACCAAACATTTATATAAAGGAATCCAAAATCCTACCCATGCGTGATTTAAATGTAGACTATGACAAAAGTATAACCAGATAACTAATGAAAAGTCCAATATAAAGAAACTAAGAAGCAATACATCACCTATCCTGATGCATGAGCTAGAAAATTACGTCACAATCCTCAAAATCATCTTGGAAACTAGAAATAGTTATAAAACATTGGGTGAGTTACAAGTATCCCTAGTAAGAAAAGTAAAGCCACTTGTTCATAAGTGGGAGAACATACAAACCCCCTTTCTGAATGTAGAAAAAACAAACACCATGTAATAATGGATGCTAACCATCCCAGTCTCACCCAGGAACACTCCCCAAATACCGCATTTCAAGTATGTTAATTAAATAATCGCATTGATGATTTGGGTATCCCACACCACATTCCCACTGGTTAACAGCTCATTCCTAAAAACTAACATCTTGGAACTACTACTCCTAAAAAATGCTATCACATTTCCACAACCTTCTCATAGACACTTGGGCCTCAAACCACACACAAATCCCACCTGAAGACACTTCGGCCACATCCCCACCACAAATCCCACCCACATATACCTGTGCCACAACAACCACACCTCTCACCCAAAGACACCAGGGGCTCACCCCGAAGAAACTTGGGAAACAAATCGTGGCCCACAAAAACCTCGGCCACTCATCCACAACAAAACCTTCAAAATGATCCTGGACTATGGTAAATCGTAGGCCATTACAACCTTCTTCGACACGATCGATTGGTAAGAACCTAGAAGATGGTGCGAGGAAGAAATTCAGTAATAATCCAACCATCCTCCTGTCAGGATGTTTGGAAAAACACCATCCCACATGAAATGAGGGTGTTTGGAACATAGTGATGCACATGGGTGGGGTGCATTGAAAATCACAAGGAACTACAAGTTTATACATATAGGTAAACAAACACTCAACCCAGCCTATGTGTTTCCAAACAAGAAACCAGAAAACAAAAACCACCTTTGCTACTAACCCTATAAACACGTCGACACAAATGTCCACAATAATTAACAAGACAAACCCCTTTTCATTTATAAACATTCCATTCATTAATTAAGGGGTTCAGTTTAATTTATTCCATCACTACCTGGGGAAACTAAAAAACACATCTTCTGCAACTATTGTCAGATGGATAAAGGCCACTAAACATTTCCAAAGAATGTATTGAAGTAGGGGCCAATGTAAGGAAATTCTTTTTTACTCCAATTCAGTAAAACAATAGAGAAAACCCAACCTACAATCCCACTACACCCCCCCCCCCTTATAAGACGCCTATTAAACCACTATAAACTGTCATTATTCAAAGTTATATCACATTATCATGCCCTCACAACCAAAACCGACAGCGACACTGCACAACAGTACCACACCCAACACACCCAAAACCCTGAAGTCCTGACAGAACCCAGTCCTACATCCTGACTGCCCAACCACTATCCAGAAGAAGTCCCACTACAAAACAATTTCAATGGAAAGAATATAAACCAAAGCCAGTACCACTGCCTAAAATTTTATCCATTCCACAATCAATCAATCTTTCAAACTGAGACTCTGTCTCACCTCCAGTACCCCCCATACTCAAATCCCAAAGGAAAACACCACCAAACAGCAGCCCCGATACTCAAATATACCCTTCCCCATTCCCGGGACCAACCCCATTGTTCACCCCTACACCCATAACAAGGATACCAACATCAACTTCACAAAACCCTAACAAAGTACAAAACCCAACCAACCACAACACACATCCAGACCATTATGCTAAGCATATTAAAATTTAACAATATGGGTTCAATAATTGCACATTAAATAATAAGTGTAATCATAGAAAAGGTTTGATCACGGGGAATCCATTTATTTAACCAAGTATATGTGATTATGAAAATTTCATGTTACAACCATTTATCAATGAATCAAAGAAAAATAAATAACCCCACTAGTGCACATGAAATGCCACCAATGACAAATATTTTTTGAAGGCCTTACATCCCACAAGAGATCACATCCTCAAAAAAGATAACAATTAAATCAAACAACACAACATTAATATCCACCCCATCCCTAATTTATTACTTCTTGTTATCATTTTTAAATTCAGATTCATCCATTCTCAGAAGGAATCATTATTAAACCCACCCACATGGTCCAAAAAATAAAGAGATGTATAAGAATATCTACATGAATCAAAAAAACCAAAACTTCTCTTTTTCCCATAATATGGGATCTAACGATCAGTAGGAAACACTAAGATAACCATGATGGAAGGGGATCTATCATAAGTGCATGAATCTTCAAGAGATGATGGATCTAGGTTCACCAAGAGAAAAGAGAATATTGGTCATCGACTTTTAGAAAAATCTAAATCCTATATCAATGGAAGGAAATGGATCTAATGGCCATTTACATGGGATTGTGCTCAAGATCACGCAGTTTGAATATCTCAATTTCCCCATAGCATTAGGATGTTAATGATATATTTAATATCCATTTAAATTCCCTTAAAAACACCCAAACAGGGCTTTAAACTCGGTTTATGTCAAGTTATGAAAAGGGTGAGACACAGTTTTAGTGTGCCACTATCATGGTGCCACAATTCAAGTGCCATCATTTTGGTGTACCACCATTTCGGTGTGCCACTGTTTCATTACCACTTTTACGGTGCCACCGTTACAATTCCACCATCACAGTACCACTATTTTGGTGAAACCATTTGGGGAAACTATATTTTTTTGGAAACCTCCAAAAAAACAACTTGGTCCCCCAATAACAAGACATGAATATGAATTTCACAAAATAATGAACCAAGAATATCCGGGTCATTACATCAGATACCTCTCAAACTATTCTTGTCCTGGAGAATTTAAAACCAATCTCAGAAAAAGAGGGGTCCAAACAACCACCATGTGTGATACCTCTCTGAGACAAACAACCTTCTGTTGTCTGAAAACTAGAGTGAAATCCCAAACATCCAAGAACACCACCTTGACATATATCTCTTAAAAATATCCAAAAACATTAAGGCCCCACTTCCCAGATATATGGATTAGGGAATCCTTCTTCTATTTAAAGTTAATATTCACTTTGGGCGCCACTGACTTGATTGCACAGGTTCAATCACATCCTCATCAATGTGGCATTATTTGGGATCAGGTCCTCCCCTACCGACATATTAGGGTGTTCCACACAAAACTGAGAACAAGGGAATGATGCATCTGATAAAAAACAATTTGAATAATTACATCATAAAACGGAGACCAAAATTAAAATAGAGAAACATATCTTAGGAAAACACTGGGTACTAGGCCCACATATGTGACTCCCGCTCCCAATTACTCTCCTCGAGGAAACCATGCCTCCATAACACCCGAAACAATGGATTGGTGCATCCACATAGAAACTTATCCTCATGATCCTTGATTCTCATTGGTCACTCCACAAACATCTTCTCATCCTCAATATCCGACTTTCCCTAGTCCATGATGTGGGAGTCATCACGTAGATACTGACAAAGCTGAGAGAAATGGAAGACATCATTAATCCTCTCCAACCACGGTGGAAATGAAATCTAATATTCAGCCTCACCAACTCTTCCCAACACCAAAAAAGTTCTAATTAACCTTAGAGAATTATTTCTCCCTCGTCCAATCATCTGATTCCCATGTTGATGGGGAACCTTCATGAAAACATGGTCCCCAAACTCTTACTCCAAATGCATCATCCTATGATCAACATATAACTTATTTCAATCCTGTAATACCTTCATCCAATCATGGACATTTTGAACCTTCTTTGTCATACTCTGCACCACGTCCAGACCCAAAATAGTTTCCTCACCAACCTCCATCCCGCATAAGGGTGAATGACACAACTCCTATATTGATCTTCGAACGAATCCAAACCAATGGAATAATGATATCTATTATTGTATGAAAACTCTACCAAGGGAAAATGTCGCACCCAAGACCCACTAAAGTCTATATCACATGCTTCTAACATGACCTCCAATGTCAGGATGGTCCTCTCTATATGTCCATCCGTCTGAATGTGGAAAGAAGTGTTGAGGCGTCACTGAGTTCCCACATGTTTCAATCTCCTCAATAATGAAGATTTAAAATATGTATCTCAATATGAGAAAATGGATCATAGAATACCATGCAACTGCTCCAACTCCTCCAAATACTTTTTTATTATGGAATCCACTATGCTCAACTTCTTGATCACTAAGAAGAATGATGATTTCTTCAACTAATCCAATACTACCCAAAGGGTGTCACGTCATCCCTGAGTCTGGGGTAATCCTATGATGAAATGCATTATTATTTCATCCCACTTCCTCTCTGGAATGTCTAAGGGCTGCAATATACTACCAAGAACACGGTGCTCAACCTTCACCTGCTGACATAGTAGGCACCTAGCCAAAAACTATTCCACATCCTACTTCACCCCAATCCAGAAAAACAATTCCCTCAAGCATCGGTACATTTTACACACTACTGGATGCACCACCAGGTGTGAGTTATGGAACTCATGGAGAACTCCATCATGCATTTCTGCTCGGACAAACAAGTTCCCAGGGAACATCATCTGATTCTGACTATCTTTCGACCATCCCATCAGAGCATCACCCTAGACATCGTGATCACACATCACATCAGTCTCTGAGTATCCCCACTGAGACTCCTCCACATACCGCACCATGGTGTACTGCATTGTCATCGAAAATAGATAGCCTCATCCTCCATCAACTCTTGCATCAAGATACAAAGCATCCAACTCCTCTATTACCTTCCAAGAATCTGTAGATTCCCAAACTTCCTCCTTTTGTGACTTCAGTCTTAAGGAATCTGCAACCTCATTCCCCTTTCATGAGGTGTAAGAGATCTCAAAATCAATGTCCTATAGAAACTCCATCCACTATTACTTCCACAAGTTCAGGTCACAGTAAGAGAAGATATACCTCAATATCATGTGATCCGTGATGACCAAAAAGTACTCCCCGATGAGGTAATATAACCACAAATTCAAAGTGAGTACGATAGCTTCAATATCTAGATTATGGGTTGAATAGTTACGTTCATGTGAACGTAACTTCCTTGGCCCATAAGAGATCACTCCCTACTACTACATCAATACACATCCCATACATAGTCTAGAAGCGTCTATAAATCCTCATAGGTGACCCCGACCTCTAGAATCATAGGCACTGGATCACTGACCATCATCCCCATCAAGTAGCTGAATGCTACCTAAGAAATCTCACTCCACAAGAATGACTAGTCTTTTTTGTTAAAATATGTCAACAGAGCCACAAATTGAGAGAAATTGGGTATGAACCTTCGGTAATAGACTGCTAGACTCAAGAAGCTACGAACCTCTAAGAAGTTCTTGGGTTCTACCCATGAAAAAACCACCTTGACCTTTGATTGTTCCACTTCTATCCCTTGATCAGACACCTCATGTCTAAGGAAGTTCAACACTCACATCTGGAACATTTACTTGGACATCTCCCCATAGAGTTAGTGGTGTCGGAGGACCTCCAGGACTGTTCGGAGGTGATCAACACGCTCCTCCTCTAGAATTGAGTAAATAATAATTTCATCGATAAAGACGACGATGAACTGGTCCATGAACTTGTGGAAGATAGAGTTCCGGAGCACCATGAACACAGCTGGTGCATTCATAACACTAAAGGGAATGACCACAAACTCAATGTGCACGTACATTCAAATGAAATAATTATTCAAGATCTCACCCTTCTTCACTCCCAAATGGTGATATCAAGACCGTAGATTTATCTTGGAGAACCAACCTCCTCCCCATAACAAGTCCAAAATATCAACTCTTCTGTGGAGAGGGTAGTGGTTCTTGACAGTTACCTAATTTAGTATTCGATAGTATATGCACAACCATAGGCCACTATATGCCTTCTTCAAGAATAAAACTAGAGGACCCCATGTCGACACACTTGGATGGATAAATCCCTTTTTCATCATGTCATCAACCTGAATCCGCAACACCCACAACTCGAAAGGTTCTATCTGATAGGGATCCATTTAAATCAGATGGGCACTAGGTTGAGAGTCTATTCCGAATTCAATGATAGATCAACGGGGTAGAGCCACAACCTCCTCTGGGAAGACAACCAAGAACTATCTAAGAACCCCCGAAACATCCACTATCTGTATTTATGATGATCCCACTAACAGTTCAACTTATAAGGAGAGAAGAGGAACCACACATTGACTTCCCATCTGACAGCCCTTCTCACAACGAATACTACGAGGTGGCCTTAGATATCTGAGAACATAAATTTCCATTATAATTAGTTGATAAGGACATTCATAGAGAAAAACGAATGGAAACAAAGGATGATATCATGTGGATGCATCTGTAGAAGAAAAAGATCCCGACTGGACTGATGTGACCCCAACACCAGTCTACATCCCCGTGAAACATAAAACAGAATACTATGACCTCCTAATAGCGTGCTAAACTATAGGGGAATGGGAAGCCTCTCTACATCTAGTCCCATATCATGGGATAGAATCGGTGTATCAAAGGAGTGTGAGTCTAATGAATCAAGAAAATCACAAGGTAGATTACTAAATAGAATGATCATACCTCGAACAACCCCCGACTCCATTGGAACTTCTTCCTCGATAGTGTGAAAATACCCACATCCTAGATCCTTTACCGCATTGATGTCGACCACCTCTCCAACCATGCCCTGGTCAAGGTCCATGAGGATCACCCTAAGGAGAACCTCCTACATCATCATCGACCCTCATTGGAGAGGCAGCTCGATACCCCTGCTGCTGGAAAGGTCTGACCAACAACTATTTCTACTAAGGTGGGCAGTGAGCTTTCCCACCCCCACCATACTGATCTCAAACTGGGAACTAGCTCCAAATATTTCCACAACATCCATATACTAATCACTGTACTCTAGGGCCTATGGGGAAAGGGAGAGGACCAATAGATTAGAACTGGAACTACTGAGGCGTACTTCCCACTGGCTGAAACATGGATGGCCCTGATGCCGGAGACCTACTACTAACTGCATTCCACTTCGTCAATCTTAGCTGGCTCCGCTCTCATGGTAAACCTACCTGAGATTTCATCCTCTCTACTACATCGACCTTCTTCTAAACAACTATGTATGTCAGTAGGGTAAAGGGAGTGACGACATACTTAAGAGAAGGTCGGAGTGCCTCCTCCAAGCATCTCTCCCGCAACTCCTCATAAGGAAAGAGATTCAGAGAAAAGCATAGGAGATCCTTGAACATGAACCCCAGTTCCCTCACTAACATACTTCCTTACTCGAGGAAGAAAATATCTTGCCTCTTCTCATCCTTCATTATCGAGGAAAGAAACTTTGCCTAAAACTACTTCTCAAACCCATCCCACGAGACATCAGTCTCTATCCCCACTCCGAGCTAAAGCATCCACCACTATCCCACCACTCCACAAATCTGTATCACTACAAGAGGAACCCAGGAATCCCTTGAAGAACGAATCATGGTAATGAGGATTATCATCTCATCATGCTAGACCTCTATCTCTATGTTTGAAACGATTCCTTCATGCATCCCTAGGGTTTGACACTGGAAGGCAATAAGGGTTTTTTGACACAATTCATTCTCCTCCTCCAGATCATCCCTCTGCAGATCAACCAAGTAATCCTTCAGGGTCTCAACCTCTCATACCACCAATGGGTGTCATCCAGGTTCCATATCATAAATGGGAAAACAAGGAACTCCTAAGACTAGGTAGTATGAAATTTTATTTTAAGATTTATTTTAATGATTTATTTAAATTAAATTCCCAAAACTACCATGAAACAAAAGAACACAAGTCATTATAATGAATGCACCATTAATAGGGTCTCTACCCTACAATCACTGTAGCCTCACTCAGACATTTGGTAGGTCCATAATCCTTGCATCAAGTCATGGGGGACCTAAAATCCCATGTCCATGCTGGTCTTCCCTATCCTATTTCACTCACCAATATTTCCTAACATCATTTCCCTACCATCCCATGCAATACCCACTGTTCCTACCTCCGAACACCATCATATATCTCAACCATCAGCCTCTAATACCATTCTATCATGACCCACCTTATTCAAGATGAGGTAAGGGAAAACAAAGTGCCACTCTCATCCTTCTTCATGATGAAGGAGGGATAATGACCACCCCCCCTGAGTCCCACCTTCAATATTTGTCAGACTAGAAACTAGTAAGAAAAGTATATAATCTCACACAAAATGGAAGATATTACCCTTTTTAATTAAAACTGGTTTGCGAGATAAGATGATAAAAATACCAAACAACACAATACTTTTATAGAAAGGAAACCAAAAACCAACCCATGCAGGATTTAAATGTAAAATGAAACTAAAGTATAACCAGAGTACCAAATCAAGTACCAAAAGATTGAAACTATGTAGCAGAACAAAAAATATCTTGATGCATGAGTTAGTAATGTACAACAAGATCTTCAGTTTCCTCTTAGAAATATGAAAATATTTTTTCAAATATAGGGTGAGTATACATGTATACCCAATAGGAAAACTAAATCCACCCATGCACAAGTGGGGGAAAATAATAATTCCCCTATGTGAAAGTAGTAGAAACCAACAACACCTAAAATGGAAATCTAACCAGACCAACCTCACCAAGGAACACTCCCAAAATACTGAAAGTTAACTATGATAATAATATAATCATATCAATGATTTGCGTACCCCATACCACTGTCATACTGGTTAGATGCTCATTCCAAATAGCTAACATCTTGACGCTACCACTCTTCCAAAATGAAGTCCCACTACCACAACCTGCCCACACACACATGGGCCGCAAACCACACAAAAATCCCACCTACATACACTTTGGCCACAACCAAACCACACATCTCGACCGCAGACACCATGGACACAATAACAACACCTCTCACATAACGACACATGTGACTTATCCTGAAGACACGTTGGAAAAAAATCATAGCCTTCAAACACCTATGTTCCTCATCCTCAACAAAACCTACGTGATGGATCTTGGACTATGGTAATCCTTATATCGTTACAATCTGCCCAGATACTCTTTAGTGGTAAGAACACATAAGAGTTTACGAGGAATAATGTTAGTAAACATCCATCCATCATCCCACCGAGATGTTGGGAAAGACACCCTCCCCAATGAAATGGGGGTGTTCAGATCATGGTGCTCAACATGGGTGGGGTGCATATTGAAAATCACAAGAAACTACAATTTTATAGAAATAGGTAAACAAACACATAGCCCCATCTATGGGATTCGAAAAATGATACCAGCCCACACAAACCACCTTTTCTACGACATATCTATGCACATCCACACAAACATACACAATAATACACAAGACAAAACCCTTTTTATTAATCCATTTGACATAAATAAATTAATGGGTTCACATTAATTTATTCCAGTACTACCTGGGAAAACTAACAATAACAACATTTGCAATCATTTTTAGATGGATAAAGGTTTACTCAACACTTACAAGGAAAACAAGGATGTAGGGACCATGTTAAGGGAATCCATTTTTACACCCATTAATATAAACAATAGAGAACAACCAAACAACAGTCCCATTACATACCCCATTTTTCCTATACACCCATTTAACCACTACCAACTGTCATTCTTTAATGTTATCCTGCTCAATTGTTCCCTCACAACCAAACCCGGAATCCATGTTGCACAATATCACCACACTCGTCACACCCATAAATATGAAGTCAAAACACAACCATGTCCTACAACCCTATTTCCCATCCACTGTCTAGAAACCGTCCCACTGCACAACAAGTTTGACACCCTCAACACAAACCAAATGTAGTCCCACAACCTATAATTTTATCCATTCCAAAATCAATCAATCTATCAAACTGAGAATCTTCCAAACCTCCTATACCAACCACATACACAAATCCCATACCAAAACAACACCATGTAGAATCCCTATGGAACAAACTTACCCTTCCCTATTCATAGGAACAACCCCTTTTTTACCCCTACACCCATAACAAGGTTACAAAAATCAACATCACACAACCCTCATGAAGTAAAAAACCCTAACAAACACAACAAATGACAAAACCAATAATCCAAGAATATTATGATTTAGAAAGAGGGGTTCTTTAATTATAATTTAAATAAGAGGGTGATCAAATAATATGTTTTAGTCCAGGGAATCCATTTATTTAACCACGTATATGTGATTAAGAAGATTTCAAATAATATATTTCAGTCTGGGGAAAATGCGGGTCATTAGATACCATAAATTAAACTATTTGAAAATGATAAATCAAAGAAGATAATGAATCCAAATGATTATTATACACTATCCAAAAAAATATATTATTATTTTGTTAGTGGATTGATGATTTGAGACTTCTAGGTGGTTATTCTTCCAATTTGGATAAGAGTTTCATAAATGGTTATAATAAAAGATTATAAATTCACGATTTTCATGTTATAATAGAATTAATAATGCTGAATAGGTTATGTTTTCTTATTTCTAGGATTTGGGATGCGATAAAAGAGATATCATATTTTTTCTGAGTCATTTGTTTGGTGAAAAAAGTCTACAATGCACTATGAATACTATAAAAATATGTTGTTTTAATTTTTTGTAAAATGGAAAAAATTATCCTGCCATCTTTAATTGAATCAATGAAACATTTGATATTACATTTTCCTAATGAATAAAAATGTTGAGGTCTAGTACAGTTTTGAAGGATGTACCCATTCAAGGGATTTATGTTAAAATTGATGAAAAAAGTACGTGAAAATGTATTTGTGGATGGAATAGTTGCATAAGCTTATTGGAAAGAGGAAATTTATTTTTTCTACTCTCATTATTTTGAATCTAAATATCCCACAATACACAACCACATGGGACGTGATGATGGAAATGATTAAGATGACATGAGAATTCAATTATCAGTTCTAAAACAACCCAAACATGGATTCAGTGGGGTTTATGAACGATGGATTTCATATGATGAACATCACAGAACTCATACATATCTCCTTCTCAAATATGATTAAATGACACCATTTGTATTGTGACTGATACTATATATTATTCTATAATCTTTGTTATAGTAAATTAATCTTATTTTATTTGTAGGGTATATGTTAATCATATCAACAAAGAGCATCCACAAATTATAGATATTGTTCTTGAAGAACATCACCAAAATAATTTTAACTACTTGCTTCAAAAACTTGTAACATAAATTATATATGATTTAACATATAAAATAAATTTATTATTTTTTATATTGATAGTTGTATTAAAAATTTCAGGAATCACAACATGATTAAAAAATTGATAATTGATTATGTGTCTTGAGTATCCCACAATCCAAAATGGATAAATCATTTAATACATAAGTCATGAATGGTTTTTTATTTCATACACGTGCATATGGGGGAATAAATAAAATAATGAATAATGGTGTTTTCGTGAGAGGATATCAACATAGAGAAACTAATGTTGACTTTTATGGAATGCTGGAAGAAATTATTGAATTCTGTTATCCGGGATAGAATTACATAATACTGTTTAAATTTTAGTGGTTGGATACTAAAAGCATAATTATAATTCAGATGACCCATGGCATCATTGATATTAAATATAAAAGTCTTATTGTAGTCAATGAACCATTTTTATTGGATCATTATCCACATAAAAATTTTTATGAAGATTAGTCTGTTACATCAAAAGAGTTGTGTGATTAGTGGAGCATAATAATGATTAAATCATAGGAAAATTAGTTTACCCAAAGTGAATGTGGTTTTACTAAAGTGAAGTGAATTGAATTTTTCAAGAGACTACTCCAAATACATATTTTTAATTAAGAGACACGAATATCAATGATGACGCCCCATAGTTTTGGGATGATGTTGAAAATGATGTTAATGATGTTACGAATTAATTTGAAATGACAAGAGATGATGCAACTGAATATTTTATTGAAATTGATGATGCCGAGGAGGAATACGGATAAATTGACATCTTCAAGTATGATGATGTAGATGAACATTAACAGTATTAAATGCTGGTTATAAACATATATAAAATATATCTATATATATTAGTTATTTTTAACTATTTGCTGATAACAGTCATTTCATGTTTCAGTGGGACCGAGATCTATTTAGTCAGTTTTAGGAGGATGATCTACACTTGGACGAGAAGGATGTTAGATCATCTGAACCTCAAAATGTTGGTGGTTCAGGGAGGACTCATAGGGGGCATGGTCTTGCCCAATTGACGATTATTGACCCAATCTCGGGGCAGCATCCACATCATGGATTCAATCCACAAATGCAGTGGTATGTTTACCTACGTATTTTAGTTAGTAGTCATTAATTTATCTATATATTATTTCTTTGATTATTTTTTTTCATATAATTTCATGTATAGCTATTGGAGAGTGGATCACTATATTGCACAATTATTTTTCTGAAGCATGGGTCACATGCGACGAGATACCCATTTATCATCAGCATCGTATGTTTGATCATTGGATGGTACATAAATAAATAATATTTATTTTATGATTTAAATAAATGAATAACTATATATTATAATTTATTTTTTTGGATTATGGTATCCCATCGATGAGAACACGTGTGGTGCAATCTGGAAGGCATTGTAGGGGTTTATACGTGAGAGTTTTAGTTAGTTTTTTCAGAATTTGAGATGGAAATAAATGGAGAAAGAAGGTGTGACAGAGTTCAATGAGTCTTGTCATGTCCACCGACCTGATTACAATTCATCTCATGTTTGGTATGGATTATGATAACATTTTTTGGGAGGATGTTTTCAGGGTAGATCATCAGTAAGGTGAAAAACCCTGGAGAGAAAGGATGTGACACATCGACCCGATAGTGGTACATTCAGTACACACATGGAACGTCTGGTAATTAATTATTTAAAATAATTAATATAACATTAAATTTAATGGTTTATTTTATATTCAAATTGGATATCAAACAACCCGATGTAATAGAGTTCGATGTTAATAGGAGGCTATATAATGATCCAGTCACTGAAGAGATTAGATGTGATCACCCGGATCAGATTATGGTTAGTATATTTTTTTGATTTTAAAAATTATCTAAAAATAATATTTTAACTATTTTAATTTTAAATTAAAATTGAAGGAGTCATATGAGGTTGCAACGTCTTAGACATATATTGAGAGACAGGCCAAGACCAAGGGTCAGACCGGTGCCCACCGATTTGATGAGGCAACATGGATGCAGGGGACCCGATATGACATCCAGAAAGGTAGAGTTGTTGGTATCAGATATCAATTGATGAATTGAAGTTATTATGGTACTGTTGTGAAGTTGGTGTCCAGCTCTAGAGGAGCTTTTGGATATTCATTATCATCTGCTGCAAAGTATCAGGAGAAGCTGCGAGATCTGAGTGAGTTTTTATAGAGTATGCGTAGGGAACTGGAGGAGATGAACAAATGGCTTCCAAAGGAGATGTTCCAATGGATTCAATAGTAGGAGGAAAATCTCTGACGATCGCCACAAAAATAATAGTAGGAGAACCATTAATGAGAGCACCAGCAACAACACGAGCAGATAGAGTACATTTGATATCAGACTCATTGTTTAGGGATGGAGTTCCCTCCACAATCTCCAATAGCTCCTCTAGGGGAACACCCTTTAGAGAGAGAGAGATATATATTTATATTATTTTAAAAAAATAAGTCCCCATCCTCCTGTTGTTGAGAGGTTTTCTCCTAGTGTTTCTCGATTTTGACAGTTTGCCACTGTGCCGGTGTTGTGGGTAATCATATCTTGCGTGAGAGTTACAGACATGTGACCGATCTGCATGTGGATGTGAGTCCTCTTATTTCTGGCATTCTCCAGAGTCGCATGCATTCATCGGTGATCTGCATTTATGGGTTTAGCGATTTCAGTTTAGCAATTTTGGTTCATCGATTTCAACTTCAATCTGGGATCTCGGAGCTGGGATCTGTGCTTTTTCATTCTAGTGATTTTAGTTCACCGGTCTCAGATCTGCAGTTCTTGGATTTGATCTAGATTATGCATTTATCGGTTTTGATGATTTCAGGTTAGTGATTTCAGGTTGACTGCCTCGATTTGCAGCCTTCGGCTCTGGATCAGTGACTTGGAACGGTGTTGCGACTAAGACCTATGTATTGCGATGATTGGCGATGGAGTTTTGCGATCTATGACATGTGAGGTTCGCGGACGCTGTGAAGGAAGGATTCTGGTCGCAAGGATTGACCTATGTAGGGGTGGTTCATGCAGGGTGTTGGGTGTGGTTTGTGCTTGTCAATTTTGTCATCGTGAAGGGTGTGGCTCGTGAAGGAGATGGTTCGCGATTATGATGAATCGTGAAGGAGAGGTCGCATAGAGCTGGTTTGCGAAGGACATTTCTTATTCGCGTAGGGGACTCATTTTTTCAAAGATGGTATTGTTGTTACAGGGGGTGTTCACATAGAATGACCTCGTGTAGGGTGTGAGCTCGATGGAAGGGTCATGCATGGTGTGAGTGCGATGGAAGGGTCCTGTAGGGTGTGATCGCGAAGGAAGATCCACAAAGGGTGAGTGGATGATACGGTGGGCGATAGCTACGGGCGTGGTTCACGGATGGGTATGGGTCCCGGACAACTAGAGCCTATTTCCGGTGGTTTCCCATTATCCTGGTTTTCGGTGGGTTCGATCCACGGTGGGAGTGGGATTTGAAGGCTTTTGAGGAGTTTCGGGTAGGAGCTCAGTGTGTGTCAAGTTGGTTCGTGACTTGGCATTGGTAAGCTGAAGGTTTTGATTTCTGATCCTAAGGTGATCTGCGTTCTGACACGGGTCCGCTAAGGTGCTTGTCCGTGATGGTCAGGGGTGCGGCAGCTGAAAGAGCGGCATCTCTTGAGGGGAGTCCAGGGTGAAGTGCGACTACGCAACCTGGGGATGAAGGGGTTTCGGGGGATGAGGGATGTTCTCATTTTTAGTTAAATTGATCCGGACATAATGAATCACAGGTGGAACCTCTCTTTAACTGATAAAGAAAACTCAGTAATTGCTACACGGAAGAGTGAATATGTGTTTCTCTTGAATGACTGTCCTTTCTTATTCTTGGGAAATTTCTAGTAAAAAGGTCCTTCAATCGGGGAGCTCTGAAAAATACTCTACAAAATATCTCTCGATTGGAGGATGGCATTACAGAAGACATGAATCGGTACCTAGAATGAGATTTTCCTGATGAGAAAGTTCTTGGGGTCCTGCATCTTATTCACTCCACCAAGGCACCGGGTCCTGATGGGTTTCATGCTCTCTTCATTAAATGATTTTGGCATATAGTGGGGCCCAAGGTGGTGGTCCTAATGACAGAGGTGTGGGATAGCAGAGCCTCTCTTGAATCTCTCAATGAAACTCTTATTACTCTTATCCCCAAATCCTAGTGCCCCAAAAAGACTAATAGTTTTGTCCAATCAACCTTTGTATTGTGATTTACAAACTTTTCTCCAAAATCATGGTGGCCAGACTTATAGAATTTCTCCCACTGCTTGTCTTAGATAACCAAAGTTCTTTCATTCCAATGATATATATTACTAACAATGCTGCCATTGCCTTTGAATTATTCCAATATATGAAAACTCACTTCTCATCCAAGTGTGGCACCATGGAAACGAAACTAGATTTGATGAAATCTTATGACAGAGTTGAATGACCATTTCTCAAACTGGTTCTATCTAGATTGGGCTTTTGGACCAAATGGATCTCTAATGTCATGAATTGCATTATGTATATCACCTACAGAATCAATATTCATGGGGTCACTTCAGTGAGCTTTAAACCATCAAGAGGCTTGAGGCAAGGGGACCCCCTATCACATTACCTCTTCATTCTGGTGGAAGATATCTTTTCTCATCTCATCTGAAGGAGGAAGATCAAGGACTTATTCATCGTGCTACAGTATATAGAAATGGCCCCATATCTCTCGTCTATTCTTTGCAGATGATAGCCTCCTTTTCGGGTGTGCTACCCCACAAGAATGCCGTGCGCTGCGGAATATCATCAATCTGTATGAAAAGGCATCTGGGAAATGTCTTAATTCTTCGAAATTAGTGTTATCTTTCAGTAAAGGCATCCCACAAGCTAAGAGAGATGATTTGCGGCGAATGTGTGGGTTTCTTCTGGTTTATATGCATCCTAAGTACCGTGGCCTCCATACCATAATGGGTATGTCGAAAAAACAATTTTTTGGCGCTATTGTGGATAGGGTGGATAATATGATTTGACTTTGGTCTAGTAGGAAGATTTCCAAGGTGGGAATGTAAGTTCTCGTGAAGTCAGTGGCCCAAGAAATCACTTCATCTGTTTTATCACTGTTTAAATTCCAAGAAACTCTCATTGATCAAATCCACTCCGGATTGACTAATTTTTGGTGGGGCTCCAATGAGGGAAAACATAACTCCCATTGTATGTCTTGGGAGAAGCTGTGTGTTTTGAAATTCTGTGGCGGGCTCGGCTTACGGAATATCAAATGTTTTACTGAGGCTCTTTTGGAGAAACAAGGATGGAACCTTCTTTCCCACCCAAATGCCCTGGTTTCAAAGGTGTTTCTAGCTATGTACTTCCCTCATTCTGATTTCTTGCATGCCCAGCTGGGGCCATGACTGAGTTTTATGTGGAGGAGCATTTGGGGAGAAAAATATCTCATTGATTTGGGCTGCATGTGGAGAATTATTGATGGGAATAATACTAAAATTTGGAATGATCCATTATTGGCAGATGGAATCAATCATAAGGTTTCCTCACCGGTTGTTCCTGGATTCGAAGATAAAAGTGTACGTTATCTGCTCGATGACTCGCATGAGGAGTGGGATCGAGAGAAGATTTGGTGCTGGTTTGATGATGTGGATTGTCATCCCATCCTGAGTATCTGTCTCACACTAGGAATGGGTATTGACCAGATTTGCTGGACTGTGGAACCTCATGGGAGATATTCTGATCGTTCAGGTTACAAAATGAGGGTTCAAGGTTTGGTCCAGGACATTTCCGATAATCGGTGGAAGTGCCTCTGATCCCTCACCGCTCCCCCTAAGGTGAATTTTTTTGTGGCAGGTATGTTCTTGGGTTCTTCCAACCCGTGAATTTCTGGTGTAGCGACATTTGGTAGAGGACGACACTTGTCCTTTATGCCTCCATGAAGTGGAATCTCATTTGCATGCAATTCTATCCAATAAGGGGGTGGAAGGGGTGTGGAAGGTTTGGAGGCTGGATTTTGTTATTTTCTGTGATATTTCAATTGGGTTGGTCCCAAAACATACTAAATGTGTGTCTTCTCTGGACTAGAGAGTGGTAGGGCTGATATGCACAATTTCTTGGTTGTTTTGGACTCAACGAAATGAATGCATTTTCCAAATGAAGGTGACCCCTGATCACCTATGGGTGAATAGTGATTTGGAGTGGATGAATGGTTGGAAGAAAAGTGATGTGGTGCATTCTTTGGGCCACAATCGACGAGTAGCTCCTTTTTGGTCTCCCCCTGAGGGTTTTTCGAGATTAATATAGATGCTTCTATCTCTGCTAATTCAAGGATTGGTATTGGGCTCATGGCTCATAATAGTTTTGGCCAGATTGTGGATGCTCAGTGTAGGGCGGAGCCTAACTCAGGGCGTCCTATGGTGGTAGAGGCCTCGACCATCCTCTAGGGGATTCTTTTTTCCAGTTCAACATTTTGGCGCATGATTCTGGTGGAATCCGACTGCCTCGAAGTGGTGAACACTCTCTCAATAAAATACGAGGACTCCCAACATTATAACCTCATCGTGAGCATGATTTGGTCCCTGACCGATGGATTCGATGCATGCAAATTTTCATTTATCAAAAGTGATGGTAATTCGAAAGCCCATCGTTTGGCACATTTTGGGAAATGATGGGGTTGATTATTCTTGGGTTAACTCGTTCCCTGAATGGCTTGGTAATCCTGGGTTCCTTGATCAGTAATTTATCTTTTCCTTTCAAAAAAAATATAGTTTATTTTTTATATTTTTGTAAATATTACATTTTTTATTTTTCATTTAATTTTTTATTTAATATTTAATATTTTTTAAATAATTTTTTTATTTTATTTCTTTAATTAAATTTTTTTTACTTTTTTATTTATTCTTATTTTTTATCATTTAGTATTATTATATTAATATTTTTAAAAATATTGACGTTTTTTATATTTAAATATTTTTTTATTATTTTGATAATAATAATATTATTTTTTCACTAATAATAATAATAATAATAATAATATTTTATTAATATTATTTTAGTTATTATTATTATATTAATAATATTAATAAAAATATAATTTTTTAATTTTTTATTGTACTAATATTAATATTATTATTTCATTAATATTAATAATATTAATATTACCTTAATAATATAATTATTATATTAATATTATTAATATTAGTATTTTTATTATAATTTTCCAATATTATTATTATTTTGTAATATTATTTTATTTTTATTAATAATATAATTTTATTCAATTATTTTTATTGTTTATTTTTTAAGATATTAATGATGAGACCTTTTACGACAGGGGGGTTCAATACCAATACTATTTTCGACAGCCCATCAGAAATATTATTTTTAAATAATCTCACAGAAACATTGCGATTGGTCCACATCCCATCAAAAATAGTTTGTTTATGACAGCCAGTCCCAAAAAAAATATTTTTTCAACGACATTTTCTGTAACATGTCAATTGTGATGGGGTCCGATCGCAAATGATATTTTGCGATGGGACCCTATTTTATATAGTCCAATTTTCAGTAGTGGAAAATAATTATGAAATATATTTTCATCACTTCCCATCACCCTCAAATTGATTGGAAACTTGATTATACAATTCATACTTTGGGAACTATTCTGGTAACATTGGTGAACAGTAATATAAGATATTGGGATTTAAAGCTCACATAAGAGAAATTTTCATGCATCAGAACACATATTGCTACCACTTGAAATTCTCCATTTGATTTATTTTATGGAATCAACCCAACCAATACTGTATAAATGTATTTGCTTACACTTGATATTCCTGTGTATATTGTTATAGAATTGAAGGAAAAGATGATGGAGAAGAATTATAAATCTATTCGGGATCAAATAGATATGTTCAATGAAGAATATAAGAGGAGAGATAAAAAGCATCCAAAGAAGGCCATTTCGAACATGGAGAAAAAGTTTTTACTCACAATCATGATGGGTGTTTTGCATCCAAAAGGAATAGAATGCTTGAACCACATGCTAAAGTTCCATTTAGTGTACTTGAATGAGTGGTAAATAATTCCCATAAGATCAATTCTCAAAATGATTTTGGTGGTGTATCTATAATGTATAACATTGTGGATTTATCTCCATTCATTTAAGAAGACGATGTCATAGATTGTCGGTAAAATAAACTCCATCCCTTAGGGGATGATATGGACCATATTCAATCAAAGTATAATACATTTGGGATTGATTTTAATTATATGCCCATTTGTTATTCTAATTGGACCAGTTCACACTTCTTTGCATCAAACACAACGGTGGGCCAAAAAAATTTATTTGGTGCCCCAAATTAGATATCCAAATGAAAAACAGGGAAAATTAGTTGAAAACATTAAATAGGATAGATAAATTTGAGAAAATAAACATTAATATTGAATTTATATACATTAGTTAGTGGGATCATTAAATATCAAGGAGAATTTGTTTTTTTGATTTTTTCTATAACCTTTGAGTTTAGAAAAGCATTTTAATTCTTTTTAGTTCATTATTCTCACATTATATTGTTTTAATAATTTATTTTCACACCATTATAATTGTTAAAATTTAATATTATTAATTATAATGGTTGTAATGGATCATTGTTGATTTACCATCTTCCCATTAACTAAAGTTATTTGTTCATATCAAATGATTGAGACTTTGAATTTATGATTGGATAAAATGTGGTGGGTGGTGTTTCCTTTAATATTTGGTCAATTGAATACATTTTATTGTTCTATCTTCAATTACATATTCCATTCTTCTGTCAATGCATCAAATGGAATAGTGCTTTAGGGATTTTTGGGGCAGAGGGTTCAGGGTTGTTTTAGGATTGTGGGTTTTTGGGCCTGAGGGATTAGGGTTTTTGGTGGGGTAGAGGTTATATAGTTTGTTTTGAGGAGGGTATAGGGATTTTTGGTATGAGGGATTAGGGTTTTTGGGACTGGGGGTTTAGTTTTATTTTTTGTGGACTGGGGTTTAGAGTATTTTGGGTCTCTAGTTTTTGTCTCTTTTTGAGGATGGTTGTTAAGGTTTTTTTGGGATGTGGGTTTTGGGTGTTTTGGTGTTGAGGGTTTAAAATGTTTTGTATCGAGGGGATTGATTTTTTTGGGAAGAGGGTTTCTAGGATTTTAGGGATGAGGGTTTTGTGTTCCTTGGAACTGATGGTTTGGGGTTATTTGGGGCCTTGGGTTTGGGGTTTCATGGGGCAAATAGTTACTGTTTTTTATGTCTGGGGGTTTTGTATTTTTTAGGGATGAGGTTTAAGATTTTTTTGGGGAAGATGATTTTAGGGATTTAGGGATTAGGGTTAAGGGTTGTTTTGTTGTAGATGGATTAGGGTTTTATACAGATTATGGTCAGTGGTTTTCCTGGGCTAAGGATTTAGGGTTTTCTAGGGATGAGGTGTCTAGGGTTTCCAGGGATGAGGGTTGAGGGTTTTTTGAGGCTGAGGGTTTAGTATTTTCATGGGATTTGGATTTAGATTTTTCAATGGATAAGGGGTTAGGTTTAACAAGGGTTTAGTTTTTATGGATTTATTCGGATGAGGGTTTAGGTTTTTTTGGGAATATATGTTTTCGGTATTCTGGGGATGTGGTTTTGTGGTGGGGGTGATTGTTTTAATTTTTTTTATGGATGTGGGTTTAGGGTTTTCTAGGGATGAGGGTTTTGGGTTTTCCAGTGATATGGTGTTACAATTTTCTTTTGGTGAGGTTATGTCTTTTATGGGTTCTCAGGTTTAGGGTTTTCTAGGGATGATAGTTTATGGTTTTCTAGGGGCTTAGGGTTTAGAGTTTTGTGGGGCTATGTTTTTAGGGCCTTTTTTGGATTATGTTTTACAATTTACTAGGGGTTATGTTTTAGGTTAATCTTAGGCTGGGAGTTTATTATTTTTTAGGCTAGGGTATTTTTGTATTCATGGTCTAGGGCTTTGTAATTTTAATGGAATGGGTGTTTGGGGATTTCTGTTGTTGAGGGTTTTGTTTTTTTTGTGTGTTTGAGTATTTAGAGTACTTTATGGATGAGGGTTTAGGGTTTTTAGGTCTGAGGTTTTAGGTTTTATTTGGTGTGACGGTTTAGGGTTTTTCGTGGCTGAGTGTTTTGGATTTTCTAGGGTATAGGGGTTGGAGATTTTTTCCGATGAGTTTTTTCGGGTTTTAGGGATAGTGGTTAGTGCTTTTTGTGGCTAATAGTTTTCAGTTTTTAAGGGATTTGGGTTTTGGTATTTTGGGGATAAGGTTTTATGGTTTTTAGGGATGAGGGTTTAGAATTTTCTTACTGTAAGGGATTATGGTTTTCTATAGCTGTGTGTCTAGGGTTTTCTCGGAATGGGGTTTTTTGGGTTTTTTTGGGACGAGGGTTTAGGGGTTTTTTGTTTCGAGGGTTTATGTTGTTCTAGGAAAATGGGTATATGGTTTCAAAAGGATTAGAGTTTATGGTTTTCTCAGGATCAGTGTTTAGTGTTATCTAGGGGTAATAGTTTATGGTTTTCAAGGGATGAGGTTTTTATGTTTTTATGTGGCTTAGGGATTAATTCTTTTCTATTGTTTAGTGTTTATGTTTTTTCCAGGGATTTGGGTTTAAGGGTTTTCTATGGCTGAGGATTTAGTGTTTTATGTAGCAAAGAGTTTAGGGTTTTCTTGATCTAGGCGTTTAGGGGTTTTTTGGTGCTGAGAGAGTAGGGTTTTATAAGGTTGTGGGATTATGGTTTTTGGGGGTTTTGGTTATATGGTAATTAGGGGTTGAGGATTTAGGGGTTTTTAGAGATGGTGGATTAGGTTATTTAGGGACGAGGTTTTAGGTTTGTAATCAAATGAGGGTTTACAGTTTTTCAGGGATGAGATTTTAGGAATTTATGGGGTTGAGTGTTTAGGGTTTTATTGGGATAATGGTATAGTGTTATGTAGGGCTAAGGGTTTTGGCTATTTCGGGGTAAGGGATTGGGTATTTTTGGAGTTATGGGTTTAGGGTTTTGTTGGGATTAGGTTTTAGGGTTTTCTAGGGATGCAGGATTACGGTTTTTTGGGGATGAGGGATAATGATTTTTTAGTCTAAGGTTTCAGTGAATTTTGATCAGATAGTATTTTTTTTGGAACCGGGTTTTGTGTGTTTTTTTGTTATGGTTTAGGTGTTTTTTGTGTTGAGGGTGTGGGGTTTTTGGGGCAAGCGTTTAGGGTTTTTTGGGATGTGGAATAAGGTTTTTTGGGGTTCAGGGAAAAGTTTTTTTGGGATTGAGGGTACTTGATTTTTTTAGGATGATGGTTTTTGGTTTTATGGGTCTTATTGTTTAGGATGTTTTATTGGGATGTGGGACTATGGTTTTTGGACATTGGGTTTATTATTTTTTTAAGGCAGAGGGTTTTGGGTTTTTTAGGGCTAAGGGTTTTTGGTTTTTGGGGATTAATTTTTACAGTATTTTTTATGGCTATTTTAACTTTCTTTGGTCAGGTAGTTTAGGTTTACTTGGTGATTATGGTTTATGGTTTCTTTAGGTTGAGTGTTTTGGGGGTTTTATGTTGTTTGAGAGTTTTTTGGGGCTAAGGGCTTTTTAATTTTTTAGGTTATCTGTTTCGTGTTTTTTAGGGATGAGATTTTGGGGTTTTTTTCCGATTATGATTTTTGGTTTTTTGGGGCCATGAGTTTATGATTTTTTAGGCATGAGATTTTGGGTTTTTTGTGGCTGAGGGCTTCAGTTTTTTGGAGTATGAGATTCAACATTATTGGGGATAATGGTTATGTTTTTTTAGGGATGAGGGATTTGTTTTTTTATGACTATTTGGGTTTTTTTGGGTATGAGAATTTAGGATTTTTTTGGGTTAATGTTTAGGATATTCTGGGACATTGGTTTAGGGTTTTATTTTATAAGGGTTTAGGATATTTAGGTCCATAGGCTTTGGAAATTTTTAGCGCCTCAATTTTATGCTTATTTGGGGATGAGGGTTTAGTTCTTTTGGGGGATGAGGTTTTGGTGATGTTTGGAGCTGAGGGTTTAGGGTATTTTGGGACCATGGGTTTTAGGTATTTTAGATTTTGGGGATTAGGGTTTTTTGGTGTTGTGGGTCTACGTTTTATTGAGATGAGGGTTTTGTGTTTTTTCAGCCGAGGTTTTGTGGTTTTCTATGGCTGAGGGTTTAGGGTTTTTTAGGGAACATGGTTTAGGGTTTTAGGGGGATGAGGGTTTGGGTCATTTGGAATTAATGCGTTGTTGTCTTGTGCGATTGAGGGTTAAGGTTTTTCTAATATTAGGGTTTTGGGTTTTGGGGGGCTAAGGATTTAGATTTTTTTGGGGATTGCAGTGTTGGGTTTTTGGGGGATGAGGGTTAATGGTTTTTCGCGCCTAAGGGAATCAGAACTTTAGGGGCTGAGTGTATCGGAGTTGTTGGGGATAAATTTGTTGTGTTTTTTGGGGGCGGGGGTTGTAGAGTTTTTTGGGACTAAGTGTTTTTGGTTTTTTATGGTTTAGGGTCTAGGTTTTTATTATTCTAAGAGATTTAGGTTTTTTGGGGATGAGGGTTTAGGGTATTTTTGGGTTAAGGGTTTAGGTTTTCTTTGGTAGATTGGGTATAAAGATTTTTGGGTTAACTATTCAGTGTTAACTTCATAAGGGTGTGAGGTTTTTTTGCGATATGTGTTTTGGGTTATTTGGGTCCAAGGGTTTAGCATTTTTCGGATGAGGGTTTGTTGGTTTATTGGGGGAAACGGTATGATTTTATATTTTGTAGTGGGATTATGGTTTTTTAGGGCTAGGAATTTTGATGTTTTGTGGTTGAGTGTTCGCTATATTTTGGGGATGAGGGTTTAGGTTTTTTGGGGAAAATGATTTTGGGTCTTTTGGGGTTTAGGGAATGTGGTTTTTTAGGGAATAGGTTTTTGGATTTTTGGAAATGGGGGTTTCAGATTTTATTGGGGATGACAGTTTTGGTTTATTCAGGATAAGTTTTTAATATTGTTTGTGGTCAAGGTTTAAGGTTTTTTAGGGATTAGGGTTTGGGGTTGCATGGGGATGAATATTTATGTAGTTTTTTGGTTGAGGGTTTTCGTTTTTTTGGATGAGGGATATGATTTTTTTGGGTTTAGGGTTATGGTTATTTGGGGTGAAGGTATAGGGTTTTTTTCGGGCTGTGGGTTTAGGGATTTTTTAGAGAATAGATTATTTTTGGTAGTCAGGGGTTTAGTGTTTTTTAGGGATGAGCGTGTAGGTATTTTTTGGACAATGGTTTTGGGGTCTTGGGAACAAGGGTTTAGGTTTTTTGGGACTAAGTGTTTTTTGTTTTTTGTCGATGTGGGTATTGGGTAATTTGGGTATTAGATTTTAGGGTTATTTAGGGCTCAAAATTTATGGGTTTTTAGGCAAAAAATGATTAAGATTTTTTTGAACTATGGGTTAATGGTTTTTTAGATACAAGGGATCGTCATTTTTTTGAGATGAGGATTTAGGGTTTTTTGGTGCTATGGGTATGGTTTTTTATGGATGAGGTTTTGAGGTTTTTTTGGGATGAATATTTACGGAAATTTGGGGACAAAGCATTCAAGATTTTTATGAATGAGGGTTTACAATTTTTGTGGACAAATGATTTTGAGGTTATTTAGTGATTAGGGTTTAGTGATTTTTCTATCTAAGGTACTGGTGTTTTCTTCTTGGGGTTTTTTGGTGTTTGGGATGAGGGTTATAATTTTTTTATGGTTGAGTGTTTGGGGTTTTTAGGGGGATGTGGGATTATGGTTTTTCGGGACTCAGTTTTTGGGATTTTCATGGATAAGGGTTTAGGGTTATTTATATATAGGGGTCTTGGTAATTTTGTGGGTAATAGTATTGGATTTTTTTGGAAATGATGGTTTATGGTTATTTTATTCTAAGGGATTGGTGTTTTTATGGGAAAATGTATTGTTTTTTTAGGATGAGGGTTTAGGGTTGTTTGGGGATGAGGTTTTAGGGTTTTTTGGGTTGAGGGTTTGGGGTTTTTTGGGAGATGATTCTTTTGGTCTTTTTCTGTATATGGGATTGGGGTTTATTGGGGATAAGGTTTTGGGTTTTTTTAGAGATGATAATTTTGGGGTTTGGGGGTTGACGTTTTCTGGGTTTTTGGGGATGATGGTTTTGGGTTTTTTTCGACTGAGGGATTCATGTTTCTTTGGGAGGAATTTTTTTTAGTTTTTGGGATGATAGTTTTGGGATTTTTGAGGTAAGGGTTTGGGGTTGTTTCAGAATGAGTTTTTAGGGTTTTTTAGGGATGTGGATTTTCATTTTCTTGGATGAGGCTTTATAGTTTTCATGCATAATATATTTGAGTTTTCTAGAGTCAAGCGTTTGTTCATTTTTGGTGTTTAGGATTTAGGATTTATTGGGGATAAGGGTTTAGAGTAATTTTTTGTTGGGGGATTAGGGTTATTTGGTACTATTATTTATGTTATTTTCATTCTAATTGTTTAGGCTTCATTCAAGTTATGGTTTTAGGTTTTTTGTGGGGATGTGGTTTTAGGGTTTTTTAGTGACGAGGGTATATGTTTTTTTCGAGACGAAGGTTTTTTCTTTTGGGGGGATGAGGGTTTAATGTTTTTTGGGGATGATGGTTTTGAATTGTTTTTCACTAAGGGTTTGGGATTTCTTGGAACAACGAGTTTAGGGATTTTTGGGGAGGAGGGTTTTGAGTTTTTTGTGATGAAGGAATTGGGGTTTTTTGGGATAAGGGTTTAGTGGTTTTATGGGGATGAGGGTTTAGGGTTTTTTGGGATGAAGGTTTAGGGTTTATTGGGTCTTATGGATTGGGATTTTTTTTCAGATGAGATTTATGGATTAATTGGGGATGAGGGTTTCAGTTTTTTCAATGATATGGGTTTGGGGATATTTTTGGTATGAGTATTTAGATTTTTTGGGTAAAAGCGTTTTTGGTTTTTGGTGTGGAGGGTTCATGTTTTTTTGTGGATCATAGATTAGGGATTTTTGGGTCTACGTTTTTAGGGTTTTCTATTAATGAGGGATTAGTGTCTTTCTAGGAAGAGGGTTTTTGGTTTTTTGGGCTGTTTTTAACAATTTTTTGAGGTTATGTGTTTAACATAACATTTGGATGAGGTTTTATGGTTTTTTGGATAAGAGATAGTGGTTCTTTGGAGATAAGGGTTTCATGTTTTTGTGGGTGAGGGTATATAGTTTTTGGGGTAGAGGGTTAAGGTTATTTGGGGGTGATGGTTAATGTTTTTTTGGGGATGATGTTTTTGGTATTTTTTGGGTTCGAGGGTTTAGGGTTTTTTGGGGCTATGAGTTTTTCATTTTTTGTGACGATGAATTGTGGAATTTTTGGGATTAAGGTTTAGGATTTTATGGGGATTAGGGTTTAGTGTTTTTGGGGATATGTTTTAATAATTTTTTGATGCACAAGGTGTAGGATTTTGTTGATAATGGTTTTGGGTAATTTGGCACCAAAGGATTCTGGATTATTGGGACCAAGGGTTAGAATTTTCTAGGTCCAAGGGTTTATATATTTTTGTGGAAATGATTTATGGTTTATTGGGGGTTAAATGAATATTTTTTGAGGATGAGGGTTGATAGTTTTTTTGGGGTGAGTGGTTGGGGTTTTTTGGTCAAGGGTTTAGGGTTTTTTGGAGCCACGTATTTAAGGGTTTAAGAGATGTGGGTTAATGTTGTTTATGAGTCTGAGGGTATAGATTGTCTATAGTATAATGGTTTCTATTTTTTAGCGATGAAGGTTTATAGTTTTGTTATTGTTGATAGTTTAGGATTTTTGGTCTCAAGTGTTAAATACTCTTTGGGGATGGGGGTATAAGATTTTTGAGGGATGATGGTATCATGTATTTTGAGAATGAGGGGTTACAATTATATTAGCCAAATGGTTTAGGCTTTTGGTGGCTGAGGGACTACTGTTCACATCATAGAGGGTTTTTCATTTTTTGGGGGTGGGGTTTAATTTTTTTCTGGGGATGAGGGTTTAGTTTTATTATGGATAAATGTTTATTGATTTTAGGGGTTGTGGTTATATGTTTTTTCCTATATGGATTTTGTGATTTTTTGGACTGAGTGTTTTGGGTTTTTTTGAGGATGATGATTTCACATTTTTTGAGATGAGGGTATAGGGTTTTTTGGGGATCATTTTTTAGGGTTTTTTTGGGTTTGGGGTACATGAGTTTTTTAGGGAAAGAGGGTTTGTAGTTTTTTGTGCCTGAGGTTTTATATATTTATAGGGATAAGGAATTACTGTTTTCTAAGGATTTGGGTTTATATTTTTTAGGAGTTGTGGGTTTTGTGTTTTGAAGGGCTATGTATTTATTTTTTTCTAGGGATGACGATTTTGGGCTTTTTGGGGTTGTGGGTTTATGATAATTTAGGGAGGATTCATTATTATATTTTTAGAACTATGGGTTTATGGTATATTGGGGAAGATTTTATTGCATTTTTTATGGTTGTGGTTTTAGAGTCTTTTGCATATGAGGGTTATGGGGTTTTTGGGATGAGGTTTTTATGTTTTTTGGGTTTGAGTGTTTGGGATTTTTTGGATTTATAGTATAGGGTTTTCTAGGAATGAATTTTTAAGGTCATCTGGGGATGAGGGATTAGGGTTTTTTGGGTCTGTGGGTTTAGATTAATTTGGGGATGTGGATTTAGGGTACTCAAGTGATAAGGATTTATGGTGTTTTTGGTATGATGGTTTATGGTATTTTGGGGTTGAGGGTCTAGGGTTCTCTAAGGATGTAGTTTTTGTGATTTCTAGGACTGTGGGTTTATGATTTATTTAGGTGGAGGGTTAGGGTTTTATATTATTAATAGTTTAAGGATATATAGGGGCATACGTGTAATGTTTTCTAATGGTGGTGGTTTATGATTTTCTTTGAGTAAGGATATATGGTTTTCTGGGGTAGTAGGTTTAGTGTTTTTTGGGGATAAGGATTTAGGTTCTTCATAGTGTAAGCTCTATATGGGGATGATGGTTTATAATTTTCTTATTTTAAGGGTTTAGGGTTCTATGGGCTAGGGGTTTAGTGTATTTTGAGGGCGAGGGTTAATATTTATCTAGGGTTGCATGTTTATGTGTTTCTAGGGATGAGGTTGGTATTTATGGGGATGAGGGTTTAGTGTTTTCTTTGGATGAGGGTTTACCATTTTCTATGGATGATGTTTTAGGGTTTTATAATTCTGAGGTTTTATATTTTTCTTGGGATGAGGGTTTAGGGTTCCCTGGGGAAGATGTTTTTCGGGCTTATGGGGATGAAAATTTATGGTTTTTGGTGAAGGGTGTCTAGGGATTTCTAGGGATAAGGGTTAATGATTTCTAGGGATGTTTTTTTATGGTTTTATAGGTTTGAGGGATTCCGTTTTTATAGTGTTTAGGGTTTAGGGTTTTCTAGGGATGATGTTTTATGGTTTTATGGGTTGTGGGTTGTGGGTTTTCTAGGGATTAGGGTTGAGGGTTAATTTTTGTAAAAGGTTTTAGGACTTCCAAGGCTCAGGGTGTATTCTTTCCTTGGGATGAGGGTTTAACATATTTATGGGAATAGGATTTATGGTTTTCTAGGACTAATGTATAATTTTTTATATTTTGATGGTTTTGGGTTTTCTCGAGTGGATGGTTTTTGGTTTTCGATGGATGTGGGTTTGGGGTTTTTTCAAGATAATGGATTTTGGTTTTATGGGGTGAGTATTTATGTTTTTATAGGGATTATTGTTTCGGGTTTTATTGGGATGAGGGTTTAGGGTTTTTTTGGGTACGTGAATATGGTTTTTTGGGGCCGACAGTTTATTATTTCATTGGGATAACGGTTCAGGATTTTCGAGGGAAGATGGTTTTTTAGAGTTTTTTAGGGATGATTTTTTATGGTTTTCATTTGATTAGGTTTTTGGTTTTTTTATACTGTATCAGGGGTATCTGGGGATGAGGGTTTAGTGTTTTCTATGGTTTAGGGGTTATGTTTTTCGGGGCCTGATGGTTTTATGGTATTGTAGGAATGAAGATATTATACTTTTTGGGGATACGGTTTTATGTGTTTTTGGGGTTGAGTGATAATGGTTTTTTTGGGTTGTGGTTTAGGCTCTTCTAGGTTTGAGGGTTTATTTTTTTAGGGGGCAAGGTTTTAGGGGTTATTGGTTCCAATAGTATATGGATTTAGGGGAATATTGTTTTCTAGGAATGAGGGTTTGGGGGTTAGGGGGAATAGGTACTGGGTTCTACTAAGGAACTATGTTTTGGGTTCTATAGGGATGAGTATTTGGGGTTTTATAGGGATAAGGGTGTCAAATATTCTAGGTTTAAGGGTTTAGGATTTTCTAGTGGTGAGGGTTTAGGGTTTTTTTGGGATTAGGGATTTGATTTTTCCATGATTGAGGGTCTTGTTTTTTTAGAAGAACGTGGGTTAATTGATTTTTGTGGATATGTCTTTATTATTTTTTGGGGATGAGGATCAAGGAATTTTGGCGTATAAGGGTTGGGTTTTTATGGGGGGATAATGATTTTTGGTTTTTTGGACATGATGGTTTCGAGTATTTTTGGGATGAGGGTTTAGGGTTTTTTGGGGATGATGGTTTAGGGTTTTTTGGGGATCAGGGTTTAGGGTCTTTTGGGGGATTGTATTTAAGTTATTTTGTGGAAGTGGGTTTATATTCTTAAGAGGCTGAGGTTTTATATTTTCAATTGAATAAAATTTTGTGTTTTTTGGGACTAATGGTTTAGGATTTTGTGGGGATCAGTGTCTAGGTTCTTCTATGTATATGGGTTAAGGGCCTTCAGGGGACGAGGGTTTAGGGTATTTGATTATTGAGGGTTTCGGGTCTTCCTGGGATGAAGGTGTGGTGTTTTTTAGGGATAAGGATTTGGGGTTCTATGTGGTATCATGGAAACCGTTTTATGGGGATGATGTTTTAGTGGATTCTTGGGATGAGGGTTTAGGGTTTTCTAGCGACGAGGGTTTGGTGTTTCTTGTTGCTACGGGTTTAGGTACTTATGTTGATGGGATTTAGGATTTTCTAGGAATAAGGGCTTAGGGTTTTCTTGGTATTGGGGTTTATGGTAATATGGCGATTAATGTTTCAGATTTTGTTGGGAAATGTTTTTAGGGTATTTTAGGGAAGAGGCTTTAGGGTATTTTGGGGATGATGGTTTTGGGTTTTCTAGGTCTGAGGGTTTCTTGTTTTCTATGGCTGAGTGTTTAGATATTTATAGGGATGTGGATTTAGGGGTTTCAGGGGATGATGATGGTTTATCGGGACACATGTTTAGGGTTTTATGAGGCTTAGCGTTTAGGGTTTTATTGGGATGTGGGTTTAGGTTTTTCATAGTATGAGGGTTTAGGTTTATCATGTGACCAGGGTTTATGGATTTCTAGGTATGATGTTTTATGTATTTCTATGGAAAAGGTATTAGGTTTTTCTGTGGTTGAGGGATTAGGGTTTTAATTTCCCAAGGGGTTCCTGTTTTCTTGGTCTAGGAATCTATGGATTTCCTAGGCTAAGGGTTGAGGGTTTTCCTGGGATGAGGGTTCAAGGTTTTCAGAGGATTAGGGTTTATAGATTTCTGAGGCCATGTGTTGAGGGTTTTTTTGGGATGAGGGTTTCAGGGTTTATGGGGAAGATGGTTTAGGTTTTTATAGGGATATGGGTTTATGGTTTTTGGTGCTGAAGGTTTATGTTTTTCTAGGGGTGAGCGTTTAGCGTTTTTTGGGTTGAAATGTTTTGGGATTTCTTGGTCTAAGAATTTGGGGTTTTCTGGGGATGATGGGTTTGATGGGTTTGTTTTTATATGGATGATGGTATTTGGTTATCTCTGGGAAAGGGTTTATGGTTTTCTAGGTCTATGGTTTTATGGTTTTATGGTGCTGGGGGTTTATTGATTTAAGGGTTTAAGGTATTTTATGGTAGTGGGTTTATCGGTTTTTAAGGATTTCTATGTATGGAGGATTAGGGTTTTTACTTCTCTCGGGATGAGTGTTTAGGGATTTTTGGGTCCATGGGTTTAGGGTTTTCTAGGGATTAGGGATTAAGGTGTTCTAGGGATGATGGTATTTAATTTTTTGGGACTTTTTTTGGGGTTTAGGGGATGATGGTTTAGGGTTTACTAGGGATGAGTGTTTACGGTTTTTTCAGGAGGATGTTTTAGGTTTTTTTTCTGATGAGGGATTAGGGGTTTTTGGGGTTATAGATTTAGGGTTTTTGGCTCTACTTGTTTAGGTTTTTATGTGGAGGAGGGATTTGTGGTTTTTTAAGACTGAGGGTTTTATGGATTTTAGAGAGGTTGTTTAGGGGTTTATGGGGATGAGTGTTTAAGGGTATATGGGGATGAGGTTTTTCAATTTTATGGTGTTGAGGGATTACCGTTTTCTTGTGGTGGGGGTTAAAGTGTTATTAGGGCAGATGGTTTATGGTTTTCTAGTGATGAGGGTTTAGGGTATTTTGGGTAAAGGGTTTCTGGGGTTTTAGGTTTTGGTGGATTCATGTTTAGGGTTTTCTGGGGATGAGGGTTTGTGGATTTCTAGGTATGAGAGTTTTGGGTTTTCTAGGGATTAGGGTTTTGGGATTTATAGGGTTATGATTTTATGATTTTTTAGATCACGGGGTTTAGGGTTTTCTTCGAATGATGGTTTAGGCATTTTGGGGGATGAGGTCATTGGGTTTTATGGAGATAAGGATTTATGTTTTTATGGTGATAAGGGTTGAGGGGTGTTTGGATGAGGTTTTAGGGGTTTTTAGGGCTATGAATTGAGGTTTTTTAGGATGACTCTTTACGATTTTTTGGAGCTGATTTTGGAGGGTTTATTTAGCGATGAGGGTTTATGGTTTTTTGAGGTTGAGGGTTTATGTTTTTTGGAGCCCAAGGTATAGGGGTTTTTGGGGATGATGTTGTATTGTTTTTAGGGTTGAGGGTATAGGGTTTTCATTGGATCGAGAGTTTTTATAGTTTTTTCAGATAAGGGGAGAGGGTTTTTTGGGTATGAGTGTTTGTGATATTTTTGGGATGATGGTTTTGGGATGATGGTTTTGGGTTTTGGGGGATTTGGGATTTAGGTTTTTCTTGTAAATTATGGTTTAATGCTTTTATGGGGTTGATGTTATTATTTTTAGGAATGAGGTTTGAGGGTTTTGTGGGAATGAGGGTTGAAGGTTTTTTGGTTTGAGGGTTGAGTGTTTGATGGGGCTGAGGTCTGAGAGTTGATTGGGGTTGGTTTTTGTGGTTAAGGGATGCAGGTTTTTTGGGGGCTGAGGGATGAGGCTTTCTTGGGGATAAGTGTAGAGGGTTATTTGGGGAGATGTGTTTAGGTTTTTTTTGTGTTAGAAGGGTTGAGGTAATTGGGGATGATGGTTTAGGATTTTTTGGGGATAAGGGGTTTGGGTATTTCAGGGATGAGGGTGTAGGGTTTTTTTCGGCTCAAGGGGTCACATTCTCCTAGGCTACGAGATTGGGGTTTTTTGGGGTTAGCAGTTTGGGGTTAGTTGGGACGAAGGATTAGGTATTTTTGAGGATGAGGTTGTGGGGATTTTTTAGGGGTATGGGTTTGATGATTTTTAGTGTAGAGGGATCATGGTTTTTCTGGGGATAATGGTTTATGATTTTTTGGGGATTGAGGGTTTGGAATTTTTTGGGGATGATAGTTTTGGGTTTTTTAGGTCATTGGTTTTAGAGTATTTTTGGGGTTGGGGGTTTGGGGGTTTTATGGCCAAAAGATTGGGGTTTTTTAAACGGGTAGGTGTTTCTTGGGGATGGGTGTATGGGATTTTGTAGATTTAGTCATTTGGGTTTTTATGTCTGAGTCATTAGGTGTTTTGGGGGATGAGGTTTTGGGGTTATTTTGGGGCAAATAGTTTATATATTATTAGGGCCGAGGGTTTATGGTTTTATTGGGGATTAGGGGTTAGGGTTTTATGGGATTCAGGGGAAAGGTATTTTTGGGGATTATGGTTAAGAATTTTATTTGGGGAAGAGGGTTTAGGGTTTTTTGGGTTTGAGGGTTTTTGGGTTTTTGGGGTGAGGGTTTAATGTTTTTACTGCTGAGGGTTTAGTGTTTCTTGGGGATGAGGGTTAATGGTTTTTGAGTTTTTTTGGATGAGGGTGGAGGGTATTTTTGGGATTATTGGTTGGTGTTTTTTGGTGTTTAGGAATTAGTGTTTTTGGGGATGACTGATTAATATTTTATGGTGATGATGGTTTAAATTTTTTTTTAGTGATGAGGGTTTGGGTTTTTTTGGGGCTGAGGGATGAGGGTTTTATTGAGGATGTGGTTTTGTGTTTTTAGGGGATTAGAGTTGGTGTTTTTTGGTCCTGAAGGTGTATCATTATTTGGGATGAATGTTTAGGGTTATTTGGGGATGAGGGTTTCATGTTTTTGGGGGATTTGGCTTGGATGTTTTTTAGGGATGAGGTTTTAGGGTTTAGGGGGGCTTGTGGTAGTTGATATTTTTTCGATGAGTGTGAGGGTTTTTTCTTAATAATTGTTTGGGATTGGTTGTGGATGATGGTTTGGTGTTTTCTGGTATATGGGTTTACGTTTTTTTGGGGTTCTGTATTTGGGATTTCTTGGTGAAAAGGGTTTGTGGTTTTTTGGGCCTTTGGTTTTTTGGATTTTTGGAGATGAGGGTTTCAGTATTTTTAGGGATGAGGTTCTAGGGTTTTTTGGTGGGGACACTGTTGGATTTTTTTTTGGATAAGGGCTTATGTTTTTTTATGCAATGCGTTTGGGTTTTTTTTATACATGGCATATGGTTTTTATTGGGATAGGGGTTTGAGATTTTTTGGGGCTGAGGGTTTTGGATTTTTTTGGGATAAGTCTTTTGGTTTCATTAGTGATGAGGGTTTTGGTGTTTTTAGGGGCTGATGGTTTTATGTTATTCGGGAAAAGGTTTAGTTTCCTCTGGACGAGGGTTTCTTTTTTTCATGTGTTGACACTTTTGGGGTTTTGGGGTGAGGGTTTAGGGTTTTTTGGGGTGAGGGTATGGGATTTTTTGTGGTCCGGGCATAGGGTTTTATGTTGTTGTGGGTTTGGGGTTTTTTGTGGATGAGGGTTTATGGTTTTTTGGGGATAAGGGTTAGGGTTTTTTAGAGATGAGGATTTTTGGTTTTTTGGGCTGAGGGTTTAGGGATTTTCAGGGATGAGGTTTTAGAATTATTTTGGGACGAGGGTTTAGTTAGTTTTTCTTCTAGGTTTTAGGTTTTTTTTGGTTCTATGGGTTACAGTTTCTTGGAGATATGGGTTTAGGGATTTTTTGTGATGAGGGTTTAGGCTTTTTTTGGGTTTGGGGTTTTATGGTATTTTGAGATGAAGGTTTTGAAATTTTTGGGTGGGGATTTATAGTTTTTTTTGGGAAGAGGGTCTCTATTTTTATTACACTACGGTTTTGGGGTTTTTTAGGGACGTGGGTTTAGGGTTTTTTGGGATTGAGTGTTTAATTTTTATAGTGACTATGGATTGGGGTTTTTGGGTATGATGGTTTAGTGTTTTTTAAGGGATGGGGGATTATGAATATTATGGCCTAGGGTTTAGGGTTTTCTGTTGATGAGGGTTTAGGATTTTTATGTGTGAGTCATTGGGATTTTTTGGGATGAGAGTTTAGGATTTTTTGGGAATGAGGGTTTGGGTTTTCTTGGTGTTGATGGTTTTTGTTTATTTATGCATAAGGGATTACGATTTTATGGGGGCAAGGGTTAAGTTATTTTGTGGGATCAATATTTATGCTTTTTGGGGTGTTGAGGGTCTAGTTTTTTCTGGGGATGAGGGGTTAGGGTTTTTTAGGGATTGGGGTTTCTGATTTGGTGGCTGAGGGTTTATGGTTTTTTTAGTAATGAGGCTTTAGACTTGTTTGTGGCTTGGGGTTTATGGTAATTTTGGGCTAAGGGTTTTGGGTTCATTGGGGTATAGGGTTTTATGTTTTTAAGGGGCGATGATTTAGATTTGAATATGTTGATGGCGTAATAGTAATCGAAGAATAAGTTTAGTTGATGTCATTTGTTTGAAAGGAAGGTTTATTTAATTTGGGAATTAGGATTAGAGAACCCTAGTGAAACCCATAGTATGAGACTAAGTATATATAAGAACACAAGAAGAGTTTCTAAACTTTTGGATCCAATAAGATATTCCTTTATAGTTAAGTTTACAAAAGGATTGATTTCTGATGACTTTTTGGCTTATGTTTTTTTCTATCCTTTTCTATTATAGGAAATGATGGGAACCATGACAAACCAGGCGAACAACCCGTTCGAGGGGAAATGCAATGATTGTCGGAATGACATCCCCAATGCATTGGGAGGTGGAGTTCAAAATTTCATGGCGATTATTACCCAACTATCCAATGTTATGAATAATAACATGAATAATGTGGAATGTCCTCATTCACCACAGAGGGAGAAACCAACTATCAATTGATTTATCTGGCAATGACTGTTGACATTTAGTGGATCTTGAAATCCTCAAGGTGTGGTACAGTGGGTTAACTCGATGGAGTATAAATTTTCTATGATTCACTGTTATATGATGGAGAAGGTGAATCTAGTAATTTATATTCTACATGGAGAGGCCAATCAATGGTGTAATTTGATAAGGAACACCAAGATGATACACAAAATTGAACAGATGGATTGGGAAGACATTAAGATAATTTATCTTAAAAAGTATTTCCCTCAAACACTTTGAACTATGATATAGAGAGAATTCATAGAGACGAAGGAAAAGGAAGGATAATCTTTCATGTCCTATGAAGAAAACATTACAAGGCTTGCAAGGTATGATTCAGGTTTTGAAAATCAATAACGATAACAAAACTGATAGATTTTTAGTTGTTTAAAACCACCCCATTGAAAGGCACTTGTAATTAGAGACATTTTGAGTTATGAATAATTTGATTGATGTGTTATAAATGTGGATATGGAGTTTGGATAATAGTCCCCTTGTTATGGTGATATGTAATGAAAGATGGATTTTCAAGCCGGAGGATCTAGTGAGAAAGGTGGAATGAAAACTCAACCACCAACATGTCAAAAATATGGGTAGAAGCATCATGCGAACTGCCTCAAAGGGATGAGTAAATGCTTTAAGTGTGGGATAGAATGACACCAAGATCATGAATGTCAAAAATACATGAAAAGGTATGACACAGTTTTGGAATAATGGAGAGAACCACCCGGGTTCTAATGCTACAACTATAGGGAGATGGGTACCCAGAATGATAGTGCACTAAACCATGACTTATCGAGGGTAATCATCATCCTCATCCGCTAAATCCAAAGGAGAATGGGAAATATTATTCCATCACTACTAAAAAAGTGGAGCAAGATAATGAAGTCATAAATGGAACACTTATTATTCAATCAAGAATGGAAAAAGTTTATTTTGATTCTTTTCTATAAATTCCATTATATATTGAATGCTTTCTTGAACTATTGAATTGAAGCCCCAAAAATTTTATGTATTGATATCTATAAAAAACATTGAGGTGCAATCATTGCACCACAATTGTCGGACTCTTATTCTATCAGTGTATGTGGGAAGGTTCATCCAGTGAATTTGGTAATACTTCCCTTGGTGGAATTCAACTCTATACTAGGAATCTATTGGATCTCATTATATAGAGCACATATAAACTATCGGGAAAAGGAAATATAATTTCATATTCCAAATCATCACATTATCCTCTAAAAATTCAATGATGATAATGAATCTCCTTTGAAAAATCCATCAATTTTGTGGGTTTTTTCCCTATGAATAAGAATTCCACACTCAAATGGTTGAGTCAATGGAAGGTATCAACCGAGGGGAAATTACAATTGTGAGGGAATACAGTGACGTATTTCTTGAAGAGTTACCTAGAATACACTTAAATAGTGAGGTTGAGTTATAAATTTAAATTATACCTAGAGCTACTCATATCATTTTATGTCCTTGTAGGATGGATCCTATCAAAATGTACGTGTTATAGAATTAGCTGCAAGAGAATTTGGATAACAGATTTATACACCCTAATGAATCACCATGGGGTTCTCTAGTGCTATTTGTCAAGAAGAAATATGGATCAATGTGGTTGTGTATTTATTATCAAGAACTCAACAATATCACCATAAAGAACATGTATCATCTTCAAAGGATTGACAAATTTTTAGATCAGTTGGGAGGAGCTCGATACTTCTCAAATGTGGATCTAAATTCTGGATATCATCAGTTAAAGGTGAAGAATGGAGTTATTTTGAAGACTGCATTCTGTATAAGGTATGAGAAATATGAGTTCCGAGTGAATCCCTTTAAACCTACAAATTCCCATGAAATCATCATGGATTTGATGAGTAGAGACTTTGGACAATACATTGAAAAATATGGGGTAGTGTTTATCGCAGATATTCACATCTACTCTAAGAGAAAGGATGAACATGAAAAACATATATGGATTGTGTTTGTGACTTTGAGGAATGATATTTTTAATGATAATCTCATAAAATATTACTTTTGGATGCAAAAATTCACAATATTGCGACATGTGATCACAAGTGAGGGAATTTCTATGGACCCTGCCAAATAACAATGGGGATTGAAGAATCACATAGACCCTATAGTGTCATGAAAATATGCTCATTTACTATCTGAGTAGGGTACTATCATTATTTTGTAAGACATTTATTGTGATTCTCAGGCCTACTAACATAGTTAACAAGGTAAGGGGTAAAGTATGTCTGGACAAATGAATGTGTTGAAAACATCAAGGAGTTAAAGAGAAGGTAGATCATAGACCTGTATTCACATTACCAAAAAGTGGAGAATGGTTTTTGATATATAGTTATGCTTAAAATAAGGTATTTGGTTGTTTAATAATGAAAAATGACAATGTGATAGCCTACGCTTCACGATAAGATCCACTAGAAGAACTACCCTACACATGATCTCAAGCTAGCAGTTGTGATTTTTTCCTTGAAAATATGGAGGTTCTACCTCTATGGTGAGAAGTGTGACATATATACCTATCAAAATATCATAATTTATATATTCACACAAAAGTATCTCAACATGTGTCAAAGGATATTGTTATATCTTAGGAAAGAATATGATTGATCTATTCACTATTATCCCGGAAAGGTGAACAAGTTTGGTGATCCTCTATGAAGAAAAGAACCTGCTACTCTATCCATGATGTAGATTGAGAACGACCCTATCTTCATGGATATGGAATGTATTGATTTGGTAATCATAATGTTAGGTAATAAATCCTACCTTTACAAAATTATTTCACAACCATTTATCCACGAAATGATTAAGGAGGCCCATAGGGATGATCTAGTGTTGGAAAAGAAGTTGAATGCAGTAAAGAATGTGAAGCTGTAAGAGTTCCATATTGATGATGATTGTGAAATTTGGTTTGTAATGAGGATTTTTGTTCCATAATCACCATGTATAAGTAATAATATATTGGATAATGGAGAAATATCAACATTCCTTATCCATCATAGAAGCACGAAGATATACTATGATCTCCGAGAACACTTCTAGTGGGAAAACATGAAGATGGAGATTCTGGAATATATCTCAAGGTACATGATATGTTAGGATGTTAAAGCAGAGAGACAAAAGTGAAAAGGGATGATACAACCATTTCCTATATCCATATCAAAATGGGATAATTTCACCATGGAATTTTTCATGGGTCTCTCGAAGACATCCAATGGATATAATGTGATATGGGTTGTGGTGGACCGAATCACCATGACTTCCAACTTAATCACTATTCTAGAAGTCATCTATGTTGAACAACATGATAATATATATGTGAAATATGTGTTGTGACTTCATGGTGTTCCAATATCTATTTTCCCCAAACATGATCCAATTTTCACATCTAAATTCTAGAGGAGACTTCAAAATTAATTGAGTAATTTATTAAAGGTAAGCCAGACCTATCACTAAAAAACTGATGGCCATTATGAAAGGAATGTTTAAATGGTCAAAGATATTGTTACATCCTTCCCTATAGTATTAAAAGGTGTATGAGATAATAATATCCCATGGTTTGATTTATTATACAAAATCATCTTCCACAAGAGTATCCAGATGGCTCCATATGAAGCACTGTATGGAAAGGGATGTAGAACTATAACCTATTGGGTTGAAGATGGATAAATAAAGATACTTTGACCTGATCTTGTGAAAGATATGGATGAAATGTTTCAAGCCATCTAGCAGTATATGGATGCTTCTCAGATACATAAAAAGTGCTATGATTAAAGCTCTTTAAGGTACATCGAGTTCAACGTTTGAGGTAAAGTCTTTCTTCAAATATCCCCATGGAAGAGAGTGATTTAGTTTGGAATGAATGTGAAGCTAATCCCAAGGGACATTGGCCCCGTTGATATCCTTGATCACATAGGATTCGTGGTATATCATCATGCACGCCCTCAAAATATGGATCGAGCTAATGATGTGTTCCACGTATCATTTCTGAGGAAGTACATACCAGATCCTCCACATATAATAAACTCAGAGGTGGTACAACTAGAAGATGACGTCTCTTATGAGGAGCATCCAATAATGATTCTAGACTAGAGGTATAAGTTTCTTTGCAACAATACAACACACCATTTCAATGTGTTGTAGAGGAAATATAAGTATAAATAAGCAACTTGGGAACCAAATTAGGAGATAAAGGAGAAGTATTGATGATTTTTTATGTAAAATGTAATTTCAAGGGAAAAATTTCAAAATGGGGGATGAATGTAATGACCCAATGTTTTATCAATGGAAATTATTATTTTTATAATTATGACACCTAAAATAAAATTGGGAAACACAATGAAACAACATTCTTAAATGAACTACTAAATACTTTGTGACCTTTATTGCAAACCCATTAAACATAATTTTTCCACTTCTGTGTTTTGAATTTTGAAATTCTGACATACACAATTGTGATTAGTGTGATATTTAGGGTCTGATAGGAGAAACATAATTTTTTGTCAATAGTAACTTAACCTTATGAATAGTAATGTTTCCAATATGAATAGTAATACTACCATTATGAAGTGTCAACTGGCCAATAGAATTGTAGATACCTTAGTGAATGAATAAATAAAATTGATCCATATTATAATTTACAATATGATATAAAAGTAAATAAATATTTAAAAAATTATAAATTTAGTGTTGGCATTTTTTAAGTCATAAAAAATAATTACATTTTAATGATTAATTTAAAAACATAAAAGAACAATTTGTTTTTTATAAAATTTATTCCTAAATTAATATTTTGATGTCCTATGACTTTAATATAATTTTATGAGACCTTAAGTAATATTTCAATTTTTTATAAAATATGTTATAATTTTGAAATTGTGTAATTTCCAAATAAATTATAATATTAATTAAATATAAAATTACTCATATATATATAATTATATTCTTAAAATGGAGTAAATTTTTTAAATCTACATGTTGAAAAATGTTTATGGTGATATTTTGTGATTTTTATTAAATATTGGAATATTTGGTGAATATTGGAATTCTATAATATGTGATATATATACATTAGAAGAAAAATACACAATTAATTGATTCATAGATGATGTATGAACCATTGGTTATAAATCACATTCTCATGTTACTATATTTAGTTTGAAGAGTCAATAATATTTCTTGTCTTGAGAAAAATAATAAACTAATGATTAAAATAAATAGAAACCACCCCAATCCTCCACTATAAATACCATCTTTCATCCTATCTTCTCCTCACACCTCTCAAGATTTGAGTCTTGACTATATTATTCCCTATACTCTTCCCTATTCTGTACCTATTTCTAGGAGCTCTTGGTCTCCTCAATATACCAATCCAAGGTTTCGTTATGAGGATCTCAAGAGGAGAATTCAAGAGGTAAATCCTCTCTCTTTTTCTTTTATTTTCCTTCCAAATTCAATTTATTTTCTTATTATCATGTCACCTACCATCATAAAAATGGCATGAAAAATCCATTACATTACATACAATGGAATTATATAACGTTAATGGCATATCCAACATTAAAATCCTCCCCCTCTCTTTTATCTTAATAATGAAATCATTTCCTGTGATGTGTCAATTTATATACATCATGGGTGATTCACATTAATTTTCCATAATCATATTAAAGGATGTAAATAATACCATTAAATGTTTTAAAACATATTTTAATGTTTATATTATAACACTTTTTATTGTCAGTAAATAAAGTATACTCATAATAATAAATGATAAAACAAAACGACTTCATTGTGTTCGAAAAACCACAAAAATTAACCTAAAAAAATAACCATTAACTTCTATCAAATGAATCATCCTCATAGTGAAAAAAATTATTTTAAAGGTAATTTAATATTCTAGGGGATCATTAATAATATATAATAACAATTCTATATTTTCATTCTCATTTTAAACAAACATCCACTGATGTATACAAACAAACAGATCATGAAATCTAGGAAAACAATCACTCGTGAATGATGAAATTAAACTTTATAACTCTTAAAAGAACTATAAAATAACTTAATAAAACCATAATTAATTATAATAATGTATAAAAGGTTCATTAAATGGTAATTAGTGAATATAATGTGATTATACATGACATTAAAGGGAATAAATCATTCATAAAAAGGTAAGGGGATTTTTCAAACCCAATGATCTATCATTGGGTTTTCCCTCCTTCACCTCACATTCAGTATGTTTATTCCTTAAAAATAATTTATTTATCATTATTGTAGCATTAATTTGATTTTATGTTTTCTACTTTAGTTTCTGAGAAACATAATTTTTTCCAAAATAACTCATCATTCAAAAAATAACACTCATTTTACTTCTCAAGACTGTTTCCTTCCCTCAAGGATGATTATTCTTATATCATGTTTTTTATTTCAAATTTCATTTGAGAACCACATTATTGTGAATATATTCTTAAGAAAATTAACCCATTAATTTCCATAGTTTATTATATGTCCTATATTGTTATATGTTCAATGTGGTTTCCATGATAATGTAAATGTTGTGATGAGATAGGTGCACCCAGAATTATATAACACAATATTACTGTTATGATGTGAAGAGTGAACCTATAATTATATTGAGATCCAATTAATTGGGTAATGTTATGAACCTCATAAAAAATTGAAATATGCATGAACAAGATGCTATCATTGATCAAAACAATTTTTGGTAGTTGACCACTAAGACATGATTTTTCATTTTTATGAATTGCTACATTCCAAGTTTTTTCTTAGTTTTTCCTCTCAAGAATATGATCCTATGCCTATTATATTATGACAATGATTATTCTCAACCCATATTATATTATTTAATGTTCATATCTATACTCTTACAAGGATTTTATATCACCCTTTTTGATGTATATCCTTAGGTTATTACATGTATTGTGTATAATTAAATGGATTATAAAAATCTAGAGAAGAAGGAAATAAATAAATGTTTATGTTTTATTTTTTAAAATTTATGTATGGTCCTATTTTTCCCATGTTTTTTAACCTTTAGATCCTTGTTTTTTAATTTTTTTATGTTGATGATGCAATATTAAATTATAAAAAAGAAGGGTCACTATATTTTTGGATTGATTTTTTTGGATTTTTTTGAGAGATACGAGTTATTTGGGAATAAGGGAAGTGGTTTTATTAGATATTATGGTTTAATTTTTTTTTGAGATGAGGTTTGACGGGTTTTTAGTAAAATCATTGAGGGGTTTTTTGCTGATGAGGGTTGTGGGTTTTTTGGGGATGATGGATTAGTGTTTTTTTGGGATGATGGTTTACTATTTTATAGTGCCGAGGGGTTGGGGGATTTTTTGGATGGGTCCTTAGGGTTTTTTAGGATAAGGGATTATTGTTTCTTGGTAATGATAATTTAATATTATTTAATGGGGATGGTTTATGTTTCTTTAGGGTTGAGGGTTTAGGAGTTTTTTTGGGTGACAGATTATGTTTTTTTCAGGCCAAGTGTCAAAGGGATTTTTGGGGGTGATGGTTTAGTGTTTTTATGATCTTGGAAAATAGGGTTTTCTATGGCCAAGAGTGTGGGGGTTTTTTATGAGGGTTTAGGGTTCTTTTGGGTTGAGTTTTTAGGGTTTTTAGGGTTTTAGGGTTTATGGGTTTTAAGGGCCCAGGGTGTAATTTTTTTTTCGCATAGGGTTTAGGATTTTGTGGGGATAGGTTTTCTTGGTTTTTTGGTGTTTATGTTATAGGGTTTCTTGGGAATGTGGGATTACTGTTTTTGGGCCTGAAGTTTTAGGGTTTTTTGGGCCTTATGGTATTTTATTATTTGGGGCTGATAGGACAGGTATTTTGGGGGGTTGAAGTATTGGGGCTTTATAGTTTGATGTTTTAGGGTTTTGGGGGGATGAGTGCTTTGTGTTTTTTGGGGATAATCATTTAGTTTTTTGGTGGGATGAGTGTATCTTCAACTTTTAGGCTAATGGTTTAGAGTTTTTTAGTGTTGAGGTTTTAGGATTATTTGGGGTTAAGGGTTTATTTTTTCTTTATGATGATTTAGGGGTTATAGGGTCTATGAATTTATTGTTTTTTTGGGGATGACGTTTTAGTGTTTTTTCGGAAGTGGGTTGAAAGTTTTTATGGATGAGGGTTTAGGGTTTTTTGGGGCATAGTTTGGTCTTTTTTATGGCTTAGGGTCTTGGGTTATTTGAGAGTGGGGGTTTTGTGTTTAATGGGGATGTGGGTTTAGGATTTTTTGGGGATAAAATTTTTGGGGTTTTTTAGGGATGAGTGTTTATGATTTTTGGGGTAGTGGTTTGAGGGTTTATTAAGGATGGTGGTTCAAGGTTTTCATAGGGGATGATTGTTTATGTAATTTGGGGGATGATTTTTGACAGTTTTATAGGGATAAATGTGGAAAAGTTATTTTGGATGATGGTTGAGGGTTTTTTGTGATGACGGATTTGGGGATTGGGGCTTTAGATTTTATGGTTTTGTTTCGCTGATGGTTGTGTGTTTTTTTGGACTAGAGGTATAGGGTATTTTGGGGATGAGGGTTGAGGGTATTTTTGGGATGATGGTCTAGGGAATTTTTAGACCCCATATTAAGGGGGTTTTTTGTTGATTAGGGTATAATATTTTATAAGTATGATGATTTTTTATTTTTTGGGTAGAGGTTTTAGGGTTTTCTATTGATTAGGATCTATGGTTTTTTGGATAAGGGTTTAGGGGTATTTTGGGATGGGTGTTTAGTTTTTTGGGGGGATTATGATTTATTATTTTTTGGGGTAGAGGTTCTAGGGTTTTTATGTGCGAGTGTGTAAGGATTTTATTAATGATTGTTTTTTGTTTTCTAGGGCAGCAGGTTTAGGATATTTTAGGGCTAATGATTCAAGGATTTTTGGGATAGATGTATATGGATTTTTAGGGTTGATAGATTAGGGTTTTTTGGGATTCATGGTTTATTTTTTTTTTGGTATGAGGGATTGGGTTTGTTGGGGCTAAGGGTTTAGATTTTTTGCAGCTATGATAGGACAGATTTTTTGGGATGAGGGGTTAGGGTTATTCCGAGCTGAGGGATAATGATTATTGGGGGCCCAATATTGAGGGTTTTTGGGGGCCATGGTTGTGGGTTTTTTTGGGATGGCAGTTGATGTTTTATTAGGGAAAATGGTTAAGCCATTATTGGGGCGAAGGGTTGAGGGTGTTTTTGGTTATTAGTGTTTATGGTTGTATTTTGGGAGAGGGTCGAGGTATTTTTGAGGATTATAGTTTATAGTTTTTTAGGCCAGAGGGTTTTGGGTTTTTGGGGGATGAGGGTTTAGGGTTTTGTGGGAATGAGTTATTGAGGTTTTTGTTCGGAGTGGATTTATATTTTTTTAGTGTTGAGGATTTATACGTTTATGGGGTTGAAGGATTACATTTTTTTAGGGATGTGGGTTTATGTTTTATGGGGGATAAAGTTTTATTGTTTTTTTATGGTTGAGGGTTTTGGGTTTTGGGTGATGAGGTTTAGGATTTTTTATGGATGAGGTTTTAGGGTTTTCTGGGGATGAGGGATTAGTGATTTTTTTAATGAGTGTTTGGGGATTTTTGGGGATGAGGTTGTAGGGTCTTTTAGGGATCAGGGTGTAAATTTTTTAAGGCTGATGGTTAATGGTTTTTGGGTAATTAGGGTTTAGGGTTTTCATGGATGAGTGTTTAGGGTTTATTGGGCTATGGGATTATGGTCTTTTGGGGGTAGAATGTTATGTTTATTTGTGGAAGAGGGTTTTTTAATTTTTGGGTTGTGGGTTTAGTTTTTTTAGGATGTGGGTTTAGTTTTTTTTTGAGGATGAGTTTTAAGGTTTTTTGTGGCTGAGGTTTTAAGTTTTTTTGTTGATACGAGATTACTATTTTTGGGGGATGATGGTTTTTGATTTTTGGGGAATATGATTTACGGTTTTTTGGGGCTGTGGTTTTAGGGTTATCTGGGGTTGTGGTTTTCTGGTAATTGTGGATGAGGGTTTATGGTTTTCAATGGTGTGAGGGTTCATGGTTCTCTGGGAATGAGGGTTTCGTGTTTTTTAGGGTTAAGAGTTTTCTGTATTTTGGGGATGAGGGTTTTTTGTATTTTGATTCTTAGGGTTTACTGTATTTTTGGGATGAAGGTTTAGTGTTTTTGGTGGCTCATTATTTTGGGTTTTTTGGTGATGAGGGTTTGGGGTTTTTGAGGATGAGGGTCTATGCGATTGGGAAGAGGGTTTATGGATTATTAGGGTTGAGATTTTATGGTTTTTTGGGGTTCTGGTTTTGTTTAGTTTTATTGGGATGAGGGTTAAGATTTTTTTCGGGCTCAGGTTTTAGTTATATTTGAGGCAGATGGTGCAAGGTTTCTCAAGAGATTTGTTTTTGTGGTTTTTTTAGGATGAGTGTTTTGGGAGTTTTTGGGTTGTGGGTTGAGGGTTGTTTTGGAATTAGTGATTGGGATTTTAGGTGATGTGGGTTTTTGGTTTCATGGGGATGAGGGGTTTTGGGGGCTATGGATTGAGGGTTTTTTGAGGGTAATGGTTGAAGGAATTTCTTGTTTTAGGTTGTAGGGATTTATAGGAATGTTTGTTGAGGGTTTTTTGAGGATGAGGGTTTAGGGTTTTATTATGAGATTTTAGGTATTTTCTATTTTGTGGGATGAAGGTTTTATATGGATGATGGATTAGGGTTTTTTTGGGCAGGATAGTTTTGGTATTTTGGGGTCTGAGGTATTAATATTTTTTGGGTGAGGGTTTATGATTTTTTTTGGATATTTTATTTAGTGTTTTTAGGGATGAAGTTCTAGATTTTTTTTTATGAGGGTTGAGTGTTTTGGGGGATTAGTTTTGAGGTTTTATGGGATGTGATTTTACGGTATTTCATGAGTGCAAGTAGAGGGTGTTTTTGGACTGAGAGATTTCTGTTTTTTAGGGAATAGTGTTTTGGTTTTATTGTGGCTAAGGGTTTCTAATTTTTGAGGGATGAGGGTTTTGAGTTCATTTATGGCTAGGGGTTTAGATGTTTTTTGACCTGAGTATATTGTGAGTCTTATAGATGAGGTTTTATGGATTTTTTTGGGATGATGGTTTAGGTTTTTTTGTTGTGGAGGGTTTTGGGGTTTTCATGGATTAGGGATTAGGGTTTTTTGTGGATGAGGATTTAGGGTTTTTCTTGGATGGGATTTAATGATTTTTGGGGCTACAGGTTTTGTTTTTTTTTTGGTGAAAATTTTATATGGTTTTCATGGTATGATGGTATATATTTTTTGGGATTATTTTTTTATGGTTTGGTGTGTAAAGGGTTTTGGGGTTTTCAGGATGAGGATTTAGATTATTTTGTACTTAGGGTTTCTAGTTTTCTAAGAATGTGGTTTTATGGTTTTTAGGGGATGAGTGTCTAAGGTTCTAGAGATGTGGTTTAGGATTTTCTAGTGCTGTGGGTTTAGGTTTTTATAATGCAGATGGTTAATGGTTTTCCAAGTATGGTGTTTAGGGTATTTTCATGAATGATTTATAGGTCTTTTATGATGATTTGGGTTTAGGGTAATTTATAGATGAGGTATTATGGTTTTCTATAGATTTGCAATTAGTGTTCTCCATTGTAGAGAGGGTAGGTTTTTGGGTTTTCAAGGATTGATGGATTTTTATTTTTGGGGGTTTCTTTTAAATGGTTTTCTACAGTAGGGGTTTATGGTTTTCATATAATTAGGTTTTAGGGTATTCTAGACCTATGGATTTAGGTATTTCTAGTGTTTTGGGTTTAGTGTTTGCTTGGGATAAGATATTATGGTGTTTTGGGGATGAGGGTTAAGGATTTTCTAGTCTTGAGGGATTAGTGTTTTCTAGGTCTGAGGGTTTAGGTATTTCTTCGGGTGAGGGCTTTGTGTTTTCTGGGGGATGATGGATTAGGGTTTATGGGGATGATGGTTTATGGTTTTATTAGGATGATGTTCTAGGGTTTTATATTGTTGAGGATTTCGGGTTTTATGGTACAGAAGGTTTAGGGTTTTCTAGGGTTGAGGGTTTAGGTTTTTTTGGGTTGGGGGTTTATGGTTTTCTATTGCTGAGGGTGTAGGGATTTTTGAGGATGTATGTTTAGGTTTATTTTTGGAATAGGATTTATGGTTTTTTGGTGATGGGGGAAAATGTTTTTTTTTGGATGATGGTTCAGCAGGTTTTGGGTATGATGGTTCAGGGTTTTTTGAGGCTGACTGTTTAGGATTTTAGGGGATTAGTGTTCCAGGTTTCCTTGGGAGGAGGATATAGGGTTTTTTTAGTAATGAGGGTTTTGTGTTTTTTGGGGATAAGGTTTCATGTTTTTTGGGGTGTAGGTTTCAAGGTTTTTTTTGGTATGAGTGTTTGAGGTTTTTTTTGTAGTTGGTTCAATGTTTTATGGGGAAAAGGGCGCTATGTTCTTTTGGGGATGAGGGTTCATGGTTTTTGGGGTTTGATTGTTTTGGATTTTTTGGCCAGAGTGCTTAGGGTTTACTAGGATTAAGGGATAATGATTTCAAGGGATAATGGTTCATGGTTTTTTAGGCTAAGGGATCAGGGTTTTTTTGGGGCTATGGGATTATTATTTTTGAGATAGAGGATTAGTATTGTTTTGGCAGGAGGCGTTAGGGTTTTTTGGGTTAAAAGGATTATGGTTTTTTTGGGAATGGGGGTTTAGGTCCTTTTTTGGGACGGGGTTCGATGATTATTGGTGATATTGGAATGATTTTTTGGCAAATGGTTTAGTCTTTTTTTTGTTGAGTGTTCATGTTTTTTTTGTGGATGGTGGTTCTTTTTTTACAGACTATGGGCTCTTAGTTTCTTGTGGTGGATGGTAATATTTTTATTATGAATGAGTTTTCATAGTTTTTTTAGTTTAGGGTTTTGGGTTTTTTGGCACTAAGGGTTCATGGTTTTGGGGGGTTAATATCTAGTTTTTTCACGAAGGGTTAAATTTTTTTGTAGATGAGTCATTATGTTTTTTCCCAATTGAGGGTTCAATGTTTTTTAGGGATGATGGTTTAATGTTTTTGAGGCTGGGGGTTCAATGATTTTTTGTGGATTAGGGTTCATTTTTATTTGGGGATGATGATAATTGGTTTTTTTGGGATAAGGGTTGAGGGGTTTTTGGGACTGAGTGTTCAAGGTTTTTATGGGTTGAGTGCTCAAGGTTTTTTTGGGGATGGGTGTTTTTGTATTTTTAGGGGTCAAGGATTAGGGTTTTTGGGGCTATGCGTTCATGGGATTTTGGAGTTGAGGGTTCAAGGGTTTTTTTGGAGGTGATGGTTCATGGTTTTCTAGAGATAAGGGTTAAGGGTTTTTTTGTTGATGAGGTTTCATGGTATTATGGGATTGAGGAATATTTGGTTTTTAGGGATGAGGTTTCATGGTTCATTTGGGATTAGGGTTTAATATTTTTTTTGTTCAAGATTCAGTGATTTGTGTGCATAAGGGTTTAGGTATTTTTGGGGACTAAGGTTCAATGTTTATTTGGGATAAGTATTATGGGGGTTTTGGGTATAAATGTTCATGGATTTTTTGGGAAGAGGATTTAGGGTTTTTTGGGGATAGGAGTTCATGATTTTTTAGTGTTGATGATTAAAGGTGTTTTGGAGAAGAGGGGATTAGGTTTTTTTGGGGGATGATGGTTTAGGGATCCCATTTAAATGATGATAGGGAACTTTTTGGTCATGTATTTAGGTGTTAGTGGAGATTATGATTCATTATTTTTTGGGGATAAGAGTTCATGGGTTTTTAGGGCGATGGGTTCTTGTTTTTTAGGGCTAAGGGTGTAGGTTTTTTTTATTAGGGGTGAGGTTTTAGGGTTATTTGGCTTGGTTTGCCCATGATATCATTGGGAAGAGTGTTTAGGGGTTTTCATGGTTGTGGGTTTATGGAATTATAATGATAAGGGTTTAGGGTTTCATTGGGGGCATTTGGTGCACTGTTATTTGGGGTTAAGGGTTTAGAGATTTTGGGGATTATGGTTCACATTTTTTGGGGGATGAGGGTTCTTGGTTTTTTGGGGTAGTGGGTCAATGGTTTGATGAGGTGAGATTTCATGGATTATTATGGATGAGGATTTAGGGTATATAGGGAATGATAGTTTAGCTTTTCTGGGGATAAGGATTCTTGGTTTGTGGTGGATAAGGGTTCTGGGATTGTTGGGGCTGAGGGTTTAGGGTTACTTGTGGATGATGGTTGAATGTTATTTGGGGGTTAATGTTCAGTGGGTTTGGGGATAATGATTTTGGGCTTTTTTGGTGATGATACATCTTGGTTTTTTTGGAGCTAAGGTTTAATGGTTTTTTTATATCATGATTTAGGGTTTTTGGTAATGAGGTTTCATGGTTTTTATGGACACAGGGTTCTTGGTCCTTTAGGGATGCACTTTCAGGTGTTTTTGTGGATTATGTTTTATGGATTTTTGGGGATAAGGGTTCATGGATTTTTAGGGATGATGGTTTAAGATTTACAGGGTCTGAGGTTTTAGGGTTTCTTGGGGCCAAGGGTTTAGGGTATCATGGGACTGAGGGTTCAGGGTTTCTTAGGGATGAGGGTTCATGGTTTCTTGGGGTGAAGTGTTCATGGTCTCATGGGGAATAGAGTTCATGGTTTCAAATGAATGCGTGTTTAGTGTTTTCGTGGATGAGGGTTCAAGGAATATTTGGGTTGATGGTTAAATGGTTCTTGGGGTTGATGGTTTATGTTTTCTTTGTAATGAGTGTTTAGGGTTTCTCATTACTGTGGTTTTAGGTATTTTAGGTGATATGGATTCATCGTTTTTTGGGTATGAGGGGTCAGGGATTCATGTTGGGGAGGATTCGAGGATTCATTGGTTTAGGGTTTAGTATTTCCTGGGACTAAGGGTAAAATTTTTATTGGATAAGAGAATTCAGGGTTCCATTAGTCTATGTGTTCAGGTTATCTTTGGGATGGGGGTTCATGGATTCTTTTGGATGGGGGTTCAGTGTTTCTTAGGGCTATATGTTATGTGTTTCTAGGGAATAAGGGTACATCATTTCATGGGGATGAGGTTTAAGGGTTTCTATAGAATGAATGTTCATTGTTTCTTTAGAATGAGGGTTCAGGGTTTCTTGGGGATGAGGGTTCACAATTTCGTAGGTTTTTGGGTTTAGGGTTTCATGGGGATGAGGATTTATGGTTGTTAGGGTTGAGTGATTAGGGTTTCCTGGAGATGAGGGAATAAGGTTTCTTAGGGTTAAGGGATTTAGGTTATTTGGGGCCAAGGGTTTAGGGTTTTTGAGGCTAAGGGTTTAGGGTTTCATGGGGATGATGTTTTAGGGATTCATGGGGATGAGGATTTACAGTTTCCTATGGATAATGTTATAGGATTTCATGGGGCTATGTTTTATTGTTTTATGAGGATGATTATTTTTGGTTTATTGAGGTTTTGGGATTAAGGTTATCTAGTGCTGAGGGTTTAAGGATTCTTGGGACTATGGGTGTAGGGTTTCATGTGGTTGAGGGTATAGGTTATCATGGTATGAGGGTTTATTGTGTCTTGGGGATGTTGGTTTAGGGTTTAATTGGGTTGGGGGTTTAGAGTTCCATGAGGTTGGGGGTTTGGGATTTCATATTGTTGAGGGTATATGGTTTCATGACTGACTGACTGAAAATTATTTTTTATTTTATCAAATCACTTTTAAGGGAAAGTGAGAAACCTCAGGTCCATCAAACAACCAAAATAACAGAAAAAAACAGCAAAAGAAACCCTAGCAAAGACTGGTCCTGCCTCTTCCCAGCAACTTAGCATTAAAAGGCCTCCACGAAAGCATGTAAACTCAGCAAACAGTCTCGTGAAAAGATGCATGGGCATGGATCCAATGGACAAACCATACCCTTTCAGTCTTCAGCTCCAAGTGACATGCAGTAGTGATGGCCTTGTGCTCTAAACCTCATCTAAGGCAAGACCATATCATTGCTGTTATTGAAACATCCAAAACCACCTCGAGACACACAAACTGAAGAAGAACTTCTCCATAACCAAACATCTCAAGAAAAGGTGAGAACCCAAGCATTAATCAGAAACTGGTAAAGCAGTATTGTTAAAAAACAATTGAATTCTGCCTAATACTATATCCCTAAACACTCTACAGGATATAGTGGATACCTGAATGATTATAAATTTTTTTGGATGAGAATTTTTTGTTTTTTACAGATGACGGTTTGTTGTTTTGTATGGTTGAGGGTTTATGGTTATTTTGGTGTGATGATAAAGTATTTTCTATGGATGAGGCATTTGGGTTTTTTGGTGGATAGGTATTTTACATTTTTTGGGGTTGTTGGATTAGGTTTCTTTTTGGAAAATTTATTAGATATTTTTTGGGCTAAGCATTTCGTGTTTGTTAGGGATAAGAGTTTATGATATTTTATGGATGAGGATTCTGTATTTTATGGGGTTGAGGGTTTAGGTTTTTTTGGGGCTAAGGGTTTATGTTTTTTTATGGGAAGAGTGTTGAGGTTTTTCGGGGAAGTGGGATAATGGTTTCTTTACACTGAGGTATGAGGGTCTTTTGGGGATGAGGTTTAAAGGTTTTTTTGTAAGAGGTTTAATGGTTTTTTTTTGGGATGTGGGTATTGGGTTTTTAGGGCTGAGGGTTGATGGAATTATGGGTACAATATTTTATGTTTTTGGGTGGATGAGTGTTTAGGGTTTTTTTGGGATGTGGGTTTTTTTGGGCTATAGTTTTAGGGTTTTTTGTGAATAATGGCCATGGGTTTTTTTTGATGAGGGTTGAAGTTTTATTAAAGATGATGATTTAGTTTTTTTTTTGGGATGAGGGTTGGGGTTGTTTTTGGAGTTTAGGGTTTAGCGGTTTTTTGGAATGTGGGTTGGGGTTTTTTTGGGGATGAGGGTTGACTATTTTTAAGGATGAATTTATCGGTTTTTGGGGATGAGGGATGAGATTTTTTTATAGATGAGTGTTGAATATTTTTTTAATATTAGGGGTTGAGGGTTTTTTGTGGCTTTGGGTTGACAGTGTTTTTAGGAAGGAGTGTTTAGGGTTTTTGGGGGCTGAGAAATAATATTTTTGTAGGGATGAGGGTTCGGTGAATTTTATGGGTGGGATTCAGGTATTTTGGGGGATGAGCTATTGGATGAGTGTTTTTTAGGGATGAGGGTTAAGGGTTTTGGGGGGATCTAGGTTACGTTTTTTTTGGTATGAGGGTTGATGGATGTTTTGGTCCAGAGGGTTGATGGTTTTTGGGGTTTGAGGGTGAGGTTTTTTGTAGTCTTAGGGATTATAGGTTTATGGATTGTGCATTTATATTTTCTTTGTGTTGAGGGATTGGGGTTTTTTGGGCCGACTGTGTAGAGTTTCATGGGTTGAGAGGGTAGCGTTATTTTTAGGGATGCTAATTTAATATTTTTTTGGTCTACGTTTTTATGGTTTTTTTCAGAAAGGATTGATGATTTCTTGGGATGTGGTTTGACTATTTTTTGGATATAAGGGTTTATGTTTTTAATTGGGGATAGTGTTTATTGTTTTTGGGGTTGGGGTATGAGGTTTTTTGGGGATATGTTTTGAGATTTTTTTCTGATGATGTATGATGGTTTCTGTGAACATAGATTAAGGGACTATTTGGGGTGAGGATGAGGGTTTTTCTATGCTAAGGGGTGTCTGTTTTTTTATTGATGGTTTAATGTTTCATGGGGCTACGGGTCGAGGGTTTTTTGAGGTTAAGATTTTAGATTTTTTGGGATGAGGGTTAAGGGTTTTTTGGGACTAAGAGTTATGGTTTTTTAGGCTAATGGTTTAGGGTTTTTTATGGCTGAGCTCAGGTTAAGGTGTTTTGGGGATGGGGTTTGGGGTTTCTTTTGTATTTTGGGATGGGTGGTTTTATGGGGTTGAGGATTTACCCTATTTTTTGGGCTTTGGGTAGAGGGTTTTTTGGGGATGGTGTTTGAGGGTTTTTTTTGGTGATGGTGAGGGTTTTTTGGGGCTAAGGGTTTAGGGTATTTTTTGGGTAGTGTGTTAAGAGATTTTTGGGGATGAGGGACGAGGGGTTTTTGGGGGCATAGGGTCTAGAGTTTTTGGGGGTTGAGGATTCATGATTTTTTTGGATGAGGGTCCCGAGTTTTTGGGGATGGGGGTTTATGGTATTTTGGTGCTATGTGTTCATTGTTTTTTTGCGGATGTGGTTTTAGCATTTTTTTGGGTTGTGGGAGCACAGTTTTTTTAGGTTGATGGTTCATAAATTTTTGGGGGGAGGGTTCACGGTATTTTCGGGTTAAGTGTACAATGTTTTAGGGGTATAGGGTTCATGTTTTTTGGGGATAAGGGTTCAATGTTGTTTTGGGATTACGGTTCTTTGGTTTTTGTGGCTAAGGGTTCAATTATTTTCTGTCTGAGGTTTTAGGGTTTTTTTGTGGATGAGGGTTAGAGGATTTTTGGAGATGAGGGTTCATGTTTTTTTGGGGGAATATTGTTTAGTGTTCTTTGGGGATGAGGTTTTAGGTTTTTAGGGGTATGTTTTTTTGTGTTTTTTGGGGAATAATGTTGACGGATTGTTGGGGTTGTGGGTTGATGGATTCCTGGGGATATGGATTGTGGGTTTATTTCCAGCAAGGATAGATGTATTTTTAGGGAAGTTGGTTTCAGATTTCACGGGGTTGATGGTTGAGGGATTTCATTGCGATGAATGGTGAGGGTTTTTTGGGGATGATTGATTATAGTTTATTAGATATGAGGGTTGAGTATATTTTTGGGTAGAGGGTAGAGGGTTCTGTGGTGATGTGGTATTATGGTTTTTTTGGGATGAGGGTTTTGGGGATTTAGGTGTTTATGGATTTTTTTGTGGTTGAGGTGTTAGAGTCTTCTATGTTGAGTGGTTTGGGTTTTTTTTTGTATTGAGTGTATTGGGAGTGGTGGGGATGAGTGTTAAGATTTTTTTTCAGCTATGGTTTGTGGGACATTGGGGATAAGGGTTTATTGTTTTTTGGGGAATAGGTTATAGTGATTTTTAGGGATAATGGGTGAGGGTTTGTTTGGGACAATTGGTAAGGGGTTTTCTTGGGATATAGATTTAGGATTTTTTTCTATGGTTTTAGGGTTTTTTGTTGAGGGTTGAGGATTTTTTGGGGCTGACTATTGAGGGAATCTTGCGGGTGAGTGTTGACGGTTCTTTTGGACCGAGGATTATGGGGTTTGGGGTTGAGTGTTGAGGGTTTTTGGGTATTAATTTTCATGATTACTTGGGATAATAGTTCTGGTTATTTTGAGATGAGAATATAGGTTTTTTTTGGGTATGATGGTTCTTTGTCTTTTGGGGATGATCAAAGGGTTGAAGGGTTTTTTGGGGATTATGATTGAGGGTTTTTTGGGGTTGAGGATTGATAGTTTTTGTTGGGGTAGTGGAATGATGTTTTTTTTGTGGATGAGGTTTGTGGGTTTTTTGGGAATAGTTTAAATGGGTTTAGGGAATATGGATAAGTTTTTTGTTGATATGTATTTAGAGGTTTTCTTGAGTTAATTTGATTAATACTCTTTGGGGATGAGGGTTTTGGGTTTAGAGGTGATGGCAGTTTAGAGTATTTTGGGTCAGAGGGTTTATTGATTTTGGGGGATAATGGTATAGGGCTTATAGTTATGAGGGTTTAGTGTTTTTTTGGGGATAAGGGTTTAGGGTTTTTTAGGACATTGGGTTTAGGGTTTTTCAGGGATGTGGGTTTAGGTTTTTTTTGGGATTGATGGATTATGTTTTTTAGGGTCGAGGTTGTTGGATTTTTTTGGTTAGAGTGTTTGTGATTTGAGGGGGATTAGGGTTTAGGGTTTTTTGGGTTGAGGGATTAGGATTTATTGGGAATATGGATTTATATATTATTGGGTCATATGTTGAGTGTTTTGGGGTTACAATTTTAGATTTTCTTATAGATGAAGGTGGATGGTTTTTTATGGCCTAGGGATTAGGTTTTTAGGGGACTGTGGTTTGAGTACATTGTGGTTGATGGTTTCTAGTTTTTTGATGCTGATGGTTTAGTTTTTTTAGGTACAATTTTTAGGTTTTTTTGGGAAATAGGGTTTAGGGATTTTTTCGGGTTTAGGGTTTTTTTTGTGATAAGGGTCTAGGATCTTTTCAGAATAAGGGTTTAGGGTTTTTGGGGGATGATGGTTTAGGGTTTTTGGGGGTTGATGGTCTAGTATTATTTGGGGCTCAATGTTTAGGGTTTTCAAGAAGTGTTTTGGGTGTTTTTTTGTATGACTGTTTAGGGTATTTTGGGGTTGAGGGTTGAGGGTTTTATCAACTTACTGTTGACGGTTTTTTCACGAGGGTTGAAGTATTTTAGGGGTGTGAGTTGACGGTTTTCCAAGAAGGAGAGTTGAGGGAATATTTAGGATGGGTGAAGAGGGATTTTTCAGCCTGAGGGTTGAGTTGATTTTTGGATGAGGGATACGGGTTTTTTAGAGTTGAGGGTTGAGTCTTTTTGAGGCTATGGTTTGGGGGTTTTCCGAAGTAGAGGGTTGAGGGTTTTACAATGATGAGGGTTGATTATTTTTTCATACTATGATTTGTGTTATTTTTGTGGATGATTGTTGATGTTTTTTTAGGTCTATGGGTTTTCCTTTTTGGGGTTGGGGTAATAGGATTTTTTATGGTTGGTGGTTGAGTGTTTTTTAGGGCCAAGGGTACGAGGTTTCATCGGGATTAGGGTGAAGGATTATTTTACTGATAAGGGAACATGGTTTTTTTGAGATGAGTGTTTATTATGTATTGGGGATCGGGGTTTAGGGTTATTTAGGGCTGAGGGATTCTTGTTTTAAGATGCCAAGAGTTTATGGTTTTTTTATGATTGTTTTTGGTTTTATTGGGGAAGATGGTTAAGGATTAATTGGGGATAATGGATGAGGGAATTTATGGGGTGGAGGTTGAGGGTTTTGTTTTGGGCTAAGGGTTATGGTGTATTGGGTTGTGGTATTGTTAGGGAATATGGTTTATGGATTTTAGTTGTTGAGGGAATTTTTTTTAGGGAATATGATTTAGGTTTTTTGGGGATAAGGGTTTAGGGATTTTTAGGGATAAGGGTTAAGGGGTTTGGTGGCTAAGGGTGTAATTTTTTTTTTGGGGGGGGGGATGATGGATTAGGGTGTGAAGGAATGAGTGTTTTGAATTTTTTTCTAAGGATTTAAGGTTTTTTATGGGTAATGGATGAGGGATTTTTTGGAGATTATGGTTGAGTGTTTCATGGGGATGATTGTTTTGGGCTGTTTGGGGTTGAGGGACAAGAGTATCTTGGGGTAAGAATTTATTATTTTCTAGTGTTGAGGGTTTAGGGTTGTTTGGGGTAGAGGGTTGAGGGTTATTTGGGGATGATGGTGGAAGATTTTTGGCGCTTAGAGAATATGTTATTTTGGGGATGTGGGTTGTGGGCTTAATGGGGTTGAGGGTTGAGATTATTTGGGATGACTGTTTACTGTTTTTTGGGGACGAGTGTTTAGGGTTTTTTAGGATGAGGGTTGATATTTTTTTGTGGGTAAGTGTTAAGTTTTATTTGAGGATGAATGTTATGGGTTTTCTTTGGACTATTGGTTTTTTAGGATGAGGGTTTATGAATTTTTTGTGATGAGGGTTGAGGGTTTTTTGGGACGAGGGCTTGTGGTTTTTTTTGGGATAGAGGGTTCAGTGTTATTTTGGGCTATGGATGAGAATTTTTTTGGGGAAGCATGATGATATTTTTTTGGCTGAGGGTTTATTGTTATTTGGGGGTGAGTGTTTAGGGTTTTTATGGAAGAGGGTTGAGGGGTTTTTATGGAAAAGTGTAGTGTGGGTTTTGGTTCTAATGATGGTGGGTTTTTTTGGATAAGGTTTGAGGGAAATATTTGTCTTTACATTGAAGGTTTTTGGGGTCAACAGTTTAGGGGTTTATTAGTGATAAGGGTTAGTGGTTTTTTATTCGGTTGAGGTTTAATGATTATTTAGTTCTAAGGGATGAGGTTTTTTATGAGGGTTGAGGGTTTTTTTGGGATGATAGTTGAGAGTATTTTGTGGCTGATGGATTTTTAGTTATTGGGATTGGGTTTTTTTTCAGGTTGAATGTTATTTTCGGAATTAGGCTTGAGGGTTGAGTTTTTTGAGGGGATGAGGGTTTAGAGGTTTTTAGGGCAGTGGTTTTAGGGTTTTTTCTACTAAATTGATGACAATTGTTTGAGGATGAGGGAATAAATTTTTTCCGTATTGAGGGTCTAGGGTTTTAAAAGGCAGATGGTTAAGGGGTTTTTAGGATTGTGGGTTTTTAGGGGTTTTTTGGGACAGAGGGCTGATAGATTTTTTGGGTAGAGTGTTTAGGGTTTTTTGAGGCTGAGGGTTTAGGTTTTTTTGGGATGGGTGATTCGGGATTTTTTGGACTTAGGGTTTATGATTATTGGGGGTTGATGGTTTTGTATTTTTTGGGGATGAGGGATTAGTTTTTTCGGGGTTGAGAGATTGTGGGTTTTTGCGGGCTAAGGGTGTATATTTTTTGGCACCTTATTTCTTATGGTTTTTTTGGAAGAGGGTTTCAGGTTTTTTGGGGCTATGGGAATTGGGTTTTATGAGGATTATGATTTAGGGGTTTTTTGGCAACGAGGGTTAAGTTTTTTTTGTGGTTGTGGGTTGGGGATTTTTGTGGCTAAGGGTTTCAGGAAATTTGGTGCCGAGGGTTTTGGGTTTTTTGGACAAAGGGTTTAGGGTTTTTTGGGGATTATGGTTTTGGGAATTTTAGGGATGAGGCGTTAGGGTTTTTTGGGGATAAGGTTCTAGGTTTTTATTGGATCTCAGGTTTGAGGATTATTTGGGGATGAGATTTTGGTGTGATTTGGGGATGAGTATTGAGGGTATTTCTGGGATGAGGTTTGTGGGTTTTTTAGAGCTAACGGTTTAGGGTTTTTTAGTTTGGATTGTGGAGGGTTTCTTAGTGGTGAGAGTTGTCTGTTTTTTTGGGATAATGGTGGACTATTTTTTGGGGACGAGTTTTGAGGGTTATTTGTGGATGAGGGGTTAGGGTTTTTTGGGTGGAGGGTTTAGGGATATTTTTTTTAGGGTTCATGATTCATGGAAATTGGGGATAATGAATGAGGGTTTATTTGAGATGAGGATTGATGCTATTTTATGGATGATCGTTGAGAGTCCATTGGGGATGAGGTTAGAGGGGTTTTTGCATGTAGATGGTTGATGGATTTTATTGTGATAAGAATCTTATTTTGTGGAAAATGGTACATGTTTTTTAGAGCTATGTGTTGAGGTTTTCGTGTGTTTGATGGATGAGGTTTCTTTGAGACTTAGGGTTTATGGGTTGTTGGTGATGGGGGATTTCTGTTTTTTAGGATGAGGGATCTGAGTTTTCTGGGGATGACAGTTTTGGGTTTTTTGGGGATGAAGGTCTAGGTATTTTCCGGGATAAGGGTTAGGATTTTTGTGTGGTGTGTGTTTTTTTGGGATGAGAATTGAGGGTTTTTTGAGACCAGAATTTATTGTTTCTTTATTAAGGTTTCCGGTTTTTTAGCGTTTACGATTTAGTGTTTTTTTTGGGATAAGTGTTTAGGGTTTTTTTGACCTATGAGTTATAGATTTTGGGGGGCTTTGGGTTTAGGGTTTTATGAGGATAAGGGTTTAGTGTTTTTTTAGGATGAGGGTTAGCAGTTATTGGGGTTGACAGTTTATGATTTTTTTGGGGGGTTTTGGGTTTATGGTAATTTTTTTTGGAATTACAGTTTAGTGTTTCTTTGGGATGCGGTTCTAGTATTTTTCATTACTGAGCGTTAAGGATTTTTTGGTCATGAGGGTTTATGCTTTTTTTATTGAGGGTTTATAGTTTTTTGAGATCAAGAGGTTAGGTATATTTGAACCTAACACGTTAGGGTCTTTAGGGAAAGAGGGTTTTATGTTTTTAGGGATGAGAATTTATGCATTTTTGGATAAAGGGTTTTGAATTTTTTTAGGGATAATGGTTTAGTTTTTCTAGGGTCTGAGGGATTATGATTTTTTAGGGAGGGGTGTTTTGGATTTTTTTTTCCTGATGGTTGAGGATTTTTTTTGTGGATGAGGGTTTATGTTTTTCTAGTCCAGATCATTGAGGTTTTTAGTTGTTGAAGGTGGTTCATTTTTTGGGTGGGCGGTTGAGATTTTATGAGGATGTTGGTTTAGGGTTTTTTGGGGATGAGGATTGAGTTCTATTTGCGGATGAGGGTTGATATTTTTTTTGGAGATTTGGTTGGAGTGTTATTTGGTGATGAGGTTTGATGGTTTTTTGAGGATAGGTGTTTATTGAATTTTGGGATGGGGGTTGATGATTTTTTGGGGTTGAGGGATGAGGGTTTTGGGGCTTGGGGTTGAGTGTTATATGGTGCTGAGGGTTGAGTCTTTTTTTGGGGAAGATGGTTGATGGTTTTTTTGGGATTCAAGGATAATGGTTTTTTGGTGTTGAGGGTCAAGGGTTTTTTAGGGATGAGGGATGAGTGTTATTTGGGACATGGGTTTGTGGGTTTATCGGGCTGAATGGTGGAGATTGTATTTGGGATATGGTTTGCTGGTTTTTGGGGCTAAGGGTTTAGATAATTTTAGGGTTTAGGGTGATGGATTTTTTTTTGGGATGAGGGTTGATGGTTTTATAGGGCATATGATTTTGGCTTTTTGTGGATTAGGTTGAGAGTATTTATGGATGATGATTGAGAGTATTTTTTGAGGCTTAAGGGATTTTTGGGGGGGAGGAATGAAGGTTTTTTAGGGATAATGTTTTAGGGTTTTGGGGGATAAATGTTGAGTAATTTTTGGGTGTGAGGGTTTAGGGTTTTTTGATGCTGAGGTTTTGTATTTTTTTGAGTTTGAGGGATGAGATATTTTTTGGGATGTGGGATTTATGTTTTTTGCAACTGAGGGTCTAGGTTTTTTGGGGGCAGAGGGTAAAGGGTTTCTTGTGGATGTGTTTTTATGGTTTTTTTGGGATTAGGGTTGAGGGTATTTTTGGGGGATCAGAGTTTATAGTGTTTTTATGATGAGGGTTTATGGGTTTTTAGGGCATAGGGTTTAGGGATTTTTTGGGGATGAGGTTTCATGATTTTTTTGGGTGTGAGGGTTTTGGGGATTTTAGGGTTTATGGTTTATGGTTTTTCTGGGGATGAGGTTTTATGGTTTTGGGGGATTATTCTTTTGGGGTTTTTAAGGATAAGGTTTTAGTATTTTTTTTATGCAATGGGTTTTGGGTTTTTTGGAATTATGGTATAGGATTTTTTAGGGATTAGGTTTTAGTTTTTTCATCGGTTAAGGTGTTAGGGATATATATGGAAAATGGCTTATGAATTTTTAGAACCAAGGGATAATTGTATTTTGGTGATGAAAGTATGGGGTTTATTATTTCTAAGGGTTTAGGGTTTTTAAGGAAAGGAGGTTACTAATTTTTTTCCATGTATTTAGTGTTTCTTTGTGCCTAAGGGTTTTGGGTTTTTTAGGGCTTGGTTTTAGAGGTTTTTGGGCTGAGGGGTTAGTGTTGTTTTGGGGATGAGGATTTAGTGTTTTTTGGGGATGAGGGAATAGTTTTTTCAGTGTATGGGTTTAGGGTTTTTTGGGTTCAAGGATTTAGGGTTGTTTGGGGCTGAGGTTTTATGGTTTTCTAGAGCGTAGGGTTTAGGGTTTTTTGAGGATGAGGGTTTTGGGTTTTTTATATGATGAGGGATTAGTGTTTGTTGGTTCTGAGTGTTTAGGATTTTTCAGGGTTGAGGTTTTACATTTTTTGGGGAAGAGGGATTAGAGTTTATTTGGTGTAAGGGGGTAGGTTTATTGGGAAAATTCGTATAGGGTTTTATGGGGATTAGGATTTAGGGAATTTTTGGGTAAATGGTTAAGGGGATTGTTTCATGGGATATAGGGTTTTTTGATGTTGTGGGTTTATGGTTTTTAGGGATGGGTGTGGAGGGTTTTTTTGGGCTGAGGGTTGATGGGTTACTTTTTGTATGATGGTTGAGGGTATTTTAGGGAATGGGTATAGGATTTTTTATGCTTAATGGTTAAGGTTTTTTGGGGGGATAGGGGTTGAGTTTTTTTTGGGATGAGGGTGGAGGGATTTTTTCGGGTTGAGGGTTGTGGGTTTTTTTGGGGGATGAGGGTAAGGGATTTTTTGGGGATGAGGGTCGTGGGTTTTTTGGGGATGATAGTTGAGGGTTTTCTGGGGTTAATGGTGTAGGGTTTTAATGGATGGGGAAAGGGTTTTTTGGGGCTATGGGTTGAGGATTTTTGGAGGTTGTGGGTTGAGTGGTTATTAGGGCTTTGGGTTAAGGGTTTTTTGGGTCTAGGTGTTGAGTGTTTGGTTGGTATGCGGTTTATGGTTTATTGGGGTTAACATTTGAGGTGCTTTTATGATGAGTGTTGAGTGTTTTGTTTTGGTTGGGGGTTGTCGGTTTTTATGGACATTTTTTGTGGGTTTTATAGGTAATGGATTTTGGGGGATAAGGGTGGATGATTTTTTAGGGCTAGGGTTATGGGGATTTTTTGGTATGGTTGTTCAGGGTTTTTATGGATGGGGGTTGAGGATTTTTCAAGATTAGGGTTTATTGTATTTTAGGGATGGGGTATCGGTTTTTTAGGGCTATGGGTTTATGTTTTCTGTAGTGTTAGTTATTAGTTATTTTTTGGGGGGTGGGGGTTTCTGGTTTTTGGAGATAGGGGTTAAGGGTTCTCTTACTCTTGTGGTTCAATGGTTTTTGGGGTTGGGGTTTAGGGTTTCATAGGGTTGGGGTTATAGTATTTTTTAGGGTAGGTCGGTCAAGATATTTTTGGGGGTGGGGGTCAGTGTTCTTTTGGGCTTTGGGTTTAGGGTTTTGATGGGACTAAAGAATATGGGATTTTTGGTGCTGAGTGTTTATGTTTTTTTGGGGTTTGGTGTTCACTATTTTTTGGGGATGACAGTTCAATATTTTTTGGGATAAGGCTTCAAGGTTTTTAGGGTGTAGAGATTAGTGAATTTTGGGTATAAGGATTCATTGTTTTGTGGGTTTAAGGGTTGTGGGATTTTGGAGATTACGGTATAGGGTATTTTGGGGTAAGGATTCATTTTTTTCTATGTGGGCTCGAGGTCTTTTGGGGATGAGGGATCTGGGTTTTTTTGGGACTGAGGGATCATTGTTTTTTTGGGGAGTTCATTAATGGTTTTCTTGGGATAGTGGTTTAATTGATTTTCATGGAATATGTATTATGGTTTTTTCTACTACGATTCATGATTGTCTTTGGGAATAAGGGTTCATGGTATTTTGGGGATGTGGGTTTAGGGTTTTTGGGGATGATGGTTCAATTTTTTTTTGAGGAAGTGTTTTTTGGGACTTGTGGTGTCGAGGGTTCAGGGTCTTTTGGAGCTGTGATTCAAGGGTTATTTGGGGAAGGGGTTTTTTGTATTTTTGGGGATGAGTTTTCAAGGTTAATTGGGGATTGGGTTTCTTGTGTTTTTACGTGTTGGTTCATGGTTTTATGGAGCTTAGGGTTCATGGTTTATTGGGGATAGGGTTCTAGTTTTGTTGGTCTATGTGTTCAATGTGTTTTAGGGATTAGTGTTTAGGGTTATTTGATATGTGTTTAGGGTTTTATAAATATGAGGGTTTATTGTTATATGGGTTTGGATTCATGGTTTCTCATAGATGAGGGTTCATGTTTTTTGGGATGATGGTTCATGGTTTTTTTGGGAAAAGATTCATGGTGTTCTAGGGACGTGGGTTCGATGTTTTTTTGTGCTGATGGTTTAGGGATATTTTGGTCTAATGTTTTTTTGGATTTTTGGTTATTAGTGTTCTAGGTTATTTCATGCTCGGAGTTCAAGGTTTTTTGGGGATGGGTGTTTAGGATTATTTTGGGAAGTAGATATAGGGTTTTTGGTGAAGGGATTCATTGAATTTAGGGGTTGATGGTTCAGGGTTTTTTGGGGATGATATTCAGGGTTTTTAGTAATGGGGTTCACGTTTTTTTAAGACTAAGGGTTTAATGATTTTTGGGTTGGGGAATCATTGTTTTTTGGGGTATAGGGTTCATGTTCTGTTGTTGTTGGGGGTCCAGGTTTTTTTTGGTCAAGGATACATGGTTTTTGTAACATCTTGGGATTATATGAAATATTTTTTTTCAAATTATTTTATAGCATTAAAGTCACACAACACATATTTCATCTTGCGTTACACAAATGACAATGTTTTACTAAACAATAGTTTACTATTAATATTATTATTTAATATGATAGTTATCGCCTAGATGACGGAATGGAGGGACTGAATAGGATTATTTGAATTATGAAATTTTATGTTTTACACATTTATTATATGAGTTCATTGGTTCTAAATTAGTTTGAAATAGAAAATAAAATCCAATTGTATGTAAATATAATGTTTTTATGAAAATATATTTTTATGCATACAAAGGAGTATCATCTTAATAAAATAAATTAATCACTATTTATGAATGACTTTAGTGAATTTTATATATTATATATTCAAAAAATTTTTTACTTTCCTTCAATAGGTTTGATAGGTATAAGACAAGGAAATAAAATCAATTTTTTCACATAAAATAGGTATTTTTCTAAAAATATATTTTTTCATGCACTACACACTTATTATAAAATTATTTTTTCTAAATTAAAAAATAAGTGATTTTAAAAATAAGAATAAAATTTTAAAATAACTATTTTGAAAATATATTAGGCTGAATTTTTGACAAATTTTTTAAATTATTATTTTTCAATGACTAGGGAAAAATAATGGGTTTTATTAAGAATATTTTTATACGTTTTCAAAACATTAAAATTTCTTTAAGATGGTTTATAATGTAACATTTGTCAAATTATACATCAATTAGTCAAACATAGGTCATTGGGGATGAGGGTTTATAGTTTTTTGGGTATCATGTTTTAGGGTTTTTGTGGCATTGGATTTAGGGTTTACTATAGATGAGGGTTGACAATTTTTTAGGGACGAGGAATGGGTGTTCTCAGGGGATATGTGTTCTAGCATTTTTGGTATAAGATTCAAGTGTTTATTTGGAGTACTGGGTTGAGGTTTTTTTTGGCTTTCGGTTGAGGATTTCTTAGGGATGAATTTTAAGGGTTTTATGTATCTAAGGACTAAGGATTTTTAGGGATGAGGGTTTTTTGGGGATGCAGGTTGAGGGTTTTATGGATATGGTTTGAATTTATTTTGGGTTTAGGTTTTAGTGTTTTGTGGGGAAGATTGATTGGGTTTTCTGGGGATAAGTTTTTAGGTGATTTTTGGCATAGTGTTTAGTTAATTTTGAGCTAATGGTTGTACGTTTTTTGGGATCAGATGACGGTTGATCATTTTTGTGTCTGAGGGTTGAGAGATTTTAGAACTGAGGGTTTTGGGTTTTTTTGGGGATATTTGTTAAGGGTTTCGTAGTTCTTAGGGTTTATTGTTTTTTGAGGTTGAGGGTAAATGGTTTTATGGGAGTGTGGGATAGGTTTTTTTTTGCAAGGATGGTTTTTGGTTTTGGGGAGATGAGGGTCTAAGGATTTTATTGGTAAAAGGGGATATTGTTTTTTTACATTGAGGGGTTTTTGGTTTTAGGGGATGGAGGTTATGTTTTTTTTAGAATGAGGGTTTACTATTTTGGGGAATATGGTTTAGGGTTTTTTGATGATGAGGGTTTAGGTTTTTTTTGTTGATGAGGGATTATGGATTTTGGGGGCTATGGGATTATGGTTTTTTGAGGCTAGGGGTTTATGGTATTTGGGGATGAGGGATTATGGTTTTTGGGGTTGAGTTTTTTTTGGTTTTATGTTGATTGGGTTCATGTTATTTTGGGGGAATACGGTCTATGATTTTTTCAGGCTTGGGGTATAGGGGTTTTTTGGTTCTATGGTATTAGTGCATTAAGAGTCTTAAGAATTTGTGTTTTTTTGGGATATATGTTTAATGTTTTGAAGGGATGAGGTTTTTGGGTTTTTGGAGCTGAGAGTTTAGGTTATTTTTTGGGGTATGTGATTTTATTGTTTTTTAAGGTTGAGTGATTAGGGTTTTTTGGGATTGAGGGATTAGCGTTTTGTGGATGAGGGTTTAGGGTTTTTAGCACTAATGGTTTAGTGTTTCTATGGAAGAGGGTTTAAGTTTTTTGTCTTTGAGGGGTTAGGTTCTTTTGGGGATAAGGGTTTATGGTTTTTTTGGGGTTGACATATTTGAGGTTTTTTAGGTTGAGTGTTTAGGATATTTTTTCCCATTAGAGTTTCGGTTATCTTGGGGTCGATGGTTTAATTTATTTTTTATATAAGGGTTTATGGTTTTATAGTGATGAGGGTATAAGATATTTTGGATGTTGTTTGAGGGTTTTTTGGGGAAGATAGATGAAATTTTATTTGTGTCTTAGGCTTCAGATGTTTTGGGGATAAGGGTTGAGGTTTGTTTTGGATTGAGGAATGAGGGTTTTTTAAGAATGAGGGTTGAGGGTTTCTTATGGATGAGGTTGACGGTTTATTTTGGCTGAGAGTTGGGGGTTGATGATTTTTGGGGGATTAGGGTTGGAACATTTGGAGGTGAGTGGTGAGGGTTTTTTAGGGATAAGGGTTGACGGTTTTATAGAGCAGTGGGTTGAGATTTTTATGGTGTTGAAGGTTGAGAGAATTTTGAGGATGATGGTTGAGGGGTTGTTTTTGTGATTTTTAATTTGAATTTATTTTGGAGTAGTGATTTTAGGGGTTTTTTGGGATAGGGGTGAGTTATTTTTGGGATTGGGTGTTAAGGAATTTTTTGGGGATGAGGGTTGATGGTATTTTCGGGCATAGGGTTAAGGGTTTTTTGTTGTTAATGGTATAGGGAATTTTTGGGATGGGGGTTCCATGATTTTTGGGGATGGGGGCCTCATGTTTTTTAGGGATTAGTGTTTAGAGTATTCTTAAGATGAGGTTTTAGGTTCTTTTTGGAGCAAATAGTTAAGGATTTCATACAGTTGAAGGATTTTAGGGGGATCAAGGTTGAGTGTTTTTGGGGAAAAATGGATTATGTTTTTTTGGGTTGAGGGTTTAGGATTTTATATGGATGAGAATTTAGGATTTTTGGGGATGGTAGTTAGGGTCTTTTAATGTAGAGTGTTTAGGGATTTTTGGGGCTTATGGCCTGGGTATTTTTAGGGATGTGGGGTAAGGGTTTGTGGGGTCAGGACTTTAAGGTATTATATGGTTTATGGGTGTGGGTTTCTAGGATGAGGGTTTACCTTTTTTGGTGATTTGGTTTGAGGGTTTTTTGTAGATGAGGGTTTAGTGTTTTTATGAATTATGGATAAGTGATTGTTAGGAATGAGTGTTTTGGATTTTTTTGCTCAGATGGTTTTTTTCGGGCGGAGGGTTGTGCTTTTTTTCATATGGTTTTAATGTTTTTGGGGCCATGGGATATTGGTTTTTTTGGTTATGAGGGTAGAGAGTTTTTTATCTCTTTGTTTTATGTGTCAATTGGGGCTGAGGTTTGAGGTTTTCTAGGGCGTATGTGTTTCTGGTTTTTTGGGATGAGGTTTTAGTTTTTTTTGGTCTAAGGGTTGATGGTTTTTTTATTGAGTGTTCAGGGTATTTTGGTGTTGAGGCATAAGGATTATTTTAGTCTAATGTTGGATGGTTTTTTGGGGTTGATATTTGAGGGTGATTGTGGTTGTGGGTTGAGGATATATTGGGGATTGGGGTTTTGCGTTTTTTGGGTCTGAGTGTTGAGGGTTTCCTAAGGAATATGGTTGATGGGTTTTTTTATTGAGTGTTGATGTTTTTTTGGGTCTGAAGGATTTTAGGGATGATGGTTGGTAGAATATTGTGGATGAGGGTCGAATGTTTTTTTGGCGGGTGAGGGTTGTAGCTTTTTGGGGGCTATGGGATGAGGGGTTTTTGGGTCTGAGGGTTGAGTGTTTTTTAGGGATACAGGTTGATGATTTTATGTTGTATTTGGATTTAGTTTTCTGTAGGGATGATGGTTTTTGTGTTTCTAGGGTATAAGTGTTTAGTGTTTTTTGAGGTTGATGGATGAGTTTTTTTGGGGGTTGAGAATTTATAATTTTTTTGGGCTAAAGGTAAGGGTTTTTTTGGATGAGGGTTAAAGGGTTTTTGGGGCTGTGTGTTTAGGGGTTTAAGGGGAGGGGGTATAATGGTTTTATTGTGGAGGAGTGTTTAGTGTTTTTGAGGGATGAGGTTTTAGGGTTTTTTTGGATGAGGGTTTAGGGTTTTCTGGGGCCATGGGTTTAGGTATTTTTGGGGAAGGTCATTATGGGGTTTTTTGCGGCTCAATAATTTGGGTTTTTGTTGATGAGGGTTGAGAATTTTTTGGGGATGAGAGTATAAATTTTTTTATGGATTATGGAATAGGGATTTTTATAGATGAGCAATTTGGGGTTTTTAGGGATCAGGGTTTTGGTGTTTTCGGGCTGAGGTTTTAAGGATTTTAGGTGATGAGGGTTTATGGTTTTTTGTGGTAGTGGGTTTAGGGTTTTCCATGAGTAATGGAATAGGTTTTTTTGGGGGTTTAATGTTTATAGTTTTTTGGGGTGAGGGTTTGTTTGGGGGTGAGGGTTTAGAGTTTTAATTTAGATGGGTATTTAGTTATTTATGGGAATAAGGGATTAGGTTTTTTGGGGGATGAGGTTTGTGGTATTTTGTGTAGATGGTTGAGGGTTTATTTGGGGTGAAGGTTTTATGTTTTTTTGGGGCTAGTGTTCAAGGTATTTTGGTGTTGAAGGTTGAGGGTTTTTTGAGGCTGGGGGTTGGGGTTTTTTTGGGGGATGAGGGTTAATGGATTCTTGGTATTGAGGGTTGAGTGTTTTTTAGGAATGAGGGTTTAGGGTTCTTTTGGGAAATAGTTGGGTGGATTTTATGGATGGGGGTTGAGATTTTTTGGGGGATAAGAGATGAGGGGTTTTTTTGAGGGTGAGGAGTGAGTGTTTTTTTAGGGTTTCTGGTTGAGGGATTTTTGGGGATGATGGTAGAAGGTTATTTGGGTTTTTGGGTCAAGGGTTTTTTTGGGCTCATTAATGAGCATTTTTAATTCTAATGGTTTAGGGTTATTTCATTCTAGGTATTGAGGGTTTTTTGGGGAGGACTGTTCAGGGTGTTTTGGAGATTGAGTTGAGGGTTTTTTAGGGACAATGGTTGAGGGTTTTTTGGTTTATACGATTTATTGTTTTTTATAGATGAGGGTTTAGGGGTTTTTGGAATGAGAATGAGTGTTATTCTGGTGTTTTATTTTTTGGGAGAAGAGGGGTGTGGAGTTTTAGGGATTGGATTAAAGGGTTTATTGAGGATGGTTGATTCAAATTTATGGGGCTGGGGTTGTGGGTTTTTAGGAAGGTTGTTTAGGGTTTTGGGGGAATGAGGTTTAATGTTTTTTGTGGATGTGTGTTTAGGATTTTTTTAGTTCTATGTGTTTTCAGGTTTTTGATTGTTGTAGTGTGTGGTTTTATGATTCGGGGGGTTAATGGACTTTATAGGTATGGATTTTTAGGGTGTTTTAGGGATGGAAGTATATGGGTTTTAATGCTCAGGATTTCATTATTTTACGAGTATGGGGGTTCAAGGGTTTTTGGGTGGGGGTAGGGGGTTACGAGTTTTTTGTGGATGTGGGTTTTGGGATTTATTGGGGTTGAGGGTTATGTGTTATTTAGGGATAAGGATACATGGGTTTTTTTGGGGTTGTGGGATCAATGTTTTTTTATGTGTGTTTTGGATTTTTTTGGGGATGATGGATCTATGTTTTTTGGATTATATTTTTAAGTATTTTTTGTTGTTGAGGGTTCTGTGTTTTTTGGTGATGATATTTTAGTGATTTTGGGTATGAGGGTTCATTATTTTTTATGGATGAGTGTCAGTTATTTTGGAGATAGGGTTTATAGGGTTTTTATCCCTGAGTGTTCTAGGTTTTTTAGTGGTAAGGTATAATGGTTTATTCTTGTTTAAGCATTAGGAAATTTTGACGCAGAGTATTCACTATTTTTAGGGGATGATGGTTTAGGGTTTTTGGGAGATGTTAGTTCATGGTTATTTCTTAGGGAGGTTTCAAGGATTATTAGGGCTAAGGGTTCATAGTTTTTTGGGGTTGTTGGGTCAGGTATTTTTAGGGATAAGGGTTTATGGTTTTTTGGGAATGCAGGTTATGGGTAATTTTTGTAATAATATTTAGGGTTTTTTGGGGATGGTTGTTAAGTATTTTTTGGGGTTATGGGTTTTTGATCTTATAGGGATGATCATTAAGGGATTTCAAGGAGTGGGTTATTGATTTTGTTATGATGGTTTTTTGGTGCTAAGGGTTCATGTATTTTTGGTACTAAGTGTTCATTGTGTTGGGGATGAATTTTCAATGTTTTTTGGGGCTGGTATTCACATTTTTTTGGTAGATGAGGGTTCAATTATTTTTTGGGCTTGCAGTTCAGGGTTTTTTAGACAAGTTTTAATGTTTTTTTGGAGATGAGGTATCATAGTATTTTTAGTCTAATGGTTCAGAGTTTTTTGGTAATTAGGGATCTGTGATTTTTATGGATCAGGGTTGATGATATTTTTGGAAAAGGGTTTAGGTTTTTTTCTGGTTATTCAGTTTTAATGTAATTTAGTAATGAGGGATAGGGTTTTTTTGGGCTATGGTTATTATATTATTAGGGGCAGGGGTTAAGGGTTTTTGTGGGGGAGGATTAAGGGTTTTTTGGTGATGAGGGTCCATAGTTTCTTGGGGATGACGGTTACAGATATTTGAGGGTCTTAGGGTTAAAGGTATTTTTGGAATTGATCATTTAGTGTTTTTTTGGAATATGCATTCACGGGTTTTTAGTGACGGCAGTTCATATATTTTTAGGAAGGGGTTTTATGATTTTTTAGGGCTACGGGTTTAGGGTTTTTCAGGGATGTGGGTTTAGGGTTTTTTTGAATGACGAGGGTTTATGGTATTTTGGGGATGAGGATTAAGGGCTTCAAGAACATCCATATATATTATGAAATATATTTTTCAATTATTTTTGATACAATGAAATTCACAAAACATATATTTCAACATACATTAGACACAAGACCATGTTTTTTTGAACAACAATCTAAAATTACAATTATGATTTAAAATGATAGTTATCTCCTAGATAAGAAAATAGAGTGTATTAATAGGATTAAATATATTATTAATATTCATGTTTTACAAATTTTTAATATTATTTCATTGTTTATTAATTTATTATAAATTGTAGATTATAAAAAATTTAATATAAAGAAAATGTTTACATGAAAATCAATTTTTATGCACATAAAGGTATTTTATCATAATAAATTAAAATAATCACCATTTTTAATTGAATTTAATGAAATTAAATTATTATAATAAAATAAAATGTTTTTAATTTCAACAAATAGGTTTGATAGGCATAAGAAAATAACAAATCCAACATTATGCATAATAATAGTATTTTTCTAAAAAACATCGTTGTCGCAGAATAAATCATATTTTAAAATTACTTTATATAATATTTAGAAAATTTATTTGATGAATAAGAATTAATTTTTTTAATTTTAATGAATAAATTATATTCTATGTAATTTTTGATAATTTTCTGAAAAGATATGTTTTTAGTGAATTGTGAAGACCATTTGTTTTAATTAAAAACTGTTGACTCCATTAATGATTTTAATGACAAAAAATGGGTTTAATATTGTTTTAATAGTAAAATAAGTTAAATTATAAATATATTAATTCAATATAGTCCATTTTAATCATTTCCATGTGGTATTTTTTTTATCAAAACCATTTAACCCTTTGACTAATTTCTCTTTGATAACTCGAATTCTCATCACATCTGCGGGATAAATTGTAAATTAAATTAATCCAGTTATGGGAAAAAAATTTGAAAAAAGGAACATATTTTCATAATTTTAATAATTTTTATTATCTAATATGTTGACATTAATTTGTGGAAAATGTTAAAATTAATTACCTCGATTAAGGTAAACATGTATTTTTAAAGAGGTTAAACTTAAAAGAGAAGAGGTAAATTTGACTTAGAAACATGTCCAACACCCATTTTAGGGAAATATATAGAACTTATAGATTATTTTATTTATAATGGACAATTATTTGTTCCTCTTTAAATGAAAAAAAATGTTTTTGGAATTTCTTCTTTTCAAATATTACAAGTGTGTCGCTCACCTTACATACAATAGGCCACTCACTCTCCTATCCTATTCACACATTCAAAACCATTTTTCAGCTGATTCATACGCAAATAAAATATTTACTACACTATAATCAAACTATAAGATGTCTTGGGTCATAATTCTAACCATGTATGGGTTTTGGTTCAATCTGAAAGAAGCTGTCTGGCTAAAGGTATCGTTCATCGATGAGCTTTCTTATTTTATTTGATCCTCCACAAAATTAAATTCTAATTGAACCAATATAATATATAACATCAGTATTTTAAATCTAATAATATGTTTTTTATTGTTAATTTAATTACCTATTACAATTTAATCTTCCTTAAAATGTGCAATGAAACCTTTAATCATGTGTACGGCTGACCACCGCCTCGCGAACCAACGTAGTTTCTTTTCCATAACTACTTTTAATTGATTGTTATTATGATGAATTTAATGTTTATATATGATATATAGTTATATATATATAAATATTAAAATTATTTAATTATAATATTACATATAACTTTTTTACATTCCATTTTGGTGGTGATATGATAATTTAACACATCTTTATAGAGGACACCACCTTGTAAAGCAATGTGATTTTTTATTCACTTACGTTGTACATGTGAGATAATAAAGATAACATTAATATAAATATGAGATATCTATGAACTTATAATATTTTTGGTCATATAATATCACATCTTACTACTTAAAAACTTACCTGATGGAAAACAATAACTTCGCTAATGTATAAAATAAACAAATGCCTCACGAACCGATGTGATGTGTTTTTATTTTCTATATTACAAAGATGATAATAAGGATAGATTAAATGAATATTTAATATATACGTAAAACATATATATATATATATGATATATATAAAATCATAATGATTCTATAAGGTGGATATATTATTTACTTTTCATATCTTCCATTCGATGTGAAAATGGAAATTGTGTTCATGCGTACAAACAACAAACTGTCTCTGTGAATGCTATCGTTAATTTTCTACCTATAAAATTAATGGATATCTGTAGATACATATTTAGTTAATTTATAAGATATTTATAACATATTTAACAATATTTTTATTATGGAACCATGATCTATATATATGGACTAATAATTTCAAACCAAATCGTATGTGGAAAACGGAATAATTATAACCTGAAACATAAATTTAACAAGGAAATGTAAATATACAGGTATTAAAAGGGCATAAGAAAATAATATACAGAATTATAAAAATGGCTATATTTATTAAATAAATTAATAATAAACACATATTTATTATAAAGGGGGTTCCTATGTGCATGATGGACATCGAGACTTAAGGTTAAAGGAATTCTAGTCTCACATTTAATTATGAAACACTTATTCCATATTCACCACCCATTTATTTGTGTGTTGTATATACTTCCCTTAAGAAATATTATGTAATGAATTTAATTTATTTAAATATATATAATGTTTCAAATGATGTTAATATTTAATAGGGCTCACAATTAATATATTTTTTTTACATTTGTGAGATACATGACATATTCCCCACCTGTAACACACCAGGATTTTATAAATTATTATTTTTTAAATTAAATTATCTTTTTTATATTTTTCATTTACATGACCCACACACACACACACACATATAAATTAAAGAAGTATGTTACAAATTACTACCACACATAAAAGACATGGAATACGTTACACGACACAAACTCAGTGTACGATACATGGAACATAGACTCGAAGTATGTTACATGTAACCATAACTTGGCATATGTTACACACAACACTGACTTGGAGTATGTTACACACAACAAAGATATTTCTACGAAACATTATTTGATAGTTATACATATTTAAATGAGATAATTATAACCTAGCCGTTAAACATTGTAATATTAATAGTAAAAAAAATTAATTTTTTTATAATGGTATTATAGTAATTAAAAAATATTGACAATGAAAGATAATGTTTTTGGTAAAGACATTATATGATTAAAAATACTATTTTATCAAATAAACTAAATTTATATAAAAAAATTAAAATTAAATATAGACATGAATATAAATATAATTTAATAAAGAAGTTCTTTTTTGAACATAGAATTCTAAAATTAGAATAGAGTGAATTTTCAAGATTTTTATGAGAAACTTCATTTTTTATGAACAGTGAAAAATAGTACATTTATGTTAACAATTACAATTTCATTTAAATAATTATGAATTTTAAATATATTTTAATATTAAATTAGATCAATTAGACATAAATTAAAATAATTTAGGCCATCATAATCAATTTTACTTTGAAATTGAATATAAGAACTGAATAAAATTTTGATCATTTTTCTACATTGAAACCCATAATTCTATGACATTTGCAGGATTAAAATAAATATTAATTTTTCCACTTCAATGAATTGAATTTTGAAAAACTGACAAACACCATTCTAGTCAGTATTATTTTTAGAGTCAAATTAGCTAATATTTATTTTTTACCAAAATGATTATTAAAAGTGGTTAAAATTAATCACAATGATTAAGGTTAAATTATGCTTAATTTAGTACTAAACCTCATCCTTAGGTGCCCAAATGAAAAATCAACTTGAACAGTAGATATTTTATGGCCCCATTTATTCCATCTCCTATGATGTATCTAATTGGATCAACATGACATGACATCCGCATTTATATAATTTCTTTCTCAAAATATTAGAAGAATGCCACTCCTCCACAACTATAAAATGGTCTCCTACCCTCCCACATCCTCACACTTATCAATCCACTTAGATCACCAAAACTCAACTCAAATAATCTCCAAAAATAACTCCCTTCCTCATATAAGCCTCCTTTTGGGATGAAATCTATCCATGGAATCCTTTTGGCACAAACCAACAGGAGTAACCTGATTAAGAGGTAACGTCTTCTCTCAAGATCTCTGGATTCATATACATTACCCCCCCATCCAACATCCTTATTATATTGTTATATAAAAAATTATACTCAATATACCAGTATTTTTTTTATTTAAATGTGTTGACCTACACTTACACACACCTCCATCTAATCCACAATGAAAATACTATTTCTATGTACGAAAAACTACTGGCTCCCGAAGAGATGCTTGTTCAATTTTCCATTACCACATATCATGGTGGCCATTAAGATAGAAAATAATTTCATATATGATATATATTTTATTTAAAATGTATTTATTCTTAATTAATTTTTATTTAGATCCTACCATTATGATTTCTATCTTATGTATATACTATAAGTTAGTTTGATGAAGTGTGGAGTACCGCCCCCTCAAAGTGATACAATTCATTCATAAAAAAATAGATTGTATTAAGGATGGTTTTAGTGAATATATATTATATATTAAATCAAATATAAAAATTATATATATATACATATTTTTCTTTTACATTCCTTCTTTCAAAAAAATAATTAAAAGACAATAGTGTTCATGCATACGTACGACCTATCTTCTCCATGAATGGCATATTCTATTTAAGAATTATATATTATATGGATTATTATAATATTGACATAATGAACATAAATAAAAATTTTTTATCATTTTTTAAATTCTAGAATCATGATATATGAATAAGTACCAATGATATACCAAATTAATACAAATGATAAGAAGAGAAATAATATTACTGGAAGTGAAACATTAACATAGGATTGGTAACAAGTGGGTAGTATAGGGTCAAAAAAATACAAGGAATTAAATATAATAATATGGTTCTTTAAGAGATTTGTTATAAATTTATAATTATTATACATGTGGATTGAATGAGTACGATGAGAGTCAAGGCACAAGGTAAGGGGATTTCATCTCACTTTTTATTTCCATTAGATAAATGTTATATTCACCACTATTTTCTTTTGTGTGGTGTATGTCCTACCAATTATTTTATTCTATATATATTATAAATAAATTTATGTGTATTCAATTATCCATTTATTTATTGTAATTTTGAGGATTTTCGGTTTCAAAAGATACCAAATCAGAAAAAAAGTTGTGAATCAATTTTCCTTCTTTGAGACTTCTGTTTTGTTATGCACCTAAATTCCTTTTTGAGATCTAGATACTTCCATTTTACATGTAATATCAGGAAGGATATTATTTTTATGATTTTTAAGAATAATTTCTGTTTTTATTTTCTTATATAGAGAGTATGATCCCAAGATACAATTTTATAAGATTATATTGTGACAATATCATCGCTTTTCTAGATTGTGTATGTTTATGAATTCTTTGATGAAATATAATGTTCCATATCTCGAGAAAATTCATCAAGTTTGTTCTACTCTGGTTATTCATGCTCTATTAATGTATTGGTAAATATTATCCAATATATGGTACAAATTATATTTAATAATTTATTTTGAGGAAGCCTGAATTTACCCTCTCTTCAGTTGGGAATAGTGTTCCATAAGAATCCATGTTTTCTGAACAGGGTATCCAAGAATATTCTACTAATATAATATGATAATTAAAATAAATTGTTATCCTTTTTTTCATTTACCAATTTTTTAAAGGAATAACCTTGTTTCATTCTGAATGTGGTATTCTTTTAAAGTTATTACAGTGAAAAATGAATGTTATTTCTACCTCATGCGACATGTATAGATATTCTCACCATCAATTCATTGAATATTTGATTTAATATTTAAAAGGTCAAATTTTAAGATATTTTTTTGAAACATATATTCATGGAAATTTTTTTCCAATTGTTTTGAAGAATCTCTTGTATTTTTTTATGGAAAATGGGTTTCAAATGGATTTATGTTTTAATGAGACCTTTTCAAAGATGAAATTATATTTACCTCAATAAATGTTTTCAAAATATCAGTCCAGTTTATTTTAAATATGTTATAAAATATATTTCTATTACTCATTCTCTTATATTAAATTATCCAAAGGTTCTATTGAAATTTTTTCTTCGGAGGATTATATTTTGAAGGATTGATGCTTTTGAAAAACGTTTCACTTCCACATGTTTTATGATTTTGAAACATACTTCTTTTCACGGGTTATAATTTCATGAAGTGATTATGAATCCTATCTATTTTCATATTTTATGATGTCATGAAATTTTAATTATATCCATCTCATTTCATGGGTTATGGTCTAATGTTTATAAAACATATCTCTTTTTATGGTTCTTGAAATGATAAAGGTTTTATTATCTTATGGAACATCTACGATTGATTTTATTATTAGATGGGTTGGACCTCTATATTATTATAGTTAATTGGGTAATGATGGATTACTCATGAGTATATATGTTAATTGTGAACCTAATTACATGTTCACGATATTATGCATGTACCTAGTTTCGTGTCCATATGTTTTTGTTTGGACTTGATTATATGATCCCAATATTATGAGTGGACCTTATTAAATGCTCAAAATGTTATGTATGGACATGGTTTCATGTCCTATGTTTATGAATAAACCTAATTATATTTTTACAATTTTATGAATAGGCCTGGTTTCAAGTCCATATGTTTATTCATGAACCATACTACATGTTAACAAAGTTATGTGTGATCCTAATTACATTTTTAAAATGTTATGCAGAGACCCAGTTTCATTTCCATATGGTTATGAGTGAACCTGATTATATGTTCAGAACGAAATTCAATGACCTTATTGAATTTCCATAAGTTTATTCGGGGGCTTGATTTCATTTCCATATATTAATGAGTGAAACATTCTCTATATATAAATTTTGAAAAAGTTATAATAAAATGTATATGCCATAAATTCCACGTGTTGTTCCTATGTTATGATTCAATGTAACAGCCCGAGATTTTATGAAAAATATTCTTTTTAATTTTATTAATGTCTTGTGTTGTACGCTACACCAAAAGGAGCTTGCACAACACGCATCCTTGACTTGCCTTTCATTACACGCAATCATGACCTACCTCGATAGCGTGTGTAGTACGCAATACCGAGTTTCACTAAACAACGATATGCTATTAAAATATTATTATAACTAGCCGTTATGAATAGTAATAAACACCTTTTAAAATTTTAGAAATTTTAGCTCAGAAAATGGACTTCATTTTTGGATTCGGAGTATCGAATTTAGCCTAAGGTGAAATTTTAGTACTTTTCGGATAACTTTCATATTCTGATGAATAGTGAAAATTACTAAATTATAATTAAAAACAACTTTTTTTAATCAAAATAATTAATAGTGATAGATTATTAATTTGAGTGGTTTTATAGTATATTTAGAATATATTTTTACAATTTAATACAATTTTGGTCATTGGATGTAATTTCACATTTAAACCAGACATAAACAAGTGTCAATCTTTCGATAGATATTGTTTCTTAAAAACACGCTATTTGTTTTAACAGCAAGATTTAATTATAAAATTAATTAATTCAACTTCTATGTTATGAATTTGGTAAAATAGACCTCTTTTTTGAATTTGGAATATGAAATATAGCTTAGGATAAAATTTTGGCATTGTTCTAAAAAACATCAATTTTTTATGCGTAGTGAAACTACTAAGTGGTAGTTAAAAAACTGAATTTTTCATAAAACATAATTTTACCGCTTCTGTGAATGGAATTTCAAAAATCCAAGAGACACGGTTGATGTCGGTAAGTAAAATGTGGTTCAATGAGATGAAAATAATTTTTGGTGAATAGTAACTTTTTTACTTTTATTTACCACGGTTAAAAGTAAATAGGGTAATTAAGGGTAGAAATGATATTATTATTACCCTAACACATGTCCTAATTCTATTGGACAAGTGTAATTCGACCAAAAACAAACTTCGGAATACAATATGACCATTTAGGCCCACTTGGATTAGATTAGGACATTTATTATTAATTTATTTAAAGAAGGGTTAAAAGAGTTAAAATCAAAGTTTATTTACTACAACATTTTTAATATAGGGTTATAAATAAGATAAATTCGATTGTAAATATTCATTAGAAAGATAAAAGGATTTAATACATAATGGTATTTTATTTGTAATTTTTAGATATCAAATAACTTAATTTATATATGACACAAAGATGATGCAGTAATTATCTTATTAATGAAATATTGACATAATTGATGTTATAAATACCAAAATAAATGTAATTTAAGACTTTTTATGACTTACACTAATTTTCTAGGTTACTATGACATGTTATTGTGGATTTAAGTAACTTGTTTAGAACCCATCATTCTGTTATGAATTTCATAAAAATCATGTACCAAATAGTGTCAAAATTGTCATAAATTAGTTTTTAAAACAAATTTTATATTATTTATTGTTATTTTATTCCTAAAAATCTAAGGTTCAGCCAAATGACTTAGATAAGATTATATATATTACTAATAAACAATTTGGGGTTCTTTTGGCATGTTATAGTAAGTTTATTAACAATATAGGGTATGAAAACAAAAAGTCACGGTAAAAGTTAAATTATTCAACTTAGAGTTAAATCTAATTGATAAGGTTAAAATAATAACCTAAACTTGTCTAAATCCAATTTTTCTATAGGATTTAGACCCATACCCACATTATCCTCGAAATAAATCAATTTGGATCTATTTAAAACCGAAATTGACTTTATAATAAAATAATATTTTTAGTTATTCCAAAGGTGCCCCTCTCCTCCCTTATAAAAGGACACATGCTCCCTCTCTTCCTCACACAACATTGAGCCTTCAAGATCTGCCAACCCCTGCCCAATTCTCTTCTCCACTTCCCTAGAAACATCCTAGAGGTTCTGGTCTTCCTCAAAGACCAATTTTAGTGCCCTAAGAGGAGGTCTCAAAGAGGCGCTTCAAAGAAGAGGTAATTTCCGTTACCGATTCTTTCACCTTTATTTCTTCTTCCACTTCTTATTCTTAGGTTGTTTCATTATGAAGTAATAACATAAGTATCACTCATATACTGATATGTTATTATAAGTTTGAAACAATCCTATTTCACCATCTATCCATCCTACGGAAAACGAAATCCCCGCGCGTGCGTACGTACGGAATACCGTCTCCACGCCGTGGTGAAATCTATTTTCCACCACCACCTTACTTGGATGGGTATAATGGTGTAAATAATAACTATATATTATTATTTTAAAGTGATATTGATTCTGAAATAGTATACATACACTCCAATATAGTCCCACTATCATGAGAACGATATCATCGCTCGTGCGTACGTACGGGCTACCGTCTCCACGACGCGATGAGATTCATTCTCCACTTTAACCATTCATGAATGATTATAAGGTATATATAATATGTAATCATGAAATATATGACATAATAATTATATTGGATTTATGTGTATATATATGTATGTCATCTACTTAATTCCATTCAACTCAATAAGGAAATGAAAACATCGTTCATGCGTACGTACGGCCTACCGTCTCCATGAACGGTGCATTTCTTTCCATTTACTGATTTATTATATATATGTATATTCTGAATATATATTATAAATCATGTTTTATATTATGGAATTAAGTAATCATGATCTAAGTAATGATATGAATAATTACAAGTCAAAACACGGACGACAAATGAAACAATTTTACCCAAAACGCTCTTTAACATGGAATTTACAAAAGAACGGGTAATATAAAGTCATAAGTGAACCATATATGATATCATAACAATGAATATGATTCTGTAATAAGTTAATGAAATTATTTAAATCATTATACAGGAGGTTCGGATACGTACAAAGCATATCAGACATATGGTAAGGGAAAATATCACAATCTCATTTTTATCCGAGATTGTTTATACATTGGTATTTAATGGGGTGTATTTTATCATCCACATCAATGTTTCCTCAATATGTAATATTTTTATCCTTATACAATAGTTTATATCCAATTTTACCCTTCGGTAAGTTTTTTTTAAAATATATGAAAGGAATCTTTTGTCGTTTTTCGTACGAGGTACTTTTTGACTTTTCTGACAAAAGTACGAAGAATGTTTTTTTAACTTATACGACAAGAAATGGATTTTTAAAACATTATTTCCATGAAGAATACTTTACAAGTTTTAATGTTTATTTTTAATCAAACTTCTTTTATATTAATGTTGTATGACATGTTAATAAAGGAAAAATGTTTTTGAAGAAGAAAGGATATTTTCCTCAAAAATGGAGTTCAAGTGTTTTATCAAAATTATTTTACATCTAAGATAATAAAGGGTTATGTTTTTATCCCTATTATTACATTGGTTTTATTATGTTGTGATGGAATTAATTATAAATTCCTTTATCGTATATGAATTGTTTTATGATGTTATGATGTTTAAGATTCCCATTTTTATTACATGGGTTATGCAATGATGTATGGTTTATGATTTTGTGGCACACATAAGAATGGTATCATTATGAGATGGGTGGGACCTATATCTCCCTCCAATTCATTGGGTAATGATTTTATATCTCATGAGATAGACATGGCTGGAATGGTAGGTTATACCGGTTCAGTGAAACAGGACTGAAACGAGGGTGACTCGGTTCAGAAAGGGACTTTGTCCACTAAGATAGTCTTGGCAATGAGTATTGACTAACAAGAAATGATTCTCTATGATTATGTGTGTATGCCACAAAGTTTCATGTTTTATGTTATGATAATTGGGATTTCATTTCACTACTATGATTTATCCCATGTTATGAAATTATGCTCTCTTTTGCAGGTTAAGATTTCCAAAATGTTATGTTCTTATGAATATGATGTGATTGATATTTATTTTTTTTACCCTTACTGAGCATTTGAGCTCACCCTTTTAGGTTTTCTTTTCCCGAGGATATAAAGAAAGGTTTTTGGTTTAAAAAAAGTAAGATCTTTATGGGAGATGTTGAAGATCATTCACCACGATTAGAAGATTATATTCTGAGTTTCCAAAGACACTAAACTATTACGATCCTTGTGTGTGGGTTTTTGTAATGTACTAAGTATGCCGCAAAAGTAATGTAATGTCCATGTACGATAAGCTTCGGGTCTCTACAGTTGGTATCAGAGGAAAGGTTTAGTCATCCTTTGAAACTAGGATGCGAAAACGTTAGTGAGGTCCCTAGAGATATTTCTAAGGTATGTCTAGGGATGTCTCTAAGGTTAAGTATACGTATAGGTTATAGTCCTAGAATTGCGCTAACGATCTTAGAATTTAACCTAAGATGTTAGATATTGAGGGTACTCCCCCTTTATTATGTTGTTTTCCCCAGCATGATTTTTGCCTCTCACACTATTCTTTTTGGGTTTTAGACGATGGCTGGAACCCGAAGGAACCGTGTTGATCAATGCAATGGACAATGCAATGATTGTCCTCCTGAACAAACAAATGTTATGGGAGATGGAGTGAAAAATATTATTTCTATCCTTACACAAGCTATGAATCATTCTGGACTTCCAAATGAGTAGAGAAGGGAACAATATTCTATTGACTCCTTCATGAGGCAACGTCCACCTTCATTCAGTGGGACTTTCGATCCACTTGTTGCTGAACAATGGATCAGTACCACTGAAAAGATATTTTCAGTTCTTCAATGTTCTTAACGTGAAAAAGTCATATTATCAGTATATCGTTTGGAAGGTGAAGCTGATCAATGGTGGAATCATATCAAGAATACAATGCCAAGAGATGAAATTGAGTCCATGGAATGGGACGAGTTCAGGAACTTGTTTTAAAGAAAGTACTTCACTCGTATTCTTCGAACAAAGATGGAAAAGGAGTTTCGTGAGCTGAAGCATAAGGATGATGAATCTGTTGGTATATACAAAGAAAATTTTACAAGACTTGAAAGGTATGAATCTGGCATTATCATCCAACCTGAAAGTAAAGTTGATCGATTTTTCAGTGGCTTAAAACCAAGTCTTCGAAGGGCATTAGCTATAAGAGACTTCAGTTGCTATGAAGAAATTGTGTGTTGTGCTATCAAGGTAGAAATGGAAGTTGGTGTTACATATCCATCTCATGGTTTTGACAAGAAACGAAAGATGGAGTTCAAGGATAAATCATAGAATAATCGTGAGAAGAGGATGAATGTTTCCTTATGTAAAAAGTGTGGAAAGAAGCATGGTGGAGATTGTCTTAAAGGGACTAGAAAATGTTTTAAGTGTGGAAAAGAAGGTCATCGAGCAGCTGAGTGTCGAAGTAATGGAAAAAGGGTTTCTAATGATGTGAATGAAGCAAACACTGCAGAGAACGCACCACCGACACTTCAATGCTTCAAGTGCAAGGAAATGGGGCATTATGCTAATAAATGCCCTAATCCAAAGGTTAGTGATTATCAACATGAGCAACCACTAAGGCAAAGGACAAAGGGAAGTCACATGCGATCACTATTGGCGATGTTGAATATGACAACGATGTGGTGGAATGATTAAGTGTTTATGTAAAGGGATTCCAAAATAATGTTGTATCATAAAGTATTGGAATATTTATGTATTGGTCTAATGTGGTATTCAAAGTGATTGAGATATTTTTGGAAATAAGATGATATGCGCATAATGAAGGGAAAATGAGAAAATGAAATGTTTAACAGTATTCATTAGCTCATGATTGATATATGGACTAAGTGATATCATGGATTGAGTATATAGAATTTTGAGGATTTTGGTATGTGGAAAGTGTTAACTTTTAACAGCATTCTTGTTTTCACTATGGTATTCAAGAGAATACATGATTAAGGCCTTTGAATGTTTGGAATTTGACCAACAAGACATATCTTATGATGTATGGGGATCGAAGATGGTATTAAATCTCTGGTAATCGTTTTCACTATATTATGAGAGTGGACTGAAGTATTAAGGATAAGCATAAAGATTGTAATGGATTATGTTGGACATAAGTTAGTATTGTTTAAGGATTGAAGTTTTCTCGATATTATTGATGGGATGTTCTAGTAATATAGTTTTAGAAAAAGGAAAACCTGCAGGACGGGCGACATCCCATCGCGTCGAACAAGGATGTGGGATTTGAACCCACAACCGAAGTGTGACTGGCCTTTATCGCCTACCACTGGCCTATATGAAGTCCCTGTTTATTAGAAACTAGTTTTATTATATTAAGAAGTATGATATATGAAGTATAAAGTCCATTTTAGGAACCATATATGATTAATCTCACTATAGATCGACTTATGTATATAATTTTTGCTAACCTTTTGTTTGAGACAGACGGAATGACCCGTCATTCTATCACATGATCTGCTAACACTTCACGAATAACAAATTCAACTTCATTTATTTAAGAGATGAAGTGGAAATTGTTAAAGGCACGAAAAAAAGTGAGATTGTACCAAAATAACATAAGTATTTATTCTAATTCAAATTCTTTAACTTTAGGGAAACGATCTTGAAAACCAAAAATGTTGTCCTAGTGATCGTATATCTAATGAATCAGATGTTACCTTAGATCGTCACAAATTTATGGCTTTGTGATTGCTGGCTTTTCCATAGCCATGTTCTCTACCACTCTCCATCAGAACATGATAGTTAGATTTCTCTTCCATATCCATATTTTCACCTATGTGGAAACCCAGTGATTAGTTTATTTGGGTAACCATTACGTTTTATACTTTTGATTTTAAAGATTGGTTTTGATATTCCTTTTTACGATGTGGGTTTCTAGTAAAGAAACTTTCTAATAGTAAATCATTTATAACCCGGACGAATTTCGAGGGTGAAATTCATTTTAAGGGGGTAGAATGTAACAGCCCGAGATTTTATGAAAAATATTCTTTTTAATTTTATTAATGTCTTGTGTTGTACCCTACACCAAAAGGAGTTTTCAGAACACGCATCATTGACTTGACTTGCATTACACGCAATCACGACCTTCCTCGATAGCGTGTGTAGTATGCAATACCGAGTTTTACTAAACAACGATATGCTATTAAAATATTATTATAACTAGCTGTTATTAATAGTAATAACAACCTTTTAAAATTTTAGAAATTTTATCTCTCAAAATGGACTTCATTTTTGGATTCGGAGTTTCGAATTTAGCCTAAGGTGAAATTTTGGTACTTTTCGGATAACTTTCATATTCTGATGAATAGTGAAAATTACTAAATTATAATTAAAAACAACTTTTTTTAATCAAAATAATTAATAGTGATAAATTATTAATTTGAGTGGTTTTAAATATTATTTAGAATATATTTTTACAATTTAATACAGTGTTGGTCATTGGATGTAATTTCACATTTAAACCAGACATAAACAAGTGTCAATCTTTTGATAGATATTGTTTCTTAAAAAAACGCTATTTGTTTTAACAGCGGGATTTAATTATAAAATTAATTAATGCAATTTCTATGTAATGAATTTGGTAAAATAGACTTCATTTTTGAATTCGCAATATGAAATATAGTTTCGGATGAAATTTTGGCATTGTTCTGAAAAACATCAATTTTTGATGAATAGTGAAACTACTAAGTGGTAGTTAAAAAACTGAATTTTTCATAAAACATAATTTTAACGCTTCTGTGAATGGAATTTCAAAAATCTGAGAGACACGGTTGATGTCAGTAATTAAAATGTGGTTCAATGAGATGAAAATAATTTTTGGTGAATAGTAACTTTTTACTTTTATTTACCACGGTTAAAAGTAAATAGGGTAATTAAGGGTATAAATGATATTATTATTACCCAAACACATGTCCTAATTCTATTGGACAAGTGTAATTCGACCAAAAACAAACATAGGAATAAAATATGACCATTTAGGCCCACTTGGATTAGATTAGGACATTAATAATTAATTTATTTAAAGAAGGGTTAAAAGAGTTAAAATCAAAGTTTATTTACTAAAACATTTTTAATATAGGGTTATAAATAAGATAAATTCGATTGTAAATATTCATTAGAAATATAAAAAGCTTTCCTACATAATGGTATTTTATTTGTAATTTTTAGACATCAAATAATTTAATTTATTTATGACACAAAGATGATGCAGTAATTATCTTATTAATGAAATATTGACATAATTGATGTTATAAATACCAAAATAAATGTAATTTAAGACTTTTTATGACTTAAACTAATTTTATAGGTTACTATGACATGTTATTGTGGATTTAAGTAACTTGGTTCGAACCTATCATTCTGTTATTAATTTCATAAAAATCATGTACCAAATAGTGTCAAAATTGACATAAATTATTTTTTAAAACAAATATTATATTTTTTATTGTTATTTTATTCCTAAAAATCTAAGGTTCGGCCAAATGACTTAGATAAGATTATATATATTAATAATAAACAACTTGGGGTTCTTTTGGCATGTTATAGTAAGTTTATTAACCATATAGTGTAAGAAAACAAAAAGTCACGGTAAAAGTTAAATTATTTAACTTAGAGTTAAATCTAATTGATAAGGTTAAAATAATAACCTAAACATGTCTAAATACTATTTGTTGATAGGATTTCTACCCATCCCCACATTATCCCCGAAATAAATCAATTTTGAGCTATTTAAAACCGAACTTGACTTTATAATAAAATAATATTTTTAGTTATTCCAAAGGTGCCCCTCTCCTCCCATATAAAAGGACACCTCCTCCCTCTCTTCCTCACACAAATTTGAGCCTTCATGCTCGGCCAAACCCTGCCAAATTCTCTTCTCCACTTCCGAAGAAACATCCTAGAGGTTCTGGTCTTCCTCAAAGACCAATTTTAGTGCCCTAAGAGGAGGTCTCAAAGAGGCGCTTCAAAGAAGAGGTAATTTCCGTTACCGATTCTTTCACCTTTATTTCTTCTTCCACTTCTTCTTCTTAGGTTGTTTCATTATTAAGTAATAAAATCAGTATCACTGATATACTGATATGTTATTATAAGTATGAAACAATCCTATTTCACCATCTATCCATCCTACGGAAAACGAAATCACTGCGCGTGCGTACGTACGGAATACCGTCTCCACGTCGTGGTGAAATCTATTTTCCACCACCACCTTACTTGGATGGGTATAATGGTGTAAATAATAACTATATATTATTATTGTAAAGTGATATTGATTCTGAAATAGTATACATACACTCCAATACAGTCCCACGATCATGAGAACGATATCATCGCTCGTGCGTACGTACGGACTACCGTCTCCACGACGCGATGAGATTCATTCTCCACTTTAACCATTCATGAATGATTATAAAGTATATATAATAAGTAATCATGAAATATATGACATAATAATTATACTGGATTTATGTGTATATATATCTATGTCATCTACTTAATTCCATTCAACTCAATAAGGAAACGAAAACATCGTTCATGCGTACGTACGGCCTACCGTCTCCATGAACGGTGTATTTCTTTCCATTTACTGATTTATTATATATATGTATATTATGAATATATATTATAAATCATGTTTTATATTCTGGAATTATGTAATCATGATCTATGTAATGATACGAATAATTACAAGTCAAAACACGGACGACAAATGAAACAATTTTACCCAAAACGCTCTTTAACATGGAATTTACAAAAGAACGGGTAATATAAAGTCTTAAGTGAACCATATATGATATCATAACAATGAATATGATTCTGTAATAAGTTAATGACATTATTTAAATCATTATACAGGAGGTTCGGATACGTACAAAGCATATCATACATAAGGTAAGGGAAAATATCACAATCTCATTTTTATCCGAGATTGTTTATACATTGGTATTTACTGCGGTGTATTTTATCATCCAAATCCATGTTTCATCAATATCTAATATTTGTATCCTTATGCAATAGTTTATATCCAATTTTACCCTTAGGTAAGTTTTTTGTAAAAGATATGAAAGGAATCTTTTGTCGTTTTTTGTACGAGGTACTTTTTGACTTTTCCGACAAAAGTATGAAGAATGTTTTTTTTAACTTATACGACAAGAAATGGATTTTTAAAACATTATTTCCAAGAAGCATCCTTTACAAGTTTTCAAGTTTATTTTTAATCAAACTTCTTTTAGATTAATGTTGTATGACATGTTAAGAAGGAAAAATGATTTTGAAGAAGAAAGGATATTTTCTTCAAGAATGGAGTTGAAGTGTTTTATCAAAATTATTTTACATCAAAGATAATAAAGGGTTATGTTTTTATCCCTATTATTACATTGATTTCATTATGTTGTGATGGAATTAATTATGAATTCCTTTATCGTATGTGAATTGTTTTAAGATGTTATGATGTTTAAGATTCCCATTTTTATTACTTGGGTTATGCAATGATGTATGGTTTATGATTTTGTGGCACACATAAGAATGGTATCATTATGAGATCAGTGGGACCTATATCTCCCTACAATGCATTGGGTAAAGATTTTATATCTCAGGAGATAGACATGGCTGGAATGGTAGGTTATACCGGTTCAGTGAAACAGGACTGAAACGAGGGTGACTCGGTTCAGAAAGGGACTTTGTCCACTAAGATAGTTTTGACAATGAGTCTTGACTAACAAGAAATGATTCTCTATGATTATGTGTGTACTCCACAATGTTTCATGTTTTATGTTATGATTATTGGGATTTCATTTCACTACTATGATTTATCCCATGTTATGAAATTATGCTCTCTTTTGCAGGTTAAGATTTCAAAAAATTTATGTTCTTATGAATATGATGTGATTGATATTTATTTTGTTTACCCTTACTGAGCATTTGAGCTCACCCTTTTATGTTTTCTTTTCCCCAGGTTATAAAAAATGGTTTTAGGTTAAAAAAAAGGAAGATCTCTATTGGAGATGTTGAAGATCTTTCACCACGATTAGAAGATTATATTCCGAGTTTCCAAAGACACTAAACTATTACGATCCTTGTGTGTGTGTTTTTGTAATGTACTAAGTATTCCAAAAAAGTAATGTAATGTCCATGTACGATAAGCTTCGGGTCTCTACAGTTGGTATCAGAGGAAAGGTTTAGTCAACCTTTGAAACTAGGATGCGAAAACGTTAGTGAGGTCCCTAGAGATATTTCTAAGGTATGTCTAGGGATGTCTCTAAAGTTAAGTATACGTATAGGTTATAGTCCTAGAATTGCGCTAACGATCTTAGAATTTAACCTAAGATGTTAGATATTGAGGGTACTCCCCCTTTATTATGATGTTTTCACTAGCATGATTTTTGCCTCTCACACTATTCTTTTTGGGTTTTAGACGATGGGTGGAACCCGAAGGAACTGTATTGATCAATGCAATGGAAAATGCAATGATTGTCCTCCTGAACAAACAAATGTAATGGGAGATGGAGTGCAAAATCTTATTGCTATTCTTACACAAGCTATGAATCATTCTGGACTTCCAAATGAGAAGAGAAGGGAACAATATTCTATTGACTCCTTCATGAGGCAACGTCCACCTTCTTTCAGTGGGACTTCTGATCCACTTGTTGCTGAAAAATGGATCAGTACCACTGAAAAGATATTTTCAGTTCATCAATGTTCTGAACGTGATAAAGTCATTATAGCAGTATATCGTTTGGAAGGTGAAGCTGATCAATGGTGGAATCTTATCAAGAATACAAGGCCAAGAGATGAAATTGAGTCCATGGAATAGGACGAGTTCAAGAACTTGTTTTTCAGTAAGTACTTCCCTCGTATTCTTTGAACAATGATGGAAAAGGAGTTTCTTGAGCTGAAGCAGAAGGATGATGAATCTGTTGGTATATACAAAACAAATTTTATAAGACTTGCAAGGTATGCATCTGGCATTATCATCCAACCTGAAAGTAAAGTTGATCTATTTTTCAGTGGCTTAAAACCAAGTCTTCGAAGGGCATTAGCTATAAGAGACTTTAGTAGCTATGAAGAAATTGTGTGTTGTGCTATCAAGGTAGAAATGGAAGTTGTTGTTACATATCCATCTCATGGTTTTGACAAGAAACGAAAGATGGAGTTCAAGGATAAATCTCAGAATAATGGTGAGAAGAAGATGAATGTTTCCTTATGCACAAAGTGTGGAAAGATGCATGGTGGAGATTGTCTTAAAGGGACTAGAAAATGTTTTAAGTGTGGAAAAGAAGGTCATCGAGCAACTGAGTATCGAAGTAATGGAAAAAGGGTTTCTAATGATGTGAATAAAGCAAACACTGCAGAGAACGCACCACCAACACTTCAATGCTTCAAGTGCAAGGAAATGGGGCATTATGCTAATAAATGCCCTAATCCAAGGGTTAGTGATTATCAACATGAGCAACCACTGAAGGCAAAGGACAAAGGGAAGTCACATGCAATCACTATTGGAGATGTTGAATATGAAAACGATGTGGTGGAATGATTAAGTGTTTATGTAAAGGGATTCCAAAATAATGTTGTATCATAAAGTATTGGAATATTTATGAATTGGTCTAATGTGGTATTCAAAGTGATTGAGATATTTTTGGAAATAAGATGATATGCGCATAATGAAGGGAAAACGAGAAAACGAAATGTTTAACAGTATTCATGAGCTCATGATTGATATAAGGACTAAGTGATATCATGGTTTGAGTATATAGAATTTTGAGGATTTTGGTATGTGGAAAGTGTTAAATTTTAACTGCATTCATGTTTTCACTAAGGTATTCAAGAGAATACATGATTAAGGCCTTTGAATGTTTGGAATTTGACCAACAAGACATATCTTATGATGTATGGGGATCGAAGATGGTATTAAATCTCTGGTAATCGTTTTCACTATATTATGAGAGTGGACTGAAGTATTAAGGATAAGCCTAAAGATTGTAATGGATTATGTTGGACATAAGTTAGTATTGTTTAAGGATATAAGTTTTCTCGATATTATTGATGGAATGTTCTAGTAATATAGTTTTAGAAAAAGGACAACCTGCAGGACGGGCGACAGCCGATCGCGTCGGACAAGGATGTGGGAATCGAACCCACAACCGAAGTGCGACTGGCCTTTATCGCCTACCACTGGCCAACAGGAAGTCCCTGTTTGTTAGAAACTAGTTTTTTTATATTAAGAAGTATGATATATGAAGTATAAAGTCCATTTTAGGAACCATATATGATTAATCTCACTATAGATCGACTTATGTATATAATTTTTGCTAACCTTTTGTTTGAGACAGACGGAATGACCCGTCATTCTATCACATGATCTGCTAACACTTCACGAATAACAAATTCATCTTCATTTATTTAAGAGATGAAGTGGAAATTGTTAAAGGTACGAACAACAGTGAGATTGTACCAAAATAAAGTAAGTATTTATTCTAATTCAAATTCTTTAACTTTAGGGAAACAATCTTGAAAACCAAAAATGTTGTCCTAGTGATCTTATATCTGATTAATCAGATGGTACCTTAGATCGTCACAAATTTATGGCTTTGTGATTGCTGTCTTTTCCATAGCCATGTTCTCTACCACACTCCATCAGAACATGATGGTTAGATTTCTCTTCTATATCCATATTTTCACCTATGTGGAAACCCAATGATTAGTTTATTTGGGTAACCATTACGTTTTATACTTTTGTTTTTAAAGATTGGTTTTGATATTCCTTTTTACAATGTGGGTTTCTATTAAAGAAACTTTCTAATAGTAAACCATTTATAACCCCGACGAATTTCGAGGGCGAAATTCATTTTAAGGGGGGTAGAATGTAACAGCCCGAGATTTTATGAAAAATATTCTTTTTAATTTTATTAATCTCTTGTGTTGTACGCTACACCAAAAGGAGTTTGCACAACACACATCATTGAATTTCCTTTCATTACATGCAATCACGACCTTTCTCGATAGCGTGTGTAGTACGCAATACCGAGTTTCACTAAACAACGATATGCTATTAAAATATTATTATAACTAGCTGTTATGAATAGTAATAACCACCTTTTAAAATTTTATAAATTTTAGCTCTCAAAATGGACTTCATTTTTGGATTCGGAGTTTCTAATTTAGCCTAAGGTGAAATTTTGGTACTTTTCGGATAACTTTCAGATTCTGATGAATAGTGAAAATTACTAAATTATAATTAAAAAACTTTTTTTAATCAAAATAATTAATAGTGATAAATTATTAATTTGAGTGGTTTTAAATTTTATTTAGAATATATTTTTACAATTTAATACAATGTTGGTCATTGGATGTAATTTCACATTTAAACCAGACATAAACAAGTGTCAATCTTTTGATAGATATTGTTTCTTAAAAACACGCTATTTGTTTTAACAGCGGGATTTAATTATAAAATTAATTAATGCAACTTCTATGTTATGAATTTGGTAAAATAGAATTCATTTTTGAATTCGGAATATGAAATATAGCTTAGGATGAAATTTTGGCATTGTTCTGAAAAACATCAATTTTTGATGAATAGTGAAACTACTAAGTGGTAGTTAAAAAACTGAATTTTTCGTAAAACATAATTTTAACGCTTCTGTGAATGGAATTTCAAAAATCTGTGAGACACGGTTGATGTCAGTAAGTAAAATGTGGTTCAATGAGATGAAAATAATTTTTGGTGAATAGTAACTTTTTACTTTTATTTACCACGGTTAAAAGTAAATAGGGTAATTAAGGGTAGAAATGATATTATTATTACCCTAACACATGTCCTAATTCTATTGGACAAGTGTAATTCGACCAAAAACAAACTTAGGAATAAAATATGACCATTTCGGCCCACTTGGATTAGATTAGGACATTTATTATTAATTTATTTAAAGAAGGGTTAAAAGAGTTAAAATCCAAGTTTATTTACTAAAAAAATTTTAATATAGGGTTATAAATAAGATAAATTAGATTTTAAATATTCATTAGAAAGATAAAAAGCTTTCCTACATAATGGTATTTTATTTGTAATTTTTAGACATCAAATAATTTATTTTATTCATAACACAAAGATGATGCAGTAATTATCTTATTAATGAAATATTGACATAATTGATGTTATAAATACCAAAATAAATGTAATTTAAGACTTTTTATGACTTACACTAATTTTCTAGGTTACTATGAAATGTTATTGTGGATTTAAGTAACTTGGTTCAAACCTATCATTCTGTTATGAATTTCATAAAAATCATGTACCAAATAGTGTCAAAATTGACATAAATTAGTTTTTAAAACAAATATTATATTATTTATTGTTATTTTTTTCCTAAAAATCTATGGTTCGGCCAAATGACTTAGATAAGATTATATATATTAATAATAAACAACTTGGGGTTCTTTTGGCATGTTATAGTATGTTTATTAACCATATAGGGTAAGAAAACCAAAAGTCACGGTAAAAGTTAAATTATTAAACTTAGAGTTAAATCTAATTGATAAGGTTAAAATAATAACCTAAACTTGTCTAAATCATATTTGATGATAGGATTTCGACCCATATACGAATTAGCCTCGAAATAAATCAATTTGGAGCTATTTAAAACCGAAATTGACTTTATAATAAAATAATATGTTTAGTTATTCCAAAGGTGCCCCTCTCCTCCCTTATAAAAGGACACCTCCTCCCTCTCTTCCTCACACAACGTTGAGCCTTCATGCTCGGCCAACCCCTGCCCAATTATCTTCTCCACTTCCCTAGAAACATCCTAGAGGTTCTGGTCTTCCTCAAAGACCAATTTTAGTGCCCTAAGAGGAGGTCTCAAAGAGGCGCTTCAAAGAAGAGGTAATTTCCGTTACCGATTCTTTCACCTTTATTTCTTCTTCCACTTCTTCTTCTTAAGTTTTTTCATTATGAAGTAATAACATCAGTATCACTCATATAATGATATGTTATTATAAGTATGAAACAATCCTATTTCACCATCTATCCATCCTACGGAAAACGAAATCACTGCACGTGCGTACGTACGAAATACCGTCTCCACATCGTGGTGAAATCTATTTTCCACCACCACCTTACTTGAATGGGTATAATGGTGTAAATAATAACTATATATTATTATTTTAAAGTGATATTGATTCTGAAATAGTATACATACACTCCAATACAGTCCCACGATCATGAGAACGATATCATCGCTCGTGCGTACGTACGGACTACTGTCTCCACGACGCGATGAGATTCATTCTCCACTTTAACCATTCATGAATGATTATAAAGTATATATAATAAGTAATCATGAAATATATGACATAATAATTATACTGGATTTATGTGTATATATATCTATGTCATCTACTTAATTCCATTCAACTCAATAAGGAAACGAAAACATCGTTCATGCGTACGTACGGCCTACCGTCTCCATGAACGGTGTATTTCTTTCCATTTACTGATTTATTATATATATTTATATTCTGAATATATATTATAAATCATGTTTTATATTCTGGAATTATGTAATCATGATCTAAGTAATGATACGAATAATTACAAGTCAAAACACGGACGACAAATTAAACAATTTTACCCAAAATGCTCTTTAACATGGAATTTACAAAAGAACGGGTAATATAAAGTCATAAGTGAACCATATATGATATCATAACAATGAATATGATTCTGTAATAAGTTAATGACATTATTTAAATCATTATACAGGAGGTTCGGATACGTACAAAGCATATCGGACATATGGTAAGGGAAAATATCACAATCTCATTTTTATCCGAGATTGTTTATACATTGGTATTTACTGGGGTGTATTTTATCATCCAAATCCATGTTTCATCAATATGTAATATTTGTATCCTTATACAATAGTTTATATCCAATTTTACCCTTCGGTATGTTTTTTGTAAAAGATATGAAAGGAATCTTTTGTCGTTTTTCGTACGAGGTACTTTTTGACTTTTCCGACAAAAGTACGAAGAATGTTTTTTTTAACTTATACGACAAGAAATGGATTTTTAAAACATTATTTCCAAGAAGCATCCTTTACAAGTTTTCAAGTTTATTTTTAATCAAAATTCTTTTAGATTAATGTTGTATGACATGTTAAGAAAGGAAAAATGTTTTTGAAGAAGAAATGATATTTTCCTCAAGAATGGAGTTGAAGTGTTTTATCAAAATTATTTTACATCTAAGATAATAAAGGGTTATGTTTGTATCCCTATTATTACATTGATTTTATTATGTTGTGATGGAATTAATTATGAATTCCTTTATCGTATATGAATTGTTTTAAAATGTTATGATGTTTAAGATTCCCATTTTTATTACATGGGTTATGCAATGATGTATGGTTAATGATTTTGTGGCACACATAATAATGGTATCATTATGAGATGGGTGGGACCTATATCTCCCTCCAATGCATTGGGTAAAGATTTTATATCTCATTAGATAGACATGGCTGAAATGGTAGGTTATACCGGTTCAGTGAAACAGGACTGAAAAGAGGGTGACTCGGTTCAGAAAGGGAGCTTGTCCACTAAGATAGTTTTGTCAATGAGTCTTGACTAACAAGAAATGATTCACTATGATTATGTGTGTACTCCACAAAGTTTCATTTTTTAAGTTATGATTATTGGGATTTCATTTCACTACTATGATTTATCCCATGTTATGAAATTATGCTCTCTTTTGCAGGTTAAGATTTCAAAAATGTTATGTTCTTATGAATATGATGTGATTGATATTTATTTTTTTTACCCTTACTGAGCATTTGAGCTCACCCTTTTATGTTTTATTTTCCCCAAGATATATAAAAATGTTTTAGGTTAAAAAAAAGGAAGATCTTTATGGGAGATGTTGAAGATCTTTCACCACGATTAGAAGATTATATTCCGAGTTTCCAAAGACACTAAACTATTACGATCCTTGTGTGTGTATTTTTGTAATGTACTAATTATTCCGCAAAAGTAATGTAATGTCCATGTACGATAAGCTTCGGGTCTCTACAAATGGTATCAGAGGAAAGGTTTAGTCAACCTTTGAAATTAGGATGCGAAAACGTTAGTGAGGTCCCTAGAGATATTTCTAAGGTATGTCTAGGGATGTCTCTAAGGTTAAGTATACATATAGGTTATAGTCCTAGAATTGAGCTAACGATCTAATAATTTAACATAAGATGTTAGATATTGAGGGTACTCCCCCTTTATTATGTTTTTTTCCCTAGCATGATTTTTTCCTCTCACACTATTCTTTTCGGGTTTTAGACGATGGTTGGAACCCGAAGGAACCGTGTTGATCAATGCAATGGACAATGCAATGATTGTCCTCCTGAACAAACAAATGTTATGGGAGATGGAGTGCAAAATCTTATTGCTATCCTTACACAAGCTATGAATCATTCTGGACTTCCAAATGAGCAGATAAGGGAACAATATTCTATTGACTCCTTCATGAGGCAACGTCCACCTTCTTTCAGTGGGACTTCCGATCCACTTGTTGCTGAACAATGGATCTGTACCACTGAAAAGATATTTTCAGTTCATCAATGTTCTGAACGTGATAAAGTCATCTTAGCAGTATATCGTTTGGAAGGTGAATCAGATCAATGGTGGAATCTTATCAAGAATACAAGGCCGATAGATGAAATTGAGTCCATGGAATGGGACGAGTTCAGGAACTTGTTTTTCAGTAAGTACATCCCTCGTATTCTTCGAACAAAAATGGAAAAGGATTTTCTTGAGCTGAAGCAGAAGGATGATGAATCTGTTGGTATATACGAAGTAAATTTTACAAGACTTACAAGGTATGCATCTGGCATTATCATCCAACCTGAAAGTAAAGTTGATCAATTTTTCCGTGGCTTAAAACAAAGTCTTCGAAGGGCATTAGCTATAAGAGACTTCAGTTGCTATGAAGAAATTGTGTGTTGTGCTATCAAGGTAGAAATGGAAGTTGGTGTTACATATCCATCTCATGGTTTTGACAAGAAATGAAAGATGGAGTTCAAGGATAAATCTCAGAATAATGGTGAGAAGAAGATGAATTTTTCCTTATGCACAAAGTGTGGAAAGAAGCATGGTGGAGATTGTCTTAAAGGGACTAGAAAATGTTTTAAGTGTGGAAAAGAAGGTCATCGAGCAACTGAGTGTCGAAGTAATGGAAAAATGGTTTCTAATGATGTGAATAAAGCAAACACTGCAGAGAACGCACCACCAACACTTCAATGCTTCAAGTGAAAGGAAATGGGGCATTATGATAATAAATTCCCTAATCCAAGGGTTAGTGATTATCAACATGAGCAACCACTGAAGTCAAAAGACAAAGGGATGTCACATGAGATCACTATTGGCGATGTTGAATATGACAACGATGTGGTGGAATGATTAAGTGTTTATGTAAAGGGATTCCAAAATAATGTTGTATCATAAAGTATTGGAATATTTATGTATTGGTCTAATGTGGTATTCAAAGTGATTGAGATATTTTTGGAAATAAGATGATATGCGAATAATGAAGGGAAAACGAGAAAACGAAATGTTTAACAGTATTCATGAGCTCATGATTGATATAAAGACTAAGTGATATCATGGTTTGAGTATATAGAATTTTGAGGATTTTGGTATGTGGAAAGTGTTAACTTTTAACTGCATTCATGTTTTCACTAAGGTATTCAAGAGAATACATGATTAAGGCCTTTGAATGTTTGGAATTTGACCAACAAGACATATCTTATGATGTATGGGGATCGAAGATGGTATTAAATCTCTGGTAATCGTTTTCACTATATTATGAGAGTGGACTGAAGTATTAAGGATAAACCTAAAGATTATAATGGATTATGTTGGACATAAGTTAGTATTGTTTAAGGATATAAGTTTTCTCGATATTATTGATGGGATGTTCTAGTAATATAGTTTTAGAAAAAGGACAACCTACAGGACGGGCGACAGCCCATCGCGTCGGACAAGGATGTGGGAATCGAACCCACAACCGAAGTGCGACTGGCCTTTATCGCCTACCACTGGCCTACAGGAAGTCCCTATTTATTAGAAACTAGTTTTATTATATTAAGAAGTATGATATATGAAGTATAAAGTCCATTTTAGGAACCATATTTGATTAATCTCACTATAGATCGACTTATGTATATAATTTTTGCTAACCTTTTGTTTGAGACAGACGGAATGACCCTTCATTCTATCACATGATCCGCTAACACTTCACGAATAACAAATTCAACTTCATTTATTTAAGAGATGAAGTGGAAATTGTTAAAGGCACGAACAATAGTGAGATTGTACCAAAATAAAGTAATTATTTATTCTAATTCAAATTCTTTAACTTTAGGGAAACGATCTTGAAAACCAAAAATGTTGTCCTAGAGATCTTATATCTGATGAATCAGATGGTACCTTAGATCGTCACAAATTTATGGCTTTGCGATTGCTGGCTTTTCCAGAGCCATGTTCTCTACCACTCTCCATCAGAACATGATGGTTAGATTTCTCTTCCATATCCATATTTTCACCTATGTGGAAACCCAATGATTAGTTTATTTGGGTAACCGTTAGGTTTCATACTTTTGTTTTTAAAGATTGGTTTTGATATTCCTTTTTACGATGTGGGTTTCTATTAAAGAAACTTTCTAATAGTAAACCATTTACATCCCCGATGAATTTCGAGGGCGAAATTCATTTTAAGGGGGGTAGAATGTAACAGCTCGAGATTTTATGAAAAATATTCTTTTTAATTATATTAATGTCTTGTGTTGTACGCTACACCAAAAGGAGCTTTCACAACACGCATCCTTGACTTGCCTTGCATTACACGCAATCGCGACCTTCCTCGATAGCGTGTGTAGTACGCAATACCGAGTTTCACTAAACAACGATATGCTATTAAAATATTATTATAACTAGCTGTTATGAATAGTAATAAACACTTTTTAAAATTTTAGAAACGTTATCTCTCAAAATGGACTTCATTTTTCGATTAGAAGTATCGAATTTAGCCTAAGGTGAAATTTTGGTACTTTCGGATAACTTTCATATTCTGATTAATAGTGAAAATTACTAAATTATAATTAAAAACAACTTTTTTTAATCAAAATAATTAATAGTGATAAATTATTAATTTGAGTGGTTTTAAAGTATATTTAGAATATATTTTTACAATTTAATACAATGTTGGTCATTGGATGTAATTTCACATTTAAACCAGACATAAACAAGTGTCAATCTTTTGATAGATATTGTTTCTTAAAAACACGCTATTTGTTTTAACAACGGGATTTAATAATAAAATTAACTAATGAAACTTCTATGTTATGAATTTGGTAAAATAGACTTCATTTTTGAATTCGGAATATGAAATATAGCTTAGGATGAAATTTTGGCATTGTTTTGAAAAACATCAATTTTTGTGAATAGTGAAACTACTAAGTGGTAGTTAAAAAACTGATTTTTTCATAAAACTTAATTTTACCGCTTCTGTGAATGGAATTTCAAAAATCTGAGAGACACGGTTGATTTCAGTAAGTAAAATGTGGTTCAATGAGATGAAAATAATTTTTGGTGAATAGTAACTTTTTACTTTTATTTACCACAGTTAAAAGTAAATAGGGTAATTAAGGGTAGAAATGATATTATTATTACCCTAACACATGTCCTAATTCTATTGTACAAGTGTAATTCGAACAAAAGCAAACTCAGGAATAAAATATGACCATTTAGGCCCACTTGGATTAGATTAGGACATTTATTATTAATTTATTTAAAGAAGGGTTAAAAGAGTTAAAATCAAAGTTTATTTACTAAAACATTTTTAATATCGGGTTATAAATAAGATAAATTCGATTGTAAATATTCATTATAAAGATAAAAAGCTTTCTTACATAATGGTATTTTATTTGTAATTTTTAGACATCAAATAATTTAATTTATTTATGACACAAAGATGATGCAGTAATTATCTTATTAATGAAATATTGACATAATTGATGTTATAAATACCAAAATAAATGTAATTTAAGACTTTTTATGACTTACACTAATTTTATAGGTTACTATGACATGTTATTGTGGATTTAAGTAACTTGTTTTGAGCCTATCATTCTGTTATGAATTTCATAAAAATCATGTACCAAATTGTGTCAAAATTGACATAAATTAGTTTTTAAAACAAATATTATATTATTTATTGTTATATTATTCCTAAAAACATAAGGTTTGGCCAAATGACTTAGATAAGATTATATATATTAATAATAAACAACTTGGGGTTCTTTTGGCATGTTATAGTAATTTTATTAACCATATAGTGTAAGAAAACAAAAAGTCACGGTAAAAGTTAAATTATTTAACTTAGAGTTAAATCTAATTAATAAGGTTAAAATAATAACCTAAACTTGTCCAAATACTATTTTTTGATAGGATTTTGACCCATCCCCACATTATCCTCGAAATAAATCAATTTGGAGCTATTTAAAACCGAACTTGACTTTACAATAAAATAATATTTTTAGTTATTCCAAAGGTGCCCCTCTCCTCCCTTATAAAAGGACACCTCCTCCCTCTCTTCCTCACACAACTTTGAGCCTTCAAGCTCGGCCATCCCCTGCCCAATTCTCTTCTCCACTTCCCTAGCAACATCCTAGAGGTTCTGGTCTTCCTCAAAGACCAATGTTAGTGCCCTAAGAGGAGGTCTCAAAGAGGCGCTTCAAAGAGGAGGTAATTTCTGTTACCGATTCTTTAACCTTTATTTCTTCTTCCACTTCTTCTTCTTAGGTTGTTTCCTTATGAAGTAATAACATCAATATCACTAATATACTGATATGTTATTATAAGTATGAAACAATCCTATTTCACCATCTATCCATCCTACGGAAAACGAAATCACCGCGCGTGCGTACGTACGGAATACCGTCTCCACGCCGTGGTGAAATCTATTTTCCACCACCACCTTACTTGGATGGGTATAATGGTGTAAATAATAAGTATATATGATTATTTTAAAGTGATATTGATTCTGAAATAGTATACATACACTCCAATACAGTCCCACGATCATGAGAACGACATCATTGCTCGTGCGTACGTACGGGCTACCGTCTCCACGACGCGATGAGATACATTCTCCACTTTAACCATTCATGAATGATTATAAGGTATATATAATAAGTAATCATGAAATATATGACATAATAATTATACTGGATTTATGTGTATATATATGTATGTCATCTACTTAATTCCATTCAACTCAATAAGGAAACGAAAACATCGTTCATGCGTACGTACGGCCTACCGTCTCCATAAATGGTGTATTTCTTTCCATTTACTGATTTATTTTATATATGTATATTCTGAATATATATTATAAATCATGTTTTATATTCTGGAATTAAGTAATCATGATCTAAGTAAAGATACGAATAATTACAAGTCAAAACACGGACGACAAATGAAACAATTTTACCCAAAACGTTCTTTAACATGGAATTTACAAAAGAATGGGTAATATAAAGTCATAAGTGAACCATATATGATATCATAACGATGAATATGATTCTGTAATAATTTAATGACATTATTTAAATCATTATACAGGAGGTTCGGATACGTACAAAGCATATCGGACATAAGGTAAGGGAAAATATCACAATCTAATTTTTATCCGAGATTGTTTATACATTGGTATTTACTAGGGTGTATTTTATCATCCACATCCATGTTTCCTCAATTTGTAATATTTGTATCCTTATAAAATATTTTATAACCAATTTTACCCTTCTGTATGTTTTTTGTAAATGATATGAAAGAAATCTTTTGTCGTTTTTCGTACGAGGTACTTTTTGACTTTTCCGACAAAAGTACGAAGAATGTTTTTTATCTTATATGGCAAGAAATGGATTTTTAAAACATTATTTACAAGAAGCATCCTTTACAAGTTTTCATGTTTATTTTTAATCAAACTTCTTTTAGATTAAAGTTGTATGGCATGTTAAGAATGGAAAAATGTTTTTGAAGAATAAAGGATATTTTCCTCAAGAATAGAGTTCAAGTGTTTTATCAAAATTATTTTACATTTTAAGATAATAAAGGGTTATGTTTCTATCCCTATTATTACATTGATTTTATTATGTTGTGATGGAAATAATTATGAATTCCTTTATCATATATGAATTGTTTTATGATGTTATGATGTTTAAGATTCCCATTTTTATTACATGGGTTATGCAATGATGTATGGTTTATGATTTTGTGGCACAAATAAGAATGGTATCATTATGAGATGGGTGGGACCTATATCTCCCTCCAATGCATTGGGTAAAGATTTTATATCTCATGAGATAGACATGGCTGGAATGGTAGGTTATACCGGTTCAGTGAAACAGGACTAAAACGAGGGTGACTCGGTTCAGAAAGGGACTTTGTCCACTAAGATAGTCTTGGCAATGAGTCTTGAATAACAAGAAATGATTCTCTATGATTATGTGTGTATGCCACAAAGTATCATGTTTTATGTTATGATTATTGGGATTTCATTTCACTACTATGATTTATCCCATGTTATGAAATTATGCTCTCTTTTGCAGGTTAAGATTTCCAAAATGTTATGTTCTTATGAATATGATGTGATTGATATTTATTTTGTTTACCCTTACTGAGCATTTGAGCTCACCCTTTTATGTTTTCTTTTCCCCAGGCTATAAAGAAAGGTTTTAGGTTAAAAAAAAGTAAGATCTTTATGGGAGATGTTGAAGATCTTTCACCACGATTAGAAGATTATATTCCATGTTTCCAAAGACACTAAAATATTACGATCCTTGTGTGTGTGTTTTTGTAATGTACTAAGTATTCAATGTTTCCATGTTATGCTTACACATTTATTTTATTTACCCTTATTGATCATCTAAGCCAACCCCATACTTATGTTTCCTTTCCCCAGGTTATAAATAATTGTTTTAGGCAGAAGTAATAATGGGGGAGATATTTACGAGAGATATTTAATATTTTCACCAAGATAGATGATTTTTTTTCATGTCTCCATAGATACTAAACTATTACAGTACTCAGGAATTATTTTGAATTGTGATATGTATTCATCTAAAGTGATGTAATATCCATGCATGCTAATCATGGGTCACTATAGTTGGTATCAAAGGAATGATTAGGTCAACCATTGATGACTATAATGGGAAAACTTTAATGAGATCCCGAGGTATATATCTAAGGATATGTATAGGGGTGTCTTTAAGAATATGTATAAGGATGAGTTAGGTAAAGGAAAATGTCCTGGAATTTTTGCAACAGAAAGAGTCAGTGGTTTCTTAGAAATAAATCCTTGTATGGATACTACAAGTAGATGTTGCTCTAAAATAGATATACCAAGGGGTAAAATATGTAACCAGATTTTCCAGACCTGACCTAGGGTAATCTGGTACACAACAACGAGCCTTGCTGCAAACCTAATATGACACTCTCAGGGGATATGCTGTGGGAATTAAAAAATTCCTCATGAACCATCATGAAGGATTTAAATAGAATTTGGCATTGAATAAACTAGTATAAACCTATGTTGTCATGGATTAAGGATGCTTTCATACTAGAGACATCCTATAAGTTACTTTTCAGGATTATGTGGTTCCTCATTATGATTACTATCTCTTACTCAATGGTTTTTGATTTAGCACGTGGTTGTACTTTTAAGGAACAACAATAATGGTGATTGTGATGGACAATGCAATGAATTCACTCCTATTGATCAGAATTTAAGGGGGATGGAATACAAAAACTCATTTTTAAACTCTCACAATATTCTCAATCTATGAATCATGATGAGTTTCCAAACAAGAAAAACAGTGAACAATGTTATTTTCAGTCCTTCACGAGGCATCATCCCCCTTCTTTAAAAAGGACACTTGATCCACTTGTTGATGAATGTTTTATCATTACCACAAAAAAGATACTCTATTATTAAGTGTTTGGATCATGAGAATGTCATTCTGGCTATTTATTTGTTATAAAGTGAAACATGCCAGTGGTGGAATCTAATAAAGAATATAAGGAAGAAATATAAAATTGAATCCAAAGATTGGGAAGAGTTAAAGAACATATTATTCAATATGTACATTCCTTAGGTTATTTTAACGAATATAGAAAATTAGTTCCTTGAGATGAAGAAAAATGATGATGAATCTATTGGTTCCTATGACGAAAATTTCAAAAGTCATGTGAGGTACACTTCTGGTATAATCATCCAAATCAGAAGTAATGTTGATAGGTTTGTCAGTGGATTAAGACTAATTCAAAAAATAGCATTGTCTATAAGAGAAATTAGTAGCTATGAAGAGATTGTACATTGTGAAATAAATGTTGAAATAGAGGTTGGAGTTACTTATCAATTTCATGGTTTTAATAAGAAGATGAAGATGGAGTTGAATGGGGAATCTAAAAACCATGTAGGGATGAAAATTTTTCAATCTCATACATGCAACACTATGGGAAAGAGAACATACAAGAGTTTCTAAAAGGTACAAGAAGGTGTTTCTAGTGTGTAAATTATGGAAAATGTGAAAAATAATGTAGAAGTGATGATAAGAGGAAACTCTATGAAATATGTGGAGAGAAATCTCAATATAATGAACCACACCAACATAATTATTTCAAATGCATAGAGATTGGGAATTATGTGAATCAATTCCCTAATACAAGTGCTAATATGGATTATACGACACAATATCCTTTGAGTATAAAGGGAAATATTAAATCTTATGAAATCACAATGGTTGAAGTGAATAATGAAAATTAGGAGAGATCTTATTCTTTCCCCGTCGTTGTTAGAAATTTTATTTTTGATTTTGTAAGAATAGTCCCTGTTATAATCTTTTTTCCCATCATTTAATGATGTTTCAGGTGACTATATACCTCTACATGGATCTCGAATAATAAAATTTCATTTAATGTTCTATCAGTGCAAGGATAAACCGAATTATTCAAAAAAATAATTTTGTTATAAGATAGGAGCATATTTATCAAAGGAAGGATGAATTATATTTTGGAAGGATTATAATGTTTCCCATTTATAGAATGTTTAAACCAATATTCAAATTTTTTTTTTTGAGATTACTGTGTTTTCTCACCACAAGAGGACTGATGAATATTGGATAATCTATTTGCGTTGATGATAACGAATGGAATGGCATATCATGGATCTCATGATATATTATTACATTAGGAATGAAAAATTATCCTAACTTTTTAGAGAAAGCGGGGAAGTGGATCAATGAACAACAATGAGTGGCGTTGTCCAAAAATCATGAAAGAATATGTTTTCATGAAAATTCCTCATATTTCAGGATAATATCAATAAATAAAATTTCAACCTAGTAGTATTATTTCTAATGGATTAGATTGTCATTTAGGTCATCACAGTTTTAGTTCATTCTAATTGTTAACATTATATTGAACTTCTTCTCTATCGCTGTCGATAAAAATGTGATGGTGAGATTTTTATTCTATGTCCTTGTTTTCAATTCCCACCTATGTTATCCTCTGTGGGAATCACGTTATGAGTTACATTGGTATCCAATATGGTTCCTACATTCACCATTTAATGGATGATTTAAAATCTATTTTTACAATGTGGGTTTCTATGAATGAAGATTTCAAGTATTAATCCCTTGACAACCTAGATTAATTTCAAGGGAGAAAGTCATTTTAGGGGGAGGGGGTAGAATGTCACACAATGAGATTTTTAATTATTTTTTCCAATTAATTTATCTTTTTGGTATTTTTCATTTCACGTAACAGTAAAAATAGTTATATATATATATATAATCACTAATTCCAACATTCATATCACATGGAACATAATTGGAATACATCGCATGACACCAATTAAATTTAAAATATAGGCAACATCGAATCAGTGAACATTACATGAAACCATAACATGACATATGTTACATGTTATACCGACTATACGTATGTTACAAGCATCACTGATGTTTCTTGGAAACATCATTTTATAGTTATAATTATTTAAATGAGATAATTATATCATATCCATTTAACATAGTAATATGAATAGCAATAACTACTTTTGAAAAATATAATAATGGGTTTATTGAAATAAAACAATATTGATATTGAATGGTATAATTTTTGGTAAGGATCTTATATGATTAAAAATATTATTTTCTCAAATAAACTACATTTCATGTCATTCAATGGGAAATAATAATATTAATTTTACAGAAATAATGAAAATTAATGTGTTAAAAAACATCATTTTGGAATTTAGAGTGACTGAATTAACTTAGAGTGATTTTTTGAGTATTTTCTGAGAAAATTCATTATTTGATGATTAGTGAAAATATTGCTTTTAAGTTATAATTTCCTTTTGATTTAAATAATTATTAATAATATATTATATTTTAAATTTATTTTAAGGTATAATTAGATAAATTAAAAATCTATTATTACAATTTTGGTCATTATAATAAATTTCACTATTAAATTGAATATAAAAATTTAATAAACATCTGATCTTTTTTCTACTTAAAAAACTGGTAATTCAATCCCATCTACAGGATTAGAATTAATATTAATTTTGCCTCTTCTATAAATTAAATCTATAAAAACTGACATAAAAAATTGTAATTAATATATTATTTAGAGTCTAATTAGATTATATTTTTTCTGACCAAAATGAATAGTAAAAGTGATTAAAATTAATCACATCGATTAAGTTCAAATTATTCTTAATTAGGGACTAAAAGACAATATTAGGGGTCTAAATGACCTAGAAACCTGTCCAATAGAAATTTTTGGACATATTTTGACCCTAACTTGCTTAAAATAATACTTTTATCCACGTGACATGTGAAATCCAAGTATAGAATTCCGTTTCAGAAATATTATAAGAGTGAAACTCCTTCCACACTATGAAAAGGCATCCCCTCCTCTACCTTCCTCACACATTTCACAAAAATTAGATCATCAAAATTATTCTCCAAAAATCTCCATACATCATTCCTTTAATCTTGGAAGTCAACCCTTGAGAAAAAATCTTTCCAAGGAATCCTTTTTCCAAAAACCAAAAGGAGTTACCCAATTAAGAGGTAATGACTTCTCTCAGGATACCTAGATTCATTTCCATTATCCAACCACTACAATATATTTATTCTATTCATATATAAAAACACCAGTTAAATCAATATTCTATGATTATTTTATGTAAATATTTTGAAAAAATATACACACAGCTCCATGTAATGGGTAATTAACATACTATTTATCTGTATGATGAACTAATACCTCATGAAATGATGATTATTCATTTTTTCCTTACCACCTATCATTGTGACCATTATGATGGGAACTATATTTATATAGTGTATATATTATATTTATAACATCTTTATTCTTCTTTAGTTTTTATTTAGAACATAACCTTACCATTTCCATCTTATTTACATATAGTAATTTTATTTGAGGAAGTGTGGACTACCGACCTCTCAAAGTGATATTATTCATTCATACACTACATGGATTGTATTGAGGATGGTTTTAGTGAATATATATGATATCATAAAGATACTATAATAATTATATATATACACACATATATATATTTCTTTTACATTCATTATTTCAACATGAAAATTAAACAAAAATAACATTCATGCGTACGTACTACATACCATCCCCATGAATGATATATTTGATTCCATAGCTATCTATTTTATAGATTGTTATATTACACATATACTGAATAAAAATTATCTTTATATCATATTTTACATTCTGGAATCTTGATATAAGTACAAGGACCTAGGATATGAAAAATTTAGAAACATTCTATGAATAAAGAGAATATTACCCGAAGTGAAACCATAACATATAATTGATAACAATCTGGTAATATAAGGTCATAATCAAACCATAAATGGTATTATATAAAATAATATGTTTTTATAAAAAATTTATAATAAATTTATAATTTTTATATAGGTGTTTTGAATGTGTATGATTAGAGTCACGACATAAGGTATGATGATATCATCTCACTTTTTATTTCCATGAGACAAATTGTATGTTCACCACTCTTTACTTTTGGGGGGTGTATATACATCCCATTATTGTATAATATAGATCTTATATATGAATTAATTGGTATTCACATATCTATTTCATTATCTTTATTTCATGGAATTAATGTTTCAAAAGTAACCAAATAAGTAAAATAATTGTCTCTTAATTTTCATTCTTTGAGACTCTTGTTTTTTTATGCACCTAAATTCATTTTCATGGTGTATATACATCCATTTTACATTTTAGATAATGAAAATTGTACTTTTCACAATATCTTAAGATTTATTTTAGTTTAACTTTCTTACACGGAGATTAGGATCCCATGTTACCATGTTATAAGAGTGAATTGACACAATATAATCACTTTTCTAGACTGTTTATGTTTAGGTTTCCTTAGATGAAATCATATGATCCATATCATGTGAAATTTCATGAAAATTATTATCCTATGTTTATTCATGATATATTCATATATTGGCACCATTTTTCAAATATATTTTACATATTCTAGTTATGAATGTGTTTTTAAGGAAGCTATACTTTACCCTCCATTTGGACAAAAATCTATGTTCTGTAAAAATCCATGTTTTATAGAAATGGTTTACAAGAGTATTATAATAAACTCATATGATCATTTAAATAATATTTCCCCCTTTTTATCTTTTACCAATTTTTTGAAAGTAATAGTATAGTCTCTTTTGGTAGGAGGAATTTTTATAATGTTTTTACAGGGGAAAATGAATGTTCTTCCTACCTCGTACGACATGTACAGATTTACCCTCTATGTATTATTTAATGATTTAATTTCATGTTTATGAGGATAATTTTTAACATAATTCTTCTGAAACACATTTCTAAGGAAATTATTTTTAAATTTATTTATGCTTCTTCAATATGATTTTACGAAAAATGATTTTCAAAAGGCTTTATGTTTTAAAGAGACATCGTCATAGAATAAAGGATATATTCCTCAAGAAATGTTTTCAAAATATGATTCCATGTTATTTTCTATCTATGATTAAATCTTTTGATGTTAAACATTCCCTTCAAGGAAATGACCCAATGGTTTCATTCATATTATTTTTTGATTGGATTATGTTTTGATGCAATTATTCTTAAGACACTCATTTCACTTACACATATTTTATGCTTTTGAATCCTTCTTATTTTGTTAGGATATGCTTTAAGGAAGTAATTATGAATCCTATCTATTTTCATATGTTATGTTGTGATGAAATGTTAATGATATCGAATTCATCTCAATAGTTATGATTTGATTTTTATAAAACCAATATCTTTTTATGGGTCATGATATAATCAATGTTTTATAATCGTGTGGAAAATGTATGAATGATTTTATTATGAGATGGTTGGGACCCATATCTACCTCCAATACATTGTTTAATGATGGATGAATCATAAATATAAATGTTATGAATGAACCTGATTACATGTTCACAATATTATGAATGAACGTTATTAAATGTTAAAAATGTTATGGATGGACCTAGATGCATGTCAATATATTTATGTATGAACCTGACTACATGTTCATAATGTTATGGTCGGTCCTAGTTTCATGTCCATAAGTTTATGCATGCTCCTAAATACATGTTCACGATGTTATGCATGATCATGATTAAATGTTCACAAAGTTATTCTTGGGCATGGTTTCATGTCCATAATTTTATGAGTGAATTTGATTACACATTCAATGTTTTATTCATGGACCTGGTTTCATGTCCAAAAGTTGATTCGGGGGCATGATTTCATGAATTATCATACTGATTGGAACTTTTTCAACTTATTCATTTTCACAATGTTATATGAAAATGTGCATGCCACAAATTCCATTTCTTATTCCTGTGTTATGCTTTCATGAGTTATGATATTAATCCTCTTATCATATATGTATTATGAACTACCAATATTTATTATGATCCATAATATATTGGGTATCATCTTAAAATATTATTCTCATGTTCCATACCCATTTATTCACATTATGAATACACATTTCCTTTATTTACCCTTATTGAACATTAGATATCAACCCTTTCTTTAGATTCATTTCCCAAGGTTATAATGAATGTTTTTAGGTAGAATTACTAAAGGTGTAGATATTTATGGTAATGTAGATTTTATTTCACCAGAATAGAATTTTTTTGAATGTTTCCAATGACAATAAACTATTTTGTTCCTTGGGTATGTAATATGCAATGTACTGAATATTTATCTAAAATGGTGTAATATCACTTCATGTTACGCTTGGGTAACTATACCACCTATTTATATTAAGTTCTATATATACTACCTATGAATTTATTTTATGATTATTCTCCTTAAAATTATGGTGATTTACATATCCATTATAGGATCCCACTTTCATGTTTTTATAGGTCAAAAGTTACCAAGGTGGAATGGAATTTCTATCACAATTTTCAATATTTGATACATATGTCATGTTATTCACAAATATTAAATTATGAGGTGTATATATGTCCCATTTTTCTTTTAATATCATGAATTTTTTTATCATGATTTTATATATTTCATTTAATGTTATTCTTTCTTTGGTATTATCATTCAAACTTACCAAATTGATATGGGTATTACGATCGGATCTCATCATTTAACGATATTGTTTATGTTTTTTCTTATGATGATAATATATTATTATACATTTATTAGAAATTATAATGAAATTTATTCTCCATTGGTTGTTTAGGAAATACTCAAATAATAGTACCATTTTAACCCTTTGGTATTAAAATATTTAAGAACATGTTTTTATGAAAATAACTCATTATTTCCCTTTTGACAGCAATAAATTTTCATAAAAAATCCTTGTATTCTAAAAATATTTCAAAAATCATTATAACCTTTTTGAAATGATTTAATATATTCATTTTTCCATTTTTTTTATTATACATTTTTTGAAAGGAATCACATGTCTTTTTCAAAATAATACCTATTTGGATTTTACAATAAATGTGAATAGATACATTGTTTTTAGAACACATGACATGAAAATTATATTTCCCAATAACGACTATTGAATGATTTAATTTTTCCATTAAATATTTTAATGGATCATTTCAATGAAAATTATATATGCAATAATTGGGAAATAATTTTATTTTAAAAATATTTTCATAGAAAATGATCTTGAAATTATTTTTTCCAAAATAGAAATGTTATGTTACTCAAGAAATGTTTTTATGTTATCTTTAAAAGTGATTTTTAGGTTAATATTACATATGTTGATGTAAATAATGCCTTAATGGGGATATGCTCCATGTATTTCATTACTATTATCTCTATAAATGGTAATTTTTCTAAAGAAACTATGTTTATGAAACCCGTTTCTTTTCCATAGATTATACCAAGAATAAATGATTATGAAACATACTTCCTCTTCCATTGGTTATGATATGATGAAATTCTAATAATATTATAAATCCTATATCTTTTCCATTGAAATTATATAGTAAAATTATTATGAACCCCTTCTTTTTTCATGGGTTTTGATACGATGATTTTTATGGTCACGTGGAATAAATATGATAGATTTAAAATATGTGACTGGTGGGACCTATAACTATGTCCAATGCATTGGGTAAATATTAATGTTTTATGATCTAAAATCGTTTACAAGAGGTTAATAATATATAGAAACAACCTAGTAAATGGGAAATTATCCCCATCTAGAAACAAAACGAAACACATGAGGTTATCTGATGCTCGAAATAATATGGTGCATGGGAGATTATCTCGAGACCAAAAACAAGAGGACTCACATGAGGTTATCCCAAAAATGAAATAAGATGGTATATGGGATATTGTTCCAAACATGAGACAAAGTGTACATATGTGGTTGGAACAAGCTAGAATTTGGTACATGTGGGGATTCCCATTAATGAATTGTTATGAATGTATTGGTCAGTAAACCTGACATAAGGTTATCAATGGCAATGGGATTTCAAAAAAATCTATCTCTCATTCCATTGTTTGGTACATGTGGATAAATTTTTTTGATTCCTTTATAATATAATTATTACAAACTACCTTGATTTATGGAATGTCTCAAGATTTTAATCATTGATATGCAGGAGATGGTATTCAATTTTTACGCTCGTATTCTCATTCCCTTATAATCATGTGATGCTTATGTGAACATTATAGCCTCATCTCTATGTATACCCATATTCATCACCTGAGATCATACTTTATTATGTCTTCTTCCCCTAGGATTTCAAGAAGTTCTTTATAAATTATATTTTAGGATAGGAATGATGATATAACGGTGTTCTCAATGAAAAATAAATGTTTTATTTTATATATTCGAATGTTAAATAGATTCAAGTATGTATCTAATTTACCAAGACTACTAAAATATTTGTTATTTTCGTCTGTAAATTATTGTATATAGAACTAATGTAATAATGTAACAAAATACTTTGGGATACATTATATTGGAGCAATATAGTTGGTATTAGAGGTTTGTTTAGTGGAATCCATGGGAACTATATTTAGAAAAGAATATATTAGGGAACATAATCATATGAATAAATTTTAGTAAAAGATATGATTAACATCCTAATATTTTATTAAGGAATATTTGTTTCCTAGAAATTCAGCCTTGTATGGATTCTACATGTGGAAATTGTTCTGGAACAGAAGTTTCTAGGGTTAATAACTCTAAAAAGGGCATATCAAGATTGACTCAAGAATTACCTAGTACATGAGATGTGGCATTAATACACAACTGGTTTGAAACCCTCAATGGATATGATTTGGTTAATTCAAATTTTCCTTCATAAAAATTGTTAATGATTTGAATATATTATGATCATTGATAACCTATGATAAATAGAATTTTTCATATATTTATAAAAAGTTTTCTTAACTTAGGAATACTATAAATTATTTTTCATGATAATATGATATTACAAACTGATTAGTATCTTTCAAACTCTGATTTTTTATTTTAGTCAATGGATGAAACTAGAAGGAATATTGTTAATGATGAAAGTGATGGATAATGAAATTATTTTCAAACTAAATAACCACATTTTATGGTGTCAGAGGTACAGAAAGCCATTACTATGCTCACGTGATATTCTCATGCCTTGAATCATGAAAAACATCCAAATGATCAAATAAAAGAGATATATTTTATTGAATCCTTCATGAGACATTGTCCATATTTTTTATAGTAATTACTCATCCACTAGTTTCATAAAAATTTATTTGTTCCATTGAAATGATATTTACAATTCTACATTTTTTGGATCATGAAATTTATATTTGTATGTTTATCATTTGGAAGGATAAGAAGACCAATAGTGGTATCTTGTTATGAAAATTAGGCAATGAGAATAAATTGACTCAATGGAGTGGGATGAGATAAGATAACATTTTTTATTAGTATTTTAAAATTATTCATCTTGAAAAAATAATGTAAGAATTCATCCAACATATGTAGACGGATGATGAAACTGTTGGTACCTATGAGAAATTTTTTAAAAGTCTTGAAATGTACTCTTATTCTATTAAAATATAACCTAAATGTATGTTTTATTTATTATATAGTTGATTAAAACTGATCCAATGATTGGTGATAATTGTAAAGGACCTTTGAACCTATGAATAAATAATTCAAAGACTGATCAATGTTGAAATAAAAGATGGAAATATTTATTGTTTTGATGATTATCAAATCAATATTAATCAAAACATAAATTCTAAAATCCATGTATAGAAGAAATATGATGGGTGATTACTATAAAGGACAATTTGGTTTTTTGAGGCTTAGGGTTTTTTGGGGAAGAGGGTTCAGAAATTTTTTGGGCTGGGGGATCAGGGTTTTTTGGGGCTAAAGTGTGATGGATTTTTAGGAGTTATGTTTTTTGGGGTTTTTATCCCTTAGGTTTTATGGTTTTTTGTGGATATAACTATTAGTTTTAATGGTGCAAAGGGTTTATGGTTTGTTGGGGATGAGGGTCCAGTTTTATTTAGGCTATGGGTTCATGGTTTTTTAGAGCAGAGGGTTCATGGATTTTTAGGGGTGAGAGTTAAGAGTATTTTTAGGGCTAATGGTTATTTTGTTTCTAGGGTGGAGGGTTTTGGGAGGCATGGGTTCATGGATCATTATTTTTTAGTGATAAGGGTTTCAGGGTTTTTTGGTTCTTAGGGTTTATGGGTTTTGGGGTCTGATTGTTCAGGTTTTTTGTGGATGATTGTTTTGTTTTTTTCAGGGCAGATGAATCAAGGTTTTTTAGTTTTGAGGTTGAGGGTCTTTTATGGATTAGGGTTTATGGTTTTTGTGGATTATGGTTCAATAGTTTTAGGGGATTGTGCTTCTTGGTTCTGTTTTTTTCTATGATATTAGCGATTTTTTTGGTTGAGGGTTGAGTATTTTTAGTGTGTTGATGGTTGATGATTTTTAAGGGATGACGGTTGAGGGATTTTTTAGATATAGGTTTTATGTTTTTTTGGGATTAAGGTTATTGGGTTTTCTTGTGGATGAGGGTTTTTTTTGGGTTCAAGGATTAAATTTATTTTCGGGATGAGGTTTTAGGGTTTTTTTGGATGATGGTATTCGGTATTTTATGGTCAATGATTTATGGATTTTGGGGGTGGAATTTTTAGTGTTTTTAGGGAAGAGGGTTTTGTATTTTTTGTGTATGAGGGTTTATTGTTTTTCTGGGGATTAGGAAACAGGCTGTTTTGGGGCCAAGGATTTTGAATTTTTTTGTGGATGAGGGTTTATGGTTTTTTAGGATGAGGGTTCAATGTTTATTATAGTGGAGGTTTAAGGTTTTTTTGGGGATGAGAGTTTTGGTTTTTTTGGGGTTGAGTTTCAATGGTTTTTTCTAGATGATGGTTTTTTTGGATAAGGGATCAATGTGTTTTTAGGGATGAGGGTCATGGGTCTTTTATGTCTATGGGTTTCAGGTTTTTGGGGTTAAGGGTTCATGGTTTATTAGGGAAGGGGTATTGGGATTTTTTGGGATATGGGTTTTCATTTATATAGGGCATTGTTTTTTGGGTTTTTCTAGGGATTATGGTTCTTGTGTTTTTCGGGCTTAGGGTTGATGGTTTTTTGGGTCTTAGGGTTAATGGTTTTTGGGAATGAGGGTTCGTGGTTTCTTTTTTGGATGACGATTAAAGTTTTTTGGTGAAGAGGGGTTGGAGTTTTTTTAGGGATGAGGGTTTAGAGTTTTTTAGGGGGAGGGATCAGTGTTTTTTTTGGGATATGAGTCTAGGGGTATATTTTTTTCTAATGGTTAATAGTTTTATTTGTGATGGTTTATGATTTATGGGGGCTAATAGTTCATAATTTTTCAGTGTTGATTGTTCATGGTTTTTTTGGGGATGTGGTTTAAGGATTATTTAGGGATGAAGGTTTTGTTTATTTTTTATATGAGTCTTTTCATGTTTTTTGTTTGAGGGTTTAGGTTTATTTAGGTTTGAGGGTTTTGGAATTTTTAGGGATAAGTGTTATGTTTTTTTTTGTTCTGGGAGTTTAGGGATTTTTGGGATGAGGGTTGAGGATTTTTTATGGATGATGGTTTAGGGATTTTGGGTGATGAGCGATTAGAGTTTTTATTGTATAATGGTTCATTGGTTTTTTTACAGATGATGGTTGAGAGATTTTTTTGGCTCTCAGTTAATAGTTTTGTGGGGATGAGGTTTAACAGTGTTTTGGTGCTTGGGTTTTATCTTTTTTTGGGCATGAGGGTTCACTATTTTTTTAGGTAGAGAATTCAGGGTTTTTTGGGTCTGATTTTTATGGTTTTATTAGGGATTTGGGTATAGGATTTTTCTAGTTATGTGGGTTTCATGTTTTTTAAGTAATATGTTTTGTGTTTTTTTATTGATGAGGGTTCAGGGTTTTTTGGGTCAGTGGATTCAATGATTTTTGGGGATAAGGGTTCATTTTTTAGTGGATAAGGGTAAAGGGTTTTTTGGGGTGGACACTACTAGGAATCCATGTTTTCCCAATGGTTTTAAACTGTTGGGAAAGGACCTCAAACATTTGGGAAAACATATCCCAATGGTTTTGGAACCGTTGGGCTGTGAGGCATTGAGAAAGCCTTATACCTACGGTTCACCCAGAACCATTGGGAAAGGCTGTTTAGATTTCTTTTATATCAACGGTTCAGCTGTACCGTTGGAAAAATCAGCGCACAGGGGTATGCCAATGGTTTTAGAACCGTTGGCATAAACATATAGGGAATATACCCCAACGGTTTTGAACCGTTGGTAAAAGAATCAGGTTATACCCCAGTGGTTTTGAACCGTTGGGAAATGCAGCAGCAGGGGGTATAACCCAACGGTTTGAACTATTGGGAAATGCAGCAGTAGGGGTATAACCCCACGGTTTTGAACCGTTGGGAAATTCAGCAGCAGAACACAGGTAAAACCCACTGGTTTTGAAACCGTTGGGTTAGACCCCCATTAATTTAAGATGAAATAGCATGCAATCAACTACAGGATGCAATGAAAACTCTGTCAAAAACGGAAAATTTCAAATACACTACAATCACAAAAAACACACACCACTGCAACCTGCAAACATAGAAAACACACCACACCACACATGGAAAACTCACAAAACACACCGCTGCATAGAAAACACATAGAAAACACACCACTGCACACATAGAGTACTCAAAAAAACACTACAACCTGCAACCTGCAAGCACACCAATGCACACACAGAAAACACACCACTGCACACACAAAAAACACACAACTGCACACACCACTCTGTCATTGGAACACTGCAACATGAAAACACAGAAAACACACCACTGCACACATAGAAAACTCAAAAAAACTCACTTCAATCACCTGCAATCACACAAAAAAAAACACATTAAAGACATAGAAATAATCATCTCATTTTTTAATGCTTACTCATATCACTTCCCCTTGTATGGTTCACATAATGATGTGGTAGAGAGACTGATAACAAAAAAAAAGGTTGTCTTGTTGATCAAATAGGGAGGGGGATATATGAACTTCATTTTTATAACTCATATATGAAGAATCCCCTGCCACAATCTCAATCTATCAGATAAGGGTTATTGGTTTTGATTACTCTAGGATAAATTTGATATTTTTTCGTTGAATTTAATCATTCAATATACTATCCTAGAAGGATATTTACACTATGACCATTATAACCCTTTTGTTACCAGAGTATAATGGTGGGGGAATCATATACTATGGGGAAATGACTTCTATAATGTCAATAGATTTAGTTATATTGTTGTATTTATCAAGGTATTGGTTTGTGTTTAAGAGAGTTATATTGGTTAGGCTTTTGCGACACATTGATTCTATGGGGATAGATATTTACTTGATTCATGAGAGATATAACATCCCAAATTTTCAAGGGGATCTGCTATGATGACACCCAACTTGGTGTTTGTCAGTGGTTATGAATCATTAACATCATCTGTTCGGCTCAATTTGGAAATTTTTTATCATATTCTAATAGGATAAGATTACAAGGTAATATTATATCCCCAATCTGTAATGAAAACATTCAGATAATCCTCCATGACAATACAATAGATTACTACATGAATTTTAGTATATACCTTCCATAGATTATTTTTGTATCCATTGAAATTTGAATGATGATCCATAGAGAGAATCATAAAAATTAACCATTTATCACATGGGATCACGGTCCTCATGGTGATACACTTGCTGGTTAGCTATGATATGGACCAAATGACCTTGTTATTTCATACACATGTTGTGTGACAAATTATAACAAGTATAGTGAAATATCTTAAGGAATGACAACAAATTGAGTGAATAGGTGTTGGAAGGACCCTTACTTTAGTGATAATGATGCTATCATATTATAAAATGATATCTAACACTGACATGATAGATAAGGTAGGGGGAATAGGTCCCGAGTGACTAGAACCTTGTACCTATCTGGTGAGCTATGATATGGACCAAATTCCCTTGTTGTTATTTCATACACAAGTTGGGTGAGAAATTCTAACAATTATAGTGATATATAATAGGGAATGACAACACCTTGGGTGATAAGGTTCTAGAAGGAGCCTTACTTGAGTGATAATGAAGTTATCATATTATAACATGATATCTAACCCAACCATTATTGATAAGGTAGTAGTCAATATAATGGCCTCACCTTGATTGATAAGGTCAAGATGAACCCAACCATGAGTGATAATGGATCGTTTGGAATGTGATATTAGACCTACCATGGTTAATATGGTATTATTTTAGAAAATGGATTTACTTTTATTATAATGTATTAACATAAATGTTTGTTGACTGAGAAGGTTGGTATGTGATATATAGTTGTATGAGCCACTACCTTTAGTAGTATGGATGATTATGGGAGTTGAGTGATGAGCTATATTGAGTGAGAAGTATTAGTCTAGGGCATTGATAAGGGTAAAAGTAGTGGATACATATAAATACGTTGGGCTAGAAAAGACTTGGGTGAAGATAATTTACTATTTTGAAAGTGGTAAATTACTACTTGTGTAGAGGTAATAAAGAGGTAATAAAGAGGTAATAAAGAGGTATATGAGGGAAAATATTGATACTTGGCATTTCTTACTTAGTAGTAATTGTAACGCCCCGACCCCAGTTACCCAGAGTTGGTGCATTATTACATAACATTGGCATGATCACAAGAAAGATCAAGTCTCTAAAGACCGATTAGTTTAGTAGCCTTGGAAACACTAGATACAATCATAAGGTTTTATATTACATAAAAAACATCTTGTCTTCATATCCCCTCATACTATCCCTGCAGGTCATTAATAAATTACTTCTTCATAATCCTGTGAAAAATAAAACATTGAAAGGGGTGAGCTCAGATGCTCAGTAAGGATAACATTATAGCAGAAGCTTTCATAGATAAGCATAAACACTTAAGACAATTAATAATTAAATCAAAACCCTTTTAAAATTGAACTTCAGCATAATATGGAAAAGATAAAATGAAATAATGCCATTTATTTATTCACATGGATATTCAACTAGTCGAAAAATCACATTCATTATCAATAAACACTTTCATAATGATGGAATTCATAATTCCAGACTATCATAACAACATAGCCAAGGCCTCGTGGCAAGACAACAAATAAGATTTTGCCAAGGCCTTGTGCCAAGACACTAGTTTGTCTCATGAGACCTACCGATGCATCAAGGAGCTATAGCGGGCTCCACCCATCACTTATTAAGTCCAATACATTCCTCATATGAACATGTTTAAACATAACATAAACATTCGTATTAAAACTAGCATAAGAAATGTCAATACTTTAACGACAAACCATGAATGGTATAAAAATAGCACATCCACAGTCAAAAATAACTCATTCGATACAATATGGAAGATTGTATTGTATCACATTAACCTCAATCAATAATAATGAAGGATGTTGACATATATGAAAATAATCATCAAAACTATTTGAGAGAAATATCCCCCTTTTTCTTGAAATCATTTAAAAGTGACATTATTTGTCAAGAATCCATTTAAAAATAGATTTTTGAATCAAAGTGTCCCATACCACTTTGAAACTTTTAAAAGGAGTTTTAATTTTAAAACATTAATGTCTATATAAATAAATCATTAAAACCATTTTTAAAACATGGACATTAATGAGCACGATTTAGAAGAATAAGTCTTTAAAACATTTAAAAATGGAATTTTAGTTAGAGTTTCTAACAAAAAGAGAGACACTTGAATACAAATAATTGAGGTAATCAAAACATTGTAATATCATGAGAATAAAGGAATTCATGATATACTATGTAAAAGTAAATTATATACACCACATAAAAGTGATTTGGTCTATAACAACAAAGAAGTCTCAATGGAATGTAAATTGAGATGAAATCTCTCATAAAGGTCGTATCCTAAGATTAAGGATAAATCAACGACATAGATATGTGTGAAAAATATAAATACACTAAATATGATTGGATATTCAGTGTAAAACAATCAAATAACATTCACAGATAATCTTGTAAAAACAACACCAATGAATTGGATGTTTAACTCAACAAATGGCGAATGAGTTAAAATTACTCTTATCAAATTCATATCGATGACTTGTGAAATTATCAATGGGGTGATTATGTGTATCAAAAGTATATCCACAGAAACGGGGTGTGGAAATTATGACATAAGAAAATGAATAGTGATTCCACACATAATCTCGGAGTAAAATAATCAATGGAATTTGCGTAAAGCTGAATAAATGGGAATTGAAATTTCAAATTCCATTATCGATTAGGTAACTTATGAAACATACACCCATGAAAGAAGGATAATAAAATGATAATGTAAATGCCCATAAATTAATGTATAATACACAATGAATACAATTATGGGTAGTACACATACCCCACATGCAATAAATAAGTGGTGAACAATGGAATTCTCACGTGATTAAGAGTGAGATAAGAAACCCCTTACATTGTACTTTTTCCTTGGTCAACGGTAGGTTAACCTCCTATATAACGATGAAATAATTGTTATTTAACTATACAGGAATCATATGTATTAATATGATATCATATATGATCTTTTAACATTGATTTGTTAATAATATCTTAGAATTATCGTCATTTCGGGTGTTAATGGGTTCATTTTACTTTATATTATTTATTATGTGAGACATAGTTGTTATTAATGGGATTTATATTATTCATATCCAGAATTATGTCATGTCCTTAAATATTATTTTTAATCATCAAATGAGAATTATACTTGAATGGATACGATGGAGAATGAATCTCATCGCGTTCGTCGAGACGGTAGTCCGTACGTACGCACGAGCGACAATAACATACTTTTGATATTAAAATAATATATAATTGGATGTTATATCATATATACAGAATAATTATCATGTTATATTTATTATTTACATGAGTTACACATCATTATTATACCCATCCAAATAATAATATATTGAATAACAATTACACCACGACGTGGAGATGGTAAGCCGTACGTACGCACGTATGGTGACATGTTATTCAAAGGGTGAATAGAATAATAAATATGGTTCTACCATATTTATAATAACATCACAGCATATATATGATACTGGAGTTTTTATTTTATAATGGTAATAACAATGAAAGAAAAAGTGGAAGAAGAAAGGAACTTGAAAAGGGGTGGCGAAAACATTACCTCTTCTTCGGGTTCTTCCTTTTGATTTGATCAAAAGTGCTCCTTAGGATGGCTTTCTGATTAAACTAAGGATTCTAGGTTGTAGTGAGGGAAGTTGAGAGAGTATTCGGGCAGGGGTTGGCCGATCCAAAAGGCATTGACGGTTTGAAGAAATGAGAAGGAGGTGTGCCCCTCTATAAGAGGGGTGAGGGGCACCTTAGGAAAAGCTAGAAATATTAATTTAAAATAAATTCATATTCGGTTTCTAATAGATCCAAAGATTATTATTTAAAGTTTAAGGTGTGTATGGGTCTAAAACCACTTAACCAATAGAATTTAGACAGGTTTGGTTCATTATATTAACCTTATCTTTAAGTATTAACTCTTAGTTAATTAGTTTCACTTTTACAATGTCTCTTTGTATTTTTATATTATATGGTTAATAAACATACCATATACATACCAGAGACCCCCAAGTGGTCCATTAATGATAAACCTATCACGATATACGTCTCTTGTCCGATCATTATATTTTTAGGAATTTAATATCAATTAATAATATAATAGTTGTTTTAAAAACTCTTTTATGTCAATTTTGACAGTATTCAATAGTTGATTTTTGTGAAACACATAACAGAATGATTACTTCGAACAAAGTTAATTAAATAAATCCTAATATGTCATATAAAGCTATAAAATTATTTTAATTCAATACTAGTCTCTAATTATATTTATTTGGGTATTTATAATATCAATTATTCTAATTTTTTACAATTATGGTAATTACTGCATCACCATTGTGTCATAAATAAATTAAATTATTTAATGTCTAAAAATTATAAATAAAATATCATTATGTAGGAAATATTTTTAGTTTTCTAATAAATATTTATAGTCTAAATTAAAATATATATAACCCTATTTTACAATTGTTTTTCTAAAAGATATATTCTTGTGTCATTTTTGTATTAATTTTAACTTAATTAAAATAAAGTGTCCCTATCACTTACAAGTGGATCCATGGGGTCCCAAAATCAACCCAAAGATGCCCGTGGTCGACCATGTATCAAATAATAGGTTAAGTCACGTTTTAGGGTAATTTAGATTTATTATAATATTATTTTTTAACCCTTGTTTACCAGATTTACCATTTAACCATTGTAAATAAAATATTTATCGGAGTAATTATCCAAAATACCTAAAAATATTAGTTACCTATTTACACTATTTCAACATCCTGATTCCAAATATGGAATCCATTTTTCCAAATTCAAAACACATAAGTGGAATAAATTAATTTAAAATTAATTCCCGTTGTTAAAACAAAAAGGGTGTTTTTAAGAGATAATAACTACCAAAAGATTGGCACTTGTTTATGTCTGGTTTAAATGTGAAATATGTTCAATGACCCACATTGTATTACATGGTAAAAATATATTTTAAATATAATTTAAAATCACTCAAATTCATAATTTATCACTATTAATTATTCTGACTAAAAAAAGTTGGTTTTAATTAAAATTTTGTAATTTTCACTATTCATCAAAATAAAAAAGGTATCCAAAAAGTACCAAAATTTCACCCTAGGATAATTTCAATATTATGAATCCAAAAATGAAGTCTATGTCACCAAATTCAAAACATAAATGTTTCATTTTAAAATTAATTCCCGCTTTCAATACCAAAAGGCGTATTTTTAAGAAATAATAACTATCAAAAGTTTGACACTTGTTTATGTCCAATTTCAAGGTGAAATTACATAAAATGACCATAATTGGATTAAATAGTAAAAAATATAATCTATTTATACTTCCAAACCATTAAAATGTATAATTTAAAAATATAAATTATTTTGATTAAAAAAGTTGTTTTCAGTTAAAATTTAATAATTTTTCACTATTCACCCAAATATGAAAGTTATCAGAAAGACACCAAAACATTATTGATTCTAAATTCTTATGTCCCGATTCTAAAAAAGAATTTATTTTTATCAAATTGAATATATAGAAGTTTCAAATATTGGTTTTAAAAAGGCTGTGTGATTAAAAGGCGGTAAAATTTCATTTTTTTTAAAAATACTTCTTTTATCTGAAAAAATGAATTTGTTTATAAATCATGTCTTAGAAACTCATAATATGGATTAAAATTATAAGGATAATATAATATTTAAAATTTAGTTAATACTATTCATGACCTCTTTTGAACGGCTAGTTTGGTAAGTCGTGGTGTACTGGAACTCAGTGTTGCGTACAACACAAGCTTTTGTATTATTCAAAGAGAAGTGTACCATGGAAGATTGGGGTGTTACATTCACCAATCCTTCAATAAATTTCGTCCTCGCAATTTTAAAAATTGGGCTTTAGAATATAATGTAAAGTCCCACATCCAAAAAAGAGTCAATAAAACTATTACTTTAAAAGAAAGAAAGAGAGGTATAAAGGTCACCCAAGATAACCCATACTAGGATTCTAGGTAGGAAAACATGGATATGGATGATAAACTAAGTGTAAAGTTCTGATGGAGAGGGATAGAAATCATGACCAGGAGAATGTTAACAATAAGAAAACCGCAAACATGGGTTGTGACAGACAATCATTAATCTCCTAGTAGGAAAAGTAAACAGACAACATTCTTTGTTTTAATTTACATTACATAAGGATGAAGAATTCATTTATGATATTGAATAAGAATATAAAGATATATACTTACTTTTTAAGTAGAGTTTCATTTTTTAATAAATTTCCACCACAAATCAACTTTTTTTAAATGATGAGTATTCAAGAAGACTTGGTCACACTGGAAGAGCTAGAATAACCTTCTATAGAATCACATGATCCATGCAGGATGAACTATATATTTACAGTGTCTTTAGAGATTAATCAAAACCAAAATGGTTAGTACAAGATCTAATGATCCCCCAAAAGGATATTCCTTGAGAGAAATAAACACTAATCTTAATTTCTAAAATTAAACCAACAATACCCCAAAGTTAAATAAATACCATTCAATAATCAATTATCCTTAAAATCCTTCAATATAATCCAAACTAATATTGAAACCCAAAACATAGAAGAATTTGATTATGTAGTCTCCCATGATAAATTGTATCACCAAATGACATCAAATACTCTTAAAGTCACAAACTTAAAAGTAATTAACCTCATCACACATTCTCTATTATAGGTTAATCATTTCCCTAAATAACCCAAATCACCATAAATCCATAATAAAAACGTAGATAAAAATCTACCATTACTCCACAAATGAAACCCCATAGTATTCTATTTTCCTTGGGAATATAGTGGTCCCAACAAAGCGAAAATCTTCCAAATAAAATTTATCACTTAATCAACAATCATTTTCCTATACCAAGGGTATTCATTTGATAAGACATAAGAACCCAAATTACCTTATTATTGATCAATAAAATCATTTAACTAAAAATAATTAGTCACACTATCCAGAGACTTCACGTAGTCCAGTGGTAGGTGATAAATCACAATCGCACTTTGGTTGTGTGTTCGATTCCCACAGCTTTGTCCGACGCGATGGGTTGTCACACGGTCTGCGTGTTGTCATTTTTCAAAAACTATATTTTATAATATTACCAAAATGAGATAAATTCCTCAAAATTCCATAACATAATTAAACCACAAATGTTATATCATACCTTCCATTTTCATCACAAATTATAATAACATAAAATTCTCTCAAACCCCAATGATCATATAAAAACAAATGGCTATTTATACCTATATCCACAAGAGAAGAGATAATTCTTCCTCAAATATCATTCTCACATAGAAAACTGCGGGGTTACAAACACATGAGAAAATTATTCCAAAGTAAACCCATCAACAACGAGCACTAATACTTTTTAAACATTTCTCAAACCATTTATTTCTACATAGATTCTTCTTTGACCAAGAAAATATCCTATAGAATAGGGCATTCACTCGGGTAATGGCCAGGTCCCCTACATTTATGGAAAATGACTATAAATGGACTCTTGGGACCATTTTTATCTTCTTCCATAGTACTCTTTATTTTGCTTCGGAAATTCTTCACATTATGTCCTTCCATCCCACATGTAATGAATTTCTTGGTCCTATTGAGACACTTTCCCGGGTGTCTCCTACCACATTTCTTGCATGATAGAAATTGAGGGTTCTTTTCTCCATGGTCTCCACTACTAGAGCTCTTATCATTCATCACCTTTCTCTTCCTTGTTGAGTCTGGGAGTTGGTTAATATATATGTTGTTGGTCATATTTTTGGAAAACTGATTTGGCATAAAGACAATATCTTTTACGCCTATCAACATTCCATTTTTTTGCTCATTTCCACCATCGTTCCCACATTGTACATCATTCTTAAAGTCACTATGACTTCCTTGGAATCTAGCCATTGACTAAAACTAGAAAGCATTGTGTGAGTAACAGTAGTAATAAAATCATTTAGAGATTGACATGTCACCATATTCTCAATTTGAAACACATTAGGATTAACCAAGGTCATTTACTCTCATCTTATATTTATATTACATTAAATCGGTTTGTAAAGAAAATTTAAATTATCCTAAGAATATCCCCCGGGAGTGTCGTAACCAAGAGTGCAGCAAGGCCCGTTGTCGTGCACTAGTTCCTATTTGAGTCTAGCTCAAAGCGGTGTTTTCGGGTTTTACCCCTAGGTACATATGTGCCAGATCCGCCTCTACCTTCTCGTATCCAGACAGGGATATATTTATCGGAAAACTCACAAAATCTCTAAAATACCAAAATTCTAGAAAGTTATTCTATACTAATCCTTAAAGTTCATCTTAGGTATACGTGCTCAAATCAGAGTTTATCTAAATATAGCTTCCAAGGTTTGTACTAAACTTCCTCTGATACCAACTGTAATTCCCCGACCCCAGTTACCCATAATCGGTGCATTATTACCTAACATTGTCATGATCACAAGAAAGATCAAGTCTCGAAAGACCGAATAGTTTAGTAGCCTTGGAAACACTAGATACAATCATAAAGTATTACATTACATAAAAAAAGATCTTGTCTTCATATCCCCTCATACTATCCCTGTAGGTCATTCATAAATTACTTCTTCATAATCCTGGGAAAAATAAAACATTGAAAGGGGTGATCTCAGATTCTCAGTAAGGATAACATTATAGCAGAAGCTTTCATAGATAATCATAAACACTTAAGACAATTTATAATTAAAAAAAATCCTTTTAAACTTTAACTTCAGCATAATATGTAAAAGATAAAATTAAATAATGTCATTTACTTATTCACATGGATATTCTATTAGTCGAAAAAATCACATGAAATATCAATAACCACTTTCATAATGAAGGAATGCATAATGCTAGACTATCATAACCACATAGCCAAGGCCTCGTTCCAAGACTACAAATAAGATTTTTCCAAGGCATTGTGCCAAGACACTAGTTTGTCTCATGAGACCTACTGATGCATCAAGGAGCTATAGCAGGCTCCACCCATCACTTATTATGTCCAATAAATTCCTCATATGAACAGGTTTAAACATAAAATAAGCATTCGTATTAAATCTAGCATACGAAATGTCAATACTTTAACCACAAACCCTGAATGGTATAAAAATAGAACATCCACAGTCAAACATAACTCATTTTAAACAATATGGAAGATTTTATTGTATCACATTAACCTCAATCAAGAATAATGAAGGATGTTGACATAGATGAAAATAATCATCAAAACTATTTGAGAGGAATATCCCCATTTTTCTTGAAATCATTTAAAAGTCACAATATTTGTCAAGAAGCCATTTAAAAATAGATTTTTGAATCAAAGTGTCCCATACCACTTGGAAACTTTTAAAAGGGGTTATAATTTTATATCTTTAATGTCCATATAAATAAATCCTTAAAACCATTTTTATAACATGGACATTAATGAGCATGATTTAGAATAATAATTCTTTAAAACATTTAAAATGGTATTTTAGTTAGAGTTTATAACCAAAAGAGAGACACTTGAATAAAAATAATTGAGGTAATCAAAACATTGTAATATCATGAGAATAAAGGAATTCATGATATACTATGTCAAAGTACATTATATACACCACATAAAAGTGATTTGGTGTATAACAACAAAGAAGTCTCAATGGAATGTAAATTGAGTTGAAATCTCTCATAAAGGTCGTATCCTTAGATTAAGGACAAATTAACGACATAGTTATGTGTGAAAAATATAAATACAATAAATATGATTGGATATTCAGTGTAAAACAATCAAAGAACATTCACACATAATCTTGTAAAAACAACACCAATGAATTGGATGTTTAACTCATAAAATGGAGAATGAGTTAAAATTACTCTTATCAAATTCATATCGATGACTTGAGAAATTATCAATGGAATTATTATGTGTATAAACTAGTGCCGGGTTATTTATCTCAAAGGTATGTGTTCCAATGTGTAATTATAGGGACTATATCATACAAGAGACTCATTTGGGATATATTTTTGGTCAATATTTTATCCTAAAAATCTTTTGGAGAAAGTAATGCATCATTTCTATAGGACAATTATGAAATCCAATGTCTAGGAAATTCTTTCTATATAGAGGAAATGTCCAAGAGAAAAGATTATTTTCAAGCCTATTTTATAAACTCCATTTCCTATTATGTGGTATACATGGGATGATCTGACCATGGATTTCATTATGCGATTACAAGATACTCATGTAGAATTGATTTATAATGATATTTTTAACCTTAATGGAATTCCTCATAGCATTGATTCACACAGAGACACAAATTATATAGCTATTATTGGAGAACAGTAATGGTGATATTGATTGCGAATCGTCGTTTCAGCACTTCCCATCACCCTCAAAAAAATTGGAAAACGAATGTTTACAATTTTAATTGGAGAACTATTATGAGAACATTGGTGAAAAATTTTCTGATAGATTGAGATATATTACTTTTAAAAGTTGAATTTGCACACAGTAGATCTCCAAGTTATAAAACTCAACACTATCCATTTGAAGTTGTTTATGGAATCAATAAAATCCCTCATATAGAGAATTATTATTTACCTCTTAATATTAAGGTGAATATTGAAATATAGAAGAATGAATACTCGATGAGGATTCTTCATGAATATATTCATAATAAAATAGAAAATTCATTGGAATCCAATAAAATTAATGATAATAACAATTTAACGAACTCCATTTTCCAACCTATAGAGAATGTGTGGATTTACCTTCATAAATTAATATTTCAATCCAAAATTAAGGGAATCCTACAACACTGATCTGGGTTCATTCACTATACATCAATATGATTGAAATAATGCATTAATGATTGATTTACCTAATGATTTAGGTGGAGTTTCTCAACTGTTCAACATTCATTGTTTATCACCAAACATTGAAGAATATGATGTCATGGATTTGAGGAAATTTAATCTATAAACCATTAAGAATTTTATGGACCAGATTCAACCCCATGAGAATAATTTTGTGCTTGAAAAGAATTTTTTTACGAATTATTATTCAAATTGGACCATCCAATAGTTTTTTTCATCCAACATATTGGTGGGCTAGATCACAATTATATGGGGCCCAAAATTACACACCCACAAGGAAAATCAATGGAGTTTGTATAATAAAATAAAAAATGAGAGAGAACTTGATGAATGGAATCATTGAAAATTAATCTCAGTAATTTAGACATTGGGGTCATTAATTATCCTGGGAATGTGTCTCTTCTACATCTTATGTGACATTTGATTGAACCCATGAAATATAATTCAATTTTGGTCATTAAAATTACATTATTTATTAAATATATTGAATTGTTTCTCCATTTTATTGGTTATAACTAAATCCTACTAATTTTCAAACATGCTGTTAAACATTATTACTTTAGCCTCGTTTCATTTCTCAGAATTGTGGGTGCATCTCCATTACTAGTGACACGGTCTTTATGTATGGGGAAATTATTGAGGGTGGTGTGGAATTTATGACTTGTAAAATGTAAAAAATTTCAATGTTCCATCTTCACATAAATTTTTCTACTAAGAGGGACACAAAATAGAGATTATTGTTCTTTGGGTATAACACCATAGGTTTTTTTAGGTCATAGGTTTTGTAGATTTAGGTGGCCGAGTGTTTATGTTATTTTGGGGATTACCGTTCAGCTTTTTTGCATAGAGGGTGTAGTGTTTTTTTTGGGGATGTGGGTTTAGGATATTTTGGTGTTGAAGTTTTAGTGTTTTTTGGGTGAGGGTTTATAGTTTTTTAGTGCTGAGGGATTAGGATTTTTTAGGATCAGAGTTTAGGGTATTATTGGCTATAGTTTTATTTTTTTAGGTCATGGTTTGAGGTTTTTTTGGGTTCATGGATTAGTGTTTTTTAGGGATGAAATATTATTGTTTTTTGTGATAGAGGCTTTATGGTCTATTCTCGATGAATGTTTATCTTTTTCTAGGTATGAGGGGCTACTGTTTTTTATGGTGGAGGGTCTAGGTATTTTTTATTTAGGTTCAAGGGTTATTTGGGAATTATGGTATAATTATTTTTGGGGATGAGGGACTAGGGTTTTTTTAGAATTGAGGGTCTAGGGTTTTTTGGGGCTAGTGCCTGCAGTTTTAGGAATTAGGATTTAGGTTTTATGGGGATAAGGGTCTATGGTTTTCTGGGGCCGAGGGTCAGGGTTTGTTTGGGAGGGCTGTATAGTGGTTTTAATGGATTTATCTGGATAAAGGTATAGGTTTTTTTGTGGATATGCTTATAAAGTTTTTTTGGGATGTGGAAAAAGTGTTTTTTGGGTATGAGGACTTGGGTATTTTTTGGCTGTGGAGCTTGGGTTTTTTTGAGACGAGGTTTAGAGGGTTATGGGGATGAGGGTCTTGGGTTTTTTGGGGATGAGGGTTTGGTGTTTTTGTGGATGAGGGGATAGTAATTTTTGGGGTTTTGAGGCTAGTTATTTTAGTGGAAGAGGTTCTATGGTGTTTAATGGCTGAGGGTATAGTTTTTTTTGAGGTATATGGACTAGTGTTTTTTTGGAAGAGAATCTTGTTTTCATTGGGTTTGAGGGTCTAGCCTTTATAGGTTGATGGTCTATGTTTTATTTGTGATGAGTTTCTAGTTTTTTTAGTATTAGGGTCTATGGATTGTTAGGATTTATGATCTAGGGTATTTGGGGTCGAGGGACTATGGTATATTACTACTGAGGGACTGTGGTGTATTGGAGCTAAGTTTCTCGAGTTTTTTGTGGGTTTAGGTTGTGGGGATTTTTGTGACTGAGGGTCTTGGATTTTTAGGTTCTAAAGAACATGGGGTATTTTCAATAATTGGTTGTGTGTGTTTTTTGTGTGGATAATGATCTAGTTGTTTTTGGGGATGAGGTTCCATGCTTTTCCGGGTTTGAGGGTCAAGAGTTCATTGGGACTGAGAGTCTAGGGTTTTTTTTAATGGTTGAGGGTATCTATATTTTAGGGATCACTATCTCGAGTTTTTTGGGGGTGAGGGTCATGGGTTTTTATGGATCATAGTCTAGGGTTTTTAATATTGAGGGAGTTGGTTTTTTTGTTTCAATGACTAGGGTTATTTGGCGATGAGGGTCTACTGTTTCTTAAGTATTATGGTTTTCGGTTATTTAATGATGTTGGTCTATGATTTTTTTTTCAGATGAGGATTTAGTATATTTTGGGAGAAAGGATCTAGTGTTATTTTGGGAAAAGGGTATAGGTTTTATGGGGTTGAGGGCCTTGGATTTTTTGGGGGCATTGTGTATGGGATTTTTTGGGGCTGATGGTCTCATTTTTTTTAGGTGATGAGGTTTTGTGGATTTTTGGGGATGGCGGTTGGTGGTTTTTTGGGGTCGGGGTTCTAAGATTTTTTGGGGCTCATGTTCAAGTATATTTGGGTGATGTTTCTCAATGGTTTATTGTGGCTGAGGGTCTATTATTATTTTGGTTTAATTGTTAGTTTTTTGGGGATGAGAATTTTGGAATTTTTAAGTTAATTTTATAGGGTTTTGGGATGGGCATTATGAGTATTTGGACGTTGAGGGTTATGGTTTTTTTGGGGGATGAGGATATATCGTATTTTGAGGCTGATGGACTATGGTTATTTGGGTCTGATGGTTTGGGGTTTATTGGGGTTGAGGTTCATACATCCTTTTGTGGTGTGGATCATGTGTTTTTTGTGGATAAGGGTTCAGAATTTATTGGGGTTGAGGGTCGTGGGTTTTTCGGGATGAGGGACTGCTATTATTTTTGACATAGTGTCTGGAGTTCATTGGGGATTATGGATAGGGGGTTTTTGTACTTGATGGTGTAGGGGTTTTTGTATGACTATCATGGTTTTATTGGGGATGTGTTTCTCTCGTTTTTTGGCTGTGGGTTTACGGTTTCTTGGGGGATGAGGGTTTAGAGGTGTTTGGGGCCAAAGGTTTCGGTTTGTTTGGAAACGTGGGCCTTGGGTTTTATTGTAGAGAGGGGATTTGATTTTTTAGGGGAGATAGTGTAGTTTTTTTTAGGGCTGAATGTGTATGGTCTATTTGGGAAAAGGTTCAAAGGGTTTTTAGGGGTGAGTGTGTACTTTTTTAGGGACGATGGTCTCAGGTTTTTTGCGGTGAAGGAACTAGGGTATTTTGTGGATGACAGTCAAGGGTTTTTTCGAGCTATATGGATGGGGTTTTTTTGGGCTAAGGGTCTAGGATTTTTTAAGGATGTGGGTCGACAACGTTGTTTGGTTGAGGGACTAGAGTTTTCTGGTGCTGTGGGAAAAGGTTTTTTGGGGGGATTATAGTCTGTTATTTTTTAGGGATTGTGTATAGGTTTTTTTACTGATGTGGTTCTACTGTATTATTAAGCTGAGGTTCTTGGGTTTTCAGCGGTTGTCGGTCTATTATTTTAGTAGGGATGGGGGTCTAGTTTTTTGGGGATGAGAGTCTTGTGTTTTCTATGGATGAGGGTCATTCAAATTTTTTGGGCTGATGGGCCTGGAATATTTTGGGATTCTGTTTTAGGCCTGTTTGGGGATGATGGTATAGGGTATTTTAGGGATAGGGGTCTAGTGTTTTTAGGGATAATTTTCTATGTATTTTCGGATATGATGGTCTATGGTTTTTTCGGATGAGGTTATATGTTTTTATGGGGATGATGGTCTATGATGTTTTAGGTCAGTGGGTTTATGATTTTTTAGTGCTAAGATTATCGGGTTTGTTGGGGATGAGGGTGTTGGGTTTTATGGGGAGGAGGGTCAATGGTTCATTGGTGTTGAGGGTATAGGGTATTTTTGGGATTAGTTTATTGGTTTTGGAGGATGTGGGAATATAGTTTTTATGGAGATTATTGATTAGGATTTCTTAGGGATGGAGGGTTTTGGGTTCTAGGGATGTAGGTTTCTAGTTTTTTGTGGATCCGGTATTTTTGGACTGGGTGTTTAAGCATTTGTGAGTGTGAGGGTTAAAATTTTTGGGGATTCCTATTATGTTTTTTTTTTCAGTGAGGGTTTAGTTTTTTTGGTGCTGATGGATTGGTGGTTTGGGGATGAGGTTCATGGGGTTTTAGGGTTGACTGTTTAAGGAATTTTTTGGGGCTAAGCCTTAATGGTATTTTTAGGGAAAATTATATATAGGGTTTTTTGGGTCTGAGGGTTTAGTGTTTTTAGGGATGATGGATTAGAATTTTTTTAGGGATGCGTGTTTAGGATTTTTTGGGTTTAGGGTTTACTGTTTTTAGGTTAGATGGTTTATGGTTTTATAGAGATGAGGATTTCAGGTTTTTTTGGTTGAGGGGTTACGATTTTTGGGGATAAGGGTATAGTTTTTTTCGGATAAGGGTTTATGGGTTTTTTGGGGGATGAGGCATTAGGTTTTTTTTGGAGATTACTGTTTAGGTTTTTTTCATGATTGTGGATTGAAGTTTATTAGTTACGAGTGTTTTTGGAATGTTGGGGTCGAGGGATTATGGATTTTTTTGTGGATTTTGGGGATGAGGTATTTGGATTTTAGGGGGATGAGGGTATAGTGTTTTTTATGGATGAGTATTTTTTTAGGTATGAGGGTTTATCAATTTATTGAGATTTGGGATTAGGGTTTACTGGGGATGAGGGTTTACAATTTTTTAATGAGGGTTTTTTGTTTATTTGGACACACAATTGGCGGTGGGTGGTGAGGGTTTAGGATTATATTAGGGCACCTAATTTAGGGATTTTTTGGGTGAAAATTTGGGATTTTTGGGGGGCTACTAATTTGGGTTTTTATTGGATGTATGTTTAGGATTTATTGGGGATGAGGGTTTTGGGTTTTTTGGGGATGAATCTCTATGGATTTTTTGTTGTAGATGATTTCCAGTTTTTTGGGGGAGAGGGATTAGTGTTTTTAGGAAAAATTGTCTAGGTATTTATGGGTCTATGTGTTTATGGTTTTTTCCGTTGAGGGATTAGGGTTTTTTATTGAGTGTTTACGTTATTTTGATGATGAGGGATTATGGTATTTATGAGCTGAGGGTTTTAGGTATTCTGGTCTGAGGGTTCAGTGTTTTTTTAGATAAGATATTAAAGGTTTTATTTGGGGATGAGAGATGAGGACATTTTGGGGAAATATTTTATGGTTTTTCGGTCATAGGATTTTGGGTTTTTTAGGCCTTTGGGTTTAGGGTTTTCATGGGACTATTGTCTAAGGTTTTTAAGGCTATGGGTTTATAGTAGTCTACGGAAAAGGATATATGGTTATCTAGTTTTAGGGTTTATAGTATTTTTCAGATGGTTTATAGTTTTTTTTGGGTGAGGGTTGAGGTTTTTTTTGGGCTGAGGAGTCATGGTTTTTAGTTGTCATTTTTTATAGATTTTGTGGCTGAGGGTTTTTTGGATTGTAAGGCTGAGGGTTTTGAATTTTTTTGGGGTTTGAGTTTATGGTGTTTTAGGGCTATGGGTTGATGGATTTTTGGTGAAGTGTTTTTTGAGTATCTTGGGGCTATGGGATTCAGTTTCATGGGGATGATGGTTTTTTTTATTTTTGGGGATGAATTTTTAGGGTTTCATGGGGATTAAGGTTTAGGGTTTATTGGGAATGATTTTTTTAGGATTTTTAGGGAATAGGGTTAGTGATTCATAGGGATGAGGGTTTCATGGGGTGTAGGGATTCCTAGGAACTATGGTTTAGGTTTTCATGGGGATAAGGGTTTAGTGTTTCATACAGCTAAGCATTTGGTGTTTTATAGGGAGTAGGACTTATGGTTTCTTGGGTAATATGGGTTTGGGTTTCATGTGTTTGAGGGTTTAAGGTTTATTGGAACAAGGGGTTGGGGTTTCATGGGGATGAGTGTTTTTGGATTCAAGGGGGTTATGGTTTAGGGTTTCATAGTGTTATGGGTTTTGGGTTTTTTGGGGCTATGTGTTTAGGGTTTAATGTGACTGGTAATTTGTGTTTTTTTGGGGATGGCAATTTAGGGTCTTATAGGGATGAGGGTTTATGGTTATTTTTGGCTATGGGATAGGGTTTTAAGGGTCTGATGGTTTAAGGTATCTTGACATCGAGGGTTTCATATTTTTTCTAGATGATGGATTATAGGTTTTGGGGGATTAGGGTTTTTGGTTTTTTAGGGATGAGGTTTTAGTGCTTTAAAAAAAAGGTATTAGGGTTTTTCGGGCCTTATGGTTTTTGGTTTTTTGGGTGCTAAGTATTTAGGGTTTTTTGGTTCATATGATATTGGTTTTTTTGGGTATGAGGGTTTAGGATTTTTTGGGGTTAAATGTTTTGGTTATTTAGGGAAGAGGGTTTTGGTTATTTTGGTGTTTGTGGTTTATGGGTATTTTAGCCCGACGGTTTAGGGTTTCATTGATCAAAGTGTTTAGGGGTATTGGGTGATGACAGTATAAGGTTTATCGTGCTTGAGGGATTTCATTTTTTGTTGATACAGTTCTAGGGAAATTTTGGGCTCAGTGTTAGGTATTATTTTGATGAGGCTCTGGGGGTTTCATGGAGTAACGTATTATAGTTTTCTTTGAGTGGATGGATTAGGGTTTCTTGGGGAAGAGGGTTGGGGGTTTTCGGGGCTAAGGTTATTGGATTGTTTTGGCTTTGTATTGATGGGATTTGGGGCCCAAGGGTTTAGGATTTTCTCGGGTTGTAGGTTTAGATTTTTTTGGGTGTGAGTGTTTAGTTGTTTTGTGGGATGAGGGTTTTGGGGATTTGGGGTTGATGGTTTGGAGTTTTTTTTGGATTTGGGGTTGTGGTGTTAGGGTTTTTCTGGTATGAGGGTTTAATGTTTTTTTGATGTTGATGAATTAGGGTTTGGAGAAATGGGTTATTGGTTTTTGGGGTTGTGGGTTTTGGGGTAATGTGTGGTTCAGGATTATGGGTATAGGAGGATGATGGTTTAGGGGATTTTGGGGCTGTTTGTTTGGGGTTGTTTTTGATGTTACAATTTATGGTTTTTTCGGCATAAGGGTTTTTGGTTTTCTTGGGATGTGGGATTATGTTATTTGAGGATGACTGTTTAGGTTTTTGGGGTAGAGATATAGAATATTTTGGGGTTGAGGTTTATATTTTCATGGGGATGAGGGTATAGGTTTTAGAGGATGAGGGTTATTGGTTATTTGAAGATGAGGGTTTAGGGTTTTATGGGGAATAGGGATTATTATTTTTTGGTGATGAGGATTTATGGTTTTGTGGGGTTGAGGGTTTTGGGTATTTTTGAATGAGGTATTATGATTTTTTGGAGAAAAGTGTTTTGTGGTTTCTAGGGAATATGGATTAGCGTTTTCTAGTGATGAGGGATAAATGATTTTTTTGGATAAGGGGTTAGGTGTTTTGGGTAATGAGCGTTAAGGTTTTTAGAAGGATGATGTTTTATTGTCTTATGGCGATGACAATTTATGTTTTTTTGGGGGATTAGGGTTTATTTTTTATTGGGAAGATGATTTAGTGTTTCTTGGGAATGAGTTTTTATAGTTTTTTGTGGCTTAGGACATAGGGTATTCTATATCTAGGGGATTAGGATTATCTAGGGTTGAGGCATAGGGTTTTTTTTGCCTGAGGTTTTAAGGGTTTTTGAAGTTAATGTCACGGAATTCTAGGAATTGGGGTTGATGGTTTTATCATGCTAGGTGTTAAGGGTTTTATGGGTCTAAAGTTTTTGGGTTTTCTGGTGAAAATTGTTTAGGTACTTCTGGGGTTGAGGGTTTATGATATTATGTGGCTCAAAATATAGGGTTTTCCAGGGAAGAGGATTATGGTTTTCTAGTGATTAGGGATTAGGGTTTTCCTAATATTCAGGTTTACAATATTCTTTGGATGAGTAATTTTGGTTTAATGGAAATGAGCGTTTTGAGTTTTTTGGCATTGAGAGTTTTGGGCTTTCTGAAGCTGTGGGTTTAGGGTTTTATGGGGATGTGTATTTCATGATTTATGGGGACGAGGGCATAGGGGTTTTTTGGGTTTGGGGTCTAGGTTTTTCTTGCAATGTGGGTTTAGTGGTATATGGGGATGAGGGTTTGGGTTTTTCTAGGTATGAGGTTTCAGGTATGTCAGTGGATGAGGGTTTAAGGGTTTCTATGGATTCAACTTCTGTGATTTTTTGGCTCGGTGTTTTGGGTTTTCTAGGGATGAGGGAATATTTTTTTCTTATCATATGGATGTATGGTTTTGGGGATTGTGGTATTAATGTTTTTTGGGGATGATGGTTTAAGGTTTTTTGAGGTTGAGAGAGTAGGGTTTTCTAGGAATAGGGATTATGGTTTTATAAGGATGATTGGTTAGGGTGTTCTAGTGTTTTGGGTTTTGGGATTTTTGTGGATGAGGGATTTGTGATTTCTAGGGTAGAGGGTATAGTGTTTATTGGGGATCATGGTTTTTGGTTTTTGTGGTCTCAAGGGTTAGTGTTTTCTAAGTATAACTGTTTTCTTTTATCTAGGGATGAGGGTTTAGGTTTATATATTGATGAGTGTTTATGGATTCTAGGGAGGAGGGTTTAGTTTTTTGTAGGTATATAATTTAAGGGTATTATTCGGAACATGTTTTAGTGTTTATGGTGGTTTGTGATGAGGATTTATGGTTTTTGGGGGATGAGGGTGTATGTTTTTATAGGATATTGTGTCTATTGTTTTATTGTGTACATGATTTTTTTTGGATGATGGTTTTGGGTTTTATAGGAATCATGTTTTAGGGTTTTTGGGGACTAAGGGTCCATGGTAATCAATGGATGGGGAGTTAGGGTTTTCTAGGGATGAGATTATAATATTTTTTGGGTTTGGGGGTATAAGGTTTTATTGCGGATGATGGTTTAGGGTTTTCTTGGGGTGTATGTTTTTGGGTTTTTACTAATAGAGATTTATAATTTCATGTACTATGGTTTTAAAGTTTATTGTGGATTCATGATTGGGTTTTATGGGGTTGAGGGTTTAGGGTATTCCAAGTTTGAAAATTTAGGGTTTTCTTAGGAGTAGGTTTTATAGTTTTATAGCTCTGAGGGTTTTTTGGTTTTCTTGGGATGATTTTGTAGTGTTATCTATGTATTATAGTTTAGGGTTGTCTAGGTATGAGGGTTATGGTTTTTCTAGGGATGATGGTCTAGGGTTTTTTGTTGTGGTGAGGGTTTGGGGTTATCTGTGGCTAAGGAATTAGAGTTTTATGGGGAGGGGGATTAGGTTTTTGTGTGGAAAAGGGTTAAAATTTTTCTAGGGATATGGTTTTAAGGTTTTAGATGGGTGAGGTTTTTTGGGGATATCAATTTAGTGTGTTTTTTGGATAAAGTTTTATGGTTTCCCAATGAACTGGGTTTAGTGTTTTCTTTGTTTAAGGATTTGGGTTTTCTAGGGATGAGAATTTAGTATTATATGAAAAAATGTGTAGGGTTTTATGGGTTTGATGGTTTAGTTCCTTTTAGGGAAGTGGGTTTATATTTTTTCGGGTGAGGGATTAGGGTTTTATGTGTTTTCATCTTTAGGGTTATCTGAGACTGATAGTTTAGGGTTTTCTGAGGATGAGGGTTTAGGGTTATCTATGGCTAACAGTTTACGGTTTTGGGGGGCTAATGGTTTACGGTTTTCATAGGCTGAGGGTTTAGGATTTTCTATTGATGAGGGTTTAGGGTTATCTATTTATGAGGTTTTTTGTTTTTCTGGGACTAATGAATTAGGGATATCTAGGGCTCAGGTTTTTGGTGTCTCTACGTATGAGTTTTTATAATTTTCTTATTATTGGTGTTTAGTGTTTTTATATGCTTATGGTTTTTAGTTTTCTAGGGATGACAGTTTAGGTTTTTCTAGGGTCGGCGGTTTTAGAGTTTCTTGGGTTACTGTTTTAGGGTTTTACAGGGCATAGGGATTAGGGTTTCATATAGATTAGGGTATTGGGTTTTATGGGGTTATGGGGTAGAGTTTTCTAGGGTGAAGGGTTTATGATTTTTTGGGGATGATTGTTTTGGGTTTTTTGGGGATTAGAGTTTACGGTTTTCAAAGGAAGAGGGTTTTGGGTTATGTAGGGTTGTGGTTTATCGGTTTTTTTGGGATTAGGGGTTATAGATTTATGGGGAAGATGGATTAGGGTTTTATGTGGATGAGGATTAACGGTTTTTAGGTGATGGGGGTTTAGAGTTTTCTAGGTCTAACATTTAAGTGTTTTATGGGGATTATGGTTCAATGTTTTCTGGGTACGAGGGTTCAGGTTTTTCTTGGAATAGGGTTCATAGTTTTCTATTGTTTGTTGATAAGGTATTTTTGGGTAATAGTGTTCTTTTTTTTTCAGGGGATGATGGTTCAAGGATTTTTTGGGATGAGTTTTTTCGGTTTTCTAGGGACCAGGGAATAGTGTTCTCTTGGTTTTTGGGTACATGGTTTTATGGGGATGAGGGTTCTAGGTTTTCTAGTTTTGAGGGTTCATAGATTTATGGGGATGAGGGTTCATGGATTTCTATGGTAGAGGGTTCAGGGTTTTTAGGGAAGGCGTTTTAGCATTTTATGGGGATGAGATTTCATGATTTTATGTGGTTATGGGTTCAAGGTTTTCATGGGATGAGGGTTCAAGGATTTATGGGGGTGAGGGAGTAGGTTTTTTTGTGGTTTATGGTTTATTTGTTCCTAGGGCTACGAGTATTCTATTTTCTAGGGATGAGGGCTTGGGGTATTCATGGTATAAGGGTTTAGGATTTTATATTGATGGTAATGTAGGGTTTTCTAGGGATATTTTTTGTTACAGTTTATTAGGTCAGGGGTTTATGGTTCTCTGTGTATAATGGTCTATGATTTTATAGGGTTAATGGATTTTGTTTTCCTAGGGTTGAGTGTTTGGGGATTTATGGGATATAGAGTTTAGGGTTTTCAAGGGATTACGTTTTCGGGATTTATGTAGTAGAGTGGTTATGGTTTTCATAGGATGAGTTTTAATGATTTTTTAGGGATGAGGGTCGGGGATTTCTTTTTTGAGTGTGTAGGGTTTTCTATGGAAGATGGTTTAAGGTTTTCTGGGGCGTAGGATTAGGGTTTTCTAGGCTTGAATGTTTTAGGTTCTTTAGTGCTAAGGATATATGTTTTTCTATGTATGAGGGTTTATGGTTTTTCAGGGATGATATTTTATGGTTTTCAAGGGCTAAGGATTTAGGGTTTTATGGGGTTTATTGTTTAGGGTTTTCTAGGGATGAGGATCTATGATTGGTTAAGGATGAGGGTATAGGGTTTTCTAGAGAGTAGGAATATGGTTTTTTTCGGGATGAGGGTTTAGCATATTCATCGGATGAGGGTTTAGGTGTTTCTAGTGATGGTGTGTTAGAGTTATGTGGGAATGAGATTTTATTGGTTTCTTGAAATGATTTTTTGGGTTTCTATGGATTAGTGTTCAAGGTTTAATGGGGATGAGGGTTTATGGTTTTCTAGAGATGAAGGTTAATTGTTTCTTGCGGTTGTGGGATTGGAGTTTTATAGGGATGAGTGTTTAGTGTTTTCAAGGGACGATGGTTTACAGTTTTCTTGGGATGAGGGTTTTGGGGTTTCTGGGATAAGGATTTTGGGGGTTTGTTTGATGAGGGTTTAGGGTTTTTTTGGGGATGAGGATTTTGGGGTTTTTTTTCAGACAGTCTAGGGTTTTTAGGGGATCAGGGTTTATGATTTTTTGGGGAAGATGGTATCGGGTATTTTGTTTACTATGGTTTTGGGTTATCTAGTTTTAATGGTATATTTTTTTATTCTGAGTGATTTGTTGTTATAGGTATGTGTTATTATGGTTTATTAGGTTAGGGTGTTTGGGGTTTTTTGGGGCTATGGGTTTAGAGGTTTTATTTGAGCTCAGTGTTTAGGGATTATTGGGTCTTATGATTTATTATTTTCAATGGGTTGGGGTATATGGTTTGTGGATTTAAGGGTTTAGGGGTTTTTTGTGTTGAGGGGATAGGTTATTTGGTGGTTGAGATTTTAGGGGTTTTAGTGGGTGAGGGTTTAGTGATTTTTGGGGTTGGGGTTTAGTGTTTTTTGTTGTTGAGTGGTTATTGTTTTTCTGGGTATGAGGGTTTTGGTTTTTTTAGGGTTATGAGTTGAGGTTTTTTTTTTGATCTAAGGGTTTAGGGTTTTTTGGGGGATGATGACTTAGTGGTTTTGTGGGCCAAGGGTTTAGGGATTTTTGTGACTAAGGGTTTGGGTTTTTTGTTTCTTTTGTTTTGGGGTTTTTTTTGTTCGAGGGTATAGGGTTTTTTGGGATGATGGATTAGGTATTTTCTTGGATGGGGGTGTATTGTTTTTTTGGATGATCTATTAGTGGTTTCTACGTCGAGGGTTTTGTTTCATAGGGGTTGAGGGTTCAAGGTGTTGTTGGGGGTGGGGGTTGAGGTTTTAGGTGGTTTTGGAGATAATTTTTATGGTATTATTGGGATAATTTTTTGGGTATTTTGGTGATGAGGGTTTACTATAACTCAAGTATGACCGTTTAGGGATTTTCAAGCATTAGGGTTTAGGGTATTTTTGGGGGATGGGGGTTCATGTTTTTTTTAGGATGAGGGTGTAGGTATTTTGGGGTCGAGGGTTTATGTTTTTTGTAACTAAGGGTTGAGGGTTGTTTGGGGATGAGGGTTCATTGTTTTTTTGTGTCAGAAGTTTTGGGTTTTTCGGCTAATGATTTTTTGGTATATGGGGATGAAGGTTTATGTGATTTTTCATGTGAGGTTTTTGGGTTTTTTGGGGATGAGTATTTAGGTATTTTTCAATTTGCATCTAGGGGTTCTAAGGATGGGGGTTTAGGCTTTTTGTGGCTATGTTTTTGGGGATTTTTTTGGATGACGGTTCATGGTTTTTAAAAGATTTTGATTTATGGTATTTTGGGGATGAGGTTTTAGGGTATTTGGGGGATGATGGATTTGGTATTTTTAGGGATAAGGTTTAGGGGGTTTTTTAGTTGAAGGATAAGGGTTTTTCCTTTTGATGCTTTGGGTTTATAGCCAAGGGTTTATTGTTTTTTGGTATAAGGGTTTAGGGTTTTTTAGGGATAATGGTTCATGTTTTTTAGGGATATGGGATTTTGGAATTATGGGGTATAACGGTTTATGGCTTTTTATGATAAGGATTTTTCATTTTATATTGATGAGGGTTTATGGGGTTTTTAGGAGGATTGTTTAGGGATTTTTTAGGTTGATGGTTTATGAGTTTTTAGGGAAATGTGTTCATTTTGTTTTGGTTATATGGGTTTAGGGTTTTTTGGGCAAAGAGTATATGGTTTTAGGGCGGAGGGATTAACATTTTTTGGGATGGGTAATCAATTTTCCTTGGTATTATGTTTTATGATTTTTGTGGTTGATGGTTTATGGTTTTTTATGGCTATGAGATTCTAGATTTTTGGGACTGATGGTAGTGTGTTTTCTAGGGTTGAGGGTTATATTTTTTTATGTTATGGGTTTAGGGATTCTTCAAGACGATAGTTTCAGGTTTATTTGTGGTTGAGTGTTTTGCGCTTTTGTGGAAAAGTGTTTAGGGTTTATTTGGAATGTGGATATAATATTTTTTGCGGATGATGGTTTTAGTTTTTTGGGGGTTTACTATTGAGGGATTATTGGTGCGAAGGAATACGATTTTTTGGAGATGAGAATTTAGGTTTTTGTGCTGAGTTATTAGTTTCTTTGGTATGATGTTTTAGGTTATTGTGGGGGTTGATATTTTATGGTTTTTAGGGTATGAAGTTTTATGGTTTTTGTGGCTGAGGGTTCCAGATTTTTTTTGACTATAAGTGTTTAGGGTTTGACGAGGATTAGGGTTTAGTGTAATTTAGGGATGAGGATTTTGGGGGTTTTGGGGATGACATTTTAGGGGTTTGAGGGATGAGGTTTACAGGTTTTGTGAGGATGAGGTTTTTAGTATTTTTTGGGAAAAGATATTTTGGGTTTTTGGGGCAGTGGATTTATAGTATTTAGGGTCTACGTGATTATAATTTAGGAGTTTTTGGACCTTATGGTTTAATGTGTAATTTTTGGGTGTTTGGTATATAGTATTCTAGGGATGAGGGTTTAGAGTTTTTTGGGGATGAGGGTTTAGGGGTTTTTGGGGACGAGGGTTTATGTTATTTAGTGATGAGGGTTTTGGGTTTTTTGGGATGATGGTATATGATTTTTTATACTGAAGGTTTATGGTTTATTTTGGTATTAGTGTTTAGGGATTTTCCAGCTGAGGGTTTAGGGTTTTTTGTGGATTAGGATTTCGGGTTTTTTAGGGGTGATGATTTAGTTATTTTTGGGCTGAGTGATAACAATTTTTTGTGGATGAGGTTTTAGTGTTTCTACGGATAATGATTGTGGGGTTTTTTTCTAGAGTTAAGAGTTTTAAGGGATGAGGCATTAAGGATTTTAGTGGCTAAGATTTTATCATTTTTATGAGGATTTATGATTTTTTTGGGGATGTGGTTTTAGGGATTTTTTGCATATGAGTGTTTAGGATTTTTTGGTGCTGAGGGTTTCAATTTTTTGGGACATATAGTTAGTGTTTTTTGTGGCTAAGGATTTAATCTTTTTTGGGGGAGGAGGTTTTATGGTTTTTGGGGGTAGATGATTTATGTTTTTTTGGGGTAGATGGTTTATGGTTTTTTGGGGATGGCGGTTTAGTGTTTCTTTGGGGAATATTATTTACTTTTTTTGGTGGATGAGGGTTTTAATTTTTATATGGATAATATTTTTGGGTATTTTAGGGATGAGGGATTAGGGTATTTTCGGGATGAGGGAATAGGGTTTTTTTGGGAATTAAGGTATAGGATTTCTTGAGATTTAGTGTTTAGGGTTTTTATGGCTGTTGTTTTATGGTTTTTTTAGACTCATGGTTTAGGTCATTTTAGGGCTAAAAGGTTAGGTTTTTTGGGTTTCTGGGTTTAGGGATTTTATTGGATGATGGTTTTAAGGTTTTTGTGGATGAGATTTAGGATTTTTTGGCGTTGAGTGTTTAGTGATTTTAATATGCGGATGGTTTATGGTTTTTTGGGGATGACATTTTTTGTTTTTTCAGAGTTATGGGTTTAGGTTTTTTTGTGAATGGGATTTGAGGTTAATTTAATGTTGATGGTTTATGTATTTATGGGTTTGAGGGTTTTTGTATTTGGGGTGACTAGGGTGTATTGTATTTTTGGGATGAGGTTTTTGGTTTTTTTGGTGATGAGGACCTAAGGTTTTTGTGGTAGTTGGTTTAGGGTGTTTGGGGGTAGGGGGTTTAGGCATTATTTTGGTTGCATGTTAAGGGTGTTTGGGGATGAGGGTTTTTAGTTTTTTAAGGATGAGGGATTATTTTGTTTTATGATCCTGGGAATATGGGTTTGGGGATTTAGGGTTTCATGTTTTTTTTAGATGAGGATTTAGGAATTTTTGGGGAATATGGTTTATTGTTTTTTGGGGATTAGTGTTTTGGAATTTTTTTGGTTTTGGGTTTAGTTTTTCTGGATAAGTGTTTAGGATTTTTTGGATGAAGGTTTCGGATTTTTTATGGATGATGGTTTATTGTTTTTTGGTGTTGAGGTTCTAGTGTTTTGTGGGGTTGGGGTTTTAGGATTATTTGGTGACACATGATTAATTTTTTGGGGGAAGGAGGGTTTAGGGTTTTTGGGGGCAGTGGGTTTAGGGTTTTTTGATTTGAGGATATAGGGATATTTTTGAGATGAGGGTTTAGGAATTTTGGGGGATGAGGGGTTAGGGTATTTAGTGTTTTTTGGGGCTGAGTTAATAGGTTTTTGTTTGGACTGAGTGTTTTTAAGGGATGAGTTTTTATAGATTCAAGGGTCTATCTGGTTAGGGATTTTTGGTCCTATGATATTATGATAATTTTAGGTAAATTGATTAGTTTTTTTCGGCTTGAGAGTTCAAGAGAATTGGTGATGAGGGTGTATCATTACATGGGAAAAGGGGATTAGGTTTTGTTTGGAGTAATGGGATGAAGTGTTTTCTTGGGATGAGGGATTAGGATTTTTTGGGTTTGATGGGTTTTTATTTTTTAGGATGAGCTACTTGTTTTTTTTGGGTGAGGGATTAGTGTTTTTTGGGGGCTGCGGGTGTAGCATTGTTGGGGGTTGATGGTTTATAACTTTTTTGGTGATGAGGGTATTGGGTTTTTTATATATGTGTGTTGAATTGTTTTTAGGGCTTAGGGGATTTTATAGAGGAGAATTTAGATGTTTTTTGGATGATAGATTATAATTAATTGGTAATTGTGCTTAAGGGTTTTTGGGTTAAAGGTTTTGGTTTTTTTCGGGATGAGGTTTCAATGATTTTTGGGGATGAGTGTTTGTGGTTTTTTTAGAGATGAGTGATTATGGTTATTTGGGATAAGAGTGTAGTGTTTTTTTGGGATGAGGGATTTATGGTTTTTGGGTTTCGGGTATATGTTTTAATTACTATGATGTTTTATCATTTTATGGGTTTAAGGGATTAGGGTTATTTGGGATGAGGGTTCTGGATTTTTTCTGTTATGGGTTTGGGTATTTTTAGGGTTGAGGTTTTGAGGTTTTTTAGGGAAGATAGTTTAGGGTATTTGGGGGTAAGTGGTTTTGTGTTTTTTGGGGATCAGTGTATAATGCCTTTTGGAGATGAGGGTTTTGTTTTTTTTGGATATGATGATTTAGTGTTTTATTGGCTAAGGGTTTTGGGATTTTTTGGGACTGATGGTTTATGGTTTTATGGAGTTTATGGTGTAGGGTTTTTTTGGGATGAGGGTTTATGGTTTTTGGGGGATGATGGTCCATAGATTTCGGGATGGCGGTCTGGGTTTTTTGGTAATGAGGTATGAGTGTTTATTGGGGCTGAGGGTTTAGGGTTTTTTTGGGGCTAAGGGTTTATGAATATTAACGGATGAGGGTTTATGGATTTTTCTGGTGATGATGGTTATGGGGTTTTATGGGCTTGTGGGATTAAATATTTTTAGGTATGAGGGGTTAATTTTTTTCGGTTATGAGGTTTTAGGGATGTTTGCGGGGACGTGTATAGTATTTTTTGGGGATGGGGGTTTATGGTTTTTTAGGGATTAGGGTGTAGTGTTTTTTAGGGATGGGAATTTATTATTTTTTTGGGGAATGGTTTTTGGTTTTTTTGGATTGGTTTTTAGGGGTTTTGGGGATTAAGGTTTATAATTTTTTAGGGATGAGAGTTTAGGTTTTTATTCGAATAATGGTTTAGTGTTTTTTGGGAAGTGTTTTTAGGTGGCTTTAAAGATGAGGGTTTAGGGCTTTTCAGTATTGAGTGTTTAGACATTATTGGGGATAAGGTTATGGGTTTATTGGGTTGGGGATTAGTATTTCATTATAAGGGTTTATAGTATTTAGGGTATGATAGATTAGGGTATTTTAGAATGGGGTGTAGGGTTTTTTTGGGGATGATGTTTTATGGGTTTTTTTAGGATGAGGGTTTAGTGTTATTTTGGGCTAAGAGTTTTGGACTTTTTGGGGACGAGGGTTTATGATATCATGGTTCTAAGAATTCACAGTATTCTATGGATGTGGTTTGGGTTTTTCTGGGTCGAAGAGTTTAGAGTTTTCCAAGGATGAGGATTTAGGGTTTTTTGTGGATGAGGATTTAGGGTTTTCGGGGGATGATGGTTTAGGGTTTTCTAGGACACAATGTTTAGGGTTTTTGGGACTATGGGTTTTGGGTTTTCTGTGGTAGAGGGTTTATAGATTAGTGGAAAAGAGGGTTTAGGTTCCCCTAGTTGTGAGGGTTTATGGTTTTCTAGGGACTCAGTTTTAGTGTCATCTATGGATTATATATTAGAAATTTCTAGGGCCCTAGGTTTAGGGATTTTTAGGGATTCATTTTTGGTATTTTCAATGGCTGCAGTTTTAGGGTTTACAAGGGATGTGGTATAGGAGGATTCTAGGTATGAGGGTTTATGATTTTGTGGGGATGAGGCTTTAGGGGTTTATAGGAATGAGGGTATAGGATTTTATGGGGATAAGGGTATAAGGTTTTCTAAGGCTATTATTTTAGGTTTTTGAGGATTCTGGATAAGTTTTTTATAGGGATGAGTGTTCAGGTTTTTTCTGGGGATGATAGGATAGGTTTTTATAGGGATTTGTGTTTTTCGTTTTTTGGGATAAGGGTTTATGGTTCTTTTGTGTCTCAGGATTTAGGGTTTTATTGGGTTCTTGTTTTAGGGTTTTCTATGGATGAGTGTTTAGGGTTTCCTAGGATGAAGGAATAATGTTACTGGGGGATGATGTTATTGGTTTTTATGGAGTTGAGGATTTATGTTTTTATCAGATAGAGTGTTAAGTGTTTATTGATTCTCGGGATTTTTGGTATATGGTTTCTTACGGGATGAGGGTTGAGGGTATTCTAAGGATGAGTGTTGAAGGTTTTCAATAGCTCAGGTTTTAGGGTTTTCTAGGGGTGAGGGTTTGGTGTTTTCTATGAATAAGGTTTTAGGGTTTTTTAGGGAAAATGGATTATGATATTATGATAAGAGTGTGTAGGGATTTTTATGGATGATTCATAGAGATTCATTGGGATGGGGGTTTTGGGTTTTCATCGGATGAGAGATTAATGTTTAATATGGATGAGGATTTATCATTTTTATGGGCTGATTGTTTAGGGTTTTTTGGGGATGAGGGTTTTGTGTTATCTTGGGCTATTTATTTAGGGTTTTATGGGTCTATGTGAAATGTTTTTTATGGTGCCGAGGGATTATGGATTTCTAGCGTCGAATGTTATGGATTTATAGGGATGAGGGATCAGGTTTTTCTAGGGATGCAAGATTTCAGATTTTTAGGGATATGGGTTTTGGTGTTTTTGTGTGTGAGGTTTTTGGGATATCTAGGGATGAGGGTTTAGTCTTTTATATGGGTGGGGATTTAGGGAATAATGGTGATGAGGGTTTAGTGTTTTCTAGGGCTAAGGGTTTACATATTTCTGGAATGAAGGTTTGTGGATTTAAAGTACCGAGGGAATAGGTTTCTCTGGGGATGAGGTTTTAGGGTCTTTTAGGGGTAAGGTTTTGGGGATGATGGTATAGGGTTTTTTTGGATTATGTTTTATGGTTTTCTATGGATTATTTTTAGGGTCTTTTGGGGATCATGGTTTAGGGTTTTCTATATTTAAGGCTTTAGTGATTATTTTATGAGGGTTTATGTTTCTCTATAGATTCGAGTTTACTGTTGTATATGGATGAAGGCTCAGGGTTGTATGGGGATGAGGTAATAGGGTTTTCTAATGCTTAATGATTAAGGTTTTTTAAGGCTCATAGTTTATGTATTATTGGTTTTTAGGCTGATGGTTTAGGGTTTTCTAGGGATGATGGTATATGGTTCTCTAGGTATGAGTGTTTAGGGTTTTCATATGTTGATGGTTTGGGGTTATCTATAGTTGTGGGTTTAGGGTTTTTCAAGGTTAGGTGTTATGGTTTTCTCAAGATGAGGGTTTATTATTTTCTAGGGTTGGGAACTAGGGTTTTCAGTGCCAAGTGGTTAGTGTTTTTTGAGGCATAGGGTTTTGGGATTTCTAGGGCTGATGGTTTTTGGTTTTTCGGGGCATACGGTATAATGTTTTCTGGGTGTGACTTTTTAGGGTTTTTTTGGGATGAGGGTTGAGGGATTTTTTGGGGGTGATTGTTTTTTGGTTTTCTTAGGATAGGGGTTTGGGATTTTCTAATATTGAGGGTTTAGGGTTTTCTTGGGCTGAGGAATTGTGGTTTTTTGGGGTTTAGGGTATAGAGTTTTATAGGGATGTGGGTTTAGGGTCTTCTGGAGCTATGGAATATGTTTTTTCATAGGATGTGGGTTTTGGGTTTTCTAGGGAATAGGGTTAATGATTATCTTGGTTTGAGGGTTTAATGTTTTCTAGGGATGATTGTTTTGGGTTTTATTAGGTTTACTGTTTAGGATTTTATGGGTTTGAGGGTTAATGGTTGTTCGTGGGTGAGAGATTACAGTTTTCTAGTGCTAAGCTTGTTTGTATTTATAGGGAAGATGGTTTAGGGTTTTGAGAGGATGATTGTTTAGGTTTTTATTGACGAGGCATTAGGGGTTTCAATGAATGATTGTTTAGGTTTCACAATGGATTTCTGTTTAGGTTTCATAGGGGATGCGGGTTTAGGGTTTTTTGTCCGAGTGTTTAGGGTATTCTACGAATTAGGGTTTTGGTTTTTCTATGGAATAGTTACTATGGTTTTTTGGGGATATGGGTTTAGGGTATTATGGGGATGATGGTTCGGTGTTTTCTGGGGATGAGGGTTTAGGGTTTTCCAGGGATGAGGCTATTTGGTTTTCTTGGGATAAGGGTTCAGGATTTATTGTGGATAATGTTTTTGGGTTTTCTTGTAATGCCCCAGCCCCAGTTACCCAGAGTCGGTGCATTAGTACATAACATTGGCATGACCACAAGAAAATCAAATATCGAAAGACTGATTGGTTTAGTAGCCTTGGAAACACTACATATATTCATAAGTCTTACATTACATCATAAAAATGAAAACTACAACAACATATTTTCTTCATAGTCCACACTCATATCCCCACATACTATCCCTGCAGGTCATTCATAAATTACTTCTTCACATCCTGGGAAAAATAAATCATTGAAAAGGGGTGAGCTGAAATGCCCAGTAAGGATAACAATATAGCGGAAACATTCACAAATAATAATAAAAATTTAAGGCAATGTATAACTAAAACAAAATCCTTTTAAACTTGAACTTAAACATAGTATGGAAAAAATAAAATTAATTAATTCCATTTACTTATTCACATGGATATTATACTAATCGAATAATCACATGCAATATCAATAACCACTTTCACAATGATGAAATTCATAATGCCAGACTGTCATAACCACATAGCCAAGGCCTCGTGACAAGACTACAAATAATATTTTGTCAAGGCCTTGTTCCAAGACACTAGTTTGCTCATGAGACCTACTGATGCATCGAGGAGCTATAGCGGGCTCCACCCATCACATATTATGTCCAATGAATTCTCATATGAAAAGGTTTAAACATAACATAAACATTCGTATTAAAACTAGCATACGAAATGTAAATACTTCATCCATAAACCATGAATGGTATAAAAATAACACATCCACAGTCCAACATATCAAAAAACCTTCAATACAATATAGATGTTTTGTATCATAGTAAATCAACTTCAAATAAGCGTAGAATCAATCAAAGTATGTTGGCATAGATGAAAGAAAAACTCTTTTAGAGAAATATTTCTTTCTATTTTGAAATCATTTAAGAGTAATATATTTATAAAATTAAACATTTTATTTGAAAATATTCTCAGAATATTGTAAGGGATGTTTCGACGATTTTATAACGGCGGAAAATAGCCACACCCGCCATATAAGTTAAAAAAACATTCTTACCTTAATTTTGTCGAAAAGGTTAAAAAGGATTTTTTTTGGAAATATGAAGGAAATATTCCTTTATAAACCACTTATAAAAGTCAAAAAGGTTATAAATTACTTTAACACATATTCTAGTAAATAGTAAAAATGTTTTGAAATACATTTTTAAGAAACATGGATGTGGATGATAAAGAAGTCCCAGTATATTATTACGTATAAACAACCTCGGATAATGAAGAGATTGTGAAGTAAACTCTTACCTTGTACTTTTCTTTGGTTGAGGTTAGGTTAACCTCCTGTATAATGGTGAAATAAATGTTATTAAATTATACAGGAATCATATACATTAATATGATACCATATATGATCTTTTAACATTGATTTGTTAACAATATCTTAGTATTATCGTTGTTTCGGGTGTTAACTTACTCATTCTATTTTATATGTTTTGTTATGTAAGCCATGTTCGTACTAGATAGGTTGTATCTTATTCATATCCAGAATTATATCAAGTCCTTAAACATTATTTTTAAATAATCAAATGATAATTATACATGAATGGATATGATGGAGAATGAATCTCATCGCATTCATGGAGACGGTTGTCCGTACGTACGAACAAGCGACAATATCATTCTTTTGATATTAAAATAATATATAATTGGATGGTATATCATATATACAGAATCATTATCATGTTATATTTATTATTTACATGCATTACAAATCATTATTATAGCCATCAAAATAATAATATATTTAATAACAATTACACCGCAACGTGGAGACGGTATGTCGTACGTACGCACGCATGGTGACATGTGATTCAAAGGATGGATAGAATAATGACTATGGTTGTACCATATTTATAATAATATACAGTATATATTATATACTGGATTCATTATTTTAGAATGGGAATAACAAAGAAAGAAGAAGTGGAAAAAGAAATGAATTTGAAAAAGGGTGGTGAAAACATTACCTCTTCTTTGGGTTCTTCCTTTTGATTTGATCAAAAGAGTTCCATAGGTTGGATTTTTGATCAATCTAAGGCCTCTAGGTTGTAGTGAGGGAAGTTGAGAGAGTATTTGGGAGGTATGTGGCCGAACCAAAAGGCTTTAAGGTGTGAATTAATGAGAAGGGGGAGTGCCCGTTTATAAGAGGGGGTGAGGGGCACCTTTGGAAAAGCTAGAAATATTATTTTATAATAAATTAATATTCGGTTTCTAATGGCTCCAAGGTGTATTATTTAAAGTTTAAGCTAATTATAGGTCTAAAACCACTCAACCAATAGGATTTATATAGGTTTAGGTTACTATATTAACCTTATCTTTAAGTATTAACTCTTAGTTAATTAGTTTCACTTTTACAATGTCTCATTGTATTTTTATATTATATGGTTAATAAAATTACTATATACATCCAAGAGACCCCCATGTGGTAAATTAATGATACAAATATCATTATATAAGTCTCTTTTCAGATCCTTAGATTTTGAGGAATTTAATATCAATTAGTAATATAATATTTGTTTTAAAAGCACTTTTATGTCAATTTTCAACCTATTCAATAATTGATTTTTTTAAAAATCATAACAGAATTATTACTTAGAAAAAATTCCATAAAATCAATACTAACATATCATATTATCCTATAAAATTAGTGTAATTCATAAAAGTCTCAAATTATATTTATTTGTGTATTTATAATATCAATTAGTTTAGTCTTTCACTACTATGGTAATTACTGCATCATCATTGTGTCATTAATAAATTAAATTATATAATGCCTAAAAATTATAAATAAAATATAATTATGTAGGAAATATTTTTATCTTTCTAATGAATATTTAAAATCGAATATATCTTATGTATAACCCTATAATAAAAATGTTTTAGTAAATAAACATTGATTTAAACTCTTTTAACTCTTCTTCGAAATAACTAATAATAAATGTCCTAATCTAATCCAAGTGGACCTAAATGATAATATTTTATTCCTAAGGTTTTTTTGGTCGATATACACTTTTCCAATAGAATTAGGACATGTGATAGGGTAATATTAATATCATTTTTACCCTTAATTACCCTATTTACTTTTAACCGTGGTAAATAAAAGTAAAAAGTTACTATTCACCAAAAATTATTTTCATCTCATTGAACCACATTTTACTACTTGATATTAACTGTGTCTCTCATATTTTCGAAATTTCATTCACAGAAGTGGTAAAATTATCTTTTATGAAAAATTCAGTTTTTTAACTACCACATAGTGGTTTCACTCTTCATAAAAAATTGAATTTTTTCAGAACAATGCCAAAATTTCACCCTAAGCTATAATTGATATTCCGAATTCAAAAATGATGTCTATTTTACAAAATATCAAAAATATAAGTTGAATTAATTAATTTTATAATTAATTCCCGTTGTTACAACAAATTGCGTGTTTTTATGAAATAATATATATCAAAAGATTGACAATTGTTTATGTCCAATTTCAAAGTGAAATTAATTCTAATGAACACCATTGGATAAAATGGTAAAAATTTATTCTAATTATACTTTAAAACCACTAAATAATATAATTTATCACTATAAACTATTTTGATTAAAAAAGTTGTTTTTAAGTATTTTTCACAATTCATAAAAATTGGAAGTTCTCAGAAAAATAGAAAAAATTAAACATAAGATAATTTCGATATTCTGATCCAAAAATAAAGTCCATTTTGAAATATAAAATATATATAATTTCAAAAATTAGGTATTACAATTCAGAACGGCCAGTTTTATTGGTTGTGGTGTGTTAGAAATCGATGTTGCGTACAACACACGCTATCACATTATTCAAAGAGAAGCGTACCTTAGAAGCTTTGGGTTTAACATTCTCCCCTCCTTCAAATAATTTCGTCCTCAAAATTTTTATAATACTACCACATGAAAAGACTCGGGTGGTTCTTCATCATAAGATCCTCAGGTTCCCACGTTTCCTCTTCCATCTTATGGTTTCTCTACAAGACTTTTACCAGATGAGTCGTCCGGTTTCTTAGTACTTGTTCTCTCGTATCAAGAACCCTGACGGGCTCTTCACAATAAGATAGATCAGGTTCCAGTTCTAATTCTCCATAGGTGAGTACATGAGTTGGGTCAGGCATGTATTTCCTCAATAGAGATACGTGGAACACATCATGAACTTTTGAGAGACTTGGCGGCATTGCCAATCGGTAAGCTACAACTCCAATTCGTTCTAGAATTTCGAAAGGTCCAATGTACCTGGGACTCAATTTACCTTTCTTACCAAAACGTATAACTCCCTTCCATGGAGATACCTTCAGGAAAACATGATCATCGACTTGAAATTCCAAATACTTCCTTCGATTATCGGCATAGCTCTTCTGCCTACTTTGAGCTGCTTTGATGTGATTTTGGATTACCTTCAACTTTTCCATCATTTCCTCCACCAGTTCTGTACCTACAAATTTTCATTCACCAACTTCATCCCAATAGGTTGGTGTGAGACATCTCTTTCTATATACTACTTCATATGGTGCCATCTAAATACTCGAATGGAAGCTATTATTATAGGAAAATTCTACCAGAGGTAAATATTGATTCCACATACCCTGAAAGTCATGTTAGCAGGATCTCAACATGTCTTTTAAGGTTTGAATAGTTCATTTTGATTGTCCATCTGTTGAGGGTGGTAGGCAGTGCTCAAATGAAGTTCAGTATCTAAGGCTTTCTGAAGACGTTTCCAGAATCTTGAAGTAAAACGGGGATCAAGATCAAAAACAATCGATAGGGGTATTCCATGAAGACTCACAACTTCATTAATATATAGTCTTGCTAGACGTTCCAGTGGTAGATATTCTCTTATAGAAAAAAATGTGCTGACTTGGTAAGACGATCAACAAAAACCCATATTGAATCGTTTCTTCTTGGAGTCTTTGTTAGTCCCATTACAAAGTCCATCATAATATTGTCCCATTTCCACTCAGGTATGGGAAGAGGTTGCAATACTCCAGCAGGCTATTGCATTCCAACATTCACTTTTTGACAAACCATACATCATGACACAAAATCGGAAATCTCCCTCTTCATGTTGTCCCACCAAAAATGTTCCTTCAAATATCAATACATTTTGGTGCTCCCAGGGTGTATAGAGAAACTGGAACTATGAGCATCATCCAACAATTCCCTTTTTAGATCAGGTATATCGGGAACACAAAGACTTTTCCCAAATTTCAAAATTCCTTATTCATACACAAAGTCTCTCAATCTCCCATAAATCACAGCTTTAATCTTCTTTTGAAATTCATCATCATCGGTTTGAGAACTCTTAATCCTTTCTAGTCAAGATGGTTTGGCAAACATTTGAAAAAGCATTGATGTTTCACCTTCTCTGGATATTCCCATGTCCATCTTCACTAGATCCCTGAAAATTGGATCCCTTTCAATTCTCATATTGTTCAAAACTCCGTGATCTTTTCTTCTCAAAGCATCTTCCTCCTTATTTTCTTTCCCCGGGTGGTAGTGTATCATACAATCATAGTCCTTGAGTAATTCAAGCCATCTCCTTTGCCTCATGTTGAGTTCTTTTTGTGATAAAATATACTTCAAACTCTTGTGATCAGTATAAATCTCACATTTTTCACCATAGAGGTAGTGCCTCCATATCTTCAAAGCAATAATCACAGATGCTAACTTGAGATCATGAGTAGGATAGTTTTTCTAATGAATTTTTAACTATCGTGATGTATAGGCAATTACCCTATCATTCTGCATAAGGACACAACCAAGTCCTTTCTTCGATGCATCGCAATAAATAACGAACCCATCATTCCCTGATGGTAGAGTCAATATAGGAGCATTGACTAATCTTCTCTTCAGTTCTTCGAAACAATATTCACAATCTTTTTTCCAAAAAAGTTAACCCCTTTACGTGTGAGCTTCATTAATGCATTAGCCAATCGGGAAAAATTCTGGACGAAACGTCGATAATAACCTTCCAAACCAATAAAATTGTGTACCTTAGTTATACTCGTAGGTGTTGGCCATTGTTGAATTACCTTGGTCATAGAAGGATCAACAGAGATTCTATCTTTAGAGACAATATGGCCAAGAAAAGAAATATCCTAAAGCTAGAATTCACACTTGCTAAACTTCCCATATAATTCATGTCGTCTCAGAGTCATTAGGATAATGCACAAGTGATTTTCATGATCTTCATAGATTTTGGAGTATACCAAGATATCATAAATAAATACCACCATTAATTCATCGAGATATTCCTTGAAAACACTATTCATCATATCCATGAACACAGAGGGTGCATTAGTCAATCCAAAAGGCATTATTGTAAACTCCCAATGCATGTACCTGGTTCAAAATGCTGTCTACGGAATGTCTTCCTTCTTCACACACAGCTGATGGTATCCAAATTGAAGTCCAATCTTTGAAAAGTATTGATCTCCATGCAGTTGGTCAAATAAATCATCAATGCGAGGTAGGGGATACTTGTTCTTTATTGTTATAGCATTGATCTCCCTGTAGTCGATACATAACCTCATAGAACCATATTTCTTTTTAACAAAAAGAACAGGGGCTCCCCATGGAGAAGAACTAGGGTGAATAAATCCTTTATTACTCAATTCCTCTAGTTGTTTCTTTAGTTCGACTAATTCTACAGTGGTCATTCTATAAGGGATCTTCGATATAGGCCTTGAACCAGGAATTAAATCAATGGAAAACTCAACTTCTCATTCTGGAGGATGTCTAGGTAAATCATCTAGAAACAAATCTACATATTCTTTCACAATAGGTACATCCATCATTCCGTTCCTCACCCACTATCATTTCATTCTCTTCCACCCTGATAATTGAATTTAGTTGAGCTACTGGGGGTGGATCTAGATAATAATTATGTGGTGACAATTATGCTCTAAATATAAGGTGTTCCTTATCATCATCATTAAAAATCATAACCTCCTTATTCTTACAATAAATCTTCGCATCATAGTCCAAAATCCAATCCATACTGAGGATTATATCAAACACAATAATAGGTATGATGATGAGATCAGCAGATAAAGAACATTTATTTGATCTAATGGGGACTGATTCACACAACATTGTTGCAACGATACTTCCCTTAGGAGTTTTATCTAACAACTCCCTTATTAAATCAAATTGGAAATATATAACTTTCATAGATATCTGGGATGATATGAAACAATGTGATGATCCAAAATCAAATAATTCATTTTCTAAACTTGAGGAAACATTAAATTACCCGCCATTACATCTTTCGGATCTTCTACCTCAGTAGTAGTGATAGCATAAGCATGGCCTTGATCCCTTGGCCTTTTCTGAGGTAAGTTCCCCTGACACATAGGACATTCATTTGAATAATGTCCCATCTCCCTGAAATTGTTTCACTAAACATCGGTAGCTTCTTTCTTCCCTTTGCAATCACGAGTTTGGTGGCCTTATTCACCACACTTGTAACTGACTCGTGTTCCCTTCAAGCAAGTACCAGGGTGTTTATTCCCACATTTACCATAGGATGGATATTCAAAATTTCCCTTATTCCCCTTATTTCCATTCCCAGATTGATCAGCAGATATCTTCTTCTCTTTCTTTGCTTTAAAATCATAAGACTTATAGAATTCTTTTTCTATCTTGATAGCACATGAGATAATGTCTTCATACGACGAGAAGGATTGTGAGACTAATGCTCGACGGAGAAATGGTATTAACATATCAAAGAAACAATCAATATTTCTTCTTGGGTTACGTATATAATCTCCATCCTACCTTACTAACCTTGTAATGTGAGCCTCATACTTTGTGACATTCTCATCCTCCTTTTGTCTCAAACTCAGAAATTGTCTTTCCATATCTGCTTGATGGTCACGAGGAAAGAATTTCTCTAAAAATAGATCTTTGAACTCCATCCATTTCATATTTGATACTTCATCATCTTCCTCTGTGTTTTGAATCAATGACCACCATTGATCAGCATCTCTAGTGAGGTGGTAAACTGCCATGATAACTTTTTCCCTTTCACTACTCCCCAAAGCCTGAAATATTTTTTCTAGGGAATTTAACCATTTCTCAGCTACTAAGGGATTTGTACTCCCATTGAATGTTTGTGGTTGTTTCCTCATAAAGAAATCTAACATTGATCCTCCACGCTGTGGATCAGGGCACTCCATACGGGTAAGGTTATTATTCATAACCTAAGTGAGTTGTCCCAGTATGGTGATTAGCTGATCGACACCAGTTGCATCACCTGCTCCACAATAATTATCTTGAGCAGGAGGGAAATCCCTACATGGAATGTGTGCATTGATACGGTTTCCATTTCTTCCACTAGGTTCCATTTCTAAACAATGGCTTAAAATAGATCAGTTTATGAATCAAAATACATAATCCCATACTTATAAAACACTTAACATAAATTGAACTATTTATGGATATAATCCGTAATCATAAAAAATGTTTTCATTGAGGAAGTATATACTCATAAACCCTTCATAATTATTTATAATGAAAATGAGAGTTATACTAAGCATATCCCACGAGAGTGTCATAACCAAGAGTGCAGCAAGGCCCGTTGTCGTGCACCAGTTCCAGTTCGAGTATAGCTCAATGCGGTGTTTTCGGGTTTTACGCCTAGGTACATCTGTGCCAAAGCCGCCTCTACCTGCTCGTATCCAGATAGGGTAGTATTGCTCAGAAAACTCCCAAAATCTCTACAATATCAAAATTCTAGAAAGTTTTTCTATACTAATCCTCAATGTACATCTTAAATATATGTGCTATAATCAGAGTTTATTTAAATATAGCTTCCAAGGTTTGTAATAAACATCCACAGACACCAACTGTAATGCCCCAGCCCCAGTTACCCAGAGTCGGTGCATTATTACATAACATTGGCATGATCAAAAGAAAGATCAAATTTCGAAAGACCGATTGGTTTAGTAGCCTTGGAAACCCTAGATATATTCATAAGTATTATAAACATCATAAAAATGAAAACTACAACAACATATTTTCTTCATAGTCCACACTCATATCCCCACATACTATCCTTACAGGTCATTCATAAATTACTTCTTCACATCCTGGGAAAAATAAAACATTGAAAAGGGGTGAGCTCAAATGCCCAGTAAGGATAACAATATAGCGGAAACCTTCATAAATAAGAATAAACATTTAAGGCAATGTATAACTAAAACAAAATCCTTTTAATCTTGAACTTAAACATCGTATGGAAAAAGTAAAATGAAATAATTCCATTTACTTATTAACATGGATATTCTGCTAATCAAATAATAACATGCAATATCAATAACCACATTCACAATGATTAAATGCATAATTCCAGACTATCATAACCACATATCCAAGGCCTCGTGCCAAGACTACAAATAAGATTTTGTCAAGGCCTTGTTCCAAGACACTAGTTTGTCTAATAAGACCTACCGATGCATTGAGGAGCTATAGCGGGCTCCACCCATCACATATTAAGTCCAATGCATTCCCATATGAAAAGGTTTAAACATAACATAAACATTTGTATTAAACTAGCATAAGAAATGTAAATATCTCATCCATAAACCATGAATGGTATAAAAATAACACATCCACAGTGAAACATATCACAAAACCTTCAATACAATATATAATTTTTGTATCATAATAAATCAACTTTAAATAAGCGTAGAATCCATCAAAGGATGTTGACATAGATGAAATCAAAACTCTTTTAGAGAAATATCTCTTTCTATTTTGAAATCATTTAAGAGTAATATATTTATAAAATAAAACATTTTCATTGAAAATATTCTTATATGCTTGTAAGGGAAGCTTCGACGATTTTATAATGGCGGAAAATAGCCGCACCCGCCGTATAAGTAAAAAAAAATATTCTTACCTTAATTCTGTCGAAAAGGTTAAAAAAGACCTTGTTTGGAAAACGACAGAAATATTCCTGTATAAACCACTTATAAAAGTCAAAAAGGGTATAAATTACATTAACACATATTATAGTAAATAGTAAATATGTTTTGAAATACATTTTTAAGAAACATGGATGTGGATGATAAATAAGTCCCAGTAGATTATTACGTATAAACATCCTCGGATAATGAACTGATTGCAAAGTAAACCCTTACCTTGTACTTTTATTTTGTAGAGGGTAGGTTAACCACCTGTATAATGGTGAAATAATTGGTATTAAATTATAGAAGAATCATATACATTAATATGATATCATATATGGTCTTTTAACATTGATTTGTTAATAATATCTTAGTATTATCGTTGTTTCGGGTGTTAACTGACTCGTTTTCTTTTATATGTTTTGATACGTAAGACATGTTTGTCATGGATGGGTTGTATCTTATTTATATCGAGAATTATATCATGTCCTTAAAAATTATTTTAAAATCATCAAAGGATAATTATACTTTAATGGATACGATGGAGAATGAATCTCATCGCGTTCGTGGAGACGGTAGTCCGTATGTACGCATGAGAGACAATATCATTCTTTTGATATTAAAATAATATATAATTGGATGGTATATCATATATACAGAATCATTATCATGTTATATTTATTATTTACATGAATTAAAAATCAATATTATACCCATCCAAATAATAATATATTTAATAACAATTACACCACGACGTGGAGACGGTAAGCCGTACGTACGCACGTATGGTGACATGTCATTCAATGGATGTATAGAATAATGAATATGGTTGTACCATATTTATAATAATATTAAAATATATAGGAGATACTGTATTAATTATTTTAGAATGGGAATAACAAAGAATGAATAAGTGGAAGAAGAAATGAATTTGAAAAAGGGTGGTGAAAACCTTACTTCTTCTCTGGGTTCTTCCTTTTGATTTGATCAAAGGGGATATTTGGTTGGCTTTATGATCAAACTAATGCCTCTAGGTTGTAGTGAGGGAAGTTTAAAGAGTATTTGGGCAGAGGTTGTCCGAATCTAAAGGTTTTGAAGGTGTGAATTCATGAGAAGGGGGAGTGCCCTTTTATAAGAGGGGGTGAGGGGAACCTTTGGAAAAGATAGAAATATTATTTTATAATAAACTCATATTCGGTTTCTAATGGCTCCAAAGTGTATTAATTAACTGTTATGTAGGAGATAGGTCGAAAACTACTCATCCAATAGGATTTATACAGGTTTGGGTTACTATATTAACCTTATCTTTAAGTATTAACTCTTAGTTAATTAGTTTCACTTTTACAATGTCTCTTTGTATTTTTATATTATATGGTTAATAAAATTACTATATACATCCAAGATACCCCCAAGTGGTCCTTTAATGATACACCTATCATGATATAAGTCTCTTGGCCGAACCTTATATTTTTAGGTATTTAATATCACTTAATAATATAATATTTGTTTTAAAAACTCTTTTATGTCAATTTTTACACTATTCAATAATTGATTTTTGTAGAAATCATAACAAAATTATTACTTATAAAAAAGTAAATTAAATCAATCCTAGCATGTCATATTATCCTAGAAAATCAGTGTAATTCATAAAAAGTCTCAAATTATATTTATTTGAGTATTTATAATATCAATTATTTTAATTTTTCACTATTATGTTAATTACTACATCATCATTGTGTCATAAATATATTAAATTATTTAATGTCTAAAAATTATAAATAAAATATCATTATGTAGGAAATCTTGATAAATTTCTAATTAATATTTACAATAGAATTTCTCTTTTGCATAATCCTATATTAAAAATGTTTTAGTAAATAAACTTTGATTTTAACTCTTCTAACTCTTCTTTTAATTAACCAATAACAAATGTCCTAATCTAATACAAGTGGACCAAAATGATAATATTTTATTAAAAAGGTTGTTTTTGGTCGAGATACACTTTTCCAATAGAATTATGACATGTGTTAGGGTAATATTAATATCATTTTACCCTTAATTACCTATTTACTTTTAACCGTGGTAAATAAAAGTAAAAAGTTACTATTCACCAAATATTATTTTCATCTCATTGAACCACATTTTACTACTTCATATTAACCGTGTATCTTGGATTTTCAAAATTTCATTCACAGAAGTGGTAAAATAAAGTTTTATGAAAATTTCAGTTTTTTAACTACCACTTATTGGTTTCACTATTCATCAAAAATTGAAGTTTTTCAGAACAATGCCAAAATTTCCCCCTAAGATATAATTAATATTACGAATTCAAAAATGATGTCTATTTTACAAAATTCCAAACATATATGTTTCATTAAATAATTTTATAATTAATTCCCTCTGTTACAACAAATAGCGTGTCTTTAAGAAACAATATATATCAGAAGATTGACAATTGTTTATGTCCAATTTCAAAGTGAAATTAATTGTAATGAACACCATTGGATAAAATGGTAAAAATATATTCTAATTATACTTTAAAACCACTAAATAATATAATTTATCACTATAAATTATATTGATTAAAAAAGTTGTTTTTACGTATTTTTCACTATTCATAAAAATTGGAAGTTCTCAGAAAAATACAAAAAATTCAACTTAGGATAATTTTGATATTATGAATCCAAAAATGAAGTCCATTTTGAAATATAAAATATATATACTTTAAAAAAGTATGTATTACTATTAATAACGGCTAGTTTGAATGGTTGTGGTGTGTTAGAACTCGATGTTGCGTACAACACACGCTATCACATTATTCAAAGAGAAGCGTACCATAGAAGGTTGGGTGTTACATTTCTATGATTGGGGATTTAGTCTATTATTTTGATGAGGGTTTTAGGTTTTCTTTGGGATGAGGATTTAGGGTTTTATAGGTTTATAGGATTAGATTTTCCATAGACACAGGTTTTAGTGTTTCTTTGGGGGTTGGGGATTAAGGTTTTATATGCCTAAGGGATTGTGGTTTCTTGGATATCAGGGTTTTGTGTTTTCAGGTGTTTAGGATTTCTTATAATGTGGGGATGATGATTTAGGTTATTTTTTTATAAGGGTTTCGGGTTTTGTGTCACTGAGATTTTGTAGTATTATGGGGAAGAGGGTTCAAGTTATTCCTGTGATGGGGGTTTTGGGTTTCTTGTGTTTTAAGCATTCATGGGTTTTTAAAGGATGAGGGGTCATGATTCTCATTGGATGATGGTTCGGGTTTTTTAGGAGTAGAGTGTTTTGAGTTTTCTAGGGTTTAGTGTTAAGGGGTTTGAAGGGCATAGGGTTCATGTTTTTTGGGTTCGAGGGTTGATGGTTTGTTCGGGATTAGGTTTAAGGGATTCCAAGGGAAGAGGGGTCATGTTTTTCTATTGTTATGGGTTTATGATTTTTTAGGGATGAGGGTTCAGGGTTTTATGGGATGAGGGTATTGGGGGTTTTTAGGGCTAAGGGTTCAGTGTTTCCTATGGATGATGGTTTAATGTTTTCAGGGGTTTGGGGTTTAGGGTTTCCTAGGTGTGATGTTTTAGGGTTTTCGAGGACTGTGAGTTCCGGATCATATCGGGTGAGGGTTGAGGATTTATCATTTTTTGGGGTTGACGGTGTTTCGGATTCTATTGATAAGATTTTAGGATATTCTAGGTAGGGCACTTTAGGGTTTTCTAGAGCTAATGGTGTAGGGATTTCAGGTGTTGTGTCTAGTTTTTTTTTGGATAAGTGTATAGGGTTTTTTGGGGTCAAGGATAATTTTTTTTTGGGATGAGGGTATGTGGTGATTTATGACTGAGGGTCTAGAGTTATTTTGAACTCCTCCTCTACAGTTATTTTGAGGTTGTGGTTGTAGGGTTATTTTGTGATATGTGTCTAGGATTTTTTGTGGATGGGTTTCTAAGGGTTTATGGGATGATGGTGTATGACATAATTGAGGATATACGTCTAGTGTTTTCTTTGGGATGAGGGTCTTGGGTTTTTTTTAGGGATGAGGTTTTTGGGCATTTTAGGTGAGATTTTAGGTTTGTTTGGGGGTGACGGTTTAGGTTTCTTTGGGGGATGTGGGTTTATGGGTTTTGGGACCTAGGGTAAATGGTTTTTGGGGTATCTATATTTGGGGATTTGGTTTATGGGGGTTTAAGATTTTTTTGGAATGTCATATTACAGTTTTTATTGGTATGAGTGTTATCTTATTATGGATGAGGGTTTATGGTTTTTGGGGATGAAGGTTTCAGATATTTTGGATCTTCAGGTTTTGAATTTTTTTTTTGGGATTAGGTTTTAGGGTTATTGGGTTTGAGGGATTAGGGTCTTTTGGGATGAGGGTTACATGTTTTTGTGCTGAGAGTTTATGGTTTTTTTTTGAGAAAATGGTTATGTGTTTTTCATGGTTTTATTGAGATGAGTAATTTTAGTTTTTTAAGGGTCATGGTCTATATGTTTTTGGGTATCAGGGGTTAAATTTTTTAGGGGGATGAGGGATTAGGATTTTTTTTGGGATTATGGTAAAGGATGTTGGGGATGAGTATTTAGCGGTATTTGGGGATGAGGGTTTAGGGTCTTTTTGGGGAAAAGGTTTTTGATATTTTGGGGGCGAGGGTTTCGGATTTTTTGGGGAATATGGTTTAGGGTTCTTTGGGGATTATGGTTTATTTTCTTTTTTCCAGATGAGGGTTTAAGGTATTTTGGAAGGGGGTATTTGGTTTTTTTTTGGGATTATGGTTTATGGTTTTTTTAATGATGTTTTAGGGTTTCTATGCACTGAGGGATTTGGGATTTTATCGACTAAGGGTTTAGGGTTTATAGGGATATGTGATTAGGTTTTTTGTGTCTTAGGGTTTATTGTTTTTTGAGGTTGTGGGTATAATTTTTTTTGGATAACATTGTTTAGTGTTTTTTGAGGATAAGGTTTTATGGTTATTGGGGTCTTTGTATTATGTGTATTTTTGTGAAGAGTGGTTAGTCCATTTTGGGATTGTGGGATTATGGTATTCTCGGTTTTAGTGTTTAGGGGTTTTTTGGGGTTGATGGTTTAGTGGTTTTTAGGGAAATGGGTTTATGGTTTTTTGGGGATGAGGGTTTAAGGATTATTGGGGATGTGGATTTAGGGTTTTAGGGACTAGGAGTTTAGGGATATCAGCGGATTTGGGATTAGTGGTTTTTATGAATGAGGGTTTTGGTTTTTTGGGGGATGAGTTTTTTCTAGTGTTTTGGCGAGGAGTGTTTTTGGATTTTTTAGGGAAGAGGGATTACTATATTGTTGGAATGAGGGATTATGATTCTTTTGAACTTATGTTTTAGAGTTTTTGATATTATGTTTTGTTGCTTTTATTGGATGGAGGTTTATCTAACACCCCATGCTTCTACGGTACACTTCTCTTTGAATAAATGTGATAGCGTGTGTTGTACGCAACATCGAGTTCTAACACACCACAACCAATCAAACTAGCTGTTATGAATAGTAATACATACTTTTTGAAATTATATATATTTTATATTTCAAAATGGACTTCATTTTTGGATTCAGAATATCGAAATTATCCTAAGTTGAATTTTTGGTATTTTTCTGAGAACTTCCAATTTTTATCAATAGTGAAAAATACATAAAAACAACTTTTTTAATCAAAATAATATATAGTGAGAAATTATAATATTGGGTGGTTTTAAAGTATAATTAGAATATATTTTTACCATTTTATCCAACGATGTTCATTAGAATTAATTTCACTTTGAAATTGGACATAAACAATTGTCAATCTTTTAATATATATTGTTTCTTAAAAACACGCTATTTGTTGTGACGGAGGGAATTAATTATAAAATTAATTAATGAATCTTATATGTTTGTAATATTGTAAAATAGACATCATTTTTGAATTCGGAATATCAATTATAGCTTAGGGTGATATTTTCGCATTATTCTGAAAAACTTCAATTTTTGATGAATAGTGAAACCATTAAGTGGTAGTTAAAAAACTGAATTTTTCATAAAAATTAATTTTACCACTTATTTGAGTGGAATTTCGAAAATCCGAGAGACACAGTTAATATCAAGTAGTAAAATTTGGTTCAATGAGATGAAAATAATTTTTTGGTGAATAATAACTTTTTACTTTCATTTACCACGGTTAAAAGTAAATAGGGTAATTAAGGGTAAAAATGATATTAATATTACCCTAACATATGTCCTAATTCTATTGTAATAGTGTATCTCAACCAAAAACAAACTTAGGAATAAAATATTAGGTCCTCTTTGATTAGATTAGGACATTTATTATTAGTTAATTCAAAGAAGAGTTAAAAGAGTTAAAATAAAAGATTATTTACTAAACCATTTCTAATATAGGGTTATACATAAGATAAATTCGATTGTAAATATTTAATAGAAATATAAAAATATTTCCTACATAATTATATTTTATTTATAATTTTTAGAGATTAAATAATTTAATTTATTTATGACACAATGATGATGTAGTAATTACCATAATAGTGAAAAATTAAAATAATTGATATTATAAATACTCAAATAAATATAATTTGAGACTTTTTATGAATTACACTAATTTTCTAGGATATTAAGACATGTTAGTATTGATTTCATTAAATTTTTTCTAATTAATCATTCTTTTATGAATTTTAAAAAAAAATCAATTATTGATTAGTGTCAAAATTGACATAAAAGAGTTTTTAAAACAAATATTATATTATTAATTGATATTAAATTCCTAAAAATCTAAGGTTCGTCCAAGATACTTATATCATGATAGGTGTATCATTAATGGACCACGTTGGGGTCTCTTGGAATTATATAATATGTTTATTAACCATATAATATAAAAATACAAAGAGACATTGTAAAAGTGAAACTAATTAACTAAGAGTTAATATTTAAAGATAAGGTTAATATAGTAACCCAAACCTGTCTAAATCCTATTGGTTGAGTTTTGTTAGACCAATACCCACCTTAAAATATAAATAATATACTTTCGATACATTAGAAACAAAAAATCAATTTATTATAAAATAATACTTCTAGTTTTTCCGAAGGTGCGCCTCACCCCCTTTTATAAAAGGGTACTCCCCCTTCTCATTAATTCACACCTTCAAAGCCTTTTGGATCGGTCAAACCCTGCACAAATACTCTCTCAACTTCCCTAAATACCTCCTATAGGCCTTAGTTTGATCAGAAATCCAACCTAAGGTTCCCTTTTGATCAAATCAAAAGGAAGAACCCGAAGAAGAAGTAATGTTTTCACCAGCCTTTTTCAAATTCATTTCTTCTTCCACTTCTTATTTATTTGTTATTCCCATTATAAAATAATGAATCAATTATCTCCTATATAATATAATCTTATTATCAATATGGTACATCCATATTCAGTATTATATCCATCCTTTTAATTACATGTCACCATACGTTTGTACGTACGGCTTACCGTCTCCACGTCGTGGTGTAATTGTTATTCAATATATTATTATATGGATGGGTATAATAATGATTTATAATTGATTTAAAAAATAAATATAACGTGATAATGATTCTTTATATATGATATACCATCCAATTATATATTATTTTAATATAAAAAAATGATATTGTCGCTCGTGCGTACGTACGGACTTCCGACTCCACGAATGTGATGATATTCATTTTCCATCGTATCCATTCAAGTATAATTATCATATGATGATTTACAAATAATGTTTAAGGACATGATATAATTATGGATATGAATAAGATACAACATATCCATGAAAAACATGGTCTATGTAACAAAACATATAAGAGAAAACAAGAAAGTTAACACCCGAAACAACGATAATACTAAGATATTATTAACAAATAAATTTTAAAAGATCATATATGATATCATATTAATGTATATGATTCTTGTATAATTTAATAACAATTATTTCAACATTATACATGAGGTTAACCTACCCTCAACCAAATAAAAGGACATGGTAAGGGTTTACATCGCAATCTCTTCATTATCCGAGGTTGTTTATACATAATAATCTATTGGGACTTCTTTATCATCCACATCCATGTTTCTTAAAAATGTATTTCAAAACATTTTTACTATTTACTAGAATATGTGTTAAAGTCATTTATACCCTTTTTGACTTTTATAAGTGGTTTATAAAGTAATCTTTCTGTCGTTTTCCTAACAAGGTCGTTTTTAACCTTTTCGACATAATTAAGGTAAGAATGTTTTTTTTAACTTATACAGTGGGTGTGGCTATTTTCCGCAGTTATAAAATCGTCGAAGCATTCCTTACAAGATTATAAGAATATTTTCAAAGAAAATGTTTTATTTTATAAATATTTGACTCTTAAATGATTTCAAAATAGATAGAGATATTTCTTTTAAAGAGTTTTGATTTCATCTATGTCAACATCCTTTGATGGATTCTACGCTTATTTTAAGTTGATTTATTATGATACAAAACTTCTATAATGTATTGAAAGTTTTTTTATATGTGTGAATGTCAATATGTTATTTTTATACCATTCATGGTTTAGGGATGAAGTATTTACATTTCGTATGCTAGTTTTAATACTAATGTTTATGTTATGTTTAAACCATTAAATATAGGAATGCATTGGACTTAATATGTGATGGGTGGAGCCAGATATAGCACCTCGATGCATCCGTAGGTCTCATGAGACAAACTAGGGTCTTGGAACAAGGCCTTGAAAAAATATTATTTGTATTCTTGGCACGAGGCCTTGGCTATGTGGTTATGATAGTCTGGCAATATGCATTCCATCATTGTGAAAGTGGTTATTGATATTGCATGTGATTATTTGATTAGTAGAATATCCATTTGAATAACTAAATGACCTTATTTCATTTTATTTTTTCCATACTATGTTTAAGTTCATGTCTAAAAGGATTTTGTTTTAGTTATACATTGCCTTAAATGTTTATTCTTATTTATGAAATTTTCCGCTATATTGTTATCCTTACTGGGCATTTGAGCTCACCACTTTTCTATGTTTTATTTTTCTCCGGATGTGAAGAAGTAATTTATGAATGACCTGCAGGGATAGTATGTGGGGATATGAGTGTGGACTATGAAGAAAAGATGTTGTTGTAGTTTTCATTTTTATTATGTAATGTAAGACTTATGGATATATCTACTGTTTCCAAGGCTACTAACCCAATCGATCTTTCGAGATTTGATCTTTCTTGTGATCATGGAAATGTTATGTAATAATGCACCGACTCTAGGTAACTGGGGCCAAACCGTTACAGTTGGTATCAGAGGAATTTTAGTACAAACCATGGAAGCTAGATTTAGATAAACTCTGATTAGAGCACATAGACCTAAGATGGACATTGAGGATTAGTATAGATAAACTTCCTAAAATTCTGGTATTATAGTGATTTTGTGAGTTTTCCAAGAAATAAATCCCTGTCTGGATACGAGCAGGTGGAGTCGGCTCTGGAAAAGATTTACCTAGGGGTAAAACCTAAAAACACCGCTTTGATCTAGACTCGAACGGGAACTGGTGCATGACAATGGGCCTTGCTACACTCTTGGTTACGAAACTCCTGGGGGGGATATGCTTAGGATAACTCTGATTTTCTTTACAAATCATTATGAAGGGTTTATGAGTATATACTTCCTCAAAGAAAACATTTTTTATGATTATGGATTATATCCATAAATAGTTCAATTTATGTTATGTGTTTTATAAGTATGGGATTATGTATTTTGATTCATAAACTGATCAAGTTTATGCCATTTTTTAGAAATGGAGCCTAGTGGAAGAAATGGAAATTGTATCAATGCACGCACTCCATGTAGGGATTTCCATCCTGCTCAATATAATTATAGTGGAGCAGGTGACGCAACTGGTGTCGATCAGTTAATCACCATACTAGGACAACTCACTCGGGTTATGAGTAATAACCTTACCCGTATGGAGCACCCTGATCCGCATCGTGGAGGATCAATGTTAGATCACTTTATGACGCAACATCCACCAATATTCAATGGGAGTACAAATCCCTTAGTATTTGAGAAATGGGTAAATTTTCTAGGGAAAATATTTCAGGATTTGGGTAGTAGTGAAAGGGAAAAAGTTATCATGGCAGTTTACCGCCTCACTGGAGATGCTGATCAATGGTGGTCATTGATTCAAAACATGAAGGAAGATGATGAAGTATCAAATATGGAATGGAGGGAGTTCAAATATCTATATTTAAAAAAATACTTCCCTTGTGACCATCGAAAAGATATGGAAAGACAATTTCTGAGTCTGAGACAAAAGGAGGATGAGAATGTCACAAAGTATGAGGATAACGTTACAAGGTTAGCAAGGTATGCTGGAGATTATATACGTAACCCACGAAGTAAGATTGATCATTTCTATGATGGGTTAAAACCATTTCTATGTCGAGAATTATTCTCACAATCCTTCTCGTCATATGAATACATTATCTCATTTACTATCAAGATAGATAAAGAATTCTCTAAGTCTTATGACTTTAGAGGAAAGCAAGAGAAGAAGAGATCTGCTAATCAATCTGGGAATGGAAATAAGGGGATGAAGGGAAAGGTTGAATATCCATCCTGTGGTAAATGTGGGAAGAATCACCCTTGTACTTTCTTGAAGGGAACGAGAGTCTGTTACAAGTGTGGCGAAAAGGACACCAAGCTCGTGATTGCAAAGGGAAGAAGGAAGCTACCAATGTTTAGTGCTACAATTGTAGGGAGATGGGACATTATGAAAATTAATGTCCTAAGCGTCAGGGGAACTTACCTCAGAAAAGGCCAAGGGATCAAGTCCAAGCTTATTCTATCACTATTGCTGAGGTAGAAGCTCTGAAAGACATGGTGGCAGGTAATTTAATGGTTTCCTAATGTTTAGAAAATGCATTATTGATTCTGGATCATCGAATTGTTTCATATCTTCCCAGTTTGCTAAGAAAATTAGATGTTTCCAATTTGATTTAACAAGGGAGTTGTCAGTTAAAACTCCTAATGGAAGTATCATTGCAACACTGTTTTGTGAATCAGTCCCCATAAGAGAACATAAATGTTCTTTATCTGCTGATCTCATTGTCAGACCTATGATTGAGTTTGATATAATCCTCGGTATGGATTGGATTTCGGACTATGATGCGATGATTTATTGTGAGAAGAAGGAGGTTTTTATTTTTGATGATGATGATATGGAACTCCGTATCTTTAGAGAAGAATAATCACCACCTCATTCTTATCTATATTCACCCCCAGTAGCTCAACTAAATTCAATTATTGGGGAGGAAGAGAATGAAATGACAGTGGGTGAGGAAAGGAATGTTCAAATAGAAGAAATACCTGTTGTGAAAAAATATGTAGATGTGTTTTCGGAAGATTTACCTAGAAATCCTCCAGAATGAGAAGTTCAGTTTTCCATTGATTTAATTCTTGGATCAAGGCCTATATCGAAGACCCCTTATAGAATGGACACTTTAGAATTAGTCAAACTAAAGAAACAACTAGAGGAATTGAGTAATAAAGGATTTTTTCACCCTAGTGTTTCTCCATGGGGAGCCACTGTTCTTTTTGTTAAAAAGAAAGATGGATCTATGAGGTTATGTATCGACTACAGGGAGATCAATTCTATAACAATAAAGAACAAGTATCCCCTACCTCACATTGATGATTAATTTGACCAACTGCATGGAGCTCAATACTTTTCAAAGATTAACCTTCGATCTGGATACCATCAGTTGTGTGTGAAGAAGGAATTCATTCCGAAGATAGCATTTCAAACTACGTACGTGTATCACGAGTTTACAGTAATGCCTTTTGGATTGACTAAAGCACCCTTTGTATTCATGGATCTGATGAATTGAGTTTTCAAGGAATATCTCGATTAATTTGTGGTGGTATTTATTTATGATATATTGGTATACTCCAAAAGCTACGAAGATCATGAAAATCACTTGCGCATTATCCTAAAGACTCTGAGAAGACATGAATTATATGGGAAGTTTAGAAAGTGTGAATTCTAGCTTCAGGAGATTTTGTTTCTTGTCCATATTGTCTCTAAAGATGAAATCTCGGTTGATCCTTCTAAGACAAAGGAAATTCATGAATGTCCAGCACCTACGATTATAACTGAGGTATGTAGTTTTATTGGTTTGGCAGGTTATTATCGATGTTTCGTCCAGAATTTTGACCGATTGGATAACCCATTAACGAAGCTCACACGTAAAGGGGTTAAATTTGTTTGGAAAAAAGAGTGTGAAGAATTTTTTGAAGAACCGAAGAGAAGATTAGTCAATGCTCATATATTGACTCTACCATCGGGGAATGATGGGTTCATTATTTATAGCGATGCATCGAAGAAAGGATTTGGTTGTGTCCTTATGCAGAATGATAGGATAATTTCCTATGCATCAAGACAGTTAAAAATTCATGAGAAAAACTATCCTACTCATGATATTGAGTTAGCAGCTGTGATCCTTTCTTTGAAGATATGGAGGTACTACCTCTATGGTGAAAAATGTGTGATTTATACTGATTACAAGAGTTTGAAGTATATTTTCTCACAAAAAGAACTCAACATGAGGCAATGAAGATGGCTTGAATTACTCAAGGACTATGATTGTACGATAAACTACCTCCCGGGGAAAGAAAACAAGGTGGCAGATGCTTTGAGAAGAAAAGGTCATGGAGGTTTGAACAATATGAGAATTGAAAGGGGTCCAATTTTCATGGATCTAGTGATGATGGACATGGGAATATCTAGGGAAGGTGAAACATCAATGCTTTTTCAAATGGTTGCCAAACCATCTTTACTAGAAAGGATTAAGAGTTCTCAAACTGATGATCAATAATTTCAAAAGAAGATTAAAGCTGTGAATGATGGTAGATTGAGAGACTTTGTGTATGAAGAAGAAATTTTGAAATTTGGGAAGAGACTTTGTGTTCCCGATATACCTGATCTAAAAAGGGTATTGCTGGATGATGCCCATAGTTCCAATTTCTCAATACACCCTAGGAGCACCAAAATGTATAGAGATTTGAAGGAACATTTTCGGTGGGACAACATGAAGAGGGAGATTGCCGATTTTGTGTCAAGATGTATGGTTTGACAACAAGTGAAAGCTGGAAGGAAATAGCCTGGTGGAGTATTGCAACTTCTTCCCATACCTGAGTGGAAATGGGACAATATTACTATGGACTTTTCCATGGGACTACCAAAGACTCCTAGAAGGAACGATGTAATATGGGTTATTTTTTATTGTCTTACCAAGTCAGCACATTTTCTTTATATAAGAGAAGATCTACCACTGGAATGTGTAGCAAGGCTATATATTAATGAAGTTGTGTGACTTCATGGAGTACCCCTATCGATTGTTTCGGATTGTGATCCCCATTTTACTTAAAGATTCAAGATAAGTCTTCAGAAATTCTAGGATACTGAGCTTCATTTGAGAACTGCCTACCACCCTCAAACAGATGGACAATCAGAACGAACTATTAAAACCTTAGAAGACATGTTGAGATCCAGCTCACTCGACTTTCAGGGTATGTGGGATCAATATTTACCTCTGGTAGAATTTTCCTATAACAATATTTTCTGTTCGAATATTTAGATTGCACCATATGAAGCATTATATGGAAAGAGATGTCGCACACCAACCTGTTGGGATGACGTTGGAGAATGAAAATGTGTAGGTCCAGAACTGGTGGAGGAAACGATGGAAAAGGTGATGGTAATCCAAAATCACATCAAAGCAGCTAAAAGTAGGCAGAAGGGCTATGCAGATAATCAAAGTAAGGATTTGGAATTGCAAGTTGGTGATCATGTTTTCCTGAAGGTATCTCCATGGAATGGAGTTATACGTTTTGGTAAGAAAATTAAATTGAGTCCCAGGTACATCAGTCCTTTCAAAATTCTAGAACGAATTGGGGCTGTAGCTTACCGATTGGCAATGCCGCCAAGTCTCTTCAAAGTTCACGATGTGTTCCACGTATCTCTATTGAGGAAATACATGCCTGACCCAACGCATGTACTCACCTATGAGGAATTAGAACTGGAACCCGATCTGTCTTATTGCGAAGAGTCCGTCAGGATTCTTGATACGAGAGAACAAGTACTGAGAAATCGGACAACGCGTCTGGTAATAGTTTTGTGGAGAAACCATAAGATGGAAGAGGAAACGTGGGAACCCGAGGAACATATGATGAAGAACCACCTGATTCTTTTCATGCAGTAGTATTCTAGAAATTTTGAGGATGAAATTATTTGAAGGAGGGGAGAATGTAACACCCCGGGCTTCTACGGTATGCTTCTCTTTGAATAAATGTGATAGCGTGTGTGATACACAACATCGAGTTCGAACACACCACAACCAATCAAACTAGCCATTATGAATAGTAATAAATACGTTTTGAAATTATATATATTTTATATTTCAAAATGGACATAATTTTTGGATTCGAAATATCGAAATTATCCTATGTTTAATTTTTGGTATTTTTCTAAGAACTTCCAATTTTTATGAATAGTGAAAAATACTTAAAAACAACTTTTTAAATCAAAATAGTTGATATTGATAAATTATACTCTTTAGTGGTTTTCAATTATAATTAGAATATAATTTTACCATTTTATCCAATGGTGTTCATTAGAATTAATTTCACTTTGAAATTGGACATAAACAATTGTCAATCTTTTGATATATATTGTTTCTTAAAAACACGCTATTTGTTGTGACAATGGGAATTAATAATAAAATTAATTAATTCAACTTATATGTTTGTAATTTTTTAAAATAGACATCATTTTTTAATTCGGAATATCAATTATACCTTAGGGTGAAATTTTGGCATTGTTCTGAAAAACTTCAATTTTTGATGAATAGTGAAACCACTAAGTGGAAGTTAAAAAATTGAATTTTTCATAAAACATAATTTTACCACATCTGTTAGTGGAATTTCAAACATCCGAGAGACACGGTTAATATCAAGTAGTAAAATGTGGTTCAATGAGATGAAAATAATTTTTGGTGAATAGTATCTTTTTACTTTTATTTACCACGGTTAAAATTAAATAGGGTAATTAAGGGTAAAAATGATATTAATATTACCTTAACACATGTCCTAATTCTATTTTACAAGTGTATCTCGACCAGAAACAACATTAGGAATAAAATATTAGGTCCACTTGGATTAGATTAGGACATTTATTATTAGTTAATTCAAAGAAGAGTTAAAAGAGTTAATATCAATGTTTATTTACTAAAACATTTTTAATATAGAGTTATACAAAAGATAAATTCGATTGTAAATATTAATTATAAAGATAAAACGATTTACTACATAAATATATTTTATTTGTAATTTTTATACATTAAATAATTTAATTTATTCATGACACGATGATGATGCAGTAATTACCATAATAGTGAAAAATTAAAATAATTGATATTATAAATAATGAAATAAATATAATTTGAGAATTTGATGAATTAAAATAATTTTTTAGGATAATATGACATGTTAGGATTTATTTAATTAACTTTTATAGAATTAATAATTCTTTTATGATTTTACAAAAATCAATTATTGAATAGTGTCAAAATTGACATAAAAGAGTTTTTATAACAAATATTATATTATAAATTGATATTAAATTCCTAAAAATCTAAGGTTCTGCCAAGAGACTTATATCATGATAGGTGTATCATTAATGGACCACTTGGGGGTCTCTTGGATGTATATAATACGTTTATTAACCATATAATATAAAAATACAAAGAGACATTGTAAAAGTGAAACTAATTAACTAAGAGTTAATACTTAAATATAAGGTTAATATAGTAACCCAAACCTATCTAAATCATATTGGTTGAGTGTTTTTCGACCTATAACCACCTTAAACTTTAAATAATACAGTTTTGAGCTGTTATCAACTGAATATGAATTTATTATAAAATAATATTTCTAGCATTCCCAAAGGTGCCCCTCACCCCCTCTTATAAAAGGGCACTCCCCCTTCTCATTAATTCGCACCTTCAAAGCCTTTTTTTTGTCCAAACCCTACCCAAATACTCCCTAAACTTCCCTAACTACAACTTAGAGGCCTTATTTTTATCATAAAGCCAACCTAAGGAACCCTTTTGATCAAATCAATAGGGAGAACCCGAAGAAGAGGTAATGTTTTCACCACCCTTTTTCAAATTCATTTATTCTTTCACTTATTCTTTCATTGTTATTCCCATTATAAATTAATGAATCCAGTATCTCCTATATATTTTTATATTATTATAAATATGGTACAATGATATTCAGTATTCTATCCATCCTTTGAATGACATGTCACCATACGTGTGTACGTACGACTTACAATCTCCACGCCGTGGTGTAATTGTTATTCAATATATTATTATTTGGATGGGTATAATAATGAATTTTAATTCATTTAAATAATAAATATAACATGATAATTATTCTGTATATATGATATAACATCCAATTATATATTATTTTAATATCAAAAGAAAGATATTGTCGCTCGTGCGTACGTACGGACTACCGTCTCCACGAATGCGATGAGATTCATTCTCCATCGTATCCATTCAAGTATAATTATCATTTGATGATTTAAAAATAATGTTTAAGGACTTGATATAATTATGGATATGAATAAGATACAACCTATCCATGTCAAACATGGCTTACGTAACAAAACATATAAAATAAAAAGAGTAAGTTAACACCCGAAACAACGATAATACTAAGATATTATTAACAAATCAATGTTAAAATGTCATATATGATATCATATTAATGTATATGATTCTTTTATAATTTAATAACAATTATTTTACCATTATACAGGAGGTTAACCTACCCTCAACCAAATAAAAGTACAAGGTAAGGGTTTACTTCACAATCTCTTCATTATCTGAGGTTGTTTATACGTAATAATCTACTGAGACATCTTTATCATCCACATCCATGATTATTAAAAATGTATTTCAAAACATTATTACTATTTACAAGAATATGTGTTGAAGTTATTTATACCCTTTTTGACTTTTATAAGTGGTTTATGATGGAATCTTTCTTTAATTTTCCAAACAAGGCCCTATTTAACCATTTCGACAGAATTAATGTAAGAATGTTTTTTTAACTTATACGGTGGGTGAAGCTATTTTCCGTCATTATAAAATCATCGAAGCTTCACGTACAATCTTATAAGAATATTTTCAAAGAAAATGTTTTATTTAATAAATATATGACTCTTAAATGATTTCAAAATAGAAAGAGATATTTCTCTAAAAGAGTTTTGATTTCATCTATGTCAACATCCTATGATGGATTCTACGCTTATTTGAAGTTGATTTATTATGATACAAAACTTCTATATTTTATTGAAGGTTTTGTGATATGTTTGACTGTGGATGTGCTATTTTTATACCATTCATGTTTTATGGATGAAGTATTTACATTTCATATGCTATTTTTAATAAGAATGTTTATGTAATGTTTAAACATTATCATATGGGAATGCGTTGGACTTAATATGTGACAGGTGGAGCCTTCTATAGCTCCTCGATGCATCGGTAGGTCTCATGAGATAAACTAGTGTCTTGGCACATGGCCTTGACAAAATCTTATTTGTAGTCTAGGGACGAGGCCTTGGCTATGTGGTTATGATAGTCTGGAATTATGCATTCCATCATTGTGAAAGTGGTTATTGATATTGCATGTTATTATTCGATTAGTATAATATCCATGTGAATAAGTAAATGGAATTATTTCATTTTATTTTTTCCATACTATGTCTAAGTTCATGTTTAAAAGGCATTAGTTTTAGTTATACATAGCCTTAAATATTTATTCTTATTTATGAAAGTTTCCGCTATATTTTTATCCTAACTGGGCAATTGAGCTCACCCCTTTTCTATGTTTTACTTTTCCCAGAATGTGAAAAAGTAATTTATGAATGACCTGTAGGGATAGTATGTGGAGATATGAGTGTGGACATTGAAGAAAAGATTTTGTTGTAGTTTTCATATTTATGATCTAATGTAAGACTTATGAATATATCTAGTGTTTCCAAGGCTATTAAACCAATCGGTCTTTCAAGATTTGATCTTTCTTGTGATGATGAAAATATTATGTAATAATTCACCGACTCTGGGTAACTGGGGACAGGGCGTTACAGTTTAGGTTTTTTGTCAAATAATGATTATAGGGTTTAGTGGATGAGTGTTTACGGTTTGTTGAGGATGTGGGGATTAGGTTTTTTTGTGGCAGATGGATTAGGTTTTTTGGGTGCTCAGGGTTTATGATTTTTGGAGATGAGGTTTTAGTGGTTTTAGGGTATGTGGGTTTAGGTGTTTCGGGGATATATTTTTATGGGGTTTGGGGTACATGGTTTTATTGTTTTTTGGTGCTAAGGGTTTATGGTTTTTTTGTGGATGAGTGTTTAGGGTATCATTGGGATGATGGTTTAGGGATTTTTAGGGATGAATGTTTAGAACATTTTAGGGATAAGGGTTTATAGTGTTTTAATGTATGAAGGTTTATTGTACTTTGGTACTGTGGGTTTTTATTTTTATTTATGATGTTGAGGGATTAACATATTTTGGGTCTTTGGGAGTAAATTTTTTTGGGTTGAGGGTTCATGGATTTCAAGGACTAAGTGTTTAGGGTTTTTGAGGGATACGATATTAACTTAATATGAAGATAAGGGGATATAGTTTTTTTTGTGAAGATGGTTTTTGGGTTTTAGGGATGGATTTTTACAGTTTTTTTGGTCTTAGTGTTTTCTGTTTTTTGGGGATGAGGATTTATGGATTTTTTCTGCTATAGGATTACGTTTTCATGGCATGAGGGTTTAGGGTTATTCAGGGATGAGGGTTATTGTTTTTTAAGGCTTAGTGTTTAGTATATTATGGGGTTGTTGGTTGAGGGGTTTGGGATGAGTGTTTTTGGTTTGGGTGATGATGTTGTACCTTTTTATAGGAAAGAGGGTTTAGATTTTTTTTAATAGTTGAGGGATTTTAATTTTTTTGTATGGATGTATTATTATTTTTTGAATGAGGGTTTTGGGAGTTTGGGGGATGAGGGTTTAGGGTGTTTTGGGGTTGAGGGTTAAGAATTTAGGGTGAGGGTTTAGGGTATTCTGGTTTAGGGTTTAGTGTTTTTTGTGGTTGATAGAATATGTTGTAGGATGAGGGTTTAGGGTATTTTGGGGGATGTGGGTGTAGGGCTTTTTTGGGATAAGTGTTTAGAGTGTATTGGGGGTGAGGATTTAGTATTTTTTGGGGATAATGATATGGTGTTTTTTTAGGATTGATGATTTACAGTTTTTTATGGATGAGGCTTTAGTGTTTATTGGGGATGAGGGTTTAGGATTTTTCGGTTAAGAGAATTTATAGTTTTTTGGGGCAGTGGGCTTACAATTGTTTATGGATGCGGGTATAGTTTTTTTGTTGTTGTGATTTTATGGGGTTTTGGGGTTATTTTTTAGTGTTTTGTGTGATATGGGTTCAGTATATATTGGGGATGAGATTTTAGTTGTTTTTTTGAATGTTTTGGTGTCTTCTGGGGATGCATGGTTTTTTTTGAGGATGAGGATTTGGTTTTTTTGATTTATGTTATTATTGTTTTTAGGGATGATGCTGAAGGGTTTTATTAAATGGGGTTTTGGTTTTACTGGTTATTTAGTATTATTGTATTTTGGGGGTTGAGGACTAGGGTTTTGGGGGAAGCAGGTTAATTATTATTATGGTATGAGGGTTTTGGGTTATTTGGGGGTTAGCGTTTATGGGTTTTTTGTCATTTAGGAATATGGATTCTTGGGGGTGAGGGTTTATGGATTTTTGGGGCCTGGGTATCATGTATTTGGGATGAGGGTTTAGGGTTTTTTGGGGATGAGGGTTTCTTTTTTAGGGGTTTAGGGTTTATGGTTTATGGTACATGGGACATATGATATTCTAGGGATTAAGGTTTAGGGTTTCTCTGTAGGAGGTTATAGGGTTTGTATGGAGCTAATGGTTTAGGGTTTTATAATGTACAATGGTTTTGGGATTCATGGGACTAAGAGTTTTGGGGTTGTTCGAGCTATGTGTTTAGGGGGTTTGGTGCCAGATTTTTGTGGTTTTGGGGCCGATACTTATTTTTTCGGAAGGGGGTTTACAATTTTTCTTGGTAATGAGTGTTTTGGTGGTTTTCGGGTTGATGGTCTATGGGTTTTTGGATATAGAGTTTATCAGTTTTTTGTACTAAGGGTTTTTCATTTTTTGGGGCTGGGGGTTTAGGGTTTTTTTGGCTGAGGGTTTTGGGTTTTTTTGGGATGAATGTTTTGGGTCTTTTAGGTACTAGGGTTTTGGTTTTTTTTGGGGATGACAGTTTTAGATTTTTTTAGTGTGGGGGTTTGGTGTTTTTGGGGGATGGGCGTCTAGGGTTTTTTTGTGGATGAGTGTTTAGGGTTTTATTAGGCTGATGTTTTTTTTGTGTTTTTATAAATGAGGGTTTTTAAATATTTCAGATATGAGGGTCTAATGTTCATTTGATTAGGTGGTGTAGGGTTTTGGGGGGTTATTGTTTTTGTTTCTTTGGGGATGAGGTTAAAGGGTTTTTTGGAGATGATATTTTCCGGTTTTATTGGATTTTGGGTTAACGTTATTTTTGGGTTTAAGGGTTTAGGGTTTTTTTTGGGATGAGGGTTCATCATATTTTGTGGGTGAGGTTTTTGAGGTTATTGGGATGAAATTTTGGTGGTTTAGGGGTTTTGGGTATAGGGGTTTTCAGATGAGGATTTAGAGTTTTGCAGGGATGAAGGTTTAGGATATTATTTGGAAGAGGGTTTAGGTTTTTTGTGGAATGGGGTTTAAGGATTTATTTGGGAATGGGGGTTTTGGAATTTTTGTCAACTATGGGTTTAGGGGTTTTGGGGAATGTGTTTAAGGGTTTTATTATGAGAATTTAGGTTTTTTGGGGGATTAGGGTTTATGAATATTTGGGGATGAGGGTTTATGTATATTGCTGTAGATGATTTTGGGATTTTTTGGGAACGATAGTCTATTGAAGTTGGGGATCAATGTTTTATGTTTTCTTAACAAATGTTTTAGTGATTTTTCAGGATAATGGTTTAGGTATTTTTTTTCTGATGAGGGTTTTGGGGATTTTTGATGATGTTTTTCTGGTTTTTTGGCTATTGGGAAAAGTATTTTTGGAATGAGGATATTTGGATTTTTGGGGATAGGGGATTATGGATTTTTTGGGATGGGGGTTTTGTGATTTTTGAGGATTAGGGCTAAAGGGATTTGTGTATAAGGTTTTAGGATTTTTTGTGGTTGAGGGTTTATGATTTTTAGGGGCTATGGGTTTAGGTTTTTGTGGTTGATGGGTTGGGGTTCATAGGGCGTTTCATTTAATGTTTTTTGGGTCTTAGTGTTTAGGGTTTTTTGGGTATGGGGGTTTAGGTTTTTTTGTTTTTGGGGGTTTATCAGTTTTAGGGCTAATGGAATTAGGGTTTTGGGGATTCATGTATAGTGTTTTTGAGGAGGATTATATATGGGGTTTAGGGATGAGATTTTAGGGTTTATTGGGACCTAGGGTATATGGTTTTTTTGTGCATAGGGTAGATTGTTTTTTGTGGATATGGTATTAGGGTTTTTGGGATGGTGGTATATAGATTTTTGGGTATGAGGGTTTTAGAGATATTGGAGGAAGAGGTTATAGGAGTTATGATGCATAGTGTTTTGGGGTTTAGGGTTTTTTATATTTTGAGAATGGTTTTAGGGGTTTCGGGAAAGAGGGATTAGGTTTTTTTAGGGATGAGGGTTTTGGGGTTTATTTTGGAATAATGGTTTAGTTTTTTTTTTGGAGATAGATTAGGGGTTTTTGCGTGTGATGGTATGGGGTTTTGGGGGATTATGTTATAGTTTTTTTGGTATTGTGGTTCTAGAGTTATATTCCTCTGAGGTTATATGGGTTTTTATGTCTACATGTCAATGGAATTTTGGGGATAAGGTTCTATCCTTTTTTTAGACTCAGGGTCTAGGGTTTTTATGGATGAGGTTCTAGGTATTTTTTGAGGTTAATGGTATTTTCTATGGGGATGAGGTTCTGGGGTTTTATTGGGATTGATGGTATATAGTTTTTTGGGATGGAGGGCCAATGATTAATTTGGGATGTGGGTATAGGTGTTTTAGGTCTAATGGTATTGGATTGTTAGTTACTAAAGATCTAGGGTTTTTTGGGGAATTATCAATAGGGTTTCTTTGGTAAGGGTATAAGTTTTTCTTGGGGTTGGGAGTTTATGTTTATTTTTGGGATGAGGGTATAGGTTCTTCCATGGTTGAGATTTTATGGTTTTTTTTGTGTCATGAGGATTTAAGATTTTTTGGGGATGTGGGTATAGGGTTTCTTGGGTCTATAAATGTTGGGGTTATTTATATGGTATTTGGGTTTTGGGGGATGAGGGTTTAGGTATTTGGGTTCTTAGGATTTAGGTTTCTATTGCGAGTAGGGTTGAGGGTTTTTTGGAATGAGGGTTTATGTTTTTTTTGGGTTACAGTTATAGGTTTTTGGGGGTGTGGTTTTTACTGTATTCTGGGTCTAGGGGTTTAATGTTTTTTTGGGATTGAGGGTTGTGGGTTTTATTGGGATAAGGGTTTATTGTTTTTTAGGATTTATGATCTATGTTTTTTTTTGGGTTTGGGATTTTAGGTTTTTTATGGTTAAGGGTTTATGGTGGCGTGGGACATAGGGTTTTGGGTTTTTCGGGGCTTAGGTATTTTTTTCAGGCTAATGATTTATGATTTTTTCAGGATGATGGTTTGATATTTTTAGGGATGAGTCCTTAGTAATTCGTTGGGTTGAGGGTTTATAATTTCTTAGGGTTGAGGGTTTTTGAATTTTTGCGGACATTGGGTTTTTGGAATTTTGGGTCATAGGTTTTTTGGTTCTTTGTTAATGTTGGTTAAGATATTTTTGGTGTTGGGGGTTTAGGAATATTTTGTGGTAGAGCGTAGAAGATTTTCATGGGATGAGTGTTTTGGTATTTTGGGGATGAGGGTTTAGGGTTTTATGGGGATAATTATTTATGGTTTTTTGGGGCTAAGGCTTTAGGGTTTTTTGGGGTGAGTGTTCAAGGTTATTTATGGATGAGGCTGAAGGGTTTTCTTGGGATGAGGGATTTTGGTTTTTTATTGCTGAGGTTTAACTATGATTTGAGGATGTGTGGTTAACGGTTTTTTGGGGATCAGTTTTTATGGTTTTCTATAATTAGGATTTATGATATTTTGTGGATGAGAGTTTAGAATATTATTGCGGTTGAGTTTTTATGTTTTATTGGGGATTTGGGATTACAGTTTATTGGGGAAAAGGAATAGGGTTATTTGGGGCTTTGAATTCACGGTTTTTTGGGATGAGGATTTAGGGTATTTTGGGATGAGGTTTTAGGTTTTTTTTGGTTGAGAGTTTAGGTTTTATTTCAAATGAGTTTTTTGGGGATAAGGTTATTGTGTTTTTAAAGGATGAGGGATTGGGGATTTTTGGGGTGGAGGGTTTTCGGTTTTATGGTGCTGAGGTTTTCACATTTTCTAGGGATGTGGGTATAGGGGTTTTTAGGGCAGAGGGATTAGGGTTTTTTGCAGTTTAGTGTTAATGGAATTTTCTCCAAATAGTTTAGGTCTTTTGGGGGTTGTGAGTTTAGGGTTTAATGAGGTTTAGGCTGAAGAGTTTATTTAGGATTAGAGTTTAGGGTTCTTTGGGAAGAGGGATTCAGGATTTTGGGTACGAGTGTTTAGGTTTTTTTGTAGATTAGTGTTTATTGTTTTTGGGGGATGAGTGTTTAGGGTTTTTTTGGGGATAAGGGATGAAAATTTTTTAAAGATGAGGGATGGGGGTTTTCTGGGGTTGGGGGTTTTGATTTTTTTAGTATTTGGGGAATTTTTGGGATAAGGATTCATGGTTTTTTGGGGATAAGGGTTCGATATTTTTCGTTTTTTTGGGATGAAGTTTTTTGTAGACTCGGGTTGATGGTTTTTTTTGGTGATGAGGGTTGAGGTGTTTTTAGGGATTAGTGTTTAGTAATTTTTAGTTATGAGGGTTGATTAATTTGTTAGGCAGAGGGATTATTGTTTTTTAAGGCTGAGAGATGTAGTTTTTTTTATGGTTGCTGTTTTTTTGGGGCTGATTAATGAGGGTTTTTTGGTGATGATGATTGAGTGTTTTTTGGAATGTAGGGTAAGAATTTTGATGGGATGAGGGTTGAGGGATTTATGGGGATGATGGTTGATGTTTTTTAGGGATGGGATTTAGAATTTATGGGGGTGGATGGTTTAATATTTTTTTGGACTAGGGGATATGGTATTTTGGTGCTTGTGGTTTTGGTATTTTTGGGTTTGGGGTTTATGTTTTCATGGGGATAAGGGATAATTGTATATTAGGGAAGATGGTTTAGGATTTATTCATGATAATGTTGTGTTTTTCATTGTTGGGTGAGATTTTAAGGATTTTTGGGGTAGGGGGTTGATGTATATTGGGCAGGGTGTAGATGGATTTTTGGGGATGGGTGTTTATGGTATTTTGGTTATGAGTGTAGGGGTTTTCAGGGATGGGTTTTTATTGTTTTTCGAGGATAGTAGTTTAATGTTTTTTGAGGAAGGGGTTTATGGATTTTTTGGTGGTGGGAGCTTATGCTTTTTTGAGGATAATGGTTAATGTTTTTTTGGTAGAGGGTTTAGGGTTTTTTGGGTTTAGATTTTAGGTTTTTTGGGTGTTGGGGAATTTGGATTTTATAAAGAAGAGGGATTATGGTTATTTTATAGTTAATTGTTTATGGTTTGGGGGGAGGAGGGTCTAGCGTTTTATTGGGGTAGAGGTTTATTAGATATTTATTTTGAGGGTTCATGGTTTTTTGGATATTATTGTCTGGGTTTTTGGGGCGGGGAGGGTTTGGGGATTTTAGGGGTTCATGGTTCTTTTTTTTGGGGAAAATAGTATATGGATTATTAGGGATAAGGGTTTAGGGTTTTGGGGGATGAATTTTTTGCGCTGTCTGGGTGTTAAAATTCTGGATTTTTTGAGTGTGGGGTTTCAGGGTTTTTATAGGATGCTGTTAAATTGTTTTTTAGGTGAGGGGTTACAGTTTTTTGGGAAGGTAGTTCATATATTTTCGAGGGTGAGGTATCTGGATATTTTGGGGTAAAGGGTTTTTTTGTATGTGTGTTTGAGGATCTATAGGGGTGTGTGTTCATGTATAATTGGGCCTAATGGATCATAGTTTTTTGAGGGATGATGGGTCAATGTTTTTTTGGGCTACCGTTTCAATGTTTTTTTGCACCGAGGGTTCAGAGTTTTTTTGGAACTATGTGTATTGGGTTTTTTTTAGGCTGTGGGATAATTTTTTGTCGGGAAGAGTGTTCAGGGTTTTTTTGGGGTAGATGGTTTTTGGGTTTTTGGGAATGGGGGCCAATATATTTTTAGGGATGAGGATTTAGGGTATTGGGGTGTCTGAGGGTTCAATGTTTATTGGGGCATAGGGTTCATGGATTTTTGGGCCTAAGGGATTTTTTTTGTTCTATGGGTTCATGGTATTGGGGGATAAGGGTGTAGTGTCTGTTGAGGTTTGAGGTCTCATGTTTTTTGGGGGATGAGATTACAGGTTTATTTGTGGATCAGGTTCTTGGGTTTTCCATCATTGTTGGTTTAGTGTTTTTTTTGGGTTGAGGGTTCATTGTTTTTAAAGGTTGAGGGATTAGAGGTTTTGGGGGATGATTGATTAGTATCTTAAATGTAGAGTGTTAACCATTGTTATGGATGATGCTTTAGGTTATTTTGGTGATGATGTTTCTTGGTTTTTTAGGGCTAAGCGGTTAGACATTTTGGGTGATAAGGGATCATGGATATTTGGGGATGAGGGTTATGGTTTATTAGGTGATGAGGGCTCAGAGTTTTTAGGGTTGTGGTTTTAGAGTGCTTTTGGTTCATATAGTTCGTGGTTTTTTGGGGTTATGGTTTCAAGGGGTTTTGGGAATAATGGTACAGGGTTTTTCCGGGCTGAGGGTCCATGGTTGTTTGGGATTGAAGGTTCATGTATTTTTTTGGCTGATGGTTAAGGGTATTTTGGGGATGTGGGTTCATGATTTTTTAGTCATGGGGGTTTTAGGATTTTTTGGGGAATAGGGTATAGTGTTCATTGTAGATGAGAGTTCTGGGCTATTCGGGGATTAGGGTTTTCGGTTTTTTTTTATAAATGAGTGTTCATTATTTTTTAGTGGTGGGTGTTCCTGATTTTTTTTATGATGGATCAAGGTTTTTTGGGGTTCTGGGTTAATGATTTTTTGGTGCTGAGGGTTTAGGGTTTTTTGGGGATGAGGGTATAGGGTATTGTTTGGTTTTTGGGGATGAGGTTATAGGGATTATTAGGGATATGGGACGAGAGTTTTTTTGTATGATAGATGTTTTTTTGGGAAGTGGGTATAGGGGTTTTTTTGTGGATGAGGGTTGAGTATTTTTTAAGGCTAATGGTTTATGGTTTTTTTGGGAAGTAGGTTTAAGGATTTTCAAGGAAGTGGATTGAGGTTTTATTTTGTCTAATGTTGAAGTTTTTTTGAGGCATTAGTTTATATAGGTAATGAGGGATTATGTATTTTTGGGGGAATAGAGTAAGTGATATTTTGGGGATGATGGTTGAGGGTATACTAATGGTTTGGGCTGACAGTTTTTTTAGTTTGAGGTTTTATGGCCATTTAGGGATGAGGGTTTAGTGTACTTTTTGAATGGGAGTCTAGTGTTTTTTAGGGATTAAGGGTTTAGTGTTTTTTATTTATGAGGATTTTGGGTTTTTGGGGCTGATGTTTTAGTGATTTTTGGGGATGTGGGTTTTGCGATTTTTGGTAGTAAGGGTTGATGGTTTTTTAGGGTTGAGCATTTAGTGTTTTTGGGGGATGTGGGTTTATGTTTTTTTTGTGGTAGTTTGTTGATGGTTTTTTTATTTTTTGGTGTGATGAGGGTTGGGGGTTTTGGGGGGCTGAGCGATGCAACTTTTTTGAGCTGGGGATTGAGGGAATTTTGGGGATGAGGGTTGAGGGGTTATTTGGGGGATGAGGGTTGATGGTTTTTTTTATTAGGGTTTATTATTTTTGTGGTGTGATTTTATGGTTTTTTGGGCTGAGGGTTGAAGTATTTTTGGGGCTTGGGGTTGATAATTTTTTTTGTGGTTTATGGTTTTTCATTATAGGGTGAATGGTTTTTTTGGGCTGAGTGTTGAGGGTTTTTTTGGGGATGATGGTTTAGGGTTTTTTGGTGGGGTGGATTTCTGGTTTTTATGTATGAGGGATTAGGTTTTTAGAGGATGGTTGTTTTGTGTTTTCTACATCATAGGGGTTTTCATTTTTTGGGTATGAAGGTTTAGGGTTTTCTGAGGAATTGGTTTTATGGTTTTTTGAGGGTGGGGGTTGAGGATTTTTAGAGGCTGGGGAATGGGGGTTTTCTGGGGATGAGAGTTGATTTTTTTTTTATTTTGTTGAGTTTTGAGTGTATTTTGGGGATGAGGTTTTAGGGTTTTTTGGAGCTGAGGGTTGAGGGTTTTTTATGATGAGGTTTTAGGTTTTTTTTGGTTGTGATTGATTAGGGTTTTCTGGGATGGGGGTTGATGGTTTTTTTGGGGATGGGGGTCGAGTATCATTTAGGGATTAGTGTAAAGTGGTTTTCGGGTCTTACGGTTGAGTTTTTTTTGGGTTTAGGGTTTATTTTATTTTTGGTGATGGGGGTTGAGGGTATTTTTGCGATGAGGGATGAGGGTTTTTTGTGGATGAGTGTTTTTTTGGTGATGAGGGTTAATGGGGTTTTTGTGATATAGATTTTGGGTTTTTATGGGGTGAGGATTTTGGTTTGTGGGGGTTGATGGTTTTGGGTTTTTATAGCTTACGAGCCATTGTATTTTTGGGATATGAGTTTTTAGTCTTGGGTGGATTTGGGTTTAGTGTTTTTAGAGGATGTGCATTGAGGGTCTTATTTGTGGCTGAGGGTTTAGGATTTTTTGAGCTGAGGGTTTTGGGTATTTTAATGGTATGGTTCTAGAATTGTTTTTGGAATATGTTCTAAGGGTTTTTGGTTCTATTGATTTATGGTTTCAGATGAATGAGGTTTAGGGGGTTTTGGGGATAATCGATAGGATTTTTTGGGGCGAGGGTCGAAGGTTTTTTGGGGCTGATGGTTTACTGTTTTAAGGATTATTTTTTAGGTTTATATAGAATAAGGGTATAGATTTTTTTTGGATGAGGTTTTAGTGTTTTTTGGGGGAGATTGCCCAGAGTTTTTAGTGGCTAATGGATGAGGGTGTTATGGGTAAGAGTGATGAGGGATTTTGGGGTTGAGGATTGATGTTTTTTTGGGGTTGGGTTTTTTTTGGTGATGGGGATTTGTGGTTTATTAGGGATGAGGATTTATAATTTTTTTAGGGTTGAGGATTCATGTTTTATTGGGGTTGTGGGTTTAGGGTTTTTTTGTGGTTGTGATTTTAGGGTTTTTTTTGTTGAAGGGTAGGGTTATTTGGCTTTTAGGGTTGTTGGAGTTTTGGTTATATGTATTGAGGATTCATTGCGGATGAGGGATGATGTTATTTTGGGGATATGGATTTATGGTTTACTAATGTTCTGGGATTAGTGATTATGGTTTTTTGGGGATGATGGTTTGCGATTTGGGGGGCCATGTGATGAGTTTCTTTTTTTGTTGAAGGGTAAAGGCCTTGGGGTGGAAGGGTTTTTTGGGGTTATGGGATGAGGTTTTTTAGTCAATGAGGGGGTTTTGGTCCTAGGGTTTAATTTTTTGGAGGATAATGGTTGAGTAATTTTTGTGGAAGAGGGTTTATAATGTTTTAGGGATATGGGTTTGGTGTTTTTTGGGGACGAGGATTCATAGTTTATTTGGGATTGAGTGCATAGAGATTATTGTCGCTATGGGTTGAGGGTTTTTTAAGGATGAGGGTTGGTGGTTTTTTGGAATGAGGGCAGAGAGTCTTCTACGTTTGAGGGTTTTTGGGTTTTTGGGGACGAGGGTAGTGGATAATTTGGGGGTAAGTGTTGATGGTTTTTTGGGTTAGTGGGTTGAGGATTTTTGGGGTAATGGTTTAAGGTAATTGTGGGAGGAGGGTTTTTTGGGATGGTATATGATGGGGTTTAGGGATATTATTATAATATTTTTGTGGTGGAGGGTTGAGGTTTTTTAGTTTTCATGTTTTTTGGATTTTTCGGGATTGCGGTTTATGTTTTTGTGGGGTTTAGGGTTTAGCATTTTTTGGGGATAATGATTTAGGGTTTTTGGTAGCCAGGAGTTGACAGTTTTTAGGGATGAGGATTGATAGATATTTTGGGGGGAGGGTAGTGGGTTTTTAAGGGATATGGATGATTTCTTTTGGGGATGATGGATGAAGGTTTTATGGGGATGTGTTTTGATTACTTTTTATGGCTGAGTGTTGATAATTTTTTGGGGCTAGGGGTTGGGTGTTTTTTGTGGAGGATGGTTAAGATATTTTTGGGGAAAATAGTTTTTTTGGACTGATGGTTAAGGGAATTTTGGGGCTTGGGGTTTAAAGTTGTTTTTTGCTATGGGTTTAGTGTTTTTGGGGTTGATAGTTGCGTTTTTTTTGGATAACTCTTTAGCATGATTTGGGGAATCATGTTTTTGAATTTTTGGGGCTAAGGGTTTAGGGTTTTTTAGACCTAAGGGTTTAGGGTTTTTTTGGTGAACTAGGATATGGGATTTTTTTTGGAAATGAGGGTCTAGGGATTTTTTGGGAAAAGGGTATAATTCCCTGAGCCAGTTAATTAAAACCATAAATCTAAAAATGATGGATCATATTTTGACAAAACAAATTTATGGTATCATATCCCTTATGAAAACCCGTTATAATGAAATTATAAATTTGAAATAAATAAATAAAAGTCCCTTATAAGAATAAGATCTTAAATTAAGTAAATATTTGAAATAAATATTTATTCCTTATAAAATATGGTATTGCATAAAAAGTATTTTGAAGATACATAATCCCTCACCTTATTAACTTTTAATTACATGTATCAGAATCTAAAGTAGCGTTCTAGAGTTTTACAAAATAAGATCTCTCATATACCCTTCCTATAAATAGGTAAAACATAAAATGGAGGCTTATCCCCTCTACCTCACAAACTCTATTGATTCCAAAAACCCTCGACACCTCCATATATATACACAAAAAAATTGTTGGAGGAAGTTTCAAGAATAGTCACTTGATAAATGTGTGGGTGTCGTTCAACCAATGAGGAACATTTTCAAAGATCAAATCTGGAATTGGTCAAAGAAAATAAAATTGCTCGATGTCAATCCACATCCAAAATGCATAAAATCATGTATCATAAATAACTAATCAATTGAAGTTCGATTCTCTTATGCATATGGTGTACGCGTTGATGAATCGGGAAAAATTTTCATAAATTATTGACAAAAAATAATTAAAATAAGTGATATTGATTTGAGAATATATATATATATATAACCGGGACAAACTCAGATAGGAACTGCAATAATTGAGTGATAAAAAATGGATGAAACTGAAAAAACATGATACTATTAAGTTAATTAAAAAATACCTAGATAATATGAAAACAATTAAATAACACCTACATGGAAGATATAAGAAATCTAGAATTGGAGGATGTTGAAATTAGATAATAAATATAGAGAAGATTTCAATTTCCAGAGAAAAACAATGAAATGGACAAATCAGAACTTATTAAACCCTAAATCAAATCTGAAACGAGATTCGGATAAACAGAACTTGATTTTAGAAATCCTACATATGGTTTCAGACAAATTGGGGGTCAATTTTACCCACATCTCTTTCAAAACATCAATTCAAAACAAATTAGGTGCATGATGACCATCAAACTCAAACCAGATTGTGATCAGACTCCATTTGAGGTTCACCTGGGAGACGAATATTCCTCGTGCGCTTAGACTACACCGAAGAACTCATCCGAAATAGAATATCTCAGATCTAGATTGCGACTCGACTCGACTTGAGAGATCCACCATTTCCAAGCACAACATTGCTCGGCATAATCTGATTCATCTCTTATGGTTTACTCCGAAGATGAAATCCCCAGCCTGACCTGTGAATCTCCCAAATACGAAGTGAAAAACCATGAAAACTAATCTCATTTTCCTTCTAATTTCTATCATTTCATATGTTTTTTTAATTATTTTCTATTAAAATTATTTATCGGTTTATTTTTTAATTATTTAAATAAAATAATTATTTTAATATATATATTTATCGTCATGTGTATATAAATATGAATATTTATTCTTTTCAATTTCATGTTTTTATTGTTATTGTTTATTTTAACCGTAATTAAAATAGTTTTAAAACATACATTAATAAATTTTATATTTTAATCACATATATATTTTTATCTATTAATATAACATTATTAATTGTTTTAATTAGAAAAATTATTATTTCTATTTTTTTTAAAGTTATATGATTATTTATATAGTTTATAATTCATTAACATAAAAATTTAACATCAAATGATAAAATATTTATTTAAATAAAACTTTTTTTATAAATATATTATTTTATTACCAAATATTATTACTAAAAAATACTATATATTTTATATTTTGACTCTAAAAAATAAATTACAATTACATTAAGGTTTTAATTATCTTAAATTTAAAATAGTACTTCTGAAATTATATTTTTGAAATATTTATTTGTCAATTTTATATTTATTATTTAAAATTAAATTCATACAAAATTTAATAAAACATATTTTTAATTTTTTTAATTATAACATGTATTTATATATATTTATTATTAATAATTTCATATTTAAAAAATAATAACACTTTTAGAAAATCATTATGTAATCAAAACATGTTTACAAAATTTATTATTAAATTTGTTATATTAAAAATGAATAAATAAAATACTAAGAAAATAAATACTTTATTCAAAAGTCAGGATGTTACATACTCCCCTCCTTAAATGAATTGCGACCTTACAATTCATTCATTGGACTTATGAAAATTTTGAATTTCCATCTTCATAATTAAAGAAACACTAAAGGGACATAACTAACTAAGTAAAATTTTAAAGCGTTGATTTTTTTCCTCAAGAGACAACATATATTCTCCAAAGTTATCTAGATCGTGACTCTGATACCAATTATAATGCCCCGATCCCATTCTTCTCGACTTTGTGCTTGAAAATGTTGTGTAATAATAATTTTTATAAAATAAAAAACTACACAACACATTACAAAAACGATGACCTTTTACCGATCTAGGTTCTGGAGGATTAGACAAGACCTTACATTTATCAGAGTTGAAAAAAACCACTATCTAGTATGCTTCTGCATGCTCTATCTCTATAAGCTATGACATCTACGATAATCGCTTATGATACCTGTGAAAAATTATTTTAAAATAAAAGGGTGAGCATTCAATTGCCCAGTAATGTGTTTTGAAAACCTTTGATAACTCCCTTTTAGAAATATCACTTTGATAATACATTTGGAATATTTAATTAGAAATAAATTTATAAAATAATGCTTTGGAAAATAATTATACATTGAAAACACTTTTAATATTAATCTAGTGATTTTGTTGAAAATATTAATCAAACTCTTAAAAGTAGAACAACTGAGACCACTCGAAACATTGAAGGCTATCTTGGGCCTACCCACTTGAGGGATGAATTCACAATCCAATTACTTAAGGTATTTACAATGTTCATGTACTAGTTTTTATAATACATTTTTGTATTAGCTTTCCATAAATACATATAATTTTTATTGGTGTTTTAGTTTTGAAAATTTATTTATATTCATTCATGGAACAGACAAATACTAATCTTTACTGAAAAGTATATATTCAACTTGGTACAATGAAATCTCATGATACATGACTTGACATAATCACATGGAAGTTATATCCTCATCCACGCTCATGAAAATTTCCAAGACATATTTATTAAATATGTTTTATTCATGAAGGTATAATATAATAATAATAGTGATCGTATTATTTTGTCCTCTAAAAATTAATCACTTGAAATCGATAATTATGTTTCGGGCACAAAAATAATTAAAGTATAATTTCGTTACAAAAAAAAACAACCCTTTTAGGGATGTATATTTATTTGGACTTATGTTTTAAGGAACATGACTTTAAGAAGTACACGCACACACACACAGATATATAAATATATTAATGTATAAATTTCATGATAACAAAATCATCTATGTATGGCCATAAACATGATTTTTATATGACATGTATATGACTTGAAATAAATTATTATATTCATAACATAAATCGTAATTTATTTAAAATAGTTATTAATATAAAAACTATACCACTAAATAAATATGTGTCTCATAATAATAGAATAAATTCATGATCGAATAAGAAATCAATAAATAGAATTACTTCTTAGCATGACTAACATGATATCAAATTAAAAAATTGATACATATATAGATATATCCAACTCATGAAATCAAAATGATAACAATGTAATAATAATAATAATAATTCTTGAACACAAAACTAAATAATAACAATAAAAATAGTCCTTTACTAAAATAAATATGGAATTGCAATGAATTTATAAATAAATTCCTTACACGCATCACTAGAAAAATAAAAATCATATTTTTATACTATTTATCTCTTATTAATTTTAGAATAGATTAATAATCGATAATTTCAATTTAAAACTAAATAAAACAACTTAATTAAAACCATAAAACTTAAAATGATAGATCAAATTTTGACAAAAAAATTGTATGGAACCATATACCTTATGAAAAGCCATTAAACAAAAATTATGAATTTGAAATAAATAAATAAAACCCCGTTATAAGAATAAGATCTTAAAATAAGTAAATATTTGAAATAAATATTTATCCCATAGAAATATTATATTTAATTGCATTAAATGTATTTTTATGATACATAATCCCTTACCTTATGGATTTTAATTACTTGCAGCAGATTCTAAAGTAGAGTGATATAGTTTTAGAAAACCAAATTACTCATAATCAGTTCCTCTGAAAACGAAAAACATAAAATGGAGGCTTCGTCCGTTTACCTCACATACTCTATTGATTCCAAAAACTCTCGTCATCTCATTATATATACTCAAAAAATATGGTATAGGAATATTCAAGGCCAGTCTCTAGATAAATGAGTTGGTGGCATTCAACCAATGAAGAACATTTTCAAATATTGAATTCATAATCGGTCAAAGAAAATAATATTCTTCGGTGTCAATCCACATCCAAAATGGAAAAAATCATATATTATAAATAACTAATCAAGATATGTTCGATTCTCTTATGCTTACAGTGTACGCGTTGATGAATTGGGTCAACTTTTCATAAATTATTGACAACAAAGCATTAAAAGAAGTTATATTGATTTGAGAAATATATATATATATATATATATATATAAATAACTGGGAAAAACTATGATAGGAACTAAAATCATCGAGTGATAAAAAAAATGGATGAAAATGAAAAAATAAGATACTTTTAAGTCGATTACAAAACATTTAGATAATGGAAAAACAATTAAAATACACCTACTTGTAGGATAAAAAAATATAGAATTGGAGGATGTTGACATCAGAAAATACATTCAGAGCAGATGTCAATTTCTAGAGAAAATAGAATAAATGGACAAATCAGAACTTATTACATCCTAAAACAAATCTGAAACGAGAATTGGATAAACCAAAATTGATTACAAAAGCCCTACCTATGATTTTAGACAAATTGTGGGTAAATTTAGCCAAAAATCGTTCAAAACATCAACACAAAACAGATTTGTCACACGATGACCTTCGAACTCAAACCAGATCTTGATCAGACTCGATTTTAGGTTCACCTAGGGGTCAAAGCTTCCTTGCACGCTTAGCCTACACCGAAGCATTCATCAGAAACTAAACATATCAGATCTAGCTTGCGACTCAACTCTACTTGAGGTAACCAGCATAGCCAATCACGACCTTGCTCGGCAAAGTCCAATTCCACTCTTGTAGTTGACTCTGAAGTCAAAATCCAAAACTCATCCTACGTCTCTTTATAATCCGAAGTGAAATCCATTATAACCTAATCCTGTTTTCCTACTATTTTTTAACATTTCATTTGTTTTATAATTATTCTCTTTAAAAAAATTTATCAGTGTGTTTTTTATTTATTTAACTAAAACTATTCTCTTCATATATATATATTTTGTTATATATATATAAGGATGAATATTCATTGTTTTCAACTTCATGTTTTTATTGTTATTGTATATTTTAACCATAATTAACATAGTTTGAAAACACAAATTTATAAATATTATAATTAAAAAAAATATATGTTTTTATTTGTAAACATAAGATTATTAATTTTTTTAATTAAAAAAATTATTATTTCTACTGGTTTTAATGTTATATGAGTAATTAAAATTGTTCATAATTCCTTCACATAAAAATTTTACTTCATATAATAAAATATTAATTTAAATAAAACATTTTTTATAAATATATTAATTTATTACCAAGTCTTATTATTAACAAATACTATATATTTTATTTTCAAATTCTAAAAAATAGATTACAATTACATTATTGTTTTAATTATCTTAAATTGAAAATAGTACTTTAAAAGTAATATTTTTAAAATATTTATTTTTCTATTTTATATTGGTATTTTAAAAATAATTTCATAAAGAATTTAATAAAAAATATTTTTATCTTTTAAAATATAACATTTATTCATATATATCTATTATTAATAATATCATATTTCAAAAAAATACCAATTTTAGAAATTCATTATTTAATAAAAAATTATTTGAAAAAATTATTATTGAATTTGTTATATTAACATTGAATCAATAAAATAATAATAAAATAAATCCTTTATTTAAAACTCGGGATGTTACAAAGGGGTTAGAATATTTGAGGAATGGGGATTTACATTTTTTGGGGTTGAAGGTCTAGTATTTTTTGGAGTGGGAGGTTTAGGGTATTTTGCGTAATATGGTTTAGGTTTTTTTGGGGATGAGGGGTAAGGGTGTTCCGGGGATTATGGTTTCTGGTGTTTTGAGGATTAGGGTATTTAATGTTTTGGGGATTAGTATTTAGGGTTTCTTAGGTTTTGGTTTAGGGTATTTTCGGGAAGAGGGTTTAACGGTTAGGGTTCATTGGGGATGAGTGTTTGGTGTTTTTTAGGGATGGGGAATTATGTATTTCATGAGTTAAAGGGTTAGTAATTTTTGGGGTTATGGATTTAAGGTTTTATGGGGACAAGGAATTATGTTTTTTGGGGATAAGGGTTTAGATTTTTTACGTATTAGCTATTGGATATTTTGGGGTGATGGTTTACGGTTTTTTGTGGTTAAGGGTTTATGTTTTTATTTGTGATGATAGTTTATGGTTTTTTGGGGCTGGTTGATTATGATATATTAGATTTTTCGGTTTAGGGGTTTTTGTTGATGAGTTTTTAGTGTTTTTTGTCTGTGGGTTTAGGGTTTTTTGGTGATAGGGGTGGACAGTTTTTTGTTGCTGAGGGTTTAGGATAGTTTGGCACTGATGGTTTGGGGTTTATTATGGATGAGTGTTCATGTATATTTGACGAGGATGTTTTTTCTGTTTTTTGGTCTGAGTGTTCACTATTTTTTTGGATTGAGGGTTCATTATTTTTTTTGGGGATAATGGTTTGGGGTTCTTATGGATGAGGGTTCCTAAATTTTGGACTGAGGGTTCAAGGTTTTTTGGGGGAGAGGGGTCATGGGTATTTGGGTATCACTGTTCAGGGTTCTATTTTTTAAGGATACAGGTTCATAGTATTTCTTGATGAGGGATGAGGTTTTTTAGTGTTTAGGTTGTATGGTTTTTTGGTGTTGAGGTATCAGGGTATTTTTTGGGATGAATGATCACGGTATTTTTGGTAATTAGGCTTCATGTTTTTTTGGGAAGGAGGGCGGAGGGTTTTTTGGGGCTATGGATTCAGGTAATATTAGTGTTTAAGGATGTGGTTTTTTCCAGGGAAAGGGTATAGGTTTTCTTGGGGAAGAGGGTTTAACTTTTTTTGCTGAAAATTTTTTGAGTATTTTTTGGGCTATGTGTTAAGTTTTTTTGAAGCTATGTGTATATTATTTTTTGATATTGGGAGTTGATGGAAGATTGGGTATGGGGTTTGAGGTAGTTTTAGTGGTGAGGCTATTTTATTTTTTAGGATTATGGTTTAGGGATTTTTATTAATGTGATATTACACTTTTTGTGGGCTACGAGTTTAGTTTTTTGGTGGATGAGGGTTTTTTGGTTTTTTGGGATTATGGTTTAGGATTTATTGGTGTTGTGGGGTTAGGGATTTTTGGGTTTTTGGGGTGTGGGGTTTATGGGAAAGGGCGTTGTGGGTTTTTGGATCAAGGTGTTATGTTTTTTATGGATGAGGGTTTATGGTGTTTTGGGGGGAGATGGTTAGTGTCCTTAGGGGAAGGTGGTTTAGGGTTTTTTGGGGTTGGGTAATTATGATTTATTTGGGCTAATGGATTAGTGTTTTTGGGGGATTAGATTTTAGGGTTTTTTTGGTTGAGGGATTAAGGTTTTATGGGGGCTGGGGATTGAGTATCTTAGAGGGAAGATAATTTATGATTTTCCAGGGCTCAGGGTTTAGGTTTTTATGGGGCATAGGCTTTATAATTTTTTTGTTATGCGGGTTTAGTGTTTTTTGGGGATGACGGTTCATGGTTTTCTTGCAATGAGTTTTCACTATTTTCAATGGGTGGGGGTTCATGTTTTTTAGGTGACGGGGGTTTGGAGTTTTTTGGGGATGAGGATTCATGGTTTTCTCTGGATGAGTGTTCAGTGTTTTTTGTGAATGAGTGTTCAAGGATATTTTGTGATATTGGGTTAGAGGTTTTTTCGGTATAGGGTTATAGGTTTTTTTGGGTTTATGTTTGTATAATTTTTTAGGTGAGGTTTTAGGGGTTTTTATTTGGGAAAAGGGTTTAGTGATTTTTTGTGATGACAAATCTGTGTTTTTAGGGCTTCAGGCTTACAATTTTAAGGGATTTTGGGTTCAAGGTTTATTGGGGAAGGGGGTTTAGTGTTATTTTGGCCTAGAGAATTTTGGTATTTTTAAAGATGCAGATTAACAATTTTTGTGTGTTGTGGGTTCAATGTATTTTTGGTGATGAGGGTTAATTTTTTTTCACTAAGGATTCGGGGTTTTTGGGGGATGAGGGTTAATTCTATTATTGGGAAATGTGTTCAGTGTGTTTTGGGGTAGAGGTTTATGGGGTTTTTTGGATTTAGATTAAGGTATTTTTGGGAATGATGGTTCAAGGGATTTTTTGGTCAAGGGATCAGGGTCAGCTGGGATTGAGAGTTCATGGTTTTTTGGGTCTAAGTTTTCATGATTTTTTACGGCTGAGTGTTTTTTGTTTCATGGTGATAAGGTTCAGTGTTTTATGGGGATATGGGTTTAGTTTTTTTTTGAATGAGGGTGCAATGTTTTTTTAGGATGTGGGTTCATGGTTTTTTGGTGGTGAGGTTTCATGTTTTTTGGGGCTAAGGTTTTTGGGTTTTTTCTTGACGATTGTTCAAGGTTTTTCTAAAATTATCTCTTAAGGATATATTATGTAAAAGGGTTAAGGTTTTGTTGGTGATTATTGATTATGGTTTTTTTGGCTCAGGGATCATAGTTTTTGGAGATGAGGGTTTACGGATTTTTGGGGATTGGGGTCTAGGATTTTTAGAGTATTGGTTGAAGGTTTTTATTTGTCTGAGGGTTTAGGGATTTTTGGGGATAAGGTCTTAGGAATTTTGGGGAACAGGTTTCTGCATTTTTTGGTGATGAGGTTTCAAGGTGTTTTTGTTGTAATGGTTCAGTGTTTTGAGGGGTTTGTGGTTTAGAGTTTTTTTGGGGATAAGGGTTCATGGTTTTTTAGGGCTGAGGGAATAGGTTTTTCTAGTGATGATGGTTCATTGTTTTTTTTGAGATGATGTTTTAGGGTTTGTTGGGGTTGTAGGTTAATTGTTTTATGGAGTTTAGGGTTTAGGGTTTTTTGGTCCATATGTATAGGTGTTTTTTTGGAGATGATTGTTTAGGAAATTTTTGAAAAGAGGGTTTACTATTGTTTTGGGATGAGTGTTCGGGGTTTTTTGAGGATGGGGTTTTCAGGTATTTTGGGGTGAGGGTTATGTATTTTTTTGGGATGTGGTTTCAGGGTTTTTTTGGGGTTCGATGTTTAGGGTTTTTTTGGGTGAGGGTTAGGTTATTTTTGGGTCAGGGTTCGGAATTTTTGGGCTTGAAGGATGTTGGGTTTGGGGGATGAGGGTTTAGGAATTATTTTATGGGTATTTAGGATTATTATAGGATTGTTTTTAGGGTTTTCATAAGAAATGGGTCTAAAACATTTTGGTTCTTGATGTTTAGGGTTTTTTGTGGCAGAGGGTTCTAGTTTTTGGGGGATCGGGATTCAATTATTTTTTAGGATGTGGGATGAGTATATATTGGGGTTGAGGTTATTTTGGGGAATACGAGTTCAATGTTTTTGGTGATAAGGGTTTACAGATATTTATTGACATAGGATTCATGGTTTTTTATAAGGTGAGGGTATATGTTTTTGGGGTTTCGGGGTTGAGGGCTTAATGGGTGAGGGTTGAGGGTTTCATCAGGATATGTGTTGAGTTTATTTGGGAATTAGAATTTAAGAATTTCTATTGACGAGCGTTCTGATTTTTGGGGGGATGAGGGTTTCAAATTTATGTGGATGAGGGTTCATGATTTTTTTTGGGAGTAATGGTTCAATGTTTTTTTGGGATTGGGGGTTTATGGGTTTTTAAGATAGGGATTTGGTGTTTTTTTGGGATGTGGGTTTTGGTTTTTTTGGTTCTATGATTTAATGGTTTTTTGTGAATGAGTGATTAATTTTTTTGGCGTCTGACGGTTCATGTATTTTTGGAGTTGAGGGTTTAGGGTTTTTTTGGAGAATTGGGTATACATCTTTTTTAGTGGATGATAGTTCTGGTCTTTTGGGGTTGAGGGTAGAATGTTTTTGGTAATGGGGGATAATGTTATTTTGGGGTGAGGTTTCATGTTTTTTTAGTGGTAAATGGTTTAGTATTTTGTTGTGGCTGTTGGATAATGGTTTTTTGAGGTCGATGTTTAGATGAATTTTTGTCTTAATTGTTATGTTCTTTTCGGTTATTTTGGATTTTATTTATGTTTATTTTATGATGATAATTTAGTGTTATTTTTGGGGAGGGTTTAGGGTTTTTTTTTGAGATGAGGGTTTTGGTTTTTTTGGGGATGAGGAATTAGGGTTTTTTGGGGATGGGGGTTTAGGGTTTCTTGGGGTGAGGGTGGTGTTTTTTTTTGGTTTTGGGATTGTGTTTTTTTTTGGAATGATGGATTATGGTTTTTTTGAATGAGGGTTTAGTATTATTTGGGGCTGAGTGTATAGGTTTCTTATTGTTAAGAGTTTATTATATCATTTTCAAAATGGTATTGCAGTTTTTGGGGATGAGGGTATTTGATTTTTTGGGAGATGAGTGTTTACGAATTTTTTGGGATGATTGTTTAATTTTTTTTGAGTCTAAATGTTTCGGTTTTTTGGTTGATGTATTAAGGTTTTTTGGGAAATAGGGTTTTGGGTCTTTGGGGGTTTAGTATTTATCCTCTTTTGGGGATGATGTTTTATCATTTTTTGTGGATGAGGGTTTAACCTTTTTTGGGGAATAGAGTTTGGGATTTTTCGGTTAATGGATAACTGTTTTTTAGGGATGATGGTTTAGTTTTTTTGGGAGTTGAAGGTTTACTGAATTTTTATACTGAGGTTTTAGGTGTTTTTGGGACTAGGTGCTAAGGTTTTTAGGGGGACAAGTGTTGAGGGTTTTATGGGGGTGAGGGTTGATGATTTTTTTGGGATGAGGGTTGATGATCTTTTTGGTTTAATAGTTGTTGGTTTTTGGGGGATGAGAGATTATGGTTTTTTAGGGATGAGGTTTGATGATTTATTTTGGGCTGAGTGGTTTGGGATATGAAGGAATTTATTTAGGTTTTTTTGGGCTGAGGCATTAAGGGTTATTGTAGTAGGGGGTTAGGGTTTTTTTAGGATGGGTATTGTGGTGAATTTGGGTTTTACTGTTGAGGGTTTTTGGGACTGAGGATTGAGTGTTTTTTGTAGTTGGGTTTTTATGTTTTTTGGGGGATGTGGGTTGAGGGTATTTTTGAGCTTAGGGAATATAGATTATTAGGGATAAGGGTTTAGGGTTTTTTTTGGTCCTATGGGTTATGGGTTTTTATGTATGAGGGTTCAATGTTTTTTAGGGTATATGGTGGAAGGGTGTTTTGGGGCTAGTGGTTGTGGGTTTTTAAAGGATGTGGGGTTTTAGGATGAGGGTTTTGTGTTTTTGGGGGATGAATATTGAGTGTATTTTTTTACTATGGTTAGAGGGTTTTTTTCAACTATGGTTTTAGATTATTTTGAAATTTAAGGATTATGTTTTTTTGGGGATGTTGAGTTTTTTTGGTGCTGTGGGTTTAGGGGTTTTTAGGTCTGTGGGTCGATAGTTTTTTGGGGCTGAGGGTTTATTGTTTTTTATTCCTAAGGGTTTATGTTTTTTTGGGATGATGGTTTATTATTTTTTGGGTAGAGGCTAGTGTTTTATTTGGGGATGTTTTTTTGATGGTTTATTTTGTGTGAGGGATTATGGATATTTTTTATGACAGTTATGGATTTTCTGTGGCTATGGGATGTTGTTTTTTTGTAGATAAGGGTTGATTGATTTTTAGTTCTTCATTTTTAGGACTTTAGGGGCTGATGGTGGGGGTTATTTGGGGCTCTAGGTTATGGTTTTCATGGGATGATTGTTGAGAGATTTTGGGGATGAGGGTAGAGAGGTTTTTTGGTGTTCAGATTTGTGGGGTTTATTGGGGATTTGATTTAAGTGTTTTTGAAGTTGAGGGTTGTGGGTTTTTTGGGGCATTGGGTTTAGGGGTGTTCGGGTCAAAGGGTTTTTTTTTGTTTTTTTGGATGAGGGTAACATTTTTTAGGGAAATGGGTTGAGGGTTATTTTGAGATGAGGGTAGAGGGTCTTATAGAGTATTTGAATGATAAATTTTTGGGGCTGAGGGTCATGTTTTTTTTATGAGGGTTGACTATTTTATAGGGGTGTGGGTAGAGGTTTTTTTAGGATGATGGTTGTGGAATTTTTCGGGCTCGGGGTTAGTGTTTTCTGAGTATGATGATTATTTGTTTTCTAGGGCTGATCATTGAGTGTTTTATGGGGATTTGGATTTTTAGGGATGAGTGTCTAGGGATTCTTGGTTTTGCAGGTTGAGTGGGTTTTTGGGAAGACAATTTAATGTTTTAAAGTGAAGCAAGTTTGTGAATTTTGGGGTTTGGGGTTTAGGGTTTTTTGGGGATGTGTGTTTAGGTTTCTTTCTTGATAAGTTTTATTTTTTCTTGGTCATAGTGTTTAGTGTTTTTTGTGGAATTAGGGTTTATTGTTTATGGATAAAGTTGTTCATGTTTATTTTGGATGCAAGATTATTGGGGGTTTGTGGCTATGGTTTTAGGGTTTTTGGAGTTAATGGTTTACGGCTATATTTTAAATAGGGTTTGGGGTTATTTGGGGATATGTATTTATGGTTTTGGGGACCTAAGGATTCATATTCTTTGTATTATAGGGTTTAGGGTTATCTATGGATGATGTTTTAGGGTTATTGGGGGTTGGGCAAGGAAGATGCGTGGGTCGGGCTATTCCCCCCACCCCCAAATTTTTTGGGGATTATGGTTTATTGTTCTAGGGGAAGAGGGTTTATAGTTCAATGTTTTTAGTTACTAAATGTCTCAAAATTTCTACAGCTGAGGGTTTAGGGGTTTCTAGGGTTGTGGGTTTAGGGATTTTCTAGGCTATGTTTTTAGTTTTTTTGGAATCGGGAGTTACTCTTTTTAGTGGCTGAGTGTTTAGAGTTTTTGGTATATGGAGGATTAGGGTTCATTGGAGCAGATGGTTTAGGGTTTTGAGGGATTTGAATTAAGTTTTTTCTGGTTCCTAGGGTTTAGGGTCTTTTGTTGATGAGGCTTTATTTTTTTTTATGATTTAGGCTTTATTGTATTTTTGGGATGAGGGTTTTGAATTTTTTGGGCAGAGGGTTTAGTGTTTTTTCGGTTTGAGGGTGGAGGGTTTTGTTCGGTCTTAGCATTTAGGTTTTTACATAATTTATGATTTAGGGTTTACTATGTCTACGGGATCAATTTTATTGGGGGGATAATGATTTCAGGGATTTTTGGGCATCAGGGTTTGGTGTTTTTTGGGATCAGGGTTTATTGTTTTTTTGGGTATTTTGTTTCATGGTTTTCTGGGGATATGGATTCATAATTTTTTGGGATGAATGTTACTCATTTTTTGGTGTTAAGGTGTCTTGTGTTTTTTTGGTAAAGGGTTCAAAGTTCTTTAGGCTAAGGGTTAGGAATTTTTCGGGTAGAGGGTTCACAATTATTTGGGTTTTAGGTTTTATTGTTTTTAGGATTTAGTGTTCAAGGTATTTTTTGGGTTGAGTGGCAATTTTTTTGGACAAGTTTCCACGTTATTTTGTGTATGAGGGTTTTGGAATTTTTATGGTGTAATTATTCAGTGTTTTTTGGATTTGATTGTTAATGGTTTATTTGTGATACATGTTTAGTTTTTTTGGAGCAAAGGTTTTATGTTAATATGGGTCTGAGTGTTGATGTATTTTTGGGATAAGTGTTTTGTATATTTTAAGTCTGTGATTAGAGGGATTTTTAGGATGTGGGCTGATATTTTTCTCATGATGATGGTTGAGGATATTTTTGGTTCAAAGGACTGAGGATTTTTTGGGATGAGGATTTAGGGTTTTTTAGGGATATGTGTTTTGGGTTTTAGGGGGATGTGGTTTTAGGGTATATTTGGGATATGGGTTAAGGGACATTTGGGATAATGGTTTAGGGTTTCTTGTGGTTAGTGTTTAGAATTCTATCTGAGTAATCATTTACAGTTTTTGGTGCTGAGGGTATAAGATGTTTGGGGGATATGGGTTTAGGGATATTTGGGACTGGGGTTTTTAGGTATTTTTTGGATAAGGGTATAAACATTCTTGGGGATGATGGATTGGGATTTTTTGGGTAGGGGCCTTGGAGTTTTTCACTGTTGAGGGTTTAGGATTTTTTGGGGAAAAGAATTTGGGGGGTTTTTTGTGGATAATGATTTATTCTTTTTGGGGATATGGGTTTATAATTTTTTTCAGTGGAGGATTTAGGGGTTTTGGGGCATAGGGATTACGGTTTAGGGAGGATTATGGCTTAGGGTTTTTTGGGTTAAGGGTTTGTAGTTTTTTGAGGATGGCGATTTAATTTTTTTTTAAGAGTGGTTTGGGTTTTTTATGGATGGGGGTTTATGGATGTTTTTTTGGATTAGGGTGTATGGTTTTTACGCACTGCAGATTTAGAGTTTTTGTGGGGCTAAATGTTTATGTTTTGTTTGAATGAGGGGTTAGTTATTTAGGGATGAGGGTTTGAGTTTTTTTAGGTATATTGGTTTTGTGTTATTTTAACTGCGGGTTTAGAGTTTTTAGCGGCATAGGGAATAGGATTTTTAGGGAATGAGGATTTTGGATTTTATGGGGATATGGTTTTAGGGTTTTTTATTGACGAGGGATTATGGTTTTTTGGTAAGGAGATTTTAGGATTTATTGGGATGAGGGTTTATGATTTTTGGGGTTAGGTTTTTTGGGTTTCTTGGATCCTAGTTCGGAATATCTTGGGAATGAGGGTTTAGGGTTTTTTAGGGATGATGTTTGAGGTATTTTTTGGGCATGATGGTGGAGGGTTTTTTAGAGGTAACGATTGAGCTATTTTTGGGTATAGGATTGAGTTTTTTGGGGGTATAAGTGTTTAGTTTGTTTTTTGTTGAGGGAATTTAGTTTTTTGGGATAAGGTTTTTTTATTTTTTGGTGCTTGGTGTTGAGTGTTTTTTAGGGGTGAAGGATTTGGGTTTTTAGGGATGAGGGTTTGGGGTATTGGGATGAGGGTTGGGAGGTTTTATTCGTGTTACAGTTGAAGGACTTATGGGGGAGGGGTATAGGGGTTTTATTGAATGAAAGTTTTGTGTTTTTTTAAGTTTGGGAGTTTATGGTTTTTCGGGTGGTGCTTTAGTGTTTTTTGGTTTGCAGGGTTCAGATTTTTTTGAGATATGTTTTAGGGTTTTTGTGGGATTAGGTTATTTGATTTTTTGGGGATGGGGGTATATGGTTTTCTTGGGGTTGAGTGTTTAATGGTTATATGGATGAGGGTTTTTTTCTTTTTTGGATAATGGTTTTGGGTTTTTTGGGGATATGGGTTTAGGGTTTGTGGAGGATGAGGGTTTAGTGATTTTTTGGGTTGAGGTTTTATTGTTATTTAGGGAGGAGTGTTTAGGGTATTTTGGGATGATGTTTTAGGGTTTTTGGGATTTATGGTTTCATTTTTTTATTCACAAGGTTTAGGGTTTTTTGGTGCTGAGGGTTTAGTATTTTGGGTGGATGAGGGTGTAGGGTTTTAAGGGGATGATGGTATAAGACATTATGGGGTTGAGGGATTATAATTTTTTTATGTTGATTGTTTTAGGGTTTTTATGGTCGAGGGTTTCAGTTTTTTTGGTGCCATGGTTTACGGTTTTCTAGGATTGAGGGTTTAAGAGTTTCTATGGCTAGTATTTTATGGTTTTACAGGGAATAGGGTTTAGTCACTTCTGGGACAAATGGTTAATTATTTTATAGGTAATAGGGTTTAGTTTCTAACATGAATAAGGGTTTAGGGTATTCTAATGTTGAGGGTTTTGTGGTTTCTATGTCAATGATTTTAGGGTTTTCATAATCTCATGAATACTTTTTTTTGGATTATGATTTGGCGTTTCCTTGGATTTTATAAGGACTTGGGAATAGGTATTTTGGGGATACAAGTATTTAGTTTTCTAGGCAAAGGGGATTATTGTTATTTTGGGATGAGGTTTTGGGTATTTCTTGGGATGAGGGTTTAGCGTCATCGTGGGAAGTGGGTTTCGGTTTTTCTAGGTCTGAAAGTTTATGTTTTTATGAGGTTTAGGGATTAGGGTTTTATTTGGCATATGTTTTAGGGTTTTAAGTTTTATCATTTTTGGGGCTATGCAGTTACAGTTTTTTTGGGGTGAGGGTTTACTATTCTCTAGGTCTGAGGGTTGAGGGTATTCTAAGGTTAAGGGTTTATTTGTTTCTAGGGAATAGAGGTTATGGTTTTTTGGGGACGAGGCTTTAGGGTTTTACTGTCTAAGGATTTAATGTACTTTAGGGATGAGTGTATAGGGTTTTCATGGGATAAGGGTTTAGTTGTTTCTAGGGCATTGGGTTTTGAGGTTTCTTAAGGCTGAAGGAATAAGGGTTTTTTTGGGATGTGGGTGTTTCTATTTCTAAGTGTGTAGGGTTTCTTATTGGTACCAATTTAGGGATTTTAGGGGTTGATTTATTTTGGTCTTGTGTTTTAAGGATTTTTCGTTTATTTGGGGCATAGGTTTAGGTTTTTTTTGCTGAAGAGAGTATTTGGTTTTTTGGGGATAAGGGTTTTGTGTCTTTTAGGGGTAAGAGAGTGGTTTTTTTGGTTTTTATTGTTATATGTATTTTGGGGAAGAGTGTTTTGGTTTTTTCTGGGATAATGGCATTTGGGTAATTTTGGTCTAATGGTTTTGAGCTTTTTGGGAGTGAGATTATAGAGTCTTATTGGACAATGTGTTTTTTTGGGCTGAGGGTTTAGGGTTTTTTTGGGCTGACAGTTTTTTGTTTCTTTTTTATTTAAGGTTTTATTTTTTTGAGGGTTTATGTTTTTTTGGGATGGGAGTTTAGTAATTTTTTGGATGTGGTATTTTTTTTTTGTGTTAGGGTTTAGGATTTTTTGATGCTAATAATTTAGGGTTTTTTGGGGATGAGGTTTTAGGTTTTTTAGTTGATCATGGGTTATGTGTTTTGGTGGGTGAGGGTTCATGGTTTTTTTGTGTTGAGGGTGTAGTTTTTTTAGGGTTTTGGGATTTGATTTTTTTTCAGAGGGTTCATAATCTTTTTCAGGTGATTGTTCAGGATTTAATGGGGATGAGTATTTTGGGCTTTTCTAGGTTTTCTGTTTATTGTTTTTTAGGGATGAGGATTTAGTGTTTTGTGAAGAATAGGTGTCAAAGATTTTTGGGGTTGATGGTTCTAGGTTTTTGGGGATTTGTGTCTAGGTTTTTTTTTGGGTGATTGTTCGATGTTTATTGGACTGAGGCTTCATGGTGTTATGGGGCTGTTGTGTCAGGGTGTTTTGGGGGATGATCTATTAGGGTTTTTTGATGTAAAGGGTTCAAGGTTGTTTTGGGGTAGTGGGTTAGGAGTTTTTCAAGGATTTGGGTTCATGGTGTTTTGGTTTTGAGGTTTTAGGGTTTTGGGGGAAGATGGTTTAGGGTTTTTACGGAAGATGGTTCATCAATTTATTGAGGGTAAGGGTTCATGGTTTTTTGTGGAAGAGGGTTAGAAGTTTTTTGTGGATGGGTGTTCATGTATTTTTGTGGGTGAGGGTTCATAGTTTTATAGGGAAAATGGTTACAGATTTTTTGATTTAGATAATTCAAGTATTTTTGGGGATATGCGTTAAATTTTTTTGCGGAGGAGGGTTTAGGGTTTCACGGTACTAAGGGTTCAGGGGTTTTTAGGGATAAGGGTTATGGGTTTTTTGGGACAGAGGGTTCAGGGTTTTTTTGGGGGTGAAGTTTCATCATTTTTTGGGACTAAGGGTTATAGTTTTTTGAGGATGTGGGATCTTGGTTTTATGGGGATAAGGGTCTAGGGGTATTTGGAGACTGGTGGTTTGGGATTTTTGGGGATAATGGCTATGTTTTTTTTGCGGATAAGGGTCCATGGTTTTTAGGGTTGTGGTTTTAGTGTTTATTTGGTATGAGGGTTAAGTTATTGATGGGGATGTGGTTTAAATTTTTTTAGGGTTCATAATTTTTCAAGGTTGAGGGTTGTAGGATTTTTGTGGCTAATATATTAGTGTTTCTTTTGTTATTGACGGTTTACATTTTTTCATGGATGTGAGTTTAGGATTTATTTTGCAGAGGGTTCTGGGTTTTTGGTGTTGAGGGTTGAGGGTCTTTTGGGGATGCGTTTTTTGGGTTTATTGGTGTTGAGGTTTCATGGTTCGTTTGGGATAATGGATTAGGATTTTTTTGGGGATGGGGGTGTGGTTTTTTGGGGATGAGGGTTCAAGGATTTTTGGTCAAAGGGTTCTATATTTTTTGGGATGATGGTATAATGTTTTATTGTAATGAGGATTCATGGATTTTTGGAGATGATATTTGAAGGACTTTTGGGGGATAGGGTCTCATGTTATTTGAGGGATAAGGGTCCAGGGTTATTTAGTGATGATAGTTCAGGGTTTTTTGGGGCTCAGGGTTCAAGTTTTTTGGGGGATGTGGGGTTTCGTGTTTCATATTGTTGAAGGTTCAGTGATTTTATTTGATGAGGGATTGGTTTTTTTGTGTTATGGTTTTATTGTCACTGAGGGTTATGGGTTTTTTTGGGTTTTAGGGATTATTATTTTTTTTGGGATAGGGGTTTAGTTTTATTTGGGGAAAAGGGTTTATGATTTTTTGGGGCAGTGAGATTAAGGATTATGGTCCAAAGGGATTATCCCTTTTGGTGGAAAAGGTTTTAAGGGATTTTGGGGTTTAGGTATCATTGTTTTTGGGGAATGAAGGTTTAGTGAAATTTGATTATAATTGTTTAGGGTTTATTGGGGATGAGGTTTTAGGGGTTGTTGGGGATGAGGGTCCCCGGATTTATTTGGGTGATTATTCATGGTTTTTTTGGGGCTAAGGGTCCTATGTTCTAGGGGATCAGGGTTCAAGGTTTTATTTTTCTAAGGGTTCTGGTATTCATGGGACTTACTGTCTAGTGTTTCTTGGGGATAAGGTTTTACGGTTTCTTGGGGCCATGGGTTTATGGTTACTGGTAGATAATGGTCCAGGGTTTCTTGTGGCTGAGGGTTTTCTACTTTATGAGGAGGAGTGTTTAGGGTTTCATCTAGATGAGGGTTCATGGATTCTTATCGATGAGGGTTTTGGGTTTCATGGGTATGAGGATTCTATGTTAGCTAGGGATTAGGGTTAAGAGTTTCTTAGGGGTAGGGAATAAGGTTTCTTGAGGTTGATGGTTCAGGGTTTCATAGGGATGATGTTTTAGGGATTCATGGCGATAGGGTTTCAAGGCTTTCAGGGGATGGGGATTCAGGTTTTTTGTGAATCTCATGATTCAAGGTTTCATGGGGATTTTTTTTTGTCTTTTATGGGGTAAGGATTTATGTTTTCATAGTAATGATGGTTCAATGTTTCTTGGAGCTAATGTTTCGATTGATCATATGATGACAGATCAGTGTTTATGGGGGTGGGACTAAGGGTTAAGTGTTTCTTGGGGATATGTGTTTATGGAATAATGGGATATTGGTGTACGATTTCATGTGGTTGAGGGTTTAGGTTTTCTTGTGGATGGGGGTTTATGGTTCCTTAAGGATCAAAATTTATGGTTCCTTATGTATAATTCTTAATGGTTTCATAGGGTTGAGGGTCTAGTGATTCATAGGGCTCAGGGTTTTGGGTTTCATTTGGATGATGGTTTTGGGTATCTTGGAACTAAGTGTTTAGAGTTTCATAGGGCTAAGGGTTTAGAGTTTAGCGTTTCTTGGGAAAAATGTTATGGTATTCCATAGTGATGAGGGAATAGGGTTTCTTGGGATGAGGCATTAGGTTTTCATTGGTTTGAGGTTTTATGGGTTTTCTACGATGATGGATTACTGTTTTTGGGTGGAGGGTTTAGTTTTTTTATTTCTTAGGTTATAAGTTTTTCTTGTTTGAGGGTTTTGGGGGTTTTGGGGGGTTTAGGGATGGGTTTGTGGGTTTTGTATATTTCCATGCTATGTATTTAGGGTTTAATGGGGACAGTATTTACTGATTTTGGGACTGAGTGTTTTGGGGTTTGGGAGGATATGTGTTTAGGTTCTTTTGGGGATATGAGGTTAGGTTTTTTAGGTTTTTAGGGTTTATGGTTTTTTGGGGATGAGGGTATAGAGTTTAATGGGGATGAAAGTTTATTGTTTTTTTGGATGATGATTTTGGGCTATTTTGGCTGAGGGTTAATGGATTTTTTTGGGTATAAGGGTTTATGAGTTTTGGGAGAATTCGTTAGAGTTTTTGGGGCCGAGGATTTATGGATTTATATGGTAGATTGTGGAGGGTTTTTTGTAACTGAGTGTTTAGTGTTTTTTTGGTGCAGATGGATAAGGGGGTTTAGGGGGTGAGTGATTAGTGGTTCTGGGGAAGAGGTTTTAGGGGTTTTGGTAGATGAATGTTTAGGTGTTTTTGGAGGTTATGGTTTAGGTATTCATTAGTAGTATTTTATTAGGTTTTTTGGGATTGATATTTAGGGTCTTCTAAACATAATGGTTTAATTTTTTTTGGGATAGGTTTTTTGTGTCATTCGGATATGCGGGTTTAAGGTATTCTAGGGCTGAGTGTTTTGTTGTTTTTAGGGATGAGGGTTTTGGGGGTGAGGTTTTTTTGGTTTTGGGGATAGAATTTAGGATATTTTAGGAGTAGTATTTACAATTTTTTGTGACTGATAGTTTAGGGGTTTCATCAGGTATGGATTTATTATATATTTACTCTTAGGATTGATATTTTTTTCAGAATTAGGTTTTAGGGTTTTTTTGGCGGAGGGTTTAGGGATCTCTGGTGCTGCGGGTAATGGGTATTTTTGGGGATGAATGTTTATGTGTTTTTAGGATGGGGGTAATGATTTTTTGGGGATGCCGAATTAAGAGTTATTTGGGGATAAATTTTTTTTTGGGGGATGAGTGTATAGTGGTTTGGGGGATGATGTTATGGTGCTTAATTTGGTATAGGTATAAGGTTATGCGGGGAAGAGAGTTTAGGTGTTTTTGAGGATGTTGCTTTTGGGTATTTTTTGTGCCGCGGGGTTTGGGATTTTGGGTTGAGGATTTTGAGGTTTTCTATAGTTTAGGGTAAATGGTTTTTTGGGGATCATGATTTAGCATTTTTTGTGGCTGGGTGTTTAGGGTTCTCTTGGGTTAGGGGTTCTTATTTTTTGGGGGATTTGGGTTTAGATTTTTATGGTGATGAGGTTTTATTGTTTTCTAGGGATGAGGGTTGAGGGTTTTATGGGGATGTGGGTTTATAGTTTTCAGGGGTATATAAATTCTATCTTCCTCAGGGTTAGGCTTTTTGGTTTTCTATGGCATAGGTTTTAGGGTTTACTTGGCGTTTGGGTTTTGGGATTTCATGGGAAGAGGTTTTAGGTTTTCCTAGGGTTTAGGCTTTCCTAGGATGTGGGATGAGAATATATTTGGGTTGAGGTTTCTTGGGGAATACGAGTACAATGTTTTTGGTGATAGGGGTTTATGGATATTTATGGACATAAGGTTCAAGGTTTTTTATAAGGTGAGTGTAGAGGTTTCTGGGGTTTCATGGATGAGGGATTTTATGGGTGAGGGTTGAGGGTTTCACCTGGATATGTGTTGAGTTTCATTGGGGATTAGAATTTAGGAATTTCAATGGATGAGCATTCCAATTTTTGTGGGGATGAGGGTTTCAAATTTATGTGGACGAGGTTTCATGATTTTTTGGGACTAATGGTTCATTATTTTTTTGGGATTGGGGTCTTATGGGTTTTTAGGATAAGGGTTTGGTGTTTTTTTGGGATGTGGGTTTATGTTTTTTTGGTTCTATGATTTAATGGTTTTTTGTGAATGAGGGATTAATTTTTTTGGCATCTGAGGGTTCATGGATTTTTTGAGTTGAGGGTTTATGGTTTTTTTGGAGAAATGGGTATACGTTTTTTTTTTGTGGATGAGGGTTCTGGTTTTTTGGGGTTTAGGGTAGAATGTTTTTGGTAATGGGGGACAATGTAATTTTTGGGAGAGTTTTCATGTTTTTTTAGTGGTAAATGGTTTAGTATTTTTTTGGGGCTGTTGGATGATGATTTTTTGAGGTCGATGTTTAAATGATTTTTTTTCTTAATAGTTATGTTTTTTTGGTTTTTTTGGATTTTATTTATGTTTATTTGCTGATGAGAATTTACTGTTATTTATGGCGAGGTTTTAGGGGTTTTTTTGGGATGAGGGTTTTGGTTTTATTGGGGATGAGGGATTAGAGTTTTTTGGGGGATGGGGGTTTAGGTTTACCTAGGGATGAGGGTTGATTTTTTTTTGTGGTTTTGGGATTATGGTTTTTTTGGAATGATGGGTTATGTTTTTTTGAATGAGGGTTTAATGTTATTTGGGGCTGAGTGTATAGGTTTCTTATGGTTGAGAGTTTATTATTTCGTTTGCAAAATGGTATTGCGGTTTTTGGGGTTGAGGTTTTTGGATTTTTTTGGGGATGAGTGTTTAAGAATTTTTTGGGATGATGGTTTAAATTTTCATGAGTTTAAATGTTTCAGGTTTTTTGGTTGATGTATTAAGGTTTTTGGGAAATAGGGTTTTCGGTTTTTGGGGCTTTAGGATTTATCCTCTTTTGGGGATGAGATTTTATCAATTTTTTGTCGATGATTGTTTAGCCTTTTTTGGGGATTAGAGTTTGGGGTTTTTCGTTTGATAGATAATTGTTTTCTTGGGATGATGGTTTAGGTTTTTTGGGAGTTGAAGGTTTAGTGAATTTTTATACTGAGTTTTTAGGGCTTTTTGGGACTAGGTGCTAAGTTTTTTTGGGGGATGAGTGATGAGGGTTTTATGGGGGTGAGGGTTGATGATTTTTTTGGGATGAGGGTTGATGATCTTTTTGGTTTAATGGTTGTAGGTTTTTGGGGGATGAGGGATTATAGTTTTATAGGGATGAGGTTTGATGATTTATTTGGGGCTGAGTGGTTTGGGATAAGTAGGACAACTTTTTTAGGTTTTTTGGGTTGAGGGTTTAAGGATTATTGGAGTAGGGGGTTAGGGTGTTTTGAGGATGGGTGTTGAGGTGAATTTATAGATTAGTGTTGTGGGTTTTTGGGACTGAGGATTAAGTGTTTTTTGTAGTTGGATTTTTAGGTTTTTTGGGGGATGTGGGTTGAGGGTATTTTGGAGCTTAGGGAATATGGATTATTAGGGACAAGGGTTTAGGGTTTTTTTGGGCCTATGGGTTATCGTTTTTTATGTATGCGGATTGAATGTTTTATAGGGTTGAGGGTTTAAGGGTGTTTTGGGGATAGGGGTTGTGGGGTTTTAAGGGATGTGGGGTTTTAGGATGAGGGTTTTGTGTTTTGGGGGGCTGAATATTGAGGGCCTTTTTTACTAAGGTTTGAGGGTTTTTTTCAACAACAGTTTTAGGATATTTTGAAATAAAAGGATTTTGTTTTATTGGGGATGATGAGGGTTTTTTGGGGTAGTGGGTTTAGGGGTTTTTAGGTATGTGGGTCGAGAGTTATTTGTGGCTGAGTTTTTATTTTTTTTATTCCTAAGGGTTTATGTTTTTTTGGGATTATGGTTTATTATTTTTTGGGTAGAGGCTAGTGTGTTATTTGGGGATGTTTTTTGATGGTTTATTTTGGGTGAGGGATTATGGATTTTTTGAGGATGGTTAAGGGTTTTCTCTGGCTATGGTATGTGGTTTGTTTGTAGATAAGGGTAGATTGATTTTTAGTTCTTCATTTTGAGGGCTTTCTGGGCTGATGGTGGGGGGTTATTTGGGGATCTAGATTATGGTGTTCATGGGATGATGGTTGAGATATTTTGGGGATGGGGGTTGAGAGGTTTTTTGGTGTTCAGATTTGTGGGTTTTTTTGGGGATGAGATTTAAGTGGGTTTCAAGCTGAGGGTGGTGGGGTTTTGGGGGCAGTGGGTTTAGGGGTGTTCGGGTCAAAGGGTTTTTTTGTTTTCTTTTGGACGAGGGTGAATTTTTTTTAGGGAAATGGGTTGAGAGTTATTTTGGGGTGAGGGTAGAGGGTATTATTGAGTATTTGAAAGATATTTTTTTGGGGATGATGGTCTAGTGTTTTTTTAAGAGGGTTGACTGTTTTATAGGGTTGTGGGTAAGGGTTTGTTTAGGACGATGGTTGAGGTATTTTTGGGGATCTGGGTTAGTGTTTTCTGAGGAAGATGATTATTTGTTTTCTAGGGCTGAGGGTTGATAGTTTTCAGGGGATGTAGATTTTTAGGGATGAGTGTATATAGATTCTTGGTTTTGGAGGTTGAGTGGTTTTTTGGGAAGAAAATTTATTGTTTTAAAGGGAAGAGAGTTTGGGGATTTTGGGGTTTCAGGTTTAGGGTTTTTTAGGGATGTATGTTTTTGTTTTTTTCTTGGTATGTTTTTTTGTTTTTTTTTTGGAAGAGTGTTTAGAGTTATTTGGGGGATGAGTGTTTAGGTTTTATGGATAATGTTGTTTAGGTATTTTTTGGATGCAGGATTTTAGGGGGTTTGTGGGTATGGCTTTAGATTTTTTGGAGTTAATGCTTTAGGGATATATTTTAAAGAGGGTTTAGGGTTTTTTTGGGGATAAGGATTTATGGATTTGGGGACTGGAGGATTCATATTCTTTGTAATATAGGGTTTAGGGTTTTCTAGGGATCATGTTTTAGGGTTATTGGGGGTTGGGTGTTTAGAGTGTTTGGGGATGATGTTTTAGGGTGTTTTGGGGATTAGGGTTTATGATGTTTGGGGGATGAGGGTTTTGGGTTCTTTGGGGATTATGGTTTAATGTTCTAGGGGAAGAGGGTTTATGGTTCAATGATTTTAGTTACTAACTGTCTAAATATTTCTACAGCTGAGGGTTTTGGGGTTTCTAGGGTTGTGGGTTTAGGGATTTTCTAGGCTAAGTTTTTATGTTTTTTGGAATGAGTATTTAGTCTTTTTATGGCTGATTGTCTAGAGTTTCTTGTATATGGAGGATTAGGTTTCGTTGGTGTAGAGGGTATATGGTTTGTGGGATTTTAATTAAGTGTTTTTTGGTACCTAGTATTTAGGGTCTTTTGTTGATGGGGCATTATTTGTTTTATGATTTAGGCTTTATGGTGTTTTGGGTTCGAGGGTTTTGAATTTTTTGTGCAGAGGGTTTAGTGTTTTTTGTGATTGAGGTTTGAGGGTTTTTTCTGGGCTTAGCATCAGGTTTTTACATAATTTAGGGTTTAGGGTTTATTATGTCTAAGAGATCATTTTTTTGGGGGGATAAGGATTTCATGGATTTTTGGGGATTAGGGTTTGGTGTTTTTTTGGGTTGAGGGTTTATTGTCTTTTTGAGTATTTTGTTTCATGGTTTTCTGGGGATATGGATTCTTAATTTTTTGGGATGAAGGTTACTGATTTTTTGGGGCTATGCTGTCTTGTGTTTTTTTGGTAAAGGGTTCATGATTTTTTGGGCTAAGAGTTAGGTATTTTTCGGGTAGAGGGTTCCCAGTTTTTTGGGATTTAGGTTTTATGTTTTTTAGGATTTAGGGTTCAAGATTTTTTTAGGTTTGACGAACCATTTTTTTTGGATGACTGTCCATGTTATTTTGGGTATGAGGGTTTTGAATTTTTAGGGTATAATTATTAAGTGTTTTTTGGATATAATAGTTCATGGTTTATTTGTGCTACATGTTTATGTTTTTTTGGAGCAATGGTTTTAGGTTATTATGGGTCTGAGTGTTGATGTATTTTTGGGATATGTGTTTTGTATATTTTAAGGCTCTGAGTAGAGGGCTTTTTAGTATGAGGGATAATATTTTTCTCATGATGATTGTTGAGGTTTTTTTGGTTCCAAGGAATGAGGTTTTTTGGGGATGAGGGTTTAGGGTTTTTTAGGGATATGATTTTAGGGTTTTAGGGGGATGTGGATTTAGGGTATATTTGGGAAATGGGTTAAGGGTCATTTGGGATAATGGTTTAGGGTTTCTTGGGGTCAGTGTTTAGAATTTTTCGTAGTAATCATTTACAGTTTTTGTTGCTGAGGGTATAGGATGTTTGGGGGATAAGGGTTTAGAGATATTTGGGACTGGGGTTTTTAGGTATTTTTGGGATTAGGGTATAAACATTCTTCGGTATAATGGATTAGGATTTTTTAGGTAGGGTCCTCGGAGTTTTTCACTATTGAGGGTTTATGGTTTTATGGGGAAAACAATTTGGTTGGTTTTTGTTGATAATGATTTATTCTATTTTGGGGATATGGGATTATAATGTTTTTTAGTGGAGGATTTAGGGTTTTTGGGGCATAGGGTTTAGGGTTTGGGGAGGATTATGGCTTATGGTTTATTGGGTTAAGGGTTTGTAGTTTTTTGGGGATGACGATTTAGGGTTTTCTGGGGAAGAGTGGATTGGGTTTTTTATGGATGGGGGTTTATGGTTGTTTTTTGGATTAGGGTCTATGGTTTTTTCGCACTACAGATTTAGAGTTTTTGTGTGGCTCAATGTATATATTTTTTTGTATGAGGGGTTAATTTTTTTATGGATGAGGGTTTTGGATTTTTATTGTTAAGGGTTTTTTTTTTTAACTGAGGGTTTAGAGTTTTTAGCGGCATAGGGAATATGGTTTTTTGGGAATGAGGATTTTGGATTTTATGGGGATATGGTTTTATGTTTTTTTATTGACGAGGGATTGGGATTTTTTGGTACTTATATTCTAGGATTTCGGGTATGAGGGGTTTTTTATTTTTGAGGTTAGGGTTTTTAGGTTTTTGGGATCCTAGTTCGGTGTATCCTGGGAGTGAGGGTTTAGGGTTTTTTAGGGATGCAGTTTGAGGTATTTTTTGGGGATGATGGTGGACGGTTTTTTAGGGGTAACGATTGAGTTATTTTTTAGCATAGGACTGTGTTTTTTTGGGTGATAATTGTTTAGATTGTTTTTTGTTGAGGGTATTTAATTTTTTGGGATAATTGTTGTGCATTTTTTTCCTTGGTGTTTATTTTTTTTGGGTGAAGGTTTTGGGTTTTTAGGGATGAGGTTTTGGGGTTTTGGGATGAGGGTTTGGTGGTTTTATTTGTGTGATGGTTGAAGGATTTATGGGGGAGGGGGTATAGGGGATTTATTGAAGGAATGTTTTGGGTTTTTTTATGTTTGGGAGTTTAGGGTTTTTTGGGTGATGATTTAGAGTTTTCGGGTTTACAAGGATCATGTTTTTTTGGGATATGTTTTTCTGTTTTTTTGGGATTAGGGTCTTTGTTTTTTTGGGTATGAGGGTATAGGGTTTTTCTGGTGTTGAGGGTTTAATGGTTTTTTTGATGAGTTTTTTTTTATTTTTTGGATAATGGTTTAGGGATTTTTGGGAATATGGGTTTAGGGTTTGTGGGGGATGAGGGTTTAGTGTTTTTTTGGGTTGAGGTTTTTTTGTTATTTGTGGAGGAGTGTTTAGGGTATTTTGGGCTGATGTTTTAGGGTTTTTGGGATTTATGGTTTAATTTTTTTATTCAAAAGGTTTATGGTTTTTTGGGTCTGAGGGTTTAGTATTTTGGGTGGATGAGGGTGTAGGGTTTTAAGGGATGAGGGTATAAGACATTATGGGGTTAAGGGATTATCAATTTTTTATGTTGGTTGTTTTAGGGTTTTTATGGTGGAGGGTTTCAGTTTTTTTGGATCCATGGTTTACGGTTTTCTAGGATTGATGGTTTAAGAGTTTCTATGGCTAGTATATTATGTCTTTCCAGGTAATAGGGTTTAGAAACATTTGGGACAATGGGTTAATTATTTTATATGTAATAGGGTTTCGTTTCTAACATGAATGAGGGTTTAGGGTATTCTAATGTTGAGGGTTTTGTGGTTTCCATGTCTATGGTTTTAGGGTTTTCATAATCTCATGAATAATTTTTTTTGGATTATGATTTGGGGTTTCTTGGGATTTTATATGGATTAGGGAATATGTGTTTTTGGGGATAATGGTATTTAGTTTTCTAGGGAAAGAGGATTATTGCTTTCTTGGGATGAGGTTTTGGGTATTTCTAGGGATGCGAGATTAGCGTCATCTTGGGAAGTGGGTTTAGGTTTTTCAAGGTCTGAAAGTTTATGGTTTTATGAGGTTGAGGGATTAGGGTTTTATTTGGAATAGGGTTTAGGGTTTTACGTTTTTATCATTTTTGTGGCAATGTAGTTACAGTTTTCTAGGGTTGAGGGTTTAATATTCACTAGGTTTGAGGGTAGAGGGTATTATATGGTTAATGGATTATTATTTTTCTAGTTAATAGGGGTGATGGTTTAATGGGGAAGATAGTTTAGGGTTTTACTGTCCATGGTTTTAACGTATTTTGGGGATGAGTGTATACCGTTTTCTTGGGATAAGGGTTTAGTTGTATCTGGGGCATTGGGTTTTGAATTTTTCTAAGGCTGAGGGAATATAGTTTTGTGGGGATGTTGGTGTTTCTATTTTCTAAGTGTGTAGTGTTTCTTATTGGTACCATTTTAGGGATTTTAGGGGTTGAGATATTTCAATTTTTTTAAGTGTTTTTTTTTATTTGGGGTTTAGTTTTAGGTTTTTTGATGAAGAGAGTAATTGGTATCTTGGGGATAAGGGTTTTGTGTCTTTTAGGGGTAAGAGTTTGGTTTTTTTGGGCCTGATGGTTATATGTATTTTGGGGAAGAGTGTTTCGGTTTTTTCTAGGATGATGGCATTTAGGTATTTTTGGACTAATTGTTTTGAGCTTTTTGGGAATGAGATTATAGGGTCTTATTGGACAATGGGTTTTTTATTTTTTTGGGATGAGGGTTTAGGGTTATTTTGGGCTAACAGTTTTTTGTTGATTTGATTTACGGTTTTATTTTCTTGAGGGTTTAGGTTTTTTTTGGGATGGAAGTTTAATCTTTTTGGGACGTTGTATTTTTTTGGAGTGAGGGTTTATGATTTTTTTATGCTGAGAAATTAGGGTTTTTGGGGAATGATGTTTTAGTTTTTTTAGTTGATCAGGGATTATGTGTTTTGGGGGATTAGGGTTCATTGTTTTTTAGTGTTGAGGGTGTAGTGTTTTTTGGGGATTTGGTTTTTTATATTTTTTCAGAGGGTTCATAATTTTTTTCAGGTTATTGTTCAGGGTTTAATGGGGATGAGTATTTTAGGTTTTTTCTGGGTTTTCGGTTTATTGTTTTGTAGGGATGAGTGTTTAGTGTTTTTTCAAGCATAGGGGTCAAGTATTTTTGTGGTTGATGGTTATAGGTTATTGGGGCTTTTTGTTTAGTTTTTTTTGGGTTAGTGTTCGATGTTTATTGGACTGAGGCTTCATGGTATTATGGGGCTGTTTGGTTAGGGTTTTTTGGGGATGATCAGTTAGGGTTTTTTGGGGTAAAGGGTTCAAGGATGTTTTGGGTTAGTGGGTTAAGGGTTTTTCAATGATGTGGGTTCATGGTGTTTTGTTTTTGAGGTTTTATGGTTTTTGGGGAAGATGGTTTAGGGTTCTTAGGGATGACGGTTTATCAACTTTTGAGGGTAAGGGTTTATGGGTTTTTGTGGAAAAGGGTTCACAATTTTTTGTGGATGGGGGTTCATGTATTTTTGTCGCTGAGGGTTCAAAGTTTTATGGGGAAAATGGTTACAGATTTTATGATGTAAATAAATCAAGGATTTTTGGGGATGATCATTAAATGTTTTTTGGGGATGAGGGTTTTGGGTTTCGTGGGAGTAAGGGTTCAAGGGTTTTTAGGGATGAGGGTTCTGCGTTTTTTGGGACTGAGGGTTCAGGGTTTTTTTGGGGCTAAAGTATCAAAATTTTTTGGGACTAAGGGTTATGGTTTTTTGGGGATGTAGGATCTTGGTTTTATGGGGATAAGGGTCCAGGAGTTTTTTGGGCTGGTGGTTTGGGATTTTTGGGGATAATGGTTATGGTTTTTTTGTGGATGAGGGTCCATGGTTTTTAGGGATGTGGGTTTAGTGTATATTGCGGATGAGGGTAATGTTATTTATGGGGATGTGGTTTAATATTTTTTTTTACAGTTCATACTTTTTCATGGTTGAGGGTTCAGAGATTTTTGTGGACAATATATTAGGGTTTTTGTTATTAACATTATAAATTTTATCATGGATGTGAGTTTTTGAATTTTTGGGCAGAGGGTTCTGGGTTTTTGGGGTTGAGGGTTGAGGGTTTTTTGGGGATGCGGTTTTAGGGTTTATTGGGGTTGAGAGTTCATGGTTCGTTTAGGATAATGGATTAGGAATTTTTGTGGATGGTGGTGTGGTTTTTTGGGGTTGAGGGTTCAAGGATTTTTGGTCAATGTGTTTTGTATTTTTTCGGGATGATGGTATAATGTTTTATTGGAACGAGGATTAATGGCTTTTTGGAGATGATATTTGATGGACTTTTGGGGGATATGTTCTCATGGTTTTTGAGGGATAAGGATCCATAGTTATTTAGAGATGACAGTTCAGGTTTTTTTCGGGATCAGGGTTCATGTTTTATGGGGGATGTGGGGTTTCGTGATTCACAAGGTTGAAGGTTCAGGGTTTTTATTGGATGAGGGATTTTTTTTGGGTTATGTGTTTATTGTGGATGAGGGTTATGGTTTTTTTTTGGGTTTTAGGGTTCATTATTTTTTGGGGATAGGGGTTTAGTTTTATTTGGGGAAAAGGTTTTAAGATTTTTGTGGGATGTGATATTAAGGATTATGGTCCAAAGGGTTTAACCCTTTTTGGGGATAAGGTATTAAAGGGATTTTTGGGTTTAGGTATCATTTTTTTTTGGGGATGAAGGTTTACTGAAATTTGGTTATAATTGTTTATGGTTTATTGAGGATGAGGTTTTAGGAGTTGTTGGGGATGAGGGTCCCTGGTTTTATTTTGGTGATGATTTATGGTTTTTTGGGGCTAAGGGATCCTATGTTCTTGGTGATGAGGGTTCTGGGTTTTATATGACTAAGGGTTCTATTTTTCATGGGACTGAGTGTCAAGTGTTTCATAGGGATATGGGTTTTGGGTTTCTTGGGGCCATGGGTTTCTGGTTTCTGGTAGATAATGGTCTAGGTTTTCGTGTGGTTGAGGGTTTTCTACTTCATGAGGATGATTGTTTAGGGTTTCATCAAGATGGGGGATCATGGATTCTTAACGATGAGGGATTTGGGTTTCATGGGTATGAGGATTCTATGTTAGCTAGGGATGATGGTTAGGAGTTTCTTAGGGGTAAGGAATAAGGTTTCTTAAGGATGAGGGTTTAGGGTTTCATAGGGATGATGTTTTAGGGATTCATGGGGATAGGGTTTCAAGGCATCCAGGGGATGGGGGTTCTGGTTTTTTGTGAATCTCATGATTCAAGGGTTCATGGGGATAGTTTTTTGGGTTTAATGGGGTAAGGATTTTTGTTTTTATTGGAATGATGGTTCAATGTTTCTTGGAGCTAATATTTCAATTGATCATATGACAATAGTTCGGTGTTTATGGTGGTGGGTCTAAGGGTTAAGGGTCGCCTAGGGATATGTGTTTATGGATTAATGGGGCTATGGGAGTAGTGCTTCTTATTGTTGAGGGTTTAGGTTTTCTTGTGTATGGGGGTTTATGGTTCCTTAAGGATCACAATTTATGGTTCCTTATGTATAATGTTTAATGGTTTCCTAGGGTTGAGGGTCTAGTGATACATAGGGCTCAGGGTTTTGGGTTTCATTTGGATGATGGATTAGGGTTTCTTGGAAATAAGTCTTTAGAGCATCATAGGGATAAGGGTGTAGGGTTTAGGGTTTCATGGGGAAAAGGTTATGGTATTCCATAGTGATGAGGGAATAGGGTTTCATGGGATGAGGCGTTAGGTTTTCATTGGGTAGAGGTATTAAGGGTTTTCTGCGATGAGGGATTAATGTGTTATGTGAAGGGTTTAATTTTTTTATTTCATAGGGTATAAGTTTTTCTTTTTTGAGGGTTTTGGGGGTTTTGGGGGGTTTGGGGCTGGGTTTTTGGGATTTGTATATTACCAAGCTATGCATTTTGGGTTTAATGGGGACAATATTTACTAATTTTGGGACTGAGTGTTTTGGTTTTTGGGGGGATATGTGTTTAGGGTCTTTTGGGATATGGGGTTTGGATTTTTTTAGTGTTTAGGGTTTACAGTTTTTTGGGGATGAGGGTATAGGGTTTTATGGGAATAAACGTTTAGTGTTTTTTTGGATGATGTTTTTGGGATTTTTTAACAGAGGGTATATGGATTTTTGGGTATAAGGGTTTAGGAGTTTTGGGAGAATTTTTTAGAGTTTTTGGGGCTGATGATTTATGGATTTCAATGGTAGATTGTTGAGGGTTTTTTGTAACTATGTATATAGTGTTTTTTGGTGCAGAGGGATTAGGGGGTTTAGGGGGTGAGTGTTTAGTGGTTCTGGGGAAGAGGTTTTAGTGGTTTTGGGAGATGAATATTTAGGTTTTTTGGAGGTTATGGTTTAGGGATTCATTAGGAGTATTTTATTATGTTTTTTGTGATTGATGTTTAGGATCTTCTAAAAATAATGGTTTAATTTTTTTGGGATAGGATTTTTGTGTCATTCGGGTATGCGGGTTTGGGGTATTCTGTGGTTGAGTGTTTTGTTGTTTTTAAGGACGACGGTTTTGGGGGTGAGGGTTTTGGTTTTGGGGTTCAGAATTTAGGATTTTTTAGGAGTAGGATTTAAATTTTTTTGTGACTTATAGTTTAGGGGTTTCTTCAGGTATGGATTTATTATATATTTACTCTTAGGTTTGATATTTTTTTTGAGAATTAGGTTTTAGGGTTTTTTTGGCTGAGGGTATAGGGATTTCTAGTGCTATGGGTAAAAGGGATTTTTGGGGATGAATTTTTATGTGTTTCTAGGCTGGGGGGTTATGATTTTTTGGGGATGAGGAATTAGGGTTAAGAGTTTCTTAGGGGTAGGGAATAAGGTTTCTTGAGGTTGATGGTTCAGGGTTTCACAGGGATGATGTTTTAGGGATTCATGGCGATAGGGTTTCAAGGCTTTCGGGGGATGGGGATTCCAGTTTTTTGTGAATCTCATGATTCAAGGTTTCATGGGGATAGTTTTTTTGGCTTTTATGGGGTAAGGATTTATGTTTTAATAGTAATGATGGTTCAATGTTTCATGGAGCTATGATTTCGATTGATCATATGACGATAGTTCAGTGATTATGGGGGTGGGACTAAGGTTTAAGGGTCGCCTGGAGACATGTGTTTATGGAATAATGGGGCTATTGGTGTACGACTTCATGTTGTTGAGGGTTTAGGTTTTCTTGTGGATGGGGGTTTATGGTTTCTTAAGGATCACAGTTTATGGTTCCTTGTGTATAATGTTTAATGGTTTCATAGGGTTGAGGGTCTTGTGATTCATAGGGCTCAGGGTTTTGGGTTTAATTTTGATGATGGATTAGGGTATCTTGGAACTAAGTGTTTAGAGTTTCATAGGGCTAAGTGTTTAGGGTTTAGGGTTTCTTGGGAAAAAGGTTATGGTATTCCATAGTGATGAGGGAATAGGGTTTCTTGGGATGAGGCTTTAGGTTTTCACTGGGTTGAGGTTTTATGGGTTTTCTGCGACGATGGATTAGGGTTTTGGGGTGGAGGGTTTAGTTTTTTTATTTCTTAGGTTATAAGTTTTTCTTGTTTGAGGGTTTTGGGGGTTTTGGGTGGTTTAGGAATGGGTTTTAGGGTTTTGTATATTTCCATGCTATGTATTTAGGGTTTAATTGGAACAATATTTACTGATTTTGGGACTGAGTGTTTTGGGGTTTGGGAGGCTATGTGTTTAGGTTCTTTTGGGGATATGAGGTTAGGTTTTTTTAGGTGTTTAGGGTTTATGGTTTTTTGGGGATGAGGGTATAGAGTTTAATGGGGATGAACGTTTATTGTATTTTTTGGATGATGATTTTGGGCTATTTTGGATGAGGGTTAATGGATTTTTTTGGGTATAAGGGTTTAGGAGTTTTGGGAGAATTGTTTTGATTTTTTGGGGCCGAGGATTTATGGATTTCTATGGTAGATTGTGGAGGGTTTTTAGTAACTGAGTGTTTAGTGTTTTTTTGGTGCGGAGGGATTAGGGGTTTTAGGGGGTGAGTGATTAGTGGTTCTGGGGAAGAGGTTTTAGGGGTTTTTGTAGATGAATGTTTAGGTGTTTTTGGAGGTTATGGTTTAGGTATTCATTAGGAGTATTTTATTAGGTTTTTTGGGATTGATATTTTGGGTCTTCTAAAAATAATGGTTTAATTTTTTTTGGGATAGGTTTTTTGTGTCATTCGGATATGCGGGTTTAGGGTATTCTAGGGTTGAGTGTTTTGTTGTTTTTAGGGATGAGGGTTTTGGGGGTGAGGTTTTTTTTTGTTTTGGGGATAGAATTTAGGATTTTTTAGGAGTAGTATTTACAATTTTTTCTGAATCATAGTTTAGGGGTTTCATCCGGTATGGATTTATTATATATTTACTCTTAGGTTTGATATTTTTTTTCGGAATTAGGTTTTAGGGTTTTTTTGGATGAGGGTTTAGGGATCTCTGGTGCTGCGGGTAAAGGGTATTTTTGGGGATGAATGTTTATGTGTTTTTAGGATGGGGGTAATGATTTTTTGGGGATGATGAATTAAGAGTTTTTTGGGGATAAATTTTTTTTGGGGGATGAGTGTATAGTGGCTTGGGGGATGATGTTTTGGTGCTTAATTTGGTATAGGAATAAGGTTATGCGGGGAAGAGTGTTTAGGGGATTTTGAGGATGATGCTTTTGGGTATTTTTTGTGCCGAGGGGTTTGGGTTTTTGGGTTGAGGATTTTGGGGTTTTCTATAGTTTAGGTAAATGGTTGTTTTGGGATCAGGATTTAGCATTTTTTGTGGATGGGTGTTTAGGGTTCTCTAGGGTTGGGGTTTCTTATTTTTTGGGGGATTTGGGTTTAGGTTTTTATGGTGATGAGGTTTTATTGTTTTCTAGGGATGAGGGTTGAGGGTTTTATGGGGATGTGGTTTTATAGTTTTCAGGGGAATATAAATTTTATCTTCCTTAGGGTTAGGATTTTGGGTTTTCTATGGCATAGGTTTTAGGGTTTACTAGGCATTTGGGTTTTGGGATTTCATGGGAAGAAGTTTTAGGTTTTCCTAGGGTTTAGGTTTTCCTAGGATGTGGGATGAGTATATATTGGGGTTGAGGTTTTTTGGGGAATACGAGTACAATGTTTTTGGTGATAGGGGTTTATGGATATTTATGGACATAAGGTTCATGGTTTTTTATAGGGTTAGTGTAGAGGGTTTTGGCGTTTCGGGGATGAGGGTTTTTATGGGTGAGGGTAGAGGGTTTCATCTGTATATGTGTTGAGTTTCTTTGGGGATTAGAATTTAGGAATTTCTATGGATGAGAATTCCGAATTTTGGGGGGATGAGGGTTTCAAATTTATGTGGATGAGGTTTCATGATTTTTTGGGACTAATGGTTCAGTGTTTTTTTTTGGAATGGGGTTTTATGGGTTTTTAGTATAAGGGTTTGGTGTTTTTTTGGGATGTGGGTTTAGGTTTTTTTGGTTCTATGATTTAATGGTTTTTTGTGAATGAGGGATTAATTTTTTTGGCATCTGAGGGTTCATGGATTTTTGGAGTTGAGGGTTTAGGGTTTTTTTTGGAGAAATGGGTATACGTTTTTTTTTGTGGATGAGGGTTCTGGTTTTTTGGGGTTGGGGGTAGAATGTTTTTGCTAATGGGGTACAATGTAATTTTTGGGCGAGTTTTCATGTTTTTTTAGTGGTAAATGGTTTAGTATTTTTTTGGGGCTGTTGGATGATGGTTTTTTGAGGTCAATGTTTAAATGATTTTTTGGCTTAATAGTTATGATTTTTTGGTTTTCTTGGAGTTTATTTATGTTTAATTGATGATGAGAATTTAGTGTTATTTTTGGGGAGGGTTTATGGTTTTTTTTGGGATGAGGGTTTTGGTTTTATTGGGGATGAGTGATTAGGGTTTTTTTGGGGATGGGGGTTTAGGGTTTCCTGGGGACGAAGGTTGAGTTTTTTTGTGGTTTTGGGATTATGGTTTTTTTTGAATGATGGGTTATGTTTTTTTAAACGAGGGTTTAATGTTATTTGGGGCTGAGTGTACATGTTTCTTATGGTTGAGAGTTTATTATTTTGTTTGCAAAATGGTATTGCGGTTTTTGGGGATGAGGGTTTTTGATTTTTTTTGGGGATGAGTGTTTAAGAATTTTTTGGGATGATGGATTAAATTTTTTTGAGTTTAAATGTTTCAGGTTTTTTTGGTTGATGTATTAAGGTTTTTGGGATATAGGGTTTTGGGTATTTGGGGGTTTAGGATTTATCCTCTTTTGGGGATGAGATTTTATCAATTTTTTGTGGATGAGTGTTTAGCCTTTTTTGGGGATTAGAGTTTGGGATTTTTCGGTTGATGGATAATTGTTTTTTAGGGATGATGGTTTAGGTTTTTTGGGAGTTGAAGGTTTAGTGAATTTTTATACTGAGTTTTTAGGACTTTTTGGGACTAGGTGCGGAGGTTTTTTTGGGGACTAGTGATGAGGGTTTTATGGGGGTGATGGTTGATGATTTTTTTGGGATGAGGGTTGATGATATTTTTGGTTTAACGGTTGTAGGTTTTGGGGGTATGAGGGATTATAGTTTTATAGGGATGAGGTTTGATGATTTATTTGGGGCTGAGTGGTTTGGGATAAGTAGGACAAATTTTTTAGGTTTTTTGGGCTGAGGGTTTAAGGGTCATTGCTGTAGGGGGTTAGGGTTCTTTAGAGGATGGGTGTTGAGGTGAATTTGTGGATTAGTGTTGTGGGTTTTTGGGACTGAGGATTGAGTGTTTTTTGTAGTTTGGTTTTTATGTTTTTTGGGGGATGTGGGTTGAGGGTATTTTGCAGCTTAGGGAATATGGATTATTAGGGATAAGGGTTTAGGGTTTTTTTGGGCTTATGGGTTATGGTTTTTTATGTGTGCGGATCGAATGTTTTATAGGGTTGAGGTTTTAAGGTTGTTTTGGGGCTAGGGGTTGTGGGTTTTTAAGGGATGTGGGGTTTTAGGATGAGGGTTTTGTGTTTTTGGGGGCTGAATATTGAGGACCTTTTTACTATGGTTTGAGGGGTTTTTTCAACAACAGTTTTAGATTATTTTGAAATGAAAGGATTATGTTTTATTGGGGATGATGAGGGTTTTTGGGGAAGAGTGTTTAGGGGTTTTTAGGTATGTGGGTCGAGAGTTTTTTAGGGATGAGTTTTTATTTTTTTTATTCCTAAGGGTTTATGTTTTTTTTGGGATGATGGTTTATTATTATTTGGGTAGAGGCTAGTGTGTTATTTGGGGATGTTTTTTTTATGGCTTATTTTGGGTGAGGGATTATGGAATTTTTTAGGACAGTTAAGGGTTTTCTGTGTCTATGGTATGTGGTTTATTTGTAGATAAGTTTTGATTGTTTTTTAGTTCTTCATTTTGAGGGCTTTTTGGGCTGATGGTGGGGGTTTATTTGGGGATCTTGGTTATGGTGTTCATTGGATGATGGTTGATAGATTTTGGGGATGGGGGTTTGGAGGTTTTTTGGTTTTCAGATTTGTGGGTTTTTTGGGGGATGAGATTTACGTGTTTTTCAAGCAGAGGGTTGTGGGGGTTTTGGGGCTGTGGGTTTAGGGGTGTTCGGGTCTAAGGGTTTTTTTTTGATGAGGGTGAATTTTTTTTAGGGAAATGGGTTGAGAGTAATTTTGGGGTGAGGGTAGAGGGTCTTATTGATTATTTGGAAGATATTTTTTTGGGGATGAGGGTCTAGTGTTTTTTTGATGAGGGTTGACTGTTTTATAGGGTTGTGGGTAAGGGTTTGTTTAGGATGATGGTTGTGGTATTTTTGGGGATCCGTGTTAGTGTTTTCTGAGGAATATGATTATTTGTTTTCTAGGGATGAGGCTTAAGAGTTTTCAGGGGATGTAGATTTTTAGGGATGAGTGTATATGGATTCTTGGTTTTTCAGGTTGAGTGGTTTTTTGGGAAGACAATTTAATGTTTTAAAGGGAAGAGAGTTTGGGGATTTCGGGGTTTCGGGTTTAGGGTTTTTTAGGGATGTATGTTTTTGTTTTTTTATTGATAAGTTTTATTTGTTTTTTTAAAGAGTGTTTAGATTTTTTTGGGGGATGAGTGTTTAGGGTTTATGGATAATGTTGTTTAGGTATTTTTTGGATGCAGGATTATATGGGGTTTGTGGGTATGGATTTAGAGTTTTTGGAGTTAATGCTTTAGGGTTATATTTTAAAGAGGGTTTAGGGTTTTTTTGGGATAAGGATTTAAGGATTTGGGGAAATATGGATTCATATTCTTTTTATTATAGGGTTTAGGGAATTCTAGGGATGATGTTTTAGGGTTATTGGGGGTTGGGTGTTTAGAGTGTTTGTAGATGATGTTTTAGGGTGTTTTGGGGATGAGGGTTTATGATGTTTGGGGGCTGAGGGTTTTGGTTTTTTTGGGGATTATGGTTTAATGTTCTAGGGGAATATGGTTTGTAGTTCAATGCTTTTAGTTACTAACTGTATAAATATTTCTACAGCTGAGGGTTTAGGGGTTTCTAGGGTTGTGGGTTTAGGGATTTTCTAGGCTAATTTTTTAGGTTTTTTGGAATGAGTATTTAGTCTTTTTTATGGATGATTGTCTAGGGTTTTTTGTATATTGAGGATTAGGTTTCATTGGAGTAGTGGGTTTAGGGTTTTGTGGGATTTGAATTAAGTGTTTTTTGGTACCTAGTATTTAGGGTCTTTTGTTTATGAGGCATTATTTGATTTATGATTTAGGCTTTATGGTATTTTGGGGTTGAGGGTTTTGAATTTTTTGTGCATAGGGTATAGTGTTTTTTGGGATTGAGGGTTGAGGGTGTTTTCTGGGCTTAGCATCAGGTTTTTACATATTTTAGAGTTTAGGGTTTATTATTTCTAAGAGATCAATTTGGGGGGGGGGATAAGGATTTCCTGAATTTTTGGGGATCATGGTTTGGTGTTTTTTGGGTTGAGGGTTTATTGTCTTTTTGAGTATTTTGTTTCATGGTTTTCTGGGGATATGGATTCTTAATTTTTTGGGATGAAGGTTACATATTTTTTGGGGTTATGGTGTCTTGTGTTTTTTTGGTAAAGGGTTCATGGTTTTTTGGGCTAAGGGTTAGGTATTTTTCACTTAGAATGTTCACAGTTTTTTGGGTTTTTGGTTTTATGGTTTTTAGGATTTGGGGTTCAAGGTTTTTTTCGGGTTGAGGGACCATTTTTTTTATGAGTGTCCATGTAATTATGGGTATGAGGGTTTTTAATTTTTAGGGTATAATTATTAAGTGTTTATTGGATTTAATTGTTTATGGGTTATTTGTGATACATTTTTATGTTTTTTTGGAGCAAAGGTTTTAGGTTATTATGGGTCTGAGTGTTGATGTATTTTTGGGATATGTGTTTTGTATTTTTTAAGGCTGTGAGTAGAGGGCTTTTTAGGATAAGGGATAATATTTTTCTCATGATGATTGTTGAGGTTTTTTTGGTTCAAAGGAATGAGGATTTTTGGGGATGAGGGTTTAGGGTTTTTTTTGGGTTATGAGTTTAAGGTTTTAGTGGGATGTGGATTTAGGGTATATTTGGGATATGGTTTATGGGTCATTTGGGATAATGGTTTAGGGTTTCATGGGGTCAGTGTTTAGAATTTTTCGGAGTAATCATTTAAAGTTTTTGTTGCAGAGGGTATAGTATGTTTGGTGGATAAGGTTTTAGGGATATTTGGGACTGGGGTTTTTAGGTATTTTTCGGATAAGGGTATAAACATTCTTGGGTATAAAGGATTAGGAATTTTTAGGTAGGGGCCTTGGAGTTTTTCACTATTGAGGTTTTAGGGTTTTATGGGGAAAACAATTTGGGTGTTTTTTTGTTGATAATGATTTATTCTATTTTGGGGATATGGGATTATAATGTTTTTTAGTGAGGATTAAGGATTTTTGGGGAATAGGGTTTAGGGTTTTGGGAGGAATATGGCTTAGGTTTTATTGGGTTAAGGGTTTGTATTTTTTTTGGGGATGATGATTTAGGGTTTTCTGAGGAAGAGTGGATTGGGGTTTTTATGTATGGGGGTTTATGGTTGTTTTTTGGATTAGGGTCTATGGTTTTTTCGCACTACAGATTTAGAGATTTTGTGGGGCTCAATGTATATATTGTTTTGTATGAGGGGTTAATTTTTTTATGGATTAAGGTTTTGGTTTTTTAGGGTTAAGGGTTTTTTGTTTTTTTAACTGAGGGTTTAGCGTTTTTAGCAGCATAAGGAATATGATTTTTTGGGAATGAGGATTTTGGATTTTATGGGGATATGGTTTTAGGGTTTTTTATTTACGAGGGATTGGGGTTTTTTGTTACTGAGATTTTAGTATTTTTGGAATGAGGGGTTTATGATTTTTGAGTTTAGGGTTTTTAGGTTTTTGGGATCCTGGTTCGATGTATCCTGGGAGTGAGGGTTTAGTGTTTTTTTGGGATGCAGTTTGAGGTATTTTTTGGGGATGACGGTGGACGGATTTTTAGGGGTAAAAATTGAGGTATTTTTGAGCATAGGATTGTGTTTTTTTGGGTGATAATTTTTTAGTTTTTTTAGGGTATTTAATTTTTTGGGATAATGGTTGTGCATTTTTTGTTGCTTGGTGTTTGGTTTTTTTTGTGAAGGTTTTGGGTTTTTAGGGTGAGGGTTTGGGGTTTTGGGATGGGGGTTGGGTGGTTTTTTTCGTGTGATGGTTGAAGGATTTATGGGGGTGTGGGTATAGGGGATTTATTGAAGGAATGTTTTGCGTTTTTTTATGTTTGGGAGTTTAGGGTTTTTTTGGGCGATGATTTAGAGTTTTCAGGTTTGTAGGGTTCATGTTTTTTTGGGATATGTTTTTCGGGTTTTTTTGGGATTATGGTATTTGTTTTTTTTGGGGATGAGGGTATAGGGGTTTTTTGGAGTTGAGGGTTTAATGGTTTTTTTGATGAGGTTTTTTTTCTTTTTTGGATAATGGTTTAGGTTTTTTTTGGAATATGGGTTTAGGGTTTGTGGGGTATGAGGGTTTAGTTATTTTTTGGGTTGAGGTTTATGTGTTATTTGTGGAGGAGTGTTTAGGGTATTTTTGGATGATGTTTTAGGGTTTTTGGGATTTATGGTTTCATTTTTTTATTCACAATGTTTTTGGTTTTTTGGGTCTAAGGGTTTAATATTTTGGGTGGATGAGGGTGTAGGGTTCTAAGGGGATGAGGGTATAAGACATTATGGGGTTGAGGGATTATCAATTTTTTATGTTGATTGTTTCAGGGTTTTTATGGTCGAGGGTTTCAGTTTTTTTGGTTCCATGGTTTAAGGTATTCTAGGATTGAGGGTTTAAGATTTTCTATGGCAAGGATATTATGTTTTTCCAGGTAATAGGGTTTAGTCACTTCTGGGACAATGGTTTAATTATTTTATATGTAATAGGGATTTGTTTCTAACATGAATGAGGGATTAGGGCATTCTAATGTTGAGGGTTTTGTGGTTTCCATGTCTATGGTTTTAGGGTTTTCATAATCTCATGAATAATTTTTTTGGATTATGATTTGGGGCCTCTTGGGATTTTATATGGATTAGGGCATATGTGTTTTTGGGGATAAAGGTATTTAGTTATCTAGGGAAAGGTGATTATTGTTTTATTGGGACGTGGTTTCCGGTATTTCTAGGGATGAGGGATTACTATCATCTTGGGATGTGGGTTTAGGTTTTTCTAGGTCTGAAAGTTTATGCTTTTATGAGGTTGAGGGATTAGGGTTTTATATGGAATAGGGTTTAGGGTTTTAAGTTTTTATCATTTTTTGGGAAATTTAGTTACATTTTTCTAGGGTTGAGGGTTTAATATTCACTAGGTTTGAGGGTAGATGGTATTCTAAGGTTAATGGATTATTTTTTTCTAGTGAATAGGGGTTATGGTTTAATGGGGAAGAGAGTTTAGGGTTTTACTGTCCATGGTTTAAACGTATTTTGGGGATGAGTGTATACCATTTTCTTGGGATAAGGGTTTAGTTGTTTCTGGGGCATTGGGTTTTGAGTTTTTCTAAGGCTGAGGGAATATGGTTTTTTGGGGATGTTGCTGTTTCTATTTTCTATGTGTGTAGTGTTTCTTATTGTTACCAGTTTAGGGATTTTAGGGGTTGAGATATTTGGGTTTTGTGTTTTAAGTGTTTTTTTTGTTTATTTGGGGTTTAGGTTTAGGTTTTTTTTATGAAGAGAGTAATTGGTATTTTGGGGATAAGGGTTTTGTGTCTTTTAGGGGTATGAGATTGGTTTTTTTGGGCCTGATGGTTATATGTATTTTGGGGAAGAGTGTTTTGGTTTTTTCTGGGATGATGGAATTTTGGTATTTTTGGACTAATGGTTTTAATCTTTTTGGGAATGAGATTATAGGGTCTTATTGGACAATGGGTTTTTTATTTTTTTGGGATGAGTGTTAAGGGTTATTTTGGGATGACATATTTTTGTTTATTTTATTTATGGTTTTATTTTTTTGAGGGTTTAGTTTTTTTGGGATGGGAGTTTAATCTTTTTTGGGACGTGGTATTTGTTTTTTTGGAGTGAGGGTTTATGATTTTTTTATGCTGAGAAATTAGGGTTTTTGGGGGATGATGCTTTAGTTTTTTTAGTTGATCAGGGATTATGTGTTTTGGGGGATGAGGTTTCATGGTTTTTTAGTGTTGAGGGTGTAGTGTTTTTTGGGGTTTTGGTTTTTGATTTTTTTTTAGATCGATCATAATTTTTTCAGGTGATTGTTCAGGGATTAATGGGGATAAGTATTGTAGGTTTTTCTGGGTTTTCGGTTTACTGTTTTGTAGGGCTGAGTATTTAGTGTTTTTCAAGCATAGGGGTCAAAGATTTTTGGGGTTGATGGTTCTAGGTTATTGGGGCTTTTTGTTTAGGTTTTTTTGGGGTTAGTGTTCGATGTTTATTGGACTGAGGCTTCATGGTATTATGGGGCTGTTTGGTTAGGGTTTTTTGGGGATGATCAGTTAGGGTTTTTTGGGGTAAAGGGTTCAAGGATGTTTTGGGTTAGTGGGTTAAGGGTTTTTCAATGATGTGGGTTCATGGTGGTTTGGTTTTGAGGTTTTAGGGTTTTTGGGGAAGATGGTTTAGGGTTCCTAGGGATGAAGGTTTATCAATTTTTGAGGGTAAGGGTTTATGGTTTTTTGTGGACGAGGGTTCACAATTTTTTGTGGATGGGGGTTCATGTATTTTTGTGGCTGAGGGTTCATAGTTTTATGGGGAAAATGGTTAGAGATTTTATGATGTAGATAATTCAAGGATTTTTGGGGATGAGCGTTAAATGTTTTTTGGGGATTAGGGTTTTGGGTTTCGTGGGACTAAGGGTTCAGGGGTTTTTAGGGATGAGGGTTCATGTTTTTTTGGGACTGAGGGTTTAGGGGTTTTTTGGGGCTGACGTTTCAACATTTATTGGGACTAAGGGTTATAGTTTTTTGGGGATGTGGGATCTTGGTTTTATGGGGATAAGGGTCCAGGTGTTTTTTGGGATGGTGGTTTGGGATTTTTGGGGATAATGGTTCTGGTTTTTTTGAGGATGAGGGTCCATGGTTTTTAAGGTTGTGGGTTTAGTGTATATTGGGGATGTGGGTAAAGTTATTGATGGGGATGTGGTTTAATATTTTTTAAGATTTCATACTTTTTCATGGTTGAGGGTTCAGGGATTTTTGGGGCTAATATATTAGGGTTTTTGTTATTAACAGTTTACATTTTTTCATGGATGTGAGTTTTTGAATTTTTGGGAAGTGGGTTCTGGGTTTTTGGGGTTGAGGGTTGAGGGGTTTTTGGGGATGCAGTATTAGGTTTTATTGGGGTTGAGGGTTCAAAGATTTTTGGTCAAAGGGTTTTTTATTTTTCAGGGATGATGGTATAATGCTTTATTGGAACGAGGATTCATGGATTTTTGGTGATGATATTTTAAGAACTTTTGGGGGATAGGTTATCATGGTTTCTGAGGGATAAGGGTCCATAGTTATTTAGTGATGACAGTTCAGGTTTTTTTGGGGATCAGGGTTCATGTATTATAGGGGATGTGGGGTTTTGGGATTCATTGGGTTGAAGTTTCAGGGTTTTTATTGGATGAGGGATTTGTTTTTTTGGGTTATGGGTTTATTGTGGCTGAGGGTTATGGTTTTTTTTTGCATTTAGGGTTCAGTATTTTTTGGGGATAGGGGTTTAGTTTTATTTGGGGAAAAGGTTTTAAGATTTTTTGGGGCTGTGAGATTGAGGATTATGGTCCAAAGGGTTTATCACTTTTTGGGGATAAGGTATTAAATGGATTTTGGGGTTTAGGTATCATTGTTTTTTGGGGAAGAAGGTTTAGTGAAATTTGATTATAATTGTTTATGGTTTATTGGGGATGAGGTTTTAGGAGTTGTTGGGGATGAGGGTCCCTAGTTTTATTTTGGTGATGATTTGTGGTTTTTCTGGGGCTAAAGGATCCTATGTTCTTGGTGATGAGTGTTTAGGGTTTTATTCGTCTAAGGGTTCTATTTTTCATGGGAATTAGTGTCTAGTGTTTCATAGGGATATGGGTTTTGGGTTTCGTGGGTCCATGGGTTTCTGGTTTCTGGTAGATAATGGTCTATGGTTTCATGTGGTTGAGGGTTTTCTACTTCATGAGGATGAGTGTTTTGGGTTTCATCAATATGGGGGATCATGGATTCTTAACGATGAGGGATTTGGGTTTTATGTGTATGAGGATTCTATGTTAGTTAGGGATGATGGTTAAGAGTTTCCTAGGGGTAGGGAATAAGGTTTCTTGAGGTTGAGGGTTCAGGGTTTCATAGGGATGATTTTTTAGGGATTCATGGGGATAGGGGTTCAAGGAATCCAGGGGATGGTGGTTCAAGTTTTTTGTGAATCTCATGATTCAAGGTTTCATAGGGATAGTTTTTTGGGTTTAATGGGGTAAGGATTTATGTTTTTATTGGAATGATGGTTCAATGTTTCTTGGAGATAATGTTTCAATTGATCATATGACAATAGTTCGGTGTTTATGGTGGTGAGTCTAAGGGTTAAGGGTCGCTTGGGGACATGTGTTTATGGATTAATGGGGCTATGGGTGTAGGGCTTCTTATTGTTGATGGTTTAGGTTTTCTTGAGGATGGGGGTTTATGGTTCCATAAGGATCATAGATTATGGTTCCTTATGTATAATGTTTAATGGTTTCATAGGGTTGAGGGTCTAGTGATACATAGGGCTCAGGGTTTTGGGTTTCATTTGGATGAGGGATTCGGGTTTCTTGGTACCAATTCTTTAGAGCTTCATAGGGCTAAGGGTGTAGGGTTTAGGATTTCGTGGGGAAAGGGTTATGGTATTCTATAGTGATGAGGGAATAGGGTTTCTTGGGATGATGCTTTTGGTTTTCATTGGGATGAGGTATTAGGGGTTTTCTACGATGATGGATTAGGTTTTACGGTGGAGGGTTTACCTTTTTTTATTTCATAGGGTATAAGTTTTTCTTTTTTGAGGATTTTGGGGGTTTTGGGCGGTTTGGGGCTGGGTTTTTGGGATTTGTATTTTACCAAGCTATGCATTTTGGGTATAATGGGGACAATATTTACTGATTTTGGGACTGAGTGTTTTGGGGTTTGGGGGGATATGTGTTTAGGGTCTTTGGGGGATATGGGGTTTGGATTTTTTCGGTGTTTAGGGTTTACTGTTTTTTGGGGATTAGGGTATAGGGTTTAATGGGGATAAACGTTTAGTGTATTTTTGGATGATGTTTTTGGGATTTTTTGATAGAGGGTATATTGATTTTTGGGTATAATGGTTTAGGCGTTTTGGGATAATTTGTTAGAGTTTTTGGGGCCGATGATTTATGGATTTTTATGGAAGATTGTTGAGGGTTTTTTGTAACTGAGTATATAGTGTTTTTTGGTGCGGAGGGATTAGGGGGTTTAGGGGGTGAATTTTTAGTGGTTATGGGGAAGAGGTTTTAGTGGTTTTGGGAGATGAATATTTAGGTTTTTTTGGAGGTTATGGTTTAGGGATTCATTAAGAGTATTTTATTAGGTTTTTTGGGATTGATGTTTAGGGTCTTCTAAAAATAATGGTTTAATTTTGTTGGGATAGGTTTTTTGTGTCATTCGGGTATGCGGGTTTGGGGTATTCTATGGTTGAGTGTTTTGTTGTTTTTAGGGATGAGGGTTTTGGGGGTGAGGGCTTTTTGGTTTTTGGGTTGAGAATTTTGGATTTTTTTGGAGTATGATTTACAATTTTTTTGTGACTTATAGTTTATGGGTTTCTTCAGGTATGTATTTATTATATATTTACTCTTAGGTTTGATATTTTTTTCGGAATTAGGTTTTAGGGTTTTTTTGGATGAGGGTTTAGGGATTTCTTGTGCTATGGGTAAAAGGGATTTTTGGGGAAGAATGTTTATATGTTTCTAGGTTGGGGGGTTATGATTTTTTGGGGATGAGGAATTAGGGGTTTTTTGGGGATAAATTTTTTTCTTTTTTGGGGATGACATTATAGTAGTTTGGGGGATGATGTTTTGGTGCCTAATTTGGCATAGGTTTAAGGTTACTTGGGGAAGAGAGTTTAGGAGTTTTTTTAGGATGATAATTTCGAGTATTTTTGTGACGAGGTGTTTGGGATTTTGGGTTGAGGATTTTGGGGTTTTCTATTGTTTAGGGTAAATGGTTTTTTGAGGATCAAGATTTAGCGTTTTTCATTGCTGGGTTTTTAGGGTTCTCTTGGTTTGGGGGTTCATATTTTTTGGGGGATTTGGGTTTAGGTTTTTATGGTGTTGAGGGTTTATTGTTTTATAGGGATGATGGTTTAGGGTTTTATGGGGATTTGTGGACGAGGGTGCACAGTTTTTTGTGGGTGGGGGTTCATGTATTTTTGTGGCTGAGGGTTCATAGTTTTATGGGGAAAATGGTTACAGATTTTATGATGTATATAATTCAAGGATTTTTGGGGATGAGTGTTAAAATTTTTTTGGGGATGAGGGTTTTCGGTTTCTTGGGACTAAGGGATCATGGTTTTTTAGGGGTGAGGGTTCTTGGTTTTTTGGGATTGTGGATTCAGGGATTGTTTGTGGTTGAAGTTTCAACAATTTTTGGGACTAAGGGTTATAGTTTTTTTGGTGATGTGGGATCTTGGTTTTATGGGGATAAGGGTCCATGGGATTTTTGGGCTGGTGGTTTGGGATTTTTGGGGATAATGGTTCTGGTTTTTTTTTGCGGATGAGGGTCCTTGGTATTTAGGGTTGTGGGTTTAGTGCATATTGGGGATGATGGTAAAGTTATTGATGGGGGTGTGGTTTAATATTTTTTCAGGGTTCATAATTTTTCATGGTTGAGGGTTCACGGATTTTTGTGGCTAATATATATTTGGGTTTTTGTTATTGACAGTTTACATTTTTTCATGGATGTGAGTTTTTGAATTTTTGGGCAGAGGGTTCTGTGTTTTTGGGGTTAAGGGTTGAGGGGTTTTTGGGGATGCAGTTTTAGAATCTATTGGGGTTGATGGTTCATGGTTCGTTTTGGATAATGGATAAGGAATTTTGGGGAAGGTGGTGTGGTTTTTTGGGGTTGAGGGTTCAAGGATTTTTAGTCAAAGGGTTCTATATTTTTTAGGGATGATGGTATAATGTTTTATTGAAACGAGGATTCATGGATTTTTGGAGATGATATTTGAAGTACTTTTGGGGGATAGGTGCTCATGGTTTTTGAGGGATAAGGGTCCATAGTTATTTAGTGATCACAGTTCTGGTTTTTTGGGGATCATGGTTCAAGTTTTATGGGGGATGTGGGGTTTCGTGTTTCATAGGGTTGAAGGTTCAGGGTTTTTATTGGATGAGGGGTTTGTTTTTTGGGTTATGGGTTTATTGTGGATGAGGGTTATGGTTTTTTTTGGGTTTTAGGGTTCATTATTTTTTGCGGATAGGGGTTTAGTTTTATTTGGGGAAAAGTTTTTAAGATTTTTTGGGGCTATGAGATTAAGGATTATGGTCCAAAGGGTTTAGCACTTTTGGGGGCTAAGGTATTAAGGGATTTTTGGGTTTAGGTATCATTTTTGTTTGGGGATGAAGGTTTAGTGAAAATTGATTATAATTGTTTATGGTTTATTGAGGATGAGGTTTTATGAGTTTTTGGGGATATGGTCCCTGGTTTTATTTTGGTGATGATTTATGGTTTTTTGGGGCTAAGGGATCCTATTTTCTTGGGGATGAGGGTTCAGTGTTTTATTTGTCTAAGGGTTCTATTTTTCATCGGACTGAGTGTCTAGTGTTTCTTGGGGATAAGGGTTTTCAGTTTCTTGGGGCCATGGGTTTCTGGTTTCAGGTAGATAATGGTCTAGTGTTTCGTGTGGCTGGGGGTTTTCTGCTTCATGAGGATGAGTGTTTAGGGTTTCATCAAGATGGGGGTTCATGGATTCTTATCGATGAGGGATTTGGGTTTCATGGGAATGAGGATTCTATGTTAGTTAGGGATGATGGTTAAGAGTATCTTAATGGCAATGAATAAGGATTCTGGAGGTTGAGGGTTGAGGGTTTCATAGGGATGGTGTTTTAGGGACTCATGGGGATAGTGGTTCAAGGCATCCAGGGGATGGGGGTTCAGGCTTTTTGTGAATCTTATGATTCAACGTTTTGGGGGGACAATTTTTTGGGTTTAATGGGGTAAGGATTTATGTTTTTATTGGAATTATGGTTCAATGTTTCTTGGAGATAATGTTTCATTTGATCATATGACAATAGTTCAGTGTTCATGGTGGTGGGTCTAAGGGTTAAGGGTCGCTTGGGAATATATGTTTATGGATTAATGGGGTTATGTGTATAGGGATTCTTATTATTGATGGTTTAGGTTTTCTTGTGGATGGGGGTTTATGGTTCCTTAAGGATCATAGTTTATGGTTCCTTATGTATAATATTTAATGGTTTCATAGATCTGAGGGTCTAGTGATACCTAGAGCTCAGGGTTTTGGGTTTCATTTGGATGAGGGATTAGGGTTTCTTGGAACTAAGTCTTTAGGGCTTTATAAGACTAAGTGTGTAGGGTTTAGGGCTTCTTATTATTGATGGTTTAGGTTTTCTTGTGGATGGGGGTTTATGGTTCCTTAAGGATCACAGTTTATGGTTCCTTATGTATAATATTTAATGGTTTCATAGATCTGAGGGTCTAGTGATACATAGAGCTCAGGGTTTTGGGTTTCATTTGGATGAGGGATTAGGGTTTCTTGGAACTAAGTCTTTAGGGCTTTATAGGACTACTGGTGTAGGGTTTAGGGTTTCTTTGGGAAAAGGTTATGGTATTCCATAGGGATGAGGGAATAGGGTTTCTTGGGATGTGGCTTTAGGTTTTCCTTGGGTTGAGGTTTTAAGGGTTTTCTGCGATGAGGGATTAGGGTTTTCGGTGGAGGGTTTACCTTTTTTTATTTCTTAGGGTATATGTTTTTCTTGTTTGAGGGTTTTGGGGGTTTTGGGGGTTTGGGGCAGGTTTGTGGGATTTTTATATTACCAATCTATGTATTGTGGGTTTAATGGGGACAATATTTACTGATTTTGGGACTGAGTGTTTTGGTGTTTGGGGGGATATGTGTTTAGGGTCTTTTGGGGATATGGTGTTTGTATTTTTTTGTGTTTAAGGTTTACAGTTTTTTGGGGATGAGGGTATAAGGTTTAATGGGGATAAACATTTAGTGTTTTTTTATGATGTTTTGGGATTTTTTGAAAGATGGTATATGGATTTTTGGGTATAAGGGTTTAGGTGTTTTGGGAGAATTGTTTAAAGTTTTTGGGGCCTAGGATTTATGGATTTCTATGGTAGATTGTTGAGGGTTATTTGTAACTGAGTATTTGGTGTTTTTTGGTGTGGAGGGATTATGGGGTTTAGGGGGTGAGTGTTTAATGGTTTTGGGGAAGATGTTTTAGTAGTTTTGGGAGATTAATATTTAGGTTTTCTTGGAGGTTATGGTTTAGGGATTCATTAGGTGTATTTTATTAGGTTTTATGGGATTGATGTTTAGGGTCTTCTAAAAATAATGGTTTAAATTTTTTTAGATAGGTTTTTTGTGTCATTTGGGTATGCGAGTTTAGGGTATTCTGTGGTTGAGTGTTTTTTTGTTTTTAGGGACGAGGGTTTTGGGGTGAGGGCTTTTTGGTTTTGGGGTTGAGAATTTAGGATTCTTTAGGAGCAGGATTTACAATTTTTTGTGACTTATAGTTTAGGGGTTTCTTCAGATATGGATTTATTATATATTTTCTCTTAGGTTTGATATTTTTTCGGAATTAGGTTTTAGGGTTTTTTGGCTGAGGGTTTAGGGATTTCTAGTGCTGTGGGTAAAAGTGATTTTTGAGGATGAATGATTATTTTTTTAGGCTGGGGGGTTATGAATTTTTGGGGATGAGGAATTAGGGGTTTTTTGGGGATAAAAGTTTTTCTTTTTTGGGGATGACTGTATAGTGGTTTGGGGGATGATGTTTTGGTGCTTAATTTGGTATAGGTTTAAGGATACTTGGGGAAGAGAGTTTAGGAGTTTTTTGAGGATGATGCTTTTGAGTATTTTTTGTGCAGAGGGGTTTGGGATATTGGGTTGAGGATTTTGGGGTTTTCTATTGTTTAGGGTAAATGGTTTTTTGAGGATCATGATTTAGCATTTTTTTGGCGGGGTTTTTAGGGTTCTCTTGGTTTGGGAGATCTTATTTTATGGGGGATTTGGGTTTAGGTTTTTATGGTGATGAGGGTTTATTGTTTTCTACAGATGAGGGTTGAGGGTTTTATGGGGATTTGGGATTACAATTTTCAGGGGCATATAAAATTTATATTCCTTAGGGTTGGGCTTTTGGTTTTTCTGTGGCATAGGTTTTAGGGTTTTTTAGGCGTTTTGGTTTTGGGATTTCATGGGAAGAGGTTTTAGGTTTTCCTAGGGTTTTGGGTTTAGGGGTTTCTAGGATAGATGGTTTAGTGTTTTTTAGGGGTAAATGTAAAATATTTTCAAGTGATGATTGTTTAGTGTGTTATAGGGTTGAGTGCTTAGGGTTTTCTGGGGTCTTGGCTTTTGGCGTTTCTATTTCTTGGGGCTCAGTGGTTTCAATGGATAAGGGTGTATTGGTTTTTTTGTGCCACGTGTAACGGTTTTATCAGTCGATGTGTTTAGCGTTTTCATGGGATGAAGATTTTTGGTTTTTTATTAGGTTTTATGGTTTTGTGGGGATGTGGGTTTAATGTCTTTTAGGGATGAGAGATTAGGGTTTTTTTGGGGATGAGGATTTTGGGTTTTCTATTGATGAGTATTTGTGGTTTTTTATTGCTGGTGGTATAGGGTTTTATATGGATTACGTTTTAGGATTTTCTCAGGATTATGGTTTTGGGTTTTATATTCCTTAATGTGTATTTATTTCCTATATTGAGGGTTTAGGGTTTTTTTGGTTTAGGTTTTAGGTTTTTCAAGGGATGAGGGTTTAAGGTTTTCTATGGATGATGTTATAGGGAATTCTGGGGATGAGGGTTTAGTGTTTCCTGTGGCCGTGGGTTTGGGGTTTTTGGGGATTATGGATTAGGGTTGTTTGGAACATAGGGTTTATGTTTTTATGGGGATCAAGGTTTAGGGGTTTCTACTATTAAGAGATGTGTTTTCTCTGGGAATTATATTTTAGGTTTTTGTAGGTATGATGGTTTAGGGTTTTCTAGGGTTGAGGGCTTAGAGGTTGTTGGGGATGAGTGATATGGACTTTCTATCCCTAAGGTTTTAGGATTTTATGAGGATGAGGAATTCGGGTTTTATGGGACCATGGATTATGGGGTTTTTAGGACTACGGGTTTTCGGTTTTCAAGGGATGCTGGTTGTGGTATTTCGTGGGTTGATGGTTTAGGATAAACTCAGGATGTTGGTTTAGGGTTTTCATCTGATGTAGGATTATGGTTTTTGGGGGTAGGTTTTTTATGATTTTATGATACTAATGGTTTAGGGTTCTATAGGGCTGAGGGATTAGGGTTTTTCAGGGATTATTGTTTAGGGGTTTTGGGGTTTAGTGGTGTGAGTCACATAGGATGGCCCAATCTTCATGACATAGGGCAGTGAGTGAAGGATGCGGTTCGAGGCTAATTAGAGGATGATTGGTATGGATAACAGATGCAAGTAGTCAATCAACACTATAAATAGTGCGACCTACCACTTAGACAACACACTTAAGGGAGGGATATTATGTCCAATGTACACAACAACACACTTGGGTTGAGGCAAAGAATTGGGGGCATTGTGATCGTGGATCACCAATCTGACATGTAGGTTGACAAGGCAAGAATGAACAAGGGGATGGGAAAAAACTAGGATAATACTAACACAATGGAGATAAACAAATAATAATCTCTCAATTAAATCTTGAATGTAAATAAAATTCTATGTGGGGTCTATTTATTGCAATGGGGTGATACTATAGTCAAGGGCCAAATACCCTAAAGTCATAAAGGCAAAATCTACCATGTCCCCATAATGTCAAAAATATAAATTCTAATAAATACATTTTGGGAAAAGTATCACATGAATTTCCACCAATATCCAACCAGATTTAACATTGAATACCTAGCCCCCTGGATTCGATGATGGTTTCCAAAGATTCCATTGTAGAATTCCCAATGAGGGTAAGGATTCTAAAATTCGTACAACCATGTGGGACAAACATTAAAAATCGTATTTTGGATTGAATAAGTGAGATAATAAGCTCATTTTTACCTTCCATGAAAGGCATGATCTATTGGGCCTATAATGAGGTGATATGGGTGCACATTGTTTCATTCAACCTCTTTAATCTCCCACACATCATCACGCATTGAAAATCCAACTCTTCCACACTCAAAATTGACTTAGTGCCTTTAAAATGGTTCTCATCATCCTCCTCCTCTTGAAAAGGAGTCATGCTTTACTCTTCAACCTCTACTCCCAAAAAAGGAGAAAGATCAGAAATATTGAAAGTGGAACTTACACCATACTCGCCTGGAAAATCAAACACATTAGCATTGTTTTTAATCTTCTCAACCATTCGAAATGGTCCTTCTCCTTGTGGAAGGATTTTTGATTTCCGCTTGTCAGGAAATATTTCTTTGTGTAAATTAACACAAACTATGTCACCGGGATCAAAGAACATTGGAATGCGGCCCTTGTTTGCACGATCAATGTATTTTTGGGTCATCTGCTCGATATTTATCCATTACTTTTCATGGATTTTATTGATGAATTCTTAACAACCTTTCTGATCCATATTAGTTTCTTCCTGTAATGGAAAAGGAACTAGATCAATAGGGAAATGCGGGTTAAATCCATAAACAATTTCTAATGGAGAAAATTGAGTAGTGGAGTGCTTGGCCCTATTATATGAGAATTCAACATTTTGAAGACACTCCCCCCGATTCATGATTTTCTTCATGAAAATTGTTTGTAGAAGGGATTATAGTGTACGATTCACCACCTCTATTTTTTCCATCGGTAAGCGGATGAATGGTAGGGTAAAATAGTAACTTCATTCCTAGTTTTCTATATAATGTCATCCCAAAGTAACTAATGATATTTGTGTCTTGATCCAACACAATCATCCATGAAATTACAACCAGTTTGACTAATTCCAGAATTAAAAGTGTTGCAATGTTAGTGGGATCATCTGTTTTGTTATAGGGAATAAAATGATACATTTTTTAGAATTGATCCACCACATCAAAATGGAATCTCTTCGACATCATCCACATCCAACATCTCTTGAACATTCGTCTGAATATATTTTGACTCATCTGGGTTGGTGCGATATGTTGGGCGGTTCGGTAGTGACTCTCTAGGGATGAGGTCAATTTGATGCTAAAAACCTCTAATGGGTGGAAAATTAGGTGGGAGCTCCTCGGGAAACACATATTCAAATTCCTATAACAAAGACTCAACAACATGTGGAAAAGGAGATGTTATGTCGTTAGTGTAAAACATTAACTCATTATACAAAAGTACTCAATGATTTTATCGAGAAATCAAAGCATCCTTTACCAAACTCCTTTTTCCCCACATCACTCTTTTCTCTCCTCTAAAATCATTTTATCATAGTGATTTTTTTCTCTCCATTTCTTTTCTTCTCTCCTTTTCTATTTTCTACTCATTCTATCCTTTTTCATTTTCTCCCTTTTTTCCTCATCATTTTTTTCTTTTCTCTCAAAATGTGATCTTCCAAAATTTTCTTGGGGTACATGGTGTTGATGGTTATAGGTTCTCCTCAAAGTACACACGAGTGATGATTCAAGAACCTTCCATGAGTAACATAGCAATCATACTACCACTATCATCCCAACAACAAAGGATAGAAATTATAGGAGCAACAATGAAAAAAACATATCTATATACTAATCGATGGTGAATAATACCTTCACTTGTTTGGTGTCCTTCAACTCGCTACAATCATTCATCTACTGATGCCAGTATGGATTTTGATTCCTCAAAGTTAGAGGTCCCAACATCTCCACCAACTAAGTGCTCACCATATTGCTACTACTTCCCCCATCAATAATAATGCTACATAACATATCATTGATCTTACAACATGTGTGGAAAAGGTTCTCACTAATCCTTGTCTCCAACAGTAATTTGTGCAATTAAAACACTCCTAGTGACAAAAATTTCAATGTATTTTGTAAATTCTCCTTTATCAATTTATGGAGATTCTTCTTCCTCTTCCGAGATCTCTTCATCATTCTCCTATTCTCTACACTTTTTGATGGTAATGGTGCACCAGTTTGGTCACTCAATTGAAATGTGACCCCTTCCTAGACATTTTTGACAATGAATATCTTGATTTTGGGTTTGGATAGCCTCAAAATGTAGGTTTCATTGGTGGAAGAATTACCTTGTCACTTTTGCGATCATCCACCTCTTTTTCCTTTGATGGTTCTTCAATATCCTTCCTTGAATTTCACCATGGAGTGAAAGGGTTAATGGGTTAACTCATGTTGCTCCTCCTTTTGATTTTTTTCATTATCTCGGTGGCTTGGTGGGTCATATCTTGTATTTCCACATCATGATACATCTCTACATGATCAGAAATATCCCAGTTGTGCCATAGTACAAAGCACACCATAGTTTCCTCCAGATCTTCATCAATGTTTGCTCGAATCATGGAAATTTTCATCTTTTATATTAATATTTAACACTCTTAATCCCTATGGTGAGCCACTGAAGATTTGTGTGGATATCTCTATGGTTGTGTGAGTGGACAAACCCCTTCCACATTGAAAACATCATGTCATCCCATGTTTGGATAATACATCCCCCATATCAGGATATGTCCTTTTGAACTTGATCCCACCATATTAATGGTAAATCAATGAATTCATGGGATGCAAGTTTTACCTTTTTCTCCATGAAATAGGAGTGAAATTAATAGACTTTCTCGATACACATATCCCACGCCAAATATGCTTCTGGATCACTTTTCCCTTGAAATGAAGTGACCTTAACCTTGATCTTGCGACGTAGTTCATCATCATGTTGTATTATTTTTCCTTATAGAGGTTTTCGGTACAACCTTTTCCTTTGTGGGATATACTCGAAATCACTATCAAGGTTTTACATATCCTCATCTATGATGTGGGGGCGATGTGGTGCTAGAGTGCACTGTGGGTTATCATAGATCATCCTTGAGCTTGATTAATTCTCCATGTTTTCAATCCTCTCATGTAGAACCTACATCTTACGATCAAGAATCATCGCAAAATGGATCACCAATGATTTCATTTTGAGGTGTGACTCATTTAGTGTGGGATTCATACGTCGGTTTCCTTCATCAGTAGAATGAACCATTTTCTTACCACAATTTTCATCCATGATATATTAAACAAACATAAGCACACTTAGGTAGAAAAACACACAATGACACACACACTCACACATGTGGAGATACACACACACACACACATGTAAATACACACACACACACACACAAGATGTACACTCTTACACACATGAGATGGACAACCTCACATTCACACACACAATATGCACACACTAACACACACGGGATGGATACACTCATACACATAAAAGATACACACACACACAGGCATGAAATGGACACACTCACACTCACACACACACTCACATACTCAATAATGTTTTTTTTCTTACTTTTATCCACTATAAACACTAAATTAAAATTGTAGGATCTTATGAAATATAATACTTTGTTTGGGATGACCACATGCCACCAATCCTTCTCAATCCAAGATTGTGTTGTCATAAGATTTAACACAACCCGTTTGAGTGGTAATCACTAAAGGGAGAAAAAGAGGGTATAAAATGGATAAAGTGTGGATGTAAAAGCGGGAAAATGTGATATTTGGGTTTTTCCCAATTGTGAAAGATACAAAAAATTAATAACAATATGATGTAATTATAATATGGGGATGAAGTAAAATGATGGATAAAGTAATGTATGAACATAATGTGATGCACAAAGAATTAGTTGTATCTTCTTTTTTCCTTTTTTGTACAAATCTACCCAAAGAGTGTTGTCCTTGGAGTTTTAAATCACAAGATGAGTTAACGAAGAGTAAGGAAAATTATTTTTTTGAAATATCTCAAATAAAGGATATGATTAATTTTGAAAAGAATAAAATAAATTAGTTGAGAGAATTTTATATTTTGGAATATTTTTTTAGGATACAAATAACATATAGCGAATAAAAATCACAATGAAGATGAATGGAAATTTGGATCAATTTATAATAATCCAACTTTCACAAACTAGGCTAATTTGTGAGGATTTAAAGAAAAGGTATATTTTATTGTTGAAAGGGTGAATAATATGAGAGGTTAAAGAGGATAAGGGGTAAAAGTAATGTAAATGAAAGGATAATCACGAACCATGTCATCCAGAGCATCGATACCAACTGATTTGAGAAGCATGGGGTGACCCAATCATCACGACGTGGGGTGGCAGATGAGGGATATGTTTCGGGCATATGTTGCGGATTACAGGTATGGATATTGGATGTAAGTTGTCAATCAACGCTATAAAGAGGATGACCTAATATATAGAGAACACACTCATGGGAGGGATGTGATAGACAATCCACACAACAACACACATGGTTTGAGGCACAAAATTTGGGGCTTTGTGATCATGGATCACCAATCTATCCTGTAGTTTGAGATGTCAAGAATGCACTATAGTAAGGTGAAAAATGAGAATAATCCTCATACGATGTAGAGAATCAATGTAAAAGTTCTCAATTAAATATTTATTGAAAATACAATGCCATGGGGTGGCTATTTATAGCCAAGGGGTGATACAACATTCATGGCTCTAATACCCTAAAGTCATAAAGTCTAAATCTACCTTGTCCCTATGAAGTCAAAAATATATAGTCTAACAATGAATTTTGGGAAATGTGGAACATATCATTCCACCCATGGCATACTGGATTTGATTTTGAGTACCTAGCCCATCATATTTTACTTTTGATCCCAATGACGCTATTACATAATTCTCCATGTCGGTAAGGCTTCTAAATTTCATGCAACCATATGGTCCAAACATTTATCATAATACTTGGGCAAGAATAAGTGATATAATAGGCCAATTTTATCCATCCATTAATTGTAAGATCTATTGGGCCTTTAATGAAGTGAGATTGGTGGCCATTATTTGATTCAACCTCTATAATCTCCCACGTGTCATCGGGGCCTACAAATTCAACTCATCCTATCATGCAATTGACTTGTTTTATATTAACATTGTTCTCATCATTGAGGGTCTATGGTTTTAAGGGGATGAGATATTAGGGTATTTTGGGGTCTGCGGGTTTAGGTTTTTTATATATGAGGGTGTCGGGTTTTATGGGGATGAGGGTTTAGGGTTTTCAATGGATGATGGTTTTTGGGTATTTAGGGATGATAATTTAGGTGTTACATGGGACAAGGGTTTTGGAGTTTCAATGGAAATGGTATTTGGGTTTACTAGGATTTATATTTTGGATTTTCTGGGGTTGGGGTATTATGGTTTTCTAGGGATAATGGTGTAAGGATACATGGGGTTGAGGTCTTAGTGTTTTTTGGCAATGAGGGATTAGGGTTATCTCAGTCGAGGGAATATGATTTTCATCGGATGAGGAATTATGGTTTTCTGGGTTTTCTAAGGATATGGTATTATGGTTTTCATGGTTAGTGGGTATACAGTTTTATAGACATGTTGGTTTAGGGGTTTTGGGGATAAGGATTTAGGGTCTTCTATTGTTGAGGGGTTAGGGTTGTTTGGGTGAGGGTTCATGGTTTTCTAGGAATGGGGATTTAATTTTTCCAGTGATAATGATTTTGGGTTTCTTTGGCACGATGTTTTTTTGGTTTTATGAGACTAAAAAATTAATTTTTTTTGGGGAGGAGGTTTTATGATTTATTTAGATTGACGGTTAATGGTTTTTTGTGGGTGAGGGATTATGGATTCTAGGGGTTGAGGGTTTTGGGTTTTTGGGGAATGATAGGTTATAGTTTTTTTCACTACTGAAGTCTTAGGTTTTTTTCAGTTGAGGGTTTCGGTATTATTTTGGTATGAGGGTTTAGGGTTTTTTGGCGTTGTGGGTTTGGTCTTTTTAGGGGCTGAGTGATTGGTGTTTTTGTGGGGGGGGGGGGGGGGTTGGGTTTTCGAGAGTGGAGGGTTTTGGGGTATCTTGGTAATGATGGTTTTTGTTTTTTGGGACAGTTTGTTTTTTGTTTTTTGGTTTCAATGGATTCACATGTTTATTTATGGGGTTATATGGGTTTTATGGGGTGTGGATTGGGGTTTTTATGTATGTGGTTTTGGTATTTTTTGGTTTTGATGGTTTGGAGTTTTTGGGGATGTGTGTTTGTGGTATTTTTCAGATATGTCTTAATTGTTTTTTGTGGATAAGGGTTTGAGTTTTTTGGGGTTGAGGGTTTTCATGGGGCAGGAGGGTTTGGGGTTTTCTTGGGATTTACTGTTTGTGATTTTTTTAGGTATAAGGGTTTGAGGTTTTTGGGATGAGGGTTTTGTTTTATTTAGCCTCAGGGATTGGTATTTTTTATGGTTTTCGGTCTAGAGTTTTTTGGGGCTGGGGGTTTTCTGTTTTTTAGTGACGAGGATTTAGGTTTTTCTAAGATAAGGGTTTAGGGTTTTTGGGGGGATGAGGGTTTTATGTTTTTTTTTGCATGATGGTTTGGGGTTCTTTGGGTCTTAGTGTTATGTTTTTTTGGCAGCTTACGGTTTTTGATTTTTGGGATGGGGGATTATTTTTGATGATTTGGTTTTTATGTTTTTTTGTGTGGATAGGATTTGGGTTTTCTATGTGTGATATTTTAGAGTTTTTTTAGATGTGGGTTTTGGTTTTATTGGTGATTTGATATTTTGTGTTTTTTTGGATAAGGGTTTAGGATTTTTTAGGGTAGAGGGTTTTTGGTTTTTTAGATGAGGGTTTAGTGTTTTTGTGGATTAGGGTGTTGGTTTTTCTGGGGTTGAGGGTTGTTATTTTTTTCGGTGTTGAAGGTTAAGGTTTTTTAGGGATGATGGTTTAGGGATTTGTATAGTTGAGTGATTATGTTTTTTGGGGAAGTAGGTTTTGGTTTTTTAAGGTTTAGGGTTTATAGTTATTTTTGGGATGGGGGTTCAGTGTTTTATACTAGAAATTTGGTTTGTCCCCAAGCCTCCATACCAATGGTTCAAGGAAATAGTGGGTATAGGATTCTTGGATCCACGATATACGAATAGTTTTTTTGAATCCATTGGTATAGAGTGGAATATACAAATGGTTTTTAGAAACCACTGTTACATTTTTTTCACAAATTTGGCCGCTCTTAGCCTCCCCGAATTTGTGACATCCGACCCTAATTCCCCACCCATTGATTGATCCATGACCTCTTGAAAAATTGAAGAACTCCCAAGTGGAGTCGTCCCAAGAGATCAGTGACATCCCAAGTGACATACAACCTCCCAGACTGAGACCTCCAAAATGATCGGTGAGAAATGACCTCCATCTACTCACGCGATCTCCTCTATATTAATAATTTTTTTATTTCAATTTTCATCAACTTCACATAAGTGAGTTTTGAATATTTTTGATCATTTATGTAGTATTGTTTTAAATTTTATTAGTGTTTATTGATTCCATGAAGTAATCCATTCAAAATGTTTTTAATTTTTCTAGATATAGTTTGATTTTATTTTTGGTTTAATGGAAGTTGTTGGTATTTATTTTTTATCGTATTGTAGTTTTTTATTTTTCAAACTAAATATTAATGAAAATCAAACAATAAAATGAGACACCACCAAAATAAAAAATCAACTACCCATATTGGAAAAAAAACAATAAGGGATTAAGGAATAAAACATAGATCACATTATCCCAACGATTCACCCTATTACTAACTGTTAATCCAAACACAATGTCATAAATAGTTCATAAAAAATGTTTTTCAAAAATATTATTCCAAGAGACATAACAAATGGTTCCAGAAAATTCTCAATAATTTAAGAGTTTTATATAAGAAATAGAAAACTAGATAATAAAATTTTAATTCATTTTATGATTTGAATAGTATTGATGATAAAATTGTATAACCATTAAATCATAACTGAATTGGACATTAATTCCACATTTAGTGCTATAAAGTAAAAATATACCAAAAAAATACTTTAAATGAAAAATTTATATGTCATTTAAATGAATGTATATTTTTTACCAAATCATATCCTATAAACCCATCAATTCCCAGATCATATTCACTCTTCCCGAGCCAAATACCCACTGTATCATGACCACAATACCAAAAAAAAGAATGACACCTAAAACATGGATCACCATGAATCATATGGAAATAAAATTATATATTTATCGTCATCATATAAAAAAATTACAACATGATAATAAACCATGTAACCAGAAGTCACATATTCAACATTTCTCAAAGCACTAAAATAATCATCTATTGATCAGCTATGCTTGATCCTTACCATTTTTTCATGAAATCAACTAAAATTGAATTTCCTTTATTGATTATTTGGCCTCAAAAAATAATCAAAATTTCATCATTTAACTTATTCATCAACAAAAATTTCTAAAATATATTAAATGAGTTCCAAAAATGAAAACCGCTGTCATAAAATCGTGACCCCTTTGATAGAACTATGAGATAATATTAATACATTTTTATTACACCTTTATGAAATATATACCTCCATAACCATGATAGGAAATTCTACTGATGAGTCATATTTAGAGTTACCATGATTCAACATCCACTATATTTCACCCACTACCCAAAGAAAACATAGTACTGTGTATGCTCATAATTGATCTAGAGTTCCCTAAAATTTAAAAAATCCTAAAAATCCTGTAACCACCCTTTAAACATAAGGCCAAACACACCACCTATGAACATTTAAAAACTATTCTATTTTAATATCATAAATTCCTCATCACATTCCTCCACCTTACAATTAATGAGTTTAACATAATAATGATGCATTGATTTTATTCATTATTAATAACTTCCTAAAATAATTCACAATTTATAACATTAATAAATTACAAAACTGATATTTTGATAATTTGTCAGGTCTTATGATAAGTAACCTAAAAAATATAATATATTCATTTTCAATTAATGTTGGTGGTGTTGACTTGTGTTTTTTAAATATTCAGCTTTAAATAATAGATGATATTTAGGGAATGATAATAAATATTTACTAATGTTATACGGTGTATATGATTATCTTTTATTTATAAATTTTTCATCACTGTTTGTCACATGTTTTAATTTTGGAATAATTTATTGATTTAAAATTTATTCTCATTGATTTTTATTCAACGTTATAAAATGCATATATTCTGAATATGTGTATACTAATCAATAAAATTTTTAGAAAGTAGTACTGGAAATTGAAGGGTGTGTTCCTTAAGAAAAATTATATTCCTTGAGTAGGACGAAAAAAGAGGGAAGTGTAGTTTATCCACAAACACAAGAAAATATCTTAGGTAATTTTATTTATATTTTTAATAGTTATATGAAATAAAAAATTAAAGGTTTTTAATATTTTCTACAGTATTCTATGGAGGCCCTTGATGATAAAGAAGTTTACAACTTCTTCCCAAATGATAATTTGAGTAATATATTATGTAAACAGCACCGGCATAGAGTACAATTTCGACTAAGGAAAAACATCATCCCCTATAAGTATTGGTCCTCATCGGGCTCCTGTAAAACCTCTTAGAATCTAAAGATGTAAATCCCTCATGCAAAATAAGTTGAGGAAAAATATATCTTTACAAGAGCGTGAATGATGTAATCTGATCACCAAAAATTTCATGAATGGTATGTAAGTTATAATTCAATAACATCTATCAGAGGATTATAGTATTATTGATTCATATATGGAATCAATGCTCAATTTAAATGATGTCTTGAGTGATTCCAATGATGGTCCTAGTGCTGGTCGAGCTAATGGTGGTGGCATTTGTAAGGTTCAGATGATATTGATGCTACTGTTGATGATGAAATTGTTGATGATGATGGTGTTGCTGCTCTAGCTGATGCTGCTGGTGATGAGGATGTTGGTGCTGGTGATGAAGAAAAGTATATAGGATATTGGGAAGATACAGATCCCCTGCATTGTTGACATGGAAGAAATGAGACATGTTGATTTTACATTTTTATAGTATTGTAGTTTTTATTTTTCATTTCACCTTGGATTAGTAGTGTGTGTCAGTTTTATTATAATTATGATTCCTCTGGTGTATTTTATTTATTTTTTTGGATAGATTTGATGATTTTGTGTCTGTAGATTTCTTGTTTATTGATTCATTATCTGTAATCTAATAATCTATTTTATATAACTCAAATATTCATTGAAGTAAACATATGTGAACCAAAAGATAAAGGTTTTATGATAAAAAATCTTATAGTAAAATCAATATCCATTAAAAATATATCCTCTATAATAAATCAAATTATTTCCATAAATCTTCCTTCTATAATTCTACTTTCCTATACAAAATTTTCTTAATCATTATTATTTTATAGGGATATTTCATTTCCGTGTAATATTTACTTATCAATTGACGTGAGAAATATTTGTTATCATTTTTTGTTGTACATCCTTTCTTGTATTATTATATTATGAAATAAAAATTGGACAAACAAATTTAATATTATTTATAAATTTTAGTTAATTTTTTTAATTTATTATTCAATTTATTCTAGGTGTTGAAGGATTAAGTTATGACTTCAACTGAATTTTATGATATTAGTTATCAAAATATTTTTATTTTATATCATTCATGATCTTCTCATTATAATATCTTTTTTAAGTTTATTTATGTTATGTTTCTATTTTTAGAAACTCATTATTTAGCTTATATTTCATTCAAACAGAATTATTTAAAGCATTTACAAACATATTAAAATATGGATTATTCTCAATATGTGATTTCAAATTTTGAAATAGCATACAATACATGTATGTGTATTCAAATTTACCCTGAAAAGTTATTGAGAATCCATTATTCTTCTAAAAATGACGCATAAAATATTTGGATTTCACATGAATGTTTTTTGAATTGTATAGGAAAAGTTTTTACCCTCCATTTATTTTCTCATCATACTTCTTCCTTTACATCACTTTTATTCCATTTTCAAATACCCAAAATTTTAAACTACTTTTGATCTCTTCCCCCTATCTTATTTTGATGTATTTTATCATGACCAATAACATCAAATGCATTTCATTTCTTCTTAGGAATGTTTAGGGAATATTGTCCAAAACCTTCATATTAGAATAATATAAATCATTTTCTTCCTTTATACATCCCCTTTCATTTAGTAAATATTTTATAGATTATATTCGTAATCCTTTGAAAATAATCATCTATCTGACCTACGTAGTCAAAATCAATATATTATTCATTTTCATCCTACTTAAATATATGAATCCTCGTGGATTCAAATTCCATGACTTGTTTTTTCTTATTTATAAATGAAAAAAGCATTTTAATTTCATAATAAATGTAAATATATTTTATGTCATCCAATGTAATAGATATGCTTTATTTTATATTCTATTATGAGTAAAATTCATTTACAATTTAGTAGATGTTGTTACTTTTATTTCTTATAATCCAACGACCTATTTTCTTATCTAAATTTTAAAATAGATCGTCAAATTTTTTCCTAATTCATTTTCATATATAATTTGGCCGAATACTAAAGGAAATTTATTGTGAAAACCATTATACCCAATTTTGTGTGTATATAGACTTGGTCCCATTTTATGAATGTAATATAAAATATCTTCCATGATATAATGGGTATTGTATGTATTTTTATTTATTAGAGGATATAATAAATGAGATATGCATACTTTCCACATGGACATCGGTTGACGTACATTTGTTTCCATTATACATTATATTTTCTTACATTTTTAGGTTTCTAGCCTCTTGGTTGTTAAATCCCCTATTTCCATTATTTGGGATGTTTTATATTATATATGGATATATTTAAAAGAAAATTATTATGTTTATATTTAATTTATTTAGGTTTTATGATACATTTAATATTTAATAATTTTATTATTCTATGATTGCATATTCTTTATTTAATAAACTATTATTTAATATATATATATATATTAATGAAAAATATATGATTTTATTTAATTATTGGTTACATTATTTATTGGAACATAGAGTATTCCCATATAATAGAATGGATAAGAAGCTGGATGTATCAAAATTATCTGATTTCAACCAAATTACAAAAGAATATAGATTTTTATTACATTTTTCATTTAACAATACATTCATTGGAGGTTTTATATAGTGTTCATGCTATAAATGTGTTGAAATACCATGGTTAAGATGATAATAAGTTAGATACAATATAAAAAAAGATGGATTTCAATCAATTAATTATTTTTGGTATCACCATGAATAGATGATAAAATATTCTATTGTTCAGGAATTAAATGAAAGAAGTGGTTTGGAGAATTTGATATTTGATCGGTTTCAATTTGTGAAAATTTAGAAGAGATATAGTATACCACTGCAAGGAGGAAATTATATCAATACACATTAGTAAAATAATATGATTGATGATGTTGATAGGTTGAAAAATTTAATGGATGATACCAAAACTCCACTATATCTAGAATGAATAGAAATGACCAAGATAGAATTTTTAATGTGATTATATCATGGGAAAATCATATATTGAACTTATAATATCCCCATTCATTATATTCATAATTTTTTGAAAGTCATGTTACATGATGGTGCAGATATTTTTAAAAATCATTATAAATCATGGATGTCAGTTAAGAATCTTGAATTTTCTACTAATAATCTTCATGATTTTTTAAAATATTACATTTTATTTTGGGAGAAAACAACTTCTCTTAACAAGTTAATAGAATATTGTACATCATGAAGGATATAAAATCGAAATGGAACACCATCTAATGTGCGACTGAATTTCATGCGTCACTTTCCATTGATTCAAGAGAATCATTATATATTCATTTATAAATAATTTTCAGCCTATACGCAATGGCATGATGCTGAGATAATTCATGATAATGGTGAGTTGGTTCATCCTGTAGATGAACTACCATGATGATCATTTTGTGAAGATCATCCTAATTTTACAGTTGTGGTGCATAATATCAGGCCAGGTATATCATGTGATGGTTTTATTCTACTTGGTTAGATGATTACTACTCACAACACATGGCCAGTTCTTTTCATGTTTATAATATTCCTCAAGGGATATTTATGGAATAACATTTCACATTAGACCTTTTGATCCCATTAATGATACATATTTCTAGTTGAAACCTGTAATAAGAGAGTCAAAGTAGGATTGGGTTATTGGTGTGTGCACACTCTATTTTTTATCCAAAAATATATGTTAGATGTGGGGTGCCCTTTTATGTCCTATAAATGATTCCACTCCCAATGAAATTATTTTTTTTGGAGTAACATTGGAAAACTATCATTTCCTATTTGAATGTAAAATACACGATCGATATGGAAAACTATTGTCATAGATTTAGTTTCATTGGGAATAAATGAATCTTTACAATGAATCATCAATACAGGATGAATCATATGAGGATTGATAATACTACTAAAACCGAAAACCACTTCAACATATGTCAAGAACGTTCATTCTTATTGAATTGAAGGATTTCAATTTTTTCAGAAGGTAAAGGTCAAATAAAATCTAACTAAATGAATAATTTAGATACCGAATAAATATACAATTGGAAAAATAGATGTGTCTTTTTTGAGTTTCCATATTGGTATACCAAATTGATACATCATTATTTAAGCGTAATTCACATTGAGAAAAATATACGTGAAATTTTTATTTTTATTCTTCTAAATATGAAGCAGATGAATATAGTTGAAATCTGATCATGTCAAAACTTGAATGATTTTCATATTAGACCATAACTGTATTCTTTATTTATTAGTGAAAACAAATGGTATTCTACATGTCCTTCCTGTGCGATGAACCTGTTAACAAATCAATTTTTTTGAAGTATTGGAGAATAACAAGGTTCTTAATGGATATTCTAAATAAACATCAAAATGAGTCAACAAAAGGGATTTGAAACTAAAATACCTGAAACTAATTATTATCACAACATTATTCATTAATTGAATCCAATATAAATTTTAAATTTTATATCCAATAATGTAAGGGTGACATTCATTATCTTGTGGCAATTTTTAGAGGCATTTTTATAAAAGGTACAATTTTAATTCATGATAAAAATGCAGTACGATGTTCCATTAATTTTGTGTGAGTTGGAAAGGAATATTAATCCACCATTTTTAAACTATGTACAACATTTTTTAGTTCATATTTGGACGGAAATACTTCATGGTGGACCAAATTATTTTCAGTGGATGTGTCCTACAGAAATTAATATGATCAAAATGAAATATTATGACCAAAACAAGAATTTATCGATTTTTTTTCAATTTATTTGTATGATGTGAGTACATTACTTAACTAGATAATGAGAGATGAAGATGAGAATTATAGGGAAATGTAGACCTTGTTTCCATTTCTTCCCCAAATAGTTAGAATTCCCAGGTTATATAAATTGGCTAAATTGAGCCTTGATGTGTAGGATATTGCACATCACAGAGTCCTATTTGACTGTGGTTTCATCGATGACTATATCAAGTAAGTAATTTGGATATTTATATGTTATCTCACATGATATAATTTCACATATACCTTAGAATTTTTTTATGATTGTATATATTGATCATAAAAAATTATAAGTAGAGTTCATCAATATTTTCCATTAAGATGGAGAGAGGCTTTACATATCCTAGTGTTTCCTACTTCATTGTAATAAAATGCATGCACATCAATTTAATCAATATAAAATATAGATATCTATTTAGTTGTATATTTAATATATATTTTAGTATTGATTTTACATATATACTATGAATTGGAAGAATTCATAGAATTGGATTTTTCTCCCAATTCATCTATTCGTGAATTCAATTAATTAATAATCAATGCTTAAAAATATGTTACAATTAATCGAGTAATGAAAATTTTAACATAGAATGATGGAGTTTTGTTAAATACAACAACATATTATTATAATAGTGCATTAGATAGTCTTACCCTATATGAATATGTGTATTATTGTGTACATGTTGGGAAAATACTATTATTAGATTACTACTACCAAGGTCGAGTCACTATGATAAAATGTAAATTGTTTTATGAAATGACACTAAAGGTAATATTTGTTTATTATTTTGTATTTATAGTTATTGACATGAGTGTATTATAGGATAATTCTTATACATTAATTTCCGTATCAATGAAATAAAAATAGTTTTATATAAATGATTATCTGAGTTCGTATGAAGGTATCATTAGTGACATAATAAAAAGAAACATTTTTAATAATTTTTAGGATGAAATTGACACCATTGATTCCCTAATTGGTGTTGTCCAAAATATTTCATTTTCTAACTAAAATTTTCCCATTGAGATATATGATGTTGAAGCTGAAATCGTGGTGGGTAATATATTGAAGCAAAAATATATGTTCAGAGTTCATTTAGTTTACATTGAAATGAGTTTTTTAGGTTTGGTATACTGTATATATTTTTATTTGGTTTACATTTGGAATGATATGCATGTTTAAATATTTTTTGGTTTCATTAAATTTAATTATATTTATTTCAATTCAGAAAATCATGTTTTAAAAGAAGTTATTAAAAATGTATAATATTTTTTTAAATTAGTGTTACTAAAACATGTTTTGACATTGTTAATTACTTCATTCAGTTCTTTGTTGTATGAATAATTCTTGAATATATTTCTAACATTGTTACATTTACATCTTATGAAGATTATGAAAGAAGGTGGACGGAAGCGGTTATTTGAGGATGATCAACAGAGGTGCAAGCTTGGGTTGTTTCCTCGTATTCCCATAGAGAGTATAATAATTTTAATTTTTTTCATCTACATTACATGTAATGACACGTTCATATTCTTTATCATGTTTTATTAAAATTTTGTTTCACTAGATTTGAATACTCCTCAACTTACTAGCATGGGTTCGAGTGGGGATTCCCATAGACCTAGATAGATCACCCATCATACACCTCACAACCTTGACCAACCATCAAACAACCCATGTACCACACCTTTACATCCCCTATTGGGGCCTCTAGGGATGATGCCAAACATGCCACCATAATCATCTCAATTAGCCTATTCTTCTCATAACATGTCAACATCACATGCAGTGATATTCCTACCCATGTATCCACCATCATCTCATTTAGCCTCTTCTTCCCATACCATTTGGCATCACGTAATGCAATGTTTTACCCATCCCTCCATCATATAATTTATCCTCTTATTCACATACCATGTCTATATATCCTATGGAGATGGTTCCACCTTTTTCATTTCTATATCCACTCTTGTATCCCCCACACTACTACCCTTATCCTAACATTTTTAAGTCGCCTAAATTTCCCTCTATCCATCTATGATGTGATGATTCTATTCCATTATCCCCCACACAAGTGAATAAAGATCACCTATGTTCATTGGAACAGATGCATCCTTCAGAGGCTCCAAATATAGGCCAACCCATGGATCTATTAGAGCCTATTAAACAACATGCATCTAGTTTTTTAATTATAACTATGCCAAATTATGTCACTTCATTTTTATCTTTTCATACTATGAATTAATTCTTATTTTCCATTATAATCTTATTCAGTGGGATCTTCTATTAGGTGACATTGGTGCACCGATATGTAGGAAGCATGGAATCCCCAAACACAAGTAACAATGGATTGCAATGAAGAAAATTATATGATAGGTAAAAATTCTAGGTAGTGTAGATGTTTCAGGGAATATTTATCCATGTACCATGATATTATTATGGGGGGAACCGGTCTCCTAGAATCATATTGGTAATGACATCAAAGAAAAATCATGGGAGCTGATATGGGTAAGAAAACATTAATAATTTATATCTACATTATTTTGGTATTAATATGAATTATAATGTTCATTGTAAATTCGTTTTAACTTTCCCAATGGACATGTTTCTAATGTTGAAACCGTGATGGATCTTGTAGAGTTATGGAGATCATATAAGTATGAGTAATATTTTAGTTTGAGGATTAGATTTGGTTCTGAATTAGATGGTCATCCCATATTCCTCAAATTACGAATAATAAAGTATCAAAAAATGATTGTGTATTAGAATAATGATTAGTTTAAGGAATTATAAATATTCAATAGTTTAAATGTAAAATTTAATTCTTATTATTAGAATTGAATATTTTTTAGGAATCATTGGGAAAAATATATCAAATAATCTATCATACATCTGCACACATTGGGACACACTGCAATTCCTTACCATGAGAAGCGCTAGGTTATTAAAATGTCTGCAATTAATTAATTTATTTTTTAACCAAATGTTTGGTTATTGTAAGTTTTTATAAATACATTAAATGTGGTTTTGACTTTAAAATTGTGTGTTATCTTACACTAGTTCTATCATGAAACTATTTATGGATATGAAGGATGTCAATATAGAATTTTATGGTTGTTTGGATTTCCAAATCGCTTCCACGAATTGATTCAACGAATTAAAATCAATAGTGGGCTGATATTTTAATGGGATTTTATGAACATGGCATATTGTGATCCAAAAAGGGTATTATTTATATTTAGGAATCTTTATATTTTTTACATAGATTGGCATGGTTGTTCATATTCTTATTAGGGTGTGAGGAGGAGAAGCTTGGGTTGTTTTCATATGATTCATATTTGAATAATTTTATAATTGATAATGATCTCCAAAATTTGGATTCATGTGGGATTCCTTCAATGAATGTCATGTGTCCTTGAAATGTGAATGCCCTGAAATTGAAATCATATATTAAGGGAATGTTTCTACGATACACCTCATTGCTATGATATTGTCGGGGAAGTGCTTAATTTGAGATAGAAATCATTTCAGTTTCATATGATAGAGGTAACTCTTAGGTGGGTTCATATCCATATTTTCTGATGAGACATACCAAGGATGTAGAATTGATTATTACTAAATACCTAATGGTCACCTCCACACATTGGAATTTTTTACATGAGTCGTCAGATGAAACCCATGGAACTAGGATCCTATTTAGAATTGTTCATGGTAATTTCTCCAAATTCTTCTATTGTACCACTGTTTCCAATGATTACAAGTTGGAACCAATTTTCCTATTGTTATTTATTATTTTTATGTGACCTTCATGCAAAGGGGACTACTTGTGTTTTTTAATAACTATTTACTTTATGGATCAATTTTAAAATGATTTGAAAATGAGGTTTTGAATTTTTTTAGAGATAATGAAGGTAAATATGAGTTTTCAATGAGATTTTACAAATTTTATGGATGTTTTGAAAATTTATTATATTCAAATGTGATGTACTGATTTTTAATGATATTATGATTATTTTAATATAAAAGTTGAAACCATGTATCATTGAAACTCTTGTATGTGTGGGTTTTGAAAACATGGTTCTTGGCTTCCATGTGTAGTTTTGATTGGAATTTTTTTCAAAGTTCAGTTTAATACAAACATTTCCATGTGGAGATTAAACATTGATCCTAATAACACAAAATCAAATATCTCAACAATTATTGAAACTTATTTGGTTGAAATTAATAAAAAAATTGATATTCTTGATACATATTTTCTAAGAATAACACTATCCAATTTAACTACTCCCAAAACCATTAGAATTACTAAAATACTCATCGAATTATATCATAAATTCGAGATATTAATCAATTCTAGGAATGAAATACTACACACTTATCAGACTCATCATTAGAATATTACCACAACAGAACCCCATACCAAACTAAATATTAATGATAACCAAACAATAAAATGAGACACCACAAAAATAAAAAATCAACTACCCATATTGGAAAAACAATAAGGGATTAGGGAATAAAACCAATATCACATTATCCCAACGATTCACCCTATTACTAACTATTAATCCAAACACAATGTCATAAATAGTTCATAAAAAATGTTTTTCAAAAATATTATTCCTAGAAACATAAAAAATGGTTCTAGAAAATTCTCAAGAATTATGAGTTTTATATAAGAAATAGAAAACTAGATAATAACATTTTAATTCATTTTATTATTTGAAATGAATTGATGATAAATTTGTATAACCATTTAATCATAACTGAATTGTAAATTAATTCCACATTTAATGTTATAAAGTAAAAATATACCAAAAAATACTTAAAATGAAAAATTTATATATCATTTAAATGAAAGGATATTTTTTACCCAATCATATCCTATAATCCCATCAATTCCCAGATCATATTCACTCTTCCCAAGCCAAATACCCACTGAATCATGACCACAATACCAAAAAAAAAAGAGTGACACCTAAAACATGGATCACCATGAATCATATGGAAATCAAATTATATATTTATCATCATCATATAAAAAATTATAACATGATAAAAAACCATGGATCTAGAAGTCACATATTCATGATTTCTCAAAACACTAAAATAATCACCTATTTATCAGTTATGCTTGATCCTTACCATTTTTTCAGGAAATCGACTAAAAATTGATATCCTTTATCGATTATTTGGCCTCAAACCATACTCAAAATTTCATCATTTATCGTATTCATCATCAAAAATTTCTAAAATCTATTAAATGAGTTCCAAAAATGAAAACTACTATCATAAAATCTTGACCCCTTTGATAGAACTATGATATAATCTTAATAAATTTTTATTACACCTTTAATAAATAGATACCACCATAACCATGAAGGGAAATTCTACTGATGAGTCTTATTTAGAGTTACCATGATTCAACATCCACCATATTTCAGCCACTACCCAAAGAAAACATATTAGTGTGTATGCTCATAAGTTATCCAGAGTTCCCAAAAATTTGAATTATCCTAAAAATCCTTTAACCAACATTGAAACATAAGGCCAAACACACCACATATGAACATTGAAACCTATTCTATTTTAAAATCATAAATTCCTAATCCCATTCCTCCACCTTATAGTTAATGAGTATAACATAGTAATGATTCATTGATTTTATTCATTGTTAATAACTTCATAAAATAATTCACAATTTATAACATTAATAAATTAAAAAACCGATAGTTTGATAGTTTGACATGTCTTATGATAAGTAACCTAAAAAATATAATATATTCATTTCCAATTAATGTTGGTGGTGTTGAATTGTTTTTTTAAATATTCAGCTTTAAATAATAGACTATATTTAGGGAATGATAATAATTATTTGCAAATGTTATACGGTGTATATGATTATATTTTATTTATAAATTTTTCATCACTATTTATCACATGTTTTTATTTTGGAATATTTTATTGATTTAAAATTTATTCTCATTGATTTTTATTCAACTGTATAAAATATATATATTCTGAATATGTGTATAATAATCAATGAAATTTTTAAAAAGTAGTACTGGAAATTGATGGGTGTGTTCCTTAAGAAAAATTATATTCCTTGAGTAGGATGAAAAAAGAGGGAAGTGTAGTTTATCCAAAAACACAAGAAAATATCGTAATTAATTTTATTTATATCTCTAATTGTTATATGAAATAAAAAATAAATGTTTTTTATATTTTCTACAGTATTATCTGGAGGCCCTCGAAGATAAAGAAGTTGACAACATATCCCCAGATGATAATTTGAGTCAGATATTTTGTAGAGAGCACCGGCATAGAGTACAATTTCGACTAAGAAAAACCAACATCCCCAATAAGTATTGGTCCTCATCGGGCTCCTGTAAAACCTCTTAGAATATAAAGATGTAAATACCTCATGAAAAATAAGTTGAGGAAAAAAATATCTTCACAAGGGCGTGAATGATGTAATCTGATCACCAAATATTTTCTGAATGGTATGTCAGTTATAATTCAATAACATCCATTAGAGGATTATAGTATTATTTATTCATATATGGAATCAATGCTCAAATTAAATTTTGTTTTGAGTGATTACAATGATGGTCCTAGTGCTGGTTGACCTAATGGTGGTGGCATTTGTAAGGTTCAGATGATGTTGATGCTACTGTTGATGATGTTATTGTTGATGATGGTGGTGTTGCTGCTCGAGCTGATGCTGCTGGTGATGCAGATGTTGGTGCTGGTGATGAGGACAAGTCTATAGGATATTGGAAAGATACAAATCCCCTCCATTGTTGACATGGAAGAAATGAGACATGTTGAACATGTATAATTACATTAATTAGATTGTTGTATCGACATAGGTATATGTTTTAGTTTTTTGACTAGTTTGATAATTATTAAATGTATTTGAATTGATTATTAATATAAAATATTTATATTTTATTGAATTATTAATGTATGGTTAACTTGATATATAGGATTCAATTTTATAAAATATGTGTGATAGGAAAGATGTGATGCTATTGAAAAATAAGGAAAAATAGCCATACCAATAGTTTGGACAACAATGGGTACAGTTCTCATCATGGTATAAGAAATAAAAATGGTTCTCCAAACTCTGGGTATGAAATAATATATTGGTCTCATAAGAACATTTTGAATTAAGAATGTGGGTATTGGTCTATATCGATGCCTCCATCACAAAAAATTCCTAAAATTTTAAGTATATACTATACACATGGTTTATGGGCTATAACCATGGATTAAATAAGTGGGTATAGTTGGATTTTCTAGAAGTGGTTTTTTTTGGGTATTACTATTTACTATTTGTTAGGGGTGAGGGTTTAGTGTTTTTGGAGGGTGAAATATTAATATTTTATTAGATCAGTTTTTATGGTGTTTTAAATTTATGGTTTAGGGTATTAGGTGATGGGGTATTAGAGTTCTCTAGGGCTTTGGGTTTGTGGATTTCTTAGGGCATAAACATAGTGATTATTTGGGATGAGGATTTTTCCTTTTCAGAGGATGTGGGTTTAGGGATGCAGTCTAGTGTTTCATTAGAATGAGGGATTATGGTTTTTTGGGGCTGATATTTTATTGTTTTGTGGGTCTTATCATTTTTTCTATTATAGGGATAAGGGTTTATAGTTTTGTGGGGCTTATAGTTTGGGATTTTTGGGGGATAAGGGTTTTTGTTTTTTTGGGGATAAGAGTTTTGGATTTTATGAATTAGAGTATAGAGGGTTTTGGGTATTTTTGGTCCAAGAGATTATCATTTGTGTCACTCAGTGATTAGGGTTTTTGGGGAAGACTATTTAGTGGTTTCTAGGGCTATGTGTATAGGGTTTTATTAGGAAGGGTTTGGGGTTTTATAAGGATTTCAGTTTAGGGCTTCTTTAAGATTTGTTTTTATGGTTTTCATGGGATGGTGGTTTATGTTTTCTTATTGTTGAGGGTTTACAATTTTCTGTGGATGATAACTTAGGGGTTTATATGGTAGATGGGTTTCTGTTTTCTAGGGATGAGTAGTTAAGCTTTTCTAGGGGTGAGAAATTTTAATTTTCTACAAATGAGATTTTATGGGTTTCAGGGGATGGGGTTATTGGTTTTCATGAAATGAAGGTTTTTGGTTTTCTAGGGATGAGGGTTTTGGGTTTTATGGGGTATGGTGTTTAATATTTTCTAGGTTTAGGGTTTAGGGTTTTTTAGTGCAGGGGGTTTTGGTTATTCTAAAGTAGGGGGTTTAGGGCATTCTATGGATTAGTGTTTAAGGTTTTATTGGGAAATTGGTTTAGGTTATCATTGGTTTGAGGGATTAGGGTTTTTTGGTTTGAATGTTTTAGGGTTATCAAGGGCTGAGGGTTTATGGTTTTCCCAGGTGATTGTTTTGGTTTGTCTGGTATGAGGGTTTATTGTTTTTTTGGGGATTGTTGTTTAGGTTTTTTTGTAGAACATTTTCTAGTGTTTTATAGGTTTATTTCATTAGTTTATTCTAGGATAATGATTTACGGTTTCTTGGGGATGCTGGATTGGTTTTTTTTGGATTGAGAGTTTAATGTTTTTTGAGATAAGGGGTTAGGGTTTTTTTGGATGAGGTTTTAGGGTTTTCATGGGATGATTGTTTAGAGTTCTATGGGGATGTGGGTTTTGGATTTTCTAGGGATGAGGGTTTATGGTTTCCTACGGATGATCATTTATGTTTTTATAGAGTATAGGGTTTAGGGTTATATTTGGATCAGGGTTTAAGGTTTTCAGAGGCTAAATGTTTAAAAATTTATGTGAATGGTATTTTAGTGTTTTCTAGGGGTAAAAGTTTAGTGTTTTATGCGACTGAGGGTTTGGGGTTTTTATTGGGATATGGGTTTAGGGTTTTCTAGGTCCCAAGATTTACCTTTTTCTTGGGAGGAGAGTTTAGGTTTTTATGGGGTAGATGATTTATGTTTTTATAGGGTCGAGGGGTTATGGTATTCAGTAGATTAGTTGTTATGATTTTCTAGGGATGAGGTTTTATATTTCTCAAGGGTGTGGGTTAAGGGATTTCTGGAGTTGAGTGTTTATGGAATTCTGGGGAAGAGGGGTTATAGGCTTTGAGGGATGAGGTTTTTGGGGGTTTATAGTGTCTTGTATCTAGCGTTTTATGGGGATAAGGTTTTATGTTCTTCTTGGGTGGTGGGTGTAGGGATTCCATGGTTAGAGGTTTTAGTGTATCATGGGGATGAGGGTTTAGGGTTTCATGGTTTTAAAAATTTAGTTATTCCTAGGGATGATGGTCTACAACATCTATGTGCATCATTATTAGGTTTTCTTAGGGTTGATGGTTATCGGATTCATGTGGATGATGGGTTAAAAACTCAAAGGGATGAGGGTTTAGGTTTACTAGGCTCGGGGTAGTGGGTTTTAGAGGGATGAGGGTGTATGTTTACATCAGGATAAGGTGTTAGTGTTTCTTGGGGATGAGGTTTTAAGGTTTCCTTCGGTGGAGGCTTACGATTTCATAGGGATGGTATTTTTGGATTACATGGGGACATATGGTTTATGGTATGGTAGGGATGGGGGTTTATTATTTAATGAGGACGAGGGTTCATTGTATCCTAAGGATAAGTTGATATCATTTCTAGGGGATGAGTATTTATGAAATCCTAGGGGATTGGGATTTGGAATTAATGGGGATGGGGTTTTAGGTTTCCTGGGGTTGAGGTTGTAGGGTTTCATAGGTTGGAGGGTTTAGTGTTTTCTGGGGATGAGGGATTAGAGGTTTATGGGGTTGCATGTTTAGGTGTTTCATGGGATGAGGGTTTAGGTTTTTCTATGGTTGAGGGTTTAAAGATTTCATGGGGTAGAGATTTTTGTGGATTCTAAGGATAAAAGTTTAAGGGTTTATGGGGATTAGTGTATTGGGCTTTCTGGGGATGAGGGTTTAGGGTTTTTTTGGTATTGATTGTTTTGTTGTGTCTGGAGTGAGTGTTATCATATTTTAGAGGTTTAGGGTTTAGGGGAAATTGGGGATTTGTATTTATTGTTTTTTTGGGGAAAAGTGTTTATGTATTTTTGGTGATGGGTGTTTAGGGGTTTGGGGGGATGAGGGTTTATAGGTTTTCTTCATTGAGGACATATTCTTTTTTGGGGATGATGTTTTTTGTTTTTCTATTGCTCAGTGTTTATGGTTTTCTGGGGATCAAGGATTATGGTTTTTTGGGGATGAGGGTTTAGGTATTTCTTCAACTGGTGGATAAGGTTTTCCAAGGTTTCTGGGTTTAAAGATTTATTTTTCGGAGGGTTTATGTTTTTTTGATACTAAGGGATTAAGTGTTTTTAGGCATGAGGGTTTTGGGGTTTCTAGGGCTGTAGATTTATGGTTTTCTATGGCTAAGAGTATTGGATTTTTAGTGTGGATAGTTTTGGGTTTACATGGTCTGATATTTTATGGTTTTTTAGGCTGAGGGATTTGAGATATATGTGGATGATGATTTATGGGATTTATGGTGCTGATCGTTTAGGTTTATTCTATGGTAGAGGGTTTAGGGTTTTCTGGGGCTTTGTGCCTAGAATTTTTCAAGGATTGAGTTTTTTTTCAGGATAAGGGTATAGGGTATTCTATGGATGATGGTTTAGGGTTTTCTTGGCCTTATGGATTAGGTTTTGTTTTGGGATGAGGGTTTTTGGGGTTTTGGGGTTGATTGTGTAGTGTATTCTATGGATGAATTTTTAGAGTTTTCAAGGGATGAGGGTTTAGGGTTTTTTGTTAATGAGGGTTTAGGGTTTTTTGGGAATTTGGGTTTAGGGTTATCTGGTTTTGAGGTTTTATGGGTTTTCCGGGGATGAGGGTTTAGGGTGGTCTATGTATATGTTTTTAGGTTTTTCATGGATTATGAATTTTTGGATTTTGCAGCTAATGGTATTGGGTATTCGTAGACTAATGATATTTTTTATGGGGACATGAGGTTTATGATTTTTTGGTAAATAGTGTATAGGGTTTTTTGTGGATTATTATTTATGTTGTTTTAGGGATTATTGAATATGGTTATCCATGGTAAATTGTTTTTGTATTGTTTATAATATGGTATTGAGATTTATGGGGTGGAGATTTTATCTTTTTTTAGGGGATATGTTTTAGGGTTTATGGTTATGAGGATTTAAGGGTTTTTTTGGGATAAGGGTATAGGTATTTTTTGGGGATGATGGTATAGATTTTGTTGGCTGATGGTTTATGAATACATGGGGCTCTTGGTTTAGGGTTATAGGGGTCATAGATTTAGGGGTATTTGGGGATTTGGGTCTATTTTTTGAGGGATTATGGTTTAGGTGGTTTTTTGGGATGGGGGCTTAGGGTTTTTTTAGAACTGAGGGTTTAGTGTTTTTATGTAAGGGTATTTTTGTTTTTGGGGATTTAAGGTATATCTTCTTTTAGGGATTTGGATTTATGGATCTTTGAGGATGACGGTTAATTTTTTTTATTTTTGCAAGAGTTTTTTTTCATTTTTTTTGGGATGATGGTTTTGGGTTTTTGGTGGATGTGGGTTTATGGTTTTTTGGGGGATGATGGTTTATGGGTTTTTTTCAGAGGGTTTATGTATTTTTTTGGATATGGGTTTAGGAATTTTTGGGATTTGGGATTATGGTTTTTGGGGATGAGCAATTAGGGTGCTTTGGGAAGGAGGCTTTACAGTTTTTTTGGGTTTAATGTTTATGTATTTTTCAATTGAGGTTTTAGTTTTTTTGGTTGAATGTTTAGAATTTTTTGGGGATGATGGTTTAAGGGTTTTGGGACTTATGTTTTAAGGTTTTTTTTGGTAATAGGGGTTTAGATTTTATAGATAAATTTGGTTTAGGGTTTTCCTTGGATAAGGGTATTTTTTGGGGATGATTCTTAGATTTTTTTGGGGGATTAGGTTATAGGATTTTTCAAAAATGAGGATTAGGGGTTTTTTGGGGGATGGGGGATTTGGTTTCTTGGGACAAAGTGTATAGGGTTTTGGGGGATGAGGTAAATTTTTTTTTGGGAGGATGTTTTAGCGATAATGGCAGTTGAGAGTTCATGGTTTTTGGGTTTTTGGAGTTAGGTTACTTTTGTTATGTGGATTTTGGGTTTTTTTCAGATTTGGGTTTAGGATTTTTTGGTGACGAGGGTTTAGGGATTTTGTGGTTGAGTGTTTAGGAATTTTTGGTCTAGGGATTTTGGGGATTTTAGTGATGAGGTTTTAGTTATTTTGGTATAAGTATTTAGTATTTTTGGGGGTATGAGTTATTGGATTTATGGATGAGGGTTTTTGAATTTTTGGGGATGACGGATTCAGTATTTTGGAGGATGTGTGTGTACAGTTTTTTGGTGTTTAGGGTTTTTCATTTTTTGGGCATAAGGGTATGGGGTTTTTTCAGTCAGAGGGTTTAGGTTTTTTGGGGATGGGGTTTATGATTTAATAGATTGGGAGTTTAGTTTTTATAGTTTCATAAGGATGAGATTTTAGGGTTTTATGGAGATGAGGGGTTATGGTTTTTTGGGGATGACGGTGTTGGGTTTTCTAGGACTGAGGGATTAGGTTTTTCTTGGAATGAAGGTTTAGGGTTATTTGGGGATGATGGTTTAGTGTATCATGGGGATGAGGGTAAAGGGTTTTTGGGATCTAGTGGATTAATATTTTTTGGGGATGTGGGTTTAGGTAATTCTAGGGATGGGGGATTATGGTTTTTTAGGCTACAGATTTGGTGTTTTCATAAGAAGAGTGGTTAGGTTTTTCTTGAGTTGAGTGTCTGGGTTTTTCTATGGATGAGGGTTTAATGTTTTATAATGATGAGGTTTTTTGAGTTTTTGGGGGATATAAATTTATGGTTTATTTGAGATGATGATTTAGGATTACTGGGGTGAGGGTTAGGGTTTGGTTGGGAACATGTTTTTAAGGAATTTTTGGGCTAAGGTTTAATAGAATTTTTGGGGCTAGAGTATTTTGTTTTTTCTATATGATGGTTTTGGAATTTTTTCCATTGAGGGTTAAGGGTTTTTTGGTGATAAGGGTTTATGATTTTTTTTAGGAAGAAGGTTTAGGTTTTCATAAGTGTGAGATTTTTGGGTTTTTTGTGGATGGAGGTTTATGGTTTTTTATTGTTGAGTGTTTAGTGTTTTCCAGGGATGAGAGATTACATTTTTAAATCGATGAGGGTATAGGGTTTTAATGGTATGGTTTTTATTATGTTATGGGGTTTAGAGTTACGGTTTTCTATGGATTATGATTTAGGGTATTCTATTTATTATGGTTTATGGTTTTTTGAGGATGAGTGATTACGTTTTTGTAGGGATGAGGGTTTTGGGTTTTTTTATTAGGGTTTAAGGTTTTCTAGGAATCGGGGTTTTGAATTTTTGGGTGTTGAGGGTTTAGGGTTTTTCGGGGGTTTTGGTTTCATTCTTTCTAGGGATGAGGGATTACAGGTTTTTATGTCTGTGGATTTAGGGTTTTTTGGGTGAAATGTTTTTGGGATTTTTATGTCTATAGGATTAGGGTTTTCTAGGGATAATAGTTTAGTGTTTTTAGGACTGAGGGTTTGCAATTTTTTTGGGATGGGGATGTCTATTTTTTAGGTGATGTTTATTTTATGTTATATTGTGATGATGTATTGTTGATTTTTCAGGGTTTTATTATTAGTGTTTTTTTGTGGTCATGGCATTGGGGTTTTTCCGGGCCATGGGTTTTCAGTTTTTTGGGGCAGAGGGATTAGTTTTTTTAGGGATAAGGGTTTCATATTTTCTGGTGATGAGGATTTGGGATTATTTGGGGTTTTGGGTTTACGAGTTTTTTGTTGTGATGGTTTAGGGTTTTCATTGTAGCTAACTATTTTGGGTTTTATTGGGAAGTTGTTTTAGGTTTTATTGAGGATGTAGGTTTTGGGTTTCATGGGTCTAGTGGTTTTGGATTTTCGGGGGAAGAGTGTTTTTTATTTTATGGTTCTGAGAGTTTATGATTATTTGGAGTTTTGGATCATTTTTTTAGGGATAGGGGTATATGGTTATATAGGGTCAAGGTAATAGTGTATTTGGGGCCTAAGGGTTTATAGTTATCGATGGATGAGGTTTTGGAATTTTATAAGGCTAAGGGTAATGTTTTCCTAGGGTTAATGGTTTTTTGTTTTTGTAGGCTGGGGGTTTAGGGTTTTTTTGGGGATGATAGTGTATTGTTATCTAAGGATATTTGTTTATAGTTTATAAAGGGTAAGGGATTCGGGGTTTCTAGGGATGAGGTTTTAGGGCTTTCTGGGGTTGGGGTTTTAGAGATTTCTGTAGTTATGTTTTGTGGGATTTCGAGGGACGAAGGTATTGGGTTTTCTAGGGAATGGTGTATAAGGTTTTTTTGGCAGTAATTATATTTAGTTTTATGTGGTTGTGGGTTTTAGGTTTTCTAGTTCATGGGCTATACGTTTTTTAAGAGATGGGGGTTTATAGTTTTTTGATGTTTAGGTTTTCTTGTTTTTTGGTGTTGGGGTTTAGGGATTCATTGGGATGGGGGTGTGGGGATTTATGGGGATGGGGGTTTATGGTTTTTAGGGGATGGGTGTTTTAGGTTATCTAGGTCAAAATGGTTAGCGTATTCGGGTTCTTGGGATTTAGGGTTTTTTGGGGACAGGGGTTTATGGTTTTAGGGGTATGGTGTATAGGTTTTTCTAGTGTTGGGGGTATAGGGTTTTTAGGGATGGTGGTTTAGGTTTTTTTTTGGGTAAGGGTTATATGGTTTTATAGGGGTGAGGAATTATTATTTTTGGGGGATGTGGGTTTAGCATTCTCTACAGTTGAGGGTATATGGTTTTTTTGTGGATGAGCATTTAGGGTTTTTCTATGGTGTTGAGTTTACGGTTTTTTATAGATTTGGGTTAACGATGTTCTAAGATAGAGAGTATTTATTTTCATGGTGGTGTGGGTTTCGTGATTCTTGGGTTATTGATTAGTTTTTTCCAAGTCATAGTGTTTATTTTTTTCTTGGTTGAGGGTTTATTATTTTGAAGGATATGTGATTATTGTTTTTGATGGATGAGGGTTTATGGTTTTATTGAACTAAGAGTTTTGGATTTTATGGGGATTAGTGTTTTGGATTTTCTAGGGATGAGGGTTTAGGGTTTTCATGGGATGTGAATTTAGGGTTCTCTTGGGCACATGGTAAATGGTTTTATGGGGATGTGGGATTAGGGTTTTTTAGAGATGGGTTTTTAGGGTATTCAATTGGTAATGGTTTATTGTTTTCTAGGGTTGATGGTTTAGGGTATCCTGAGTATTGGGTTTTGGGATTTTTGTTGGTATGGGTTTAGAGTTTTTTCAGCTATGTGTTTATTTCATTCTGTGGATAATGGTTTAGAGTTTCTGAAGGATGGGGTTTTAGTGTTTTCTGGAACTGATAGTGTATAATTTTCTAGGGATGAGGGTTTAGGGATTTTTAGGGTTGGGGATTCTGGTCTTTGGGGGATGAGGGTTTCTAATTTTTTGGCACTAAGGGTCTAGTGTTTCATAGAGTTAAGGGTTTTGGGTTTTTGGGGGTTAAGGGTTTAGGGTTTATTAGGGGTAAGGGTTTAGGGTTATTAGGGTATAAGGATTTCAGGATTTTTAGAGAAGAGGGTTTAAGGTTTCTAGGTGACGAGGATTTACGATTTTTTTATGGATATAGAGTTTTTTGGTGGTGAGGGTCTTAGTTTTCTTTGTTACATAATTAAGTGTATTTTGGGGATGAGAGTTTATGAATATTAAGGGATAGGGAATTGGGTTGGTTGGGACTAGTTGATTAAGGATTCATGGGTAAGAGGGTCTAGGTGATTTTTTTTATTGATTTAGCAATTTTGGTGGATAATTGTATTTGAGTTTTTGGGGATGAGGATTTAGGCAGTTTTCATTGCTGAGGGTTTAGTTTTTTTGAGGATGAGGGTTTAGGGTTTCTTAGGGATGATCATTTTGGGTTTTTTGGGGTTGATGTTTTATATATTTTGGGGTTTAGGTTTTATCTATTTTGGGGGATTAGGGTTTTGGGTTTTCAAGGAATGGAGATTTATGGATGTTATGGGGTGATGGATAAATGTTTTTAGTGGTTGAGGGATTATGTTTTTGGGTATGATAGTTTAGTGTTTCTTGGGTTGATGGATTATGTTTTTATACTGAATGCTTAAGGTGTTTTTAGAAGATGTTTTAGGGTATTCATAGTTGAAGGTGTAGGGATTTTGGGGTAGGGAATTAAGTGTTTTTTGGGGTTGAGGGTTTTTTTTGGGACTGCGGGTTTGGGGTTTTTGAAGATGAATGTATAGTGTTTTTTTCCGGATAATTGTTAAATGTATTGGGGGACTTGGATTTAGTTTTTATTTATTCTAAGTTATTATGGTTTCTTGGGGATGAGGGATTAGGTTTTCATGTGGTTAATGGATGAGGTTCTCATGGGTTTAATGGATTAGTATTTCATAGAGCCGAGGGTTTAGAATATCTTGGTTCTGAGGGTTTAGTGTTTCTTAGACCTATGGTTTTGGGTTTCTTGTGGAAGAGGTTTTGGGGTTTCTTTGGGAGGTGTTTTTATGGTTTCCTGGGGTTGAGTATTTGGTGTTTCTTAGGGATAAGACATTAGGATTTCATGGGGATGGGAGTTTTGGTTTTCATGGTGATGAGGGTTAATGTTTTTATAGGGTCAAATATTTACTGTTTCTTACAGGTGAATACAAAGTGATTCATGGGAATGAGGGTTTGGGGATTTGTGGGGATAATTTCTTAGATATTCATATGGATAAAAATGTTGGGTTTCGTGGGGTTGAGGGTTCTGGTTTTCATGTGGATAAGGGTTTTGGGATTCATGGAGATGAGGGTTTAGGGTTTAATGGGGATGAGGTTTTATAATTTTATGGTGTTGAATGTCAAGGGTTTATTTAGGATGAGGGTTTGGGATTTCATGGGGCTGAGGGTTTAGTTTTTAATGTGTATGAGTGTTTTGTATTTCATGGGGACGAGGATTTAGGGTTTCATCAGGCTGATGTTCAGGGGTTTCATATGGATTAGGGATTAGTTTTTCATTGGGATAAGGGTTTATGGTTTGTTGGGGATGTGGGTTTACATTTTCTTGTAGTTAATGGTATATGGATTTTGGTTTTAGGATATCATATTTCTTGGGGAAATGTGTTTAGGGATTCTTGGGGAATAGGGTGTGGTGTTTCATGGGGCTGAAGGTGTAGGGTTTATTGGGACATAGGGTTTAGGGTTCCATGGGGCTGATTGTTTAGGCATTCATGGGGATGAGTGTTTATGAATTTTTAGGGAAGATAGTTAAATGCATCCTATTGATGACAGTTTAGTGTTTTAGTGTGGAGTGTTTGGGTATTGTTGGGGATAAGGTTTTAGGAATTTCTTGGGGGATTATTGTTAAGAGTTTCATATGGATAAGGGTTCGAGATTTCATTGGGTAGATGGTTTAGGGATTATTGGGGATATGATTAAAGAATTTGTAGGGATGATGGTTTTTGGTTAGTTAGGGATGAGGTTTTTGAGATTTCATGGGATAAGGGTTTATAATTTCATTGGGAAGTGTGTTTAGTGTTTCCTAGGTATGAGGGTTTAGGTTTCTTAGGTAGGATTGTTTTTTTGTGGTTAAGGGATAATAGTTTTTTAGGAAGAGGGTTTATATATATATTTTTTCTATGTGGGTAAAAAGTTTTTAGGAATGAGACTTTAAGGATTTTATTTGTTTATGGTTTTTTGGGGCTTCATTTTGTGGTTATTTGGGAGAATTATTAATGGTTATTTAGTACCAAGTATTTAGATATTTTTTATTATATAAATTTTGGGTTTTTATTGAAAAGAGTATATGATTTTTTGAGGTAGCGGGTTTAGAGTTTTTTTGGTAATAGGGTTTATGATTTTTTAGGGACAGATGGTTTCGGTTTTTTTTGGGATGAGGATTTACAGTTTCTTGGGACTTATCATTTTGTTTTTTTGGGCAGAGACTTTATGGTTTTAGGGGATGAGGTTTTAGTCATTTTTGATTATCGGAGTTTAATGTTCACCGGGTATGAGTGATTATGGTTCATTGTGGATAAGGATTTTGTGTTCTTGGGGTATTATTGTTTTGGGGTTTTTGACCATGAAGGATTAGATTTTTTTATGGGAGGAGGGTTTAGGGGTTTTCGGGAAGAGGTTTTATGGATTTTTGGGTCTAAGGGTTTTGGTGTTTTTAAGGACAAGTTTCTAGGGTTTTTTCACGTTGAGGGTTTAGGTTTTTTTTGGGGGTTGATAGTTTGAGGGATTTTAGGGAAGAGGGTTTATGATTATTTGGTGATAAGGGTCTAATATTATTTGGTCTTCGGGTTTTATCGGTGTTTAGGGGAGAAAGATTAGTGGTTTTTTGGTATGAGGTTTTATTGTTTTTTTTTTGTGGAGAGGGGTTCAGGTTTTTTGGGGATAATTGATTAATGGTTTTTTGGTATGAGTTTTTATATTTTTTGGGGGGTAGTGCGTATAGGGTTATTTGGGTCTGAGGGATTTGATTTTATAGGGGATGCCTGTATAGTGTTTTTAGACGTGTGGGTTTAGTGTTTTTTGGGGAAAGTGTTTAGGGATTTTTTGATTTACCTATCTCCTATTTTCTATGGATGAGGGTTTATGGTTTTTTGGGGAAGAGGGTATATGGTTTTTTGGGGCTAGGGGTTTAAGATTTTTGGGGGATAGGGGTTTAGGGTTTATTTTGATGTATTTGTGTTTTTTTGGGGAAGACAGATTAGGGTTTTCTATGGATTATAGTTAATGGGATTTAAGGGTGAGGATTTTGGATTTTTTAGAGACATGAGTTTATAATTTTTTGGGTCATAGGGTTTATGGTTTTTGTGGGTTTAGGATTTATAGTTTTTTGGGGGATGAGGGTTCATGGTTTTTTTTTCAGTTGAGGATTTATGGTTTTTTGGGATGATGTAATAGAATTTTGGGGATAATGGAATATGTTTATTTTGTTTTATTGTTTAGATATAATTAGGTTTGAAGGTTTTGGGGGTTTGGGATGAGTTGTTATGGGATTTGGGACAAGGATTTATGGTGTGGTGGTGAGGGTTTTGGGTTTTTGTGTAGGTTGTTTTAGTGGTTTGGGGGTTTAGTGCATAGGTTTGTTTGTGGTTGAGGGTTTTGGGTATTTTGGGGGGTATGTTATTAACATTTTTTAGGGGTGAGGGTTTTGTGTTTTTTGGGGAATAGGGTATAGTTTTTTTGGGCCTGATGGATATTTTTTTTGGGGGTGGGGAAGTTTAAGGTTTAGAGGAAGAGGGATTAAGGGTATTGGGGGATGTGGGTTTTGAGGTTTTAGGTTTGTAGGTTTTGTGGGATTACTGGCTTAGAGGATATTGGTTTTTAGGATCAGGGAATATGGTTTTTTAGGTATTATGGATTACGGTTTTTAGGGGTTGATGGTTTATGCTTTTTTAGGCCCATGATTTTGGGTTTTTTTGGAACTGAGGGATTTTGGGTGGATTGGTTTTTGGGTTTTCTATTTTTTGGGACTGAGGGTTTTGGTGTTCGGTGATGAAGGTTTAAGATTGATTTGGTCTAATGGTTTAGTGTTATATATGGATTAGGGTTTATGATTTTTTCAGTGTTGAGGGTTTATGTTTGGGTCTACAGTTTAGGTTTTTTGGATAAAATATTTTAACATTTCTTTGGGTTGTCGATTTTTTGTTTTTTTGGAGGAGGTATTAGAGTAATTTGGTATGAGTTTTAGGGTTTTTAGGCCGAAGGATTGAAGGATTGTTATGGTTGATGGTTTTGGGGGTTTTTGGGATGATGGTTTTAGTTTTTTTGTCCTCGGGTTTAGGATTATTTGGGGATGAGTTTTCGTGTTTTGTGGGGATAATATGTTTGGTGTCATTGGGTTAGGGTTTAGATTTTTTGGGGATGAGGGTTTATTTTTTTTAGTTCAGAGGGTTTAGGGTTTTGGGGGGTTGTGTTTTTAGGGTTTTTATGGATGAGGGTTTGATGTTATTTGGGATGAAGATTCGGGATTTTCATGGGTGAGGGTTTTTGGTTCTCTAGGTATGTGGTTTTAGGGTTTTCTGGGGATAAGGTTCAAGGGTTTAATGTGGTTGAGGGTTTTGGGTTTTCATGGGATATGGGTTAAGGTTTTTTTAGGGCCGAGGTATTAAGGTTTTTTTTGGAAAAGGGATTAGGTTTTTCATGGGCCTCGAGTTTTGTGTCTTCTATGGCTGAAGAATTATGGTTTTTTTGGGCTGTGAGTTTAAGGTTTTATCAAGATGAGGGTTTGAGTTTTTCTGCTTTGAGGGTTTAGGGTTTTTTTGTGCAAGGGGTGTATGGTTTTTTTAAAATGTGGTTTTCGAGATTTCTATGGATGAGGGTTCATTCTTTTCTAGGAATGAGAGTAGGGGGTTTTATGGAATTAGGGTATATTGTTTATTGGTGATGAGGGTTTATTATTTTATAGGGTTATTGGTTCAGGGTTTTTTGGGGCTGATGGTTCATGGTTTTCTGGGGCTGTTGTTTTAGGGTTTTCTAGGCCTACATATTTATGGTTTTATTGGCCAGTGAGGTAGACATTTTATTTGGATGGGGGTTCATGGTTTTTTGGTGATATATAGTCTTGTTTTTCGGGAATGGGGTCTTATTATTTTCTTGGGGATAAGGGTTTTTATGGGGATGTGGGTTGAACGGTTTTTTTGGGATGAGGGATTAGGGTTTTTAGTTATGAGGATTTATGATTGTATGTGGATGATGGTTTTTGGGTTTTTTTGGGTTGAGGGTTTTAGGATTTTTAAGACTAGGGAGTTTTTGGATTTCTAGGGATGACGAATTAGGGAATTTTTCGGAGGAGGGTTTATAGTTTTCTCCTGATTAGGGTTTATGGTTTTTGGGGGATAGATGTTTATGATGTTCTTGTGTTTGGGTCTTTAATTTTTTTGGGGGATGAGGGTTTAAGGATTTTTTCTTTTAATGGATTAAGATTTTCAATGGGTGATGATTTTTTTTTATGATGATAGAGATTAGGGTTTTAAGGGTTTCATGGTTAGAGTTTAATTTGGTCGAGGGTTTCTGTTTTTATAGGGTTTTCAATTTTTCATTTTCTAGGGCCAAGGGTTTAGGATTTTCTGAGTATTAGTGTTTTTATTTTCATGGGGATGTGGCATTAGGTATTTTGGTGATGAGGGATTAGGGTTTTTTACGGTTTAGGTTTTAGGGTTTCATTGGGATAATTGTTGAGGGTAATTTCAGGATAAGTGTTTAGTGTTGTTTGGGATATGGATTTTCTTGTATGAGGGATTCAGATTTTTTGGTGCTGAGGGTGTAGGGTTTCATTGGGAATGTGTGGTTATGGTTTTTTTTGGAAGAGGGTTTAGGAATTTCATGGATAAGGGTTTAGTGTTTTTTGGGCATATGTTTTATTGTTTTCTTGGGAAGATTGTAATGTGTTTTCAATGTAGGATGGTTTACGGTTTTTCTGGGATTGATGGTTTAGAGTCATTTAGGGATGAAGGTTTTAGAGATCTAGGGATGATGTTTTATGTTTTCTATTGTATAATAGTATATTGATTTTTATGGATGAGAGTTTTTGGAATTCATGGTATAAGGATTATGTTTTTTAGGAAGCTGAGATTTTAATGTTTTCTAGGGCTGTGGGTTTGGGTTTTTATTTGGCTGGTGGTATTGGATTTTTTAGGGATGAGTATTTAGGGTATATTATGGAATATGGTTTAGAGTTTTTTTATTCTAGGTTATTATTGTTTACATCGGTTCTGTTTTTTGGGGGTGAGGGTTTTTGGTTTTTTAGGGAAAATCCTTTGTTGATTTTTTGGGGTGATGGTTTGGGTTTTTTTTGGTGATGAAGGTTCATGCTTTTTTGGGATGAGGGTTTAGGGATTATTGGGGATGAGAAATTAGGGTTGTTATGGGGATGTGGGTTAATGTTTCATTTTTGTTAAGAAATTAGTATATTTTTGGGGATGATGTATTATGGTTTTCTTAGGGATGAGTGTTTAAGGTTTTTGGGGTGTAATGGTTAGGTTTTTTTTGGAAGAGGATATCGGGTTTTTTGGGATGAGGGTTTAGGGTTTTTTGGTGATATGTTTTAGGATTTTGGGGGGATGAGGGTCCATGGATTTTGGGTCTGAGTGTTTAGGATTTTTTATGAGGGTTTAGGGATGTTTGGGGATGAGGGTCTAAGATTTCATTGCGATGATAGTTTGGGGTTTTATTGGGATGATGGATTATAATATTATGTTGATTAGGGTTTGTGATTTTATATGGCTAATGGATTCTGTTTTCTAGGGCTGATATTTTATGATTATCTAGGGTTGGGGTATAGGTTTTTCTAGGGATATAGTTTTGGGGTTCTTTTTTAGGCTGATGGTTTAGGGTTTTCTAAGGATCATGATTTGGGTTTTTTAAGGGATGAGGGTTCAAGGTTTTTTAGGGTTGAGGGTTTCATGTTATTAGGGTCTGGAGGTGTACCATTATCTAGGGTGTTTTATGTTTTTTTGTGATTTCTATTTTATGATTTTGAAGAATTGTGGGTTTAGGGGATTTTTGGGTATGAAGGTTTAGGGGTTTTTTCTTGTGGTTAAGTGTTTTTTGGTGATAATGTTTTTTGGTTTTTTGGGATGAGGCTTTGGTGTTTTCTGGGGTTGTTTATTGATGTTTTTTAGTGGCATGGGGTTTATGGTTTTCTGGGGATGCGGTTTATGGATTTATATTTTTTTTGGTTTATGGTATTTTGGGGAATATGTTTTAGGGTTTCATAAGGATATGTGGTTAGGTTTTTTAACGATGAGGTTTTAGGGTTTTCTAGGGCAGAGTGTTTGGGGGTTACGTTTTTTTATGGGGTTGAGGGTTTAGGTTTTTATAGTGTTGAAGGTTTATGGTTTTCTTGTGGATGGAGTTTTAGGGTTTTCTAGGGCCGGGGTATAGGATATTCTATGGATGGGGTTTTAGGGTATTATTCTGATTGCGGATTAGTGTTCTATGGGGATGCAAGTTATGGGTTTTTTTAGGATAGGATTGGGGTTTTCTACGGTTGATTTTTTATAGTTTTTCAGTACTAAGGGTATTAGGATTTATGGGCTTTAGGGTTTCCTATTTTATGAGGTTGAGGGTTTTACGTTTAGGGCGGAGGGGCTTAGGGATTATGGTTTTTTGGGACGAGGGGATTACGGTTTTCTATTGTTGTGGGATTTGGGATTTATGGGGATGATGATATAGGGTTTTTTTAGCGCTGAGTGTTCATGGTTCTCTATGGATGAGGGTTTATAGTTTTTTTTGGGATAAGGGTCAAGGGATTTTATGTGGATTAGATTAGGGATATATATGGTCGATGTTCTATAGTTATTTGGGGATGAAATTTTAGGTTTCTTATGTATTTGGGTTTAGTATTTTTTATGGATGAGGGTTTATGATTTTTCAACGAAAAATAGATCAGCTTATTTTAGGGAAGGGGGGATAGTGATTTCCGGTTAATATGGATTAAGATTATTAGGGACTGTTGGGTAAGTTTTTTTTGGGTCTGTTGGTGTTCAGTGTTTTGGGGCTAAGTGTTTAGGGTATTATTTTGGATCATGGTTTATCAAATTTTGGAGATAGGGGTTTAGTGTTTTTTGAGGAAATCATTTATGGTTTTATGGGGTTGAGGGGTTACGTGGTTTTTTGGTATAACTGTTTAGGGGTTTGAAAGGTTTTTTGGGGCTGATCATTAAGTATTTTTGGGGGCTGAGGGTTTAGGGTTTTTTCGTCTTAAGGTTTATGGATTTTTTAGGATGAGGGTTTGGGTTTTTTAGGGCTAGGGGTATAGTAGTTTTTGCGACTGCGGGCTTATGATTTCTTTTGGCCTAGGTGTTTATGGTTTTTTGGTGATGAGGGTTTGGAATTTTATAAGAATGAGGGTTTAGGGTTTTCATGGGATTGAGAATTATTTATTTCTAGGGATGAGGGATTATTGTTTTCTAGGGATGATGGGTTGAGGGTTATATAGGGATGAGTGTTTCATGTTTTTATAGGGATTTGTATTTAGGGTTTTATGGTGCTGAGAATTTAGGTTTACTACGGAAGATGTTTAGGGGTTTTTGGGGTTGCAGGGTTAGGGTATATCAGAGCATGGTTTTTAGTGTTTTTATGGGGTTTACGATTTCTGAGTGATGGGTTTTAATTATATTTTGGCTTAGGGTTTATGGTTTTTTTGAGATAGGGGTATAGGATATTTTGGAGCTGAGGATTTAGGGTTTTCTAGGAATCTGTATTTAGGTTTTTTATGGATGATGGATTATGTTTATTTTTAGGGGTGGGAGATTATGTTTTTTTGGGGATGAGTGTTTAGGGTTTTTGGAGGATTGGTTTTTAGGGTTTTTGGTGATGAATGATTGGGTTTTATTGGGGTTGTAGGTTTTGTTTTTTCTAGGGATGGTGTTAATTGTTTTTTTTGTGTTTTGGGTTTATGTATTTATGGGTATGAGGATATATATATGATTTTATTGGGATGAGAGTTTAGGGTTTTTGTGGATATGTTTTTAGTTATTTCATGGGAAGAGGTTTTAGGTTTTCATGGGTATTAATGTTTTGGGTTTTTAAGGATGGAAATTTTAGTTTTTCTATGGTTGAGTGTTTTGGATTGTCTAGGGATAGGGGCTTGGGGTTTTCTAGGGAAAATGGTTTTTGGATTGGGGGGTGATGTTTTAGGGTTTTCTATGTATGATGGTTCAGGGTATTCTATCGATGTATTGTTAGGGTATTCTAGGGATGATGGTTTAGTGTTTTTGAGTGATAATGGGTTAGGTTTTTCTAAGGCTAGGGGTTTACGGTTTTCTTTGGATGAGGAGTTTTGTGTTTTTGGGATGGCGGTATTATTTTTCGTAGGGCTAGGGGTTTAGGGTTTTCTAGGTATGAGAGCATAGTGTTTTTAGGGATAGTGTTTTTATTGTTTAATGTGTCTAGGGTTTCAGGGGTGTATAGGTCTAAGGGTTAATGGATTTCTAGTGTTACGGGTGAAGTGTTTTGTGTGGCAGTGGGTTAGGGATTTCTGGGGATGGTGGTTTAGGGTTCTCAAAAGCTGGATATTTGTGGTTTTCAGGGGATGGAAGTTTATCATTTATAGGGATCTTGGTTAAGTGTTTACGAGGGATGTTGGAACAGTGTATTCTTTTTCTTGGGATTTAGGGGTTTTAGGGTAGGGGGTTTAGGGTTTTCATGGATAGAGATTTTGGGTTTTCTAGGTCATGGAATTTATTTTTTCCTCTAGATTGGGATTTAGGGTTTTTTGGGGATGGGGGATTGGTGTTTTCTAAGGTGGTGTTGGGGGTTAGTGTTTTCTTGGGTATAGTCTTGATGGTTTTTTGGGACTAGTGATTTTGGGTTTTCACTAGTTGATGTTTTAGGGTTTTCTAGGCCAAAATGTTTTTTGGTTTTTTTGGGGGATGTGGACTTTTGAGAATTTAAGGGTTAATGGTTTAGGGTTTTCTAGGGATTAGGGTTTATGGTTTTTAGTCATATAGGGTTTAGTTATTTTGGGTGTTATGTGTTCAGGGTTTTCTCATAATGAGGATGTAGGTTTTGCAGGTAAAGTGGATTTATGGTTATTTGGACCTAAGAGTTTAGGGTTTTCAAGGGTTAAGGCTTTCAGCTTTTTTGGGGATGAAATATTTTTAAAGTCTTTTGGTGTAGGGGTTTATGTATTTCTACAGCTAATAATAATGTGTTTTATAGGAATTTTGGTATATGGATTTTTGTAATGATGATTTAATTTTTCCTATGGATGTTGATTAAGGGGTTTCTAGGGAAAAGGGAGTAGGATTTTCAGGGAAAAATTGTTTAGTGTTTTCTAGGGAATAGAGTTTAGTATTTTCAATACCTAATGGACTGGGTTTTTTCTAGGGTAGAGTGTTAAGGGGTTTTGGGGCTGAGGTTTTATGGATTTATAGTTTTGAGGGTTTATGTTTTTCTGGTTCCCATGTTAAGGGTATTTTGGGCCAGAGGGTTTACAGATTTATTGTGTTGAGGGTTCAAGTTTTCCTCATGATGATGGATTATGGTTTTCTAGGGATATTTTTCTAGGGAATTATGGGGCCAAGATATTAGTGTTCTATTAGACTGAGGGTTTTAGATTTTTTTGGGTTGAGTGTGTATAGTTTTTTGGGGGTTGGTAGATTTTGGATTTTTTTGGATCTAATGATTTTGGGTTTGTTGCAGTGGGGTGATTAGGTTTTTTTATAGCTAAGGGTTAATTTTTTTTTGTAACAGTGTTAAGGGATTTTTGGGGATGAGCTTTTTTAGGTTTCTTCTATCTGAGGGTTTGTGGTTTAGGATTTTTGGGGGATTTGGTTTTATAGTTTTTTGGGGAAGATGGTTTACAGTTATTTGGGATGCGGGTTTAGGGTTTTTTAGTGATGAGGTTTTTGGGTTTCTTTGGGTCTGATGGTTTAGAATTTTTTAAATATGAGGGTTTAGGGTATTTTGGGTCTAAAGGATTAGGGTGTTTGGGACATCAAGGGTTTATTTATTTGGGGATATTGGTTTAGTTTTTATCTGGGATATATATTTAGAGTTTTTTATGGATAATGGATTAGGGTTTCTTGGGGTGATGGTTTCGTTTTTTCGTGGGATGAAGGTTTACTATTTTCTGGTGCTGAGGGTTTAAGGATTTCTAGGGATTAAGGTCAAGGATTTTATGTGGATAAGGGATTACATTTTTATAGAGCTAAGGGTTTAGAGTATTTTGTGACTGATGGTTTATGGTTTTCATGGGACAATGGTTTGGGAGTTTTTTTGGATGAGGGTTTAGGGATTTATAGGGTAGAGGATTGATGATTTAATATAGTTTGAGGATTATGGATTTAAGTGGAAGAGGGTTTAGTGTCTTTCATGGATGATTATTTTTGGTCTCTAGGGGATGAGAGATTATGGTTTTATGGGGATGAGATTTTATGGTTTTCTTGGAATAAGATTTTTGGTTTTTCTAGGGATGATTATTTTTGGATTTTTATGGATGAGGGTTTAGGGTTTTCATGGACCAAGTATTTTGGGTTATTTTTTTTCTAATGGTTTAGGGTTTTCTGGTTATGAGGGTTTAGTTTTTTAAGGGATTCGGGTTTAGGTTTTTTATTGTGATGATGGATTATGTATTCATAAAGATAGGGGTTTAGGGTTTTTTAGTGGTTGAGGGGTTAGGGTTTTTTGGGGCTGAGTGTTTAGTGTTTCTTTGGCCAAAGGGTTTAGTGTTTTAGTTGGAAGTTTTATAATATTTTGTTGCTGAGGGTTTAGGGTTTTTTGGGGTTGATGGTTGGGGTTTTTTTATCTTTACATATTTTTCTTCATTTCGATCTAATAGGTAGGTTTTTTAGGGCTGAGGGTTTAAGGGTTTTTTATGATGGTTTAGGGATTTTTGATGGAAAGGGTTTATGTTTTTTTTTGAAATGGGGGGGGGGAAGGATATTTAAGGCCTAAGGGTTTATGGGTTTTCAAGGATGAGGGTTCGGGGGGTTTCAATAAAGAGGGTTTAGTGTATTTCAAGGATGGGGTGTAGGGTTTTTGAGGGATGAGTGTTCAGAGATTTTTGGGAAAAGAGTTTAATTTATATTAGGGCTTAGGGTTTAGTGTTTTTCGGTGATGAAGAATTATAGTATCATGGGGATGAGGTTTTAGGTATTTATCAGGATGGGAGTGTATGATTTCTTGTGGATGAGGATATATGTTTTCACATTCTTGAGGGCTTAGGTATTTTTTGGTATAAAGGTTTAGTGACTTTTTTAGGATGATGGTTTATAGTTATTGGGTTTATTTTTTACTGTTTTTTGAGGATGAGGGTATAGTGTTTTTTGCGACTGAGGGTTTATGATTTTTTAGGATTGAGGGTTTAATGGGTTTTGGGGTGACAGTTAGTGTTTTTTTAGTTTATGGTTTACTTTTTAGTGGGGGTGAGGGATTAGGTTATTTTGAGACATGTTTTATGGTTTATTGGTTTTGAGGATTTATCGGTTTTCAAGGATGATGATTGAGGCTTTTGGGGGTCAAGGGATTGGGTTTTTTTGGTACATAGGGTTTTATGTTTTTTGGTTGATGGTTATGGTTTTTAGAGGATGAGGGTTTAGGTGTTAACGAGGAAAATTGGATAGCATTTTTTGGGGTTTAGGGTTTAGGATTTTTGGGGTCCAGGTTTTGGGATTTTATGGTAATGGGGGTATTGGACATTTTTGGGAAAAGGATATTTTGTTTTTTAGGGATGAAGATTTTGAGTATTGTTGGGGAAGTGTGTTTTGAGATTTTGGGGGTAAGTATTAGGATTTTTTTTGGGATGAGTTGTTATGACTTTTTACAGTTCAGGGTATATAGTATTTTTGGAGTAAAGTATTGGGGGTTTTTTGGGTTGTGGGTTTCCGGTTTTTTTCGGTGTGGCATTAATTTTTTTTAGTTTTATAGGTTTAGGGTATTTTGGGATTAGGGTTTAGGGTATTATATGGATAAGGGGTTATGATTTTTGGGGGTTGATTATTTACTATTTTTTGGGGATAAGGGTTTATGGTATTTTAGGGATAGTGGATTTGGATGTCTTGGGGAAGATGTTTTTGGACTTTTTGGGCCATAGTGTTTATGTTATTTTGTGTCTTGGGGTTTATGTTTTTGTAGGGATAGGGTTTTTCTAGGGATCCGAGTTTTTTTTATGCTGAGGGTTTAGGGTAATTTCGTGGTAATGGTTTACATATTTTAGTATCTATGTGGTTAGGATTTTTTTTGGGAAAGGGATTAGGGTTTTTGGGGGATGAGGGTATATGGTTTTCTCAGTTTGAGGGTTTTCTATTTTCTGGAGCCCTGGTTTAGGGTTTTTTGTGGATGAGGGTTTAGGGTATTTTATGATATGGGATTAGGGTTTTATTGGGATGAGTTTTTATAGTTTTAATGTGGATGATGGTTTAGTGTTTATTAGGTATCATGGTATGGTGTTTTTTAGGGGTGAGGTATTATGATTTTATAGGATGATGGTTTTGTGATTTTTGATGAAATGAATTCAGAATTTTTGGGTGCAGAGGGTTAGAGTTTTTTGGGGGTGAGGGTTTTTGTATTTTTGCAGATAAGGGTTTTGGGGTTTTTGGTGCTAAGGGTTTAGGGGTTTTAAATGAATAGGGATTATGATTTTTTTGGGATAAGAGATTAGGGGTTTTCAGGATGAGGTTTTACTGTTTTTTGGGAATGTGGGTTTGGTGTTATTTGAGGATGTTTAGGGTTTTTTGGTGGTGAAGTTTTTTTAGAATTTGGGGTTATGAGTTTGGGGATTTTTGGGGTGAGGTTTTAGATATATTTTTGGCTAAGTGTTTGAGTTTTCCTTGGGGATGAGTGTTTGGTTGTTTTGTGGTTGTGGATTTGGGGATTTTTCGTCCTACGGGTTTATGGTCTTGTGGGTCTGATAGTTTCTTGTTTTTTAGGCCTGGGCATTCAAGAACATTCCAGGCTATGGGTTTGGGGGGTTTGGGATGAGGATTATTTGTTTTTTGGGTGTGAGGGTTCATTAGTTTTAGTAGATGAGTGTTTGGGGGTTTGGGGGATGATGGATTGTGGGATTTTTGAGTATAGTGTTTGGGGTTTTTTGTGGCTTAGTTATTGGGGTTTTTGAGGGTTTTCTATTTGGGTTTTTTAGGGCTGAGGGTTATTGGGTATTGGGGGGTGAGTGTTTGTGGTTTTTTGTCGATATGGGTTTAGTGTTACTTGGGGGAGGGATTTAGGTTTTTTGGGTTGAGAGTTTAGAGTTTTTTGGTTTTGAGGTTTCATGTTATTTAGGGATAAGGGTTTTATATTTTCTAGGAGTATGGGTTTGGGGTTTATTCAGCTAAGGGTTTATTGTAATTTTGGTATAAGGGTTTAGTGTTTTTTGGGTCAATGGTTTTGAGATTTTTCGGAGATGAGGGTTTAGGGATTGTTGGGTCTGAGTTATTATGGTTTTTATGTAAAGGGGGTTTTGTATTTGGGGATTAACATTTTCTGTGTACATGGGTATACTGATTTATGTGGATGAGGTTGTAGGGTTTCCTAGGGATGAGGGATTCAGGTCTTCTATGGCTGAGGGATTAGGGTTTTCAAGGTTTGTGGATTTAGGGGATTACATGGTTGAGGGTTTAGTGTTTTGTGGAGATTTAAGTTTAGGGTATTCTTGGATTGAGGGTATTGGGGTTTCTGGTCATATGCATTATGTATTTCTCGGGTATATTATATAGTATTTTCTCACGGAAAAGATTTAGTGTTTTTTGGTGGTGATGGTTTAGTTATATCTGTGGTTGTGGATTTAGAATGTACAATGAAGGAGACTTATTGGTTTTCTGGCACTATGAGTATTGGTTTTTCAATAGGTAATTGTTTAGGTTTTTCATAGGATGAGGGTTTAGGGTTATTGTGGTTTAGGGTTTACAGTTTTCTGGGGATGATGGTTTGGGGTTTGGGGGATTTGGGGTTTATGATTCACTTGGGATGGGGGATTATATATTTTAGGGGCTGATGGTTTAGTTTTCTATCGGGTTGAGTGTTTAACTATTTAGGAGGCTGAGGGTTCATGGTTTTCTAGGGATGAGGTTTTTGGGTTTATGGTCTTCTAGGGTTGATTTTTTAGTGTTTTTTGGGTTTGATAGTGTACATTTTTTGGGCATGAGTGATTATAATTATTTGGTCCTAAATATTTTGGATTTTGGGGGACAATATATTATGGTTTTTTTGGTATTAGGGTGTATGTTTTTTTTCTATTGTGGGATTATGGTTTATTGGGGATTATGGTTTAGGGTTTTTTTGTCAATAAGGTTTCTTTTTGTTTTTATGGATGGTGTTATAAGGTTTTTTTTGAGAATAAGAATTATTTCTTTTGAGGGATGTGGTTTTAGGATTTTTGGGGGGATAGTTATCATGTTTTTAATGTTGTGAAAATAGAGTTATTTAGGTAAGAGGATCATGGGAATATTTGGCAGTAGAGTTTGTGGTTTTTTTGGATGATGGTTTAGGGTTGTTTGGGAATGAGGGTTTATTTTTTGATATGTCCAATGTTTAGGGGTTTGGGGAGGGTCTGTAGGGATTTTTGGGGATAAACGTTTAGGTTGTTTGGGGGATGAGGATTTATGGGTTATTTTTGTGTACAAGGATTATGTTTCTTTTGGGATGAGAGTTTAATGCTTCATAGGGAATATGTTTTAGGGGTTTTGGGGTTTAGGGATTATAGTTTTTTGGGGTTGAGTGTTTTGGGTGTATTGTGGATCAGGATTTAGGGTTATGGGGCCTAATGGTTTTTGGTTTTTTGACGATGAGGTTTTATGTTTTTTTGTGGATAAGGGTTAATGGATATTTGGGATGATGGCCTTTGTTTTCGTGGGACTGAGTGATTAGGTTTTTTTGGGGTGAGGGTTTTGGGTATTTTTTGTAGTGGTTTAGGGGGTTTTGGGCTGAGTGTTTATGGTTTTCTTGGGTGTTAGGGTCAAACTATTTTTTGGGGCTATGGGTAGTTTTATTTTTGGAGATGGATTTTTGGAATTTTATCTGGAGTGTTTAGATTTATTTTAGGCTAAGGGTTTTGGTATTTGGGTGGATGAGAGATTGATGTTTCCTTATGCTAAAAGATTAGTTTTTTTGGGTGGATGGTTTAGGGATTTTTGGGGATAATGTTTTAGTGTTTCCTAGGGTTAGGGGATGCAAGATTATTAAGGATATGGGTTTAGGGATAATTTTTAAAAGGGATTATGGTCTCTTGGAGATGATTGGTTAGGATTTATTGGGTTTTAGTGTTTAGGGTTTCATTATGTTGATAGTTTAAGATTTATTGGGACTGAATGATAAGAATTTCTTGGGACAAGGGTATTTGTTTTTTTAGGGTTCAGGGATTAAAATTTCGTGGGGATGAGTGTGAAGGGTTTCATGGGATTGAGTGTTTTGGGTTAATTGCATCTATTTTTTTTTCAGATTCATGTTGTTGTGGGTTTAGGGTTTCTTACAGCTCAGGGTTTTCGGTTTGATGGGGATATTTTTTAGGAAATATTTTGGATGGGGTTTTTAATTTTCTTAGGGATGATTGTTTAGAGTTTCTTGGTATTTTTAGTCTAGGGATTCTTTAGAGAAAGGGTTTGGGTTCATTGAGTTGATAGATGTCTGTTTCATAGTGCTACTGATTTTGTGTTTCTTATGGATGATGGATTATGTTATATTAACACTATGGCTATATAGTTTATTAGGGACAAGGGTTGGGGGTTTCATCAAGTTAAGGTACTATGGAATCATTGGGATGATGGTTTCAGGTTTGTTAGGGATGATGGTTTAGGGTTACATGGCATTTAAGCTTTATCATTTCATGGGGTTTTCTAATTTAGATTTTCTTGTGGTTGGGGTTTAGGGTTTCCTAGGGATGAGAGTATAATTTTTCCTAGGGATAAGGATTTAGGTCTATTTGGGTATAAGGTTTTTAATAATCTTTGTGATGTGGGTTAAGGGTTTCATTGGGTTGAGATATAATGATTTCCTGAGAATTATGGTTTATTGATTCTTGGGGATGAGTGTTATTAGTTTCATGGGTATGATGGTTTATTTTTTATTGGGGTAGATCATTTAGGGATTCATCAGTAAGATGTTTTAGGGTTTATTAGACTAGATGTTTAGTGTTTCTTGTGGATGATGTTTATGGTTTCTTAGGGATATGGGTTTAGGTTTGTTTGTGGATAGGGGTTCAGGGTTATTTTAGGTTCGGGGATTAATGTTTTTATAGGTAGGAGGGTTTAAAATTTTAATGGATGAGGGATAAGGGGTTTTTTGGATTAATGATTAGGGTTTTTTTTGGATCTGTGGGTTTAAGGATTTTTGGGGATAATGGATTGGGGTTTTTTTGAATGAGGGTTTAGGAATTTTTTGGGCCTAAGGGAATATAGTTTTTTTGCTAAGTGGGTTAAGGGTTCTTTCTGGTAGTGGGTTTAGGGTTTTTTTGGGTGAATATGGTTAAGGGTTATTGAGTGGTTTTGGGTTTTCAGCGGTGAGGTATTACGGTTCCATGGGGATGAAGCTTGAGAGTGTTTTTTTGTGGGTGGGGTTTTGTAATTTTTTTGGAATAAGGGTTTAACTATCATTAGGAATAATGGTTTAATATTCATTGTGGATGAGGATTTATGGTTCATTGACAGTTAGGTTTTATGGATTTTCAGTTAACGGTTTAGGGTATTTTGTGGATCATGATTTTGGGGTTTTTGGAATCAGGCATTTTTGTTTTTTGGATCCAATTGAATTTTTTTGGGATTAATGTCTAGAATTTTTTGGCACGAGGGATTAGGAATTTTTTGGGTGATGGTTTAAGGGATATAAGGATATAGGGTTTGTAGTTTTACAACTATCTCTCTAGATAATTTTTGGGGATGATGGTTTATATGTTATTAGGGGTTAGGGTTTAAGGGTTTCTATGGTATGATAGTTTAAGGTTTTTGGGGGATGGTATTATTTGGGTTGTATAGTGTAAGGGATTATGTATTTTTTTTTGGAATGAGGTGTTAGGGTTTTTTGGAGATAAGGGAGTAGGGTTGTTTCATTTAGAGGGTATAGGATTTTTTGGAGATAATGGTATAGAGTATTTTTAGAGGTGAGGGTTGGGGTTTATTTAGGGATAATGGAGTAATGATTTTATGTGATAAGGGTTTATGGGTTTTTTGGCGTGAGGGATGTGGGATTTTTTTGTGTATTAGGGTAAAAAGTTGTTTTGTGGATGATGGTTTAGTGTTTTTTAGGGATTTTTTTTGGGTATTTTAAATTTATTAGGGTTTTTTTGGTTAGAGGATTTTGTGTTTTTTTGGGATGAGGTCATAAAGTATTATGGAGATGAGGGATACAAGTATTTTTGGAATTTTTGGTTTTTTATTGGGATGTGGGTTTATGGATTTTGGGGTTGATGGTTTAGGGTGTTTTGGATTGAGGGATTAGGTTTTTTTGGGGATGAGGGTTTAAGTTTTATTAGGGTTGCGGATTAGGGATTTTTGGGGTTGAGAGTTTAGGGTTATTTTGGGCTCTGTGTTTAGGGTTGTTTTTGGGATTAGGTATTGGTGTTTTTAAGGATTTGTTTTTAGGGGTTTTGGGGATAAGGGTTTAGGTTTTTCGGGATGTGGGTTTAGGAATTTTGGGTCCTAGGTATTTGTTGATTTCTATGGCGGAGTGTTTAGTATTTTTTGGGGGTGAGGGTTTTGGGATTTTTGGGAGCGAGAGATTAGGGTTTTTTGGGAATTTTGGTATTGGGTTTTTTGGGGGATTAGGTTACTGTTTTTATGTTGCTACTAGTATATGTTTTTTGGGGTTTTGTTTTTAATTTTTTTTGTAGAGGGTTTAGGGTTTTCCAGGGTAGATGGTTTTATGTTTTATGGTTTTAATGGTTAGGTTATTTTGAGGATTAGGATTTATCATTTATAGGGGATGAGGGTTTAGGGTTTTCTGGGATCAAGGGTTTAGGGTTTTCTATGACTAATAGTTTAGAAATATTGGGGATAACAATTTTTGGTTTGGTAGGGATGAGGTTATATGGGTTTCTAGAGAAGATCATTTAGTGTTTTCTATGGATAAGAGTTTGGGGTTTCCTGGGTTGAGGGTTCATGATTTTCTAGGGATGATGATTTTGGGTTTTTGATGTCCAAGGATTCGTGGTTATATACCAATGAGAGTTCTCAGTTTTCTAGGAAGGAGTGTTTAGGGATTCTTGGGGCAGAGTGATTAGGTTTTTCTCGTGATGAGTGTTGAGTGTTTTCTTGGGCAAATGATTTAGGGTTTTATGGGGATGAGGGATTTTGGTTTTTGGGGATGAGTTTGATTTTATTTGTCCTAAGGTTTACTGTTTTTAGGGTTGACAGTATAGGTGTTGGTTGGGATTATAATTTAATATTTTCTAGGGCATAATATTTTGTATTTTTAGTGCTGAGTGTTTATGGTTTTTTGGGGATGAGGGTTTAATGATTTCTTAGGCAGAGTGTTTAGGGTATTCTGGGGATGATGGCATAGGTATTTCAGAATCTGTTCTTTATGGGTTTTCTAGGGATGAGGGTTTACGGGTTCCTAGGGATGTGGGTTTATGGATTTCTAGGGTACAGATTTTATGGATTTATTGGGACCATGGTTTGGGGTTTTGTAACAGTAAGGGTATATACATTTTTTGGGATATGGGTACCGGATTTTCTAGGATTATGGCTTTAGGTATTTTTGTGGCTCATTGATTAGGGTTTCATGGGGAAGGTTATTAGGGATTTTATAGCTGAGGGTTTTTGGTTTCTTCGGGTAGAGGGTTTATGTGATTTTATGAATGAGTGTTCAAGTTTTTTATAGGATGAGGGTTTACAAATTTTTCGAGATCAGGGTAATATGTTTTCTAAGGTTGTGAGTTTTTTTTTTGTTTTAGAATGTTTAGGATATTATTGGGACTAGGGTTTTTGGTATTCTGATGATGAGTGTTTAGCATTTTTGCGGACGAGGGCTTATGGGTTTTTATGATGATCATTTAGTGTTTTCAAGGTTTAGGGATTAGTTTTTTTATCAATGAGAGTTCATTTTTTTATTGGAAGAGGGTTTAGGGTTTATTGGATTATAGGTTTAGGGCTTTCTAGGGCTGATAGTATAGGGTTTTATGGGGCTGATAATCTACTATTTTTCTGGGATGGTCGTTCTGGATTTCATGGGACTATGGGAGTTGAGTTTATTTGAACAGGGGTATATTTAATTTTTTGTATGATGGTTGTGGGTATTTTGAAATGAGATTTTATGGTTTTTAGGGATATGATTTATGTTTTATTATGGTAGATGGTTTAGGTTGTTTTAGGGTATAGTCATTATGGATTTTTATAGCTGAGGATTTGGTGTTATTTGTAATGAGTGTTTATGGTTTTTTGGGGATGAGGATTAAGGTGTTTCTAAGGCAATGGGTTTTGGGTTTTTTAGGGTTTTTTATTTTAGTTTTATAGTGATGTTGTATTAGGGGTTATTGGTGATGAGGGAATACTATTTTTTGGGAAGACGATTTAGGTTATTTGGTCATATGGGTTTAGATTCATATAGGGATGATTATTTAGGGTTTCTGGGGGATAAGGGTTTTGGATTTTTTATGGATGAGGGTATAGGGTTTTCTGGGGATAAGGGTTTCATATTTTCTAGGGATGAGGGTTTATGGTTTTCTAGGGTTGAGGGTATTTTTTTTCTTGGTATGAGTGTTTAGAATTTTATAGTGGTGAGGGATTATGTTTTATGGTACTGAGGGTTTATGGTTTTCATTGGTATGAGGTTTTTCGGTTGTTTGGGCTCAGGATTTAGTATTTTTTAAGTATTATAGGTTAGGGTTATTTAGGGTTGTGTTTTTAGAGTTTTTTCTGGGATAAGGTTTTAGGATTTTGTGGTATTGATGGTTTATGGGATTTTGGGGTGGAGGATTAAGAATTTTTTGGTGATGTGGATATAGGGTTTTGGAGTTAAGTGTTTATAGTTTTTGAGGGATTTGGGTTTAGAGGTTTTCTAGGAACAGTGTTTAGGGTTATTGTGTACATAAGGCTTAGGATATTTCGAGGATCTGGGATTATGGTTTTTTGGGAGGAGTGGTTAGGGCTTTTGGGGGATTAGGGTATAGAGTTTTCTCCTCGAAGGGGGTTGTGGGGTTCTTTTGGATGAGGTTTTATGGTCTTTTAGGAATGAGGGTTGACGGGTTTAAGGGTGGGGGTTATGTTTTTTGGGACTAAGTGTTAAGAGTTTTTAACCTATGTTTTTAGGGGTAATGGGATTTGACAGTTGAGCATTTTACGGGCCGGAGTTTGGTGGACATTTTGGGTCCATGGGTTTAGGTATATTCGGGGATGTGGGTCTAGGGAATTTTGGGATTGTGGTTTTCTAATTTTTTGGGAATGTGGGTTTATGGTCTTATGATATCTGGGTTTAGGGATTTATGTTTTGGATGATTTAGGTTTTTTGGGGGATAATAGTTTATGGTTTCTTGGGGATGAGGTATTCGGATTATTTGGGGATGAGGGTTTAGTTATTTTTTGGATGAGGTTTTAATGTTTTTTGGTGATGAGGGTTTAGAGTGTAGGGGCTTATGGATTAGTGTTTTTTGGGGATGAGAATTTACGGGTTTTTGTTGGTGAGGGTTTAGGGATTTTTGATGATAATTGTTTAGGATTTCTTAGTGAAAACGATCAAATTTTTTGGGTGTTGAGGGTATTGGTTTTTTTGAGGTAGTGGTTTTAGGGGTTTTTATAATGATATTTTATGGTTTTGTGGGATGAGGGTTTAACATTTTTCAATGTTGAGTGATTTTTATTTTCAGGGATGGGGGACTTGGGTTTTTTTCAGCTATGAGTTTATGGATTTTTATGATATGGTTTTAGGATTTTAGGGGGTTGAGAGTTTTGGGTTTAATTTTTTTGATGGGTAAGGGTTTCACGGGGCTGCAGATTTAGGGTTTCTTTGGGCCTAATTATTAAGGTTTAATGGGGTTTAGGTATTAGGGTTTCATTAGGTTGAGGATTTAGGTTTTCTTTGGGATGGGGGTTTTGTGGATTATAGGGGTTTCATTATCCATATTTTTTATTGTATAATGGGCATGATTGTCTAATGTTTCTTGGGATTAGCAGTTTTGGGTTTCTTGGAGTTGATAATTTGGGATTTCTTAGGGATGAGAGTTTATAATTATATTCGGATGATGGTTTATATTTTCATAGTGGTCAGAGTGTATGGTTTCATGGGAATGACTACTAATGGATTCTTTTGGATGATGGTGTAGGGTTTCATATAGTAATGGATTAGGGATTCCTATAGATGGGGGTTTAGCATTACATTGGGATAATGTGTTTTGATTTACTTGGGATCAAGGTTTTTATCATCCTACGGATGATGGTTTAGGGTTTATTAGCTACAAATGTTTAGTGTTAATTAGAGAGAAGCTTTTGAGGATTCATTGGGATAGGGTATTAGGGTTTCTTTGGGTAGAGGGTTTAGTGTTTCTTTGGAATAAGGGTTGAGGGATTCTTGGGGATGATGGTTTTTTCTTTCTTAGTGCTATGTGTTTAGGGTTTCTTTTGGATTAAGGTGTTTATTTATTTGGGGTGGGGATTTATGAATTCTTGGGATAGAATATTTATGGTTTCTAGGGAATATGTATTTCATGATTCTTAGTGAATTTTTTTTTTTGGATTCCTATGTATGCATTTATAGGGATTTATAGGTTTGTGCATTTTGGGTTTCATGGGGATTAGAGTTTACTATTTTCTTAGGGTGATAGATTTGTGTATTTTGGGGATAAGGTTTATGGTTTTCATTTGTACTGGATGTTAGGGTTTCTTGAGGTTGAGTGTTAAGGGTATCTTAGGGGATTATGGATTTCTAGGGATTATGTATAATGAATTAATTGGGTGTGGGGTTAAGGATTTTTAATGGATGAGGGTTTTGGAATTATTTGGGACGAGTGTTTAGGGATTATTACAGATGATTTTTTTAGGGGTCTTGGAGGTATAATGTTTAGGATTTCTAAGGGTGAGGATTTACCATTTTTCGGGCTGAGGGTTTAGGTTTTTTGGGGTAGGGTTTACTGTTTTTTAGGATAATGGTTTATGATTTTTTGGGACTGAGGGTGTCAGGTTTTTAGGTATAGGGTTTCGCGATTTCGGGTGTTTAGGGTTTTTGTTTTTTGGGGAATGAGGGTTAATGGTTTTTTGGGGATGATGTTTTATGTTATTTTTTTGGATGAGGGATCTGGGTTTGATGGGGATGAGGATTTATAGTTTTGTGTCAAAGGAATAAGGGTTTTCTTGGGGAAGGGTGATTAGATTTTTTTGGGGTAGGGGTAAAGGGTTATATGGGATTGTGGGTTTATAGTCATTTGGGGACGGGGTTTAATTTTTTTTAGGGATTGAGAATTGAGGGTTTCATGGTAATTATGGTTTTTTTGGGGTCAAGGATTTATGGTTCATTGGGGATAATCATTTAGGGTTCATTGGTGTAGAGTATTTACGGTTCTATTGTTATATGTGTTGAGGTTTTTTCTGGGGATTGGGGTTTTGTGATTTTGGGAATGTTGTATTAGGGATTTTGGGGTTGTGGGAATGGGGTTTTTTGTGTCAAAAGTTTTAGGGTATTTTTGGGGATACATATCTAATGTTTTTGGGGATTAGTTTTTAGGGTTTTCTGGGGAAATGTGTCGACTATTTTTTTCGTTGATGTTTAAGGTTTTCTTTGTGATGGTTTAAGGGTTTATGGGGAAGAGTGTTTGTCAATTTTTTGGATCTCAATATAATTTTTTTTCATCTATTGGTTTTTGGGTTTTTTAGGGTGACAGTTTAGGGGGTTCTGGGGGTGATAGTTAATGGTTTTTTGGAATTTTTTTTTTGGGTTTTTGGGGATGATGGTTTTTGGGTTTTTGGGGTTCAGGGTTTAGGGTTTTTGGGTAAGAGGTTTAACGTTTGTGTGGGATTTGAGTTCATGTTCTATGGGGGATGAGGATATAGGGTTTTTTAGTGGTGAGTTTTTTTGTTTTTTGGGTGTTATGGGTCTAGGGGTTTTGTGAGTAATGGTTTACAATTTTTTAGGAGCATCATTTTGGGTATTTTTGTGGATGACGCTATAGGTATTTTTAGGGATGGGGGTTTTGGTTTTCCTTGGGAATGAGGTTTTAGGGTATTTTAGGTCTGAAGGTTTAGGTTTTTTTTGGATGGATATTTTTATTTTATTTTTTTGGGATCAGGGTGTATGAAATTTTTAAGATGAGGGTTTATTATTTTTTGGGGTTGAGGGTTTATCATTTTTTAGGATGAGGGTTTTGGGTTTTAGGGGTCATAGTGTTTATGATTTTTTGGTGAAGCTAGTTTAGGGTTTTGCGGATGAGTGATTATGGTTTTATTGAATGAAATTGTTGGGATTTTTGGTGATAAGGGTATATCATTTTTTGGGATGATGGTTTAGAGTTTTTTTGGGGATGACAATTTTATGTTTTTGGTGTATATGGGTTTATAGTTTTTTTATAAACGATGGATTCGTGATATTTGGGTAAGGAGGTTTGGTGGTTTTGGGTATGATGATTTAGGTTTTTAATTTTGGGGTTCTGGTGTTTTGCGAGCCTGGGGGTATAATATTTTTCACTATATGAGGGTTTTTTTTGTTTAAAAGGGTTTAGTGTATTTTTTCCTTAGGGGTTTGGGATGTTTTGAGGGATGTGGTTTTAGTGATTTTTGTGGATGATTTCAATTTTTTTGTTGATGAAGATTTAGGGATATAAATTGATGAGATTTTGGGATTATTAGGGAATAATGATTAGGGTTTTCTTGATCTGATACTATTAATTTTTTTTGTTTTGGGGGTCTATGGTTTTATGGGGAAGAGTGTCTATGTTTTTTAGGGTTGAGGACATAGGTTGTTTTGAGTTTGAGGTTTTGGTGTTTTTTGGGTTTAGTGTTTCGTGTTTTATAGAGATTATGGGTTAGGGTTATTTTCAGATAAATGATTAGTGTTTTGGGGTGATGTTTTTGGGTTTTTTAATTTCAGGGGTTTCATGTTTTTTGGACTATGGGTTTGGGGTTTCATGGGGAAGTGGGATTAAGGAATTTTTGGGTTGAGGGTTCAAGGTTTTTTGGGGTTTCTGCGGTTAGGGTTTTTTTTAGTGGACAATATATGGGTTTTAGGGTATCTGTGCTAGTGGTTTTTAGTCGAAAATGACATTTGCGTAAAAAAACTATATGTGACATATTAAAAACCAAAGAAACTATTTCATATTTTCATAATTATTGAGTAAAATGACCCATAACTCATTTTTAATGTCAAGAAATCAGCTACGCCTAAATACGACATGTGGTGTGACCAATATGACTCCAATTGTGTCTATTTATTTAAAAATTTTATTTTTTTAAAAAAATATTTGAAATATTCATAATTGATCAAATGAATTAGGATTATTTTGATACTTTAGGAAAATGACTTATATGTCATTTGAGACATGTAGAAATTAGTTTATCACCAATATATCATATAGTGTTCCCTTAATGTCTCAATGTGTCTGTTATTATTATAAATTTGACATTTTAATTGAAAATATGTGTAACTAACTCAAAACCTAGAAAAAGAATATGTATTGTCTTCATACTAAGTGAAAATGATTATTAAGTCATGTGTGACAAGTAAGTATTATTCTAATGTAAATATGATACAATATGTCATAGGTATGAGTCAAATTGCATGTTTTTAGTTTAAAATGACATTTTAGAAAAATTATTATTGACGTACACAAAACCGATGAATCAGATTTATGTTATTTTGATACATTATAAAAGTGATCCATAATTAATTTTTTTTTGTGTAGGAACTATCCTCACCTAAATGAAACTCATTGTTTGGTTTATGTTACTCAATGTAGTTATTTTTATTTAAATTTTAAATTTTATTAAAAAATAAGAAACCTACTTAAAATAAGGAAAAAATTTGGGATTTTTTTGATACTACAGTAAAATGGTCAATATGATATTCCTGACCTGTTGGAATTAACCACACCTAAATTGGATACACGGTGTTCCCATTATAATTCAAGCTATCTATTATCAATCTAAAATTGACCATTTAGTTCAAAATGTGTGTCACTCACTCAAAATGAGAAAAACACTTTTATTTTCATGATACATTAGAAAAAATGTATTAAATAATTTGTGACATGTAAGAATCAGTCTCACATCAATCTAAAACATGATGTGACTGGTATGACTCAAAGTGACTATTTTCAGTTTAAATTGAAATTTTAATAAATATGAAATGTGAAAAATTCAAAACTAATCAAATACATTCTCATTTTTGATGCCATATTAAAATGATCAATAACTAATATTTGGAATATAGGAATCATTATCTCCTTAATCTTATGTAGAGTGTTTTCTCTCGGTGACTTTTTATTTAAAATTTTCTTTTTAGTAAAAAATAAATTTTATATCCTCAAAAGTTAGAGAAAAAACATTTGGATCATTTTTATACATTATTAAAATCGACCATATGTAATTTGTGACATGATGGAATTTTTCTCACATCAATCTGATACATGGTGTTCCCAGTATGATTCAATGTATTTTATATCTATCTAAATTTGAAATTTTAGTTCAAAACATGTTGTTATCTCTGGAAGACAAGATAGAAATTTTAAATTGTCTTGATACAAGAATACAATTACTCACCGATAATTTTTAATGTGTTGGAATCAGTATCATGTCAAAATTTCACATGATGTGACTGATATGACTCAATGTATGTGTTATAAGATTAAAATTTATATTTATTTAAAATTACTTGTGACATAATAAATATAAAGAAAATGAACCCTTAATGATTTGATTCATCATGAAAATGAACCATACACATTTTTTGATGTGTCCGAATCATCCAAAATGATACTTGATTTATGTTGTGACCGATATGACTCCAAGTGTGTCATTTTCATTAAAATTGAAATTTTATTAAAAAAGGAGTGACATCCCCAATATATTAAAATAACATCTTATTGTTTTGATAATTTCCTATAAGGATACATAAATCATTTTTGATTTATAGGAATTGGAAACTCCTAAATCTGATACACGGTGTGCCAAGTATGTATCAAAGTGTCTCTTAACAATCTAAAATTAACATTTTAATTCAATATGTATTTTTATCACTAAAAATTGAGAATAAATTCCATGATTGAATTGATAAAATTGAAAAATGAATCTCAAGTGATTTTTTACAAATAGGATTTTGAATCACATCAAAATTTCAAATTATTTGACTGGTATGACTCATTTTGCGTGTTTTTAGTTTAAAATGACATTTTAATAAAAATAAAAAGTGACATGCTCAAATCCAATAAAATTCAATTACATGTTTTTTATCCTTTAATGTAATGATCTATTACCCAATTCTAAAATTTATGAATATGACACCGCATAATATGATGAATAGTGTGACCAACATGACTCCAAATGCGTCTTAAAATAACATTTACCTTAAAAACGGAAAGTGAAAAACTCAAAACTAATCAATCAAATTAGTATTTTTTATAATTTTGTAAAAAAATACATAAGTCATTTTATAATGTGTTGGAATCATCTTTACCTTCACCTGATACATAATGTGATACGTGTGATTCAAACTGTCTATTATCAATCTAAAATTTATATTATATTTCAAAACATATTTCACTCATTGAAACCCATAAAAAGCATCATCATATTGTCTTGATACATTAAAAAATGTCATTTTTGACATGTAGGAATGAGTCACACTTCAAACAGACACACGATGTGATCAGTATTACTAATAATTCATGTTTTCAGTTTAGATTGATATTTTAGTAAAAAAAGCGACATAATCAAAATTGAGAAAAAAATTCATATTATTATGATACCTTAGGAAAATTATCCATTAATCAATTATATCATGTTGGACTCATCCTCCCCTTAATATGACACAAAGTGGGATCAATATGATGCTATTTTTTTCAATTTGATTTATATTTCAATTTTGTTAATGAATTATTTCATATTAATGCTAAATTTATTTAATTATAAAATTACTAAAATAAGAATTGTTTTTTATACTGGTGGATTATTTTTCATTTTTTATGTTGAATTGTTCCACTATGGATATCGTGGTCAGGACTTTTTGATAAGAGGTATGGTTAAAAAGACAAAGAAACTATTCATATTTTCAATGTTTTGTGGAAAATGGTAATTCCTATTGTAATTGAACAAAATTGTTAAATATTTTTGTAGTAAAATATATTTTCCTTGAATTTATGACATAATTTCTATTTCAATTTAATTATGAATATCCCCTCTGCGTATTGCTACTACATTGTTATATAGTTTTAACAGAACACTGGTGGTCCTTTATCAATACAAATAATATCACTGATAAATATTTCACTTTATCACTGCTAAAAGAAGAGATGATAAATGGTAACCTTTTATTAGAACTAAACTAGCACTGATAAAGTACCATCATTTTCATAAATTTTATAGAACAAATTAACGGGGTTCCCATTTTAGAAAAGCTCAGGTCAAGAATGATTTTTGTCACTAATAAAAAGATTTTCGTAGAAATTTCTATTGTCTTATCTGTAGTAGTATAATTATAGTATGTATATATTATAAAACATATAATATAGAATATTATACAACCACCAACAAGGAATGTAAATGTGGAAAAAATTATATCGGTACATGAAGGTACGTGAGAGAACTCCACCTATATATATACATTGAAATTAATTATATGAAAATAAGTATATATATTTATGAAAATATTATTTATAAATATGAATGGTATTTAATGTATTTATATAATTTATCAGTTATTTTTGGACAATTTATTGTAGATGAAGTAGCTGTAGTCGCATGTAATGACGTAGGTGATGACGTTATTAGGGGTGCATAACCAATTAGACACTACACCATCAAAAGACATAAGTGAGGGGCCATTTGGATAGGATGTTGAGGCCTTCATGCTATCTAATCGAATCCAATCAATACGGTCATTATGCTATAGAAAATTAATTATTCATCTATATAGCGGGTCGTCCCTTTGAGGGGGTCTGACCTAACCCTATTGGACTAGAGGTGTGTGTATTATTTATTTTGATTAAAAACTCAATGATGATAAATAATTATATAAATACATTAAATGGAGGTTATTTTTTAATTCATATATGTATATTCACATTTAATATTCATAATATTACAGCACCCCTAGAAAAATTCTATCTTATGTCACAAAATGTTACTACCCTTTTCAACAAGGGGAAGCTTTATTTTCAAAAGAATCCGTAATAATAATTACAAAATTAAGAATTAATTATTGGGTTCTATCAAGATGGGTGACATAGTGGGAAGTTTATCACTGTTCGTGTGAGTGAGGACAAAGAGATCTAAAAGATCATGTGATGTCCTATGAGGGTAGTAATTAGTCTAACAATTAAGTCTAGTGGGTAATATCCTATGGTGTGCTGGGAAGAAAATCATAGTATTATCAATGACCCATGGGTTAAATGATCAAATTCATTTCCATGGGAGGTTAATTCCTCGAAAATTGTATCAGAGTGAATACCCAGTTTGATGCTTAGTGGCACATCCTCAAATTATTTTTTAGGGTACATAATGAGGATATTGTTCTTTAATGTGTTAGAGAGTTTAGAAACCCTAATAAAAGTAAAACATTATTGTCTAAATTTTATTACTCATGTTAATATGGAGCATATTTGTTTATTTGGGATCATTTCTGATAAACACATCATAGATAAGCTTGCATGGCTTGGGGTAGTGCGAGGATGGGTAACCACATAGGATGTTTGCAAGGGTCTTTGTGAATGTGGAAAAAGCACACCGAATGAATTTATGTTGGCCTATGGAGATAACCTTTAATCTGATAAGAAACCTCGGTGGGTAATAACCTATGGTGTGATGGAAAGGTAACAATGGTATTATATGTGAACCATGGGGTTAGATGACCAGTTTAATTTCCCATAGATGTTGGATCGTGGAAAAATTACAAATATATATATATATATATATATTTGTATGTGCATGCATGTGTGTGTATGTGGAGGTTTGTGTAAGCCTGTATATGTGGGTTTCAATGAATATGTCTATGTATGCACTGGTTTGTACTCATATATATTTGTATGTATGAATATATATATATATATATATATATCTACGTGAGTGTATTCTTATGTTTTTTTGGTATGAGAATAAATTTGTTGTTTATTGATTTAATATTTTTATTATTTATTCATTTTTACGGTTATTTATTAATTTTTAAATATCATTATTCAATACATTAATATTTATGAACTTTATATAATTAAAACTTATAAATTTTAATTTTAATATATTTGTATTAAAATCATTATACAATTATTATTTATTCATACTGAAATAATATATTATTATTAATATCTTATTTTCAAAAATAATATTTTACATTTATGAATTTTTACTTTATTTTTTAATCATTTTAAAGATTTTATTGATTTATATAATTAAAATTATTAATTTATTTTTTAATATTTGTTCAATTTATTCAGTTTCAATCACATTGCATTATTGATTTTTATTATTTATTCATTTATTATAATCAGTAAATTTCTAATACTTATTCAATTTTATTATATTTTTTAATTTAATTTTTTATGATATTTATTCTTCTATTATTTACATTAATTATTCATTTTTATTATTTAGTTGTATATTTTTATATATTAATATTTAATTTTTTTTAATTTATTTAAATAACATTTTTTAATTTTTATTATAAAATTTTTTATTTAAATATTTACAAAGTTATTACCTATTCATTTTTAATTAGTAATTTATATTAATTGTTTTTTACTGAAATAAAATTTTATGAATTTATTTATTTTTATATTAATATTTATCCATTTGTATTATTTATGTAATTTACATAATTAATATTATTTATCCTTTTTAGTAATGTTTTAATTTATATAATTTTTTTATTACTCATTTTATATTATATATTTATTTGTAATATTTTAATAAATTAAAATATTTTATTATTTTAGTGATTCGTTAATTTTTAATTTTTATACAATTTTATTACAAAATAATTTTTTTTAATTCCTCATGTTTACATAGCTCGTAATTTAATATAATTACCATATTTAATTTTTGATATATATAAACATGTATTTATCAGCAGTAAATATAATATTTATTAGTGTGAAACTTATAGCTGATGATTCCGAACTTTATTAACACTGAAAAAAAGTATTTTCTAGTTTAGTGTATATATAGGTATCAATTACCAATGATTTTTATTAACACAGATAAACCTATTTCCATTCTTTTAAATGAATCTTATCAAAGTGTTTTGTTCCTCATGTCATTTAGGATTTCTGTGAACACCGAATACCGTTGTGATCTCATGGGCCAATTTGCAAAAATTCAAACCCTACAAACTGATGGTATGAAACTTTAATCTTATTTTGTGTATTTATCGAATGATTTAGTGCATCTTCATCATTTTTCTGTTATTATTCTTGAATAGTGGTGGTTGAAACACCCTTAATAATCCTCTAGTCTCCCACAACCATTTTCCATTTCTTGATATTCTTATTTTCATGTTATTATGATAGTTATTCTTGCCTTTTTTCATACCTAACATTATATTACCTTACTACTTTCTATGGTGGACCTTCATACACAACATCATTGGTTTCAAAATATATTTTTACATAAGGAATATGCAAGAATTGGTTTTTTAAGTTGATTCATTTGTTATTTTTATTTGAAATAATGAGGAAATCTTTGATGTTATTTTGAAATTCATTTTGAGTAAATTTGTTAAAAAAAATGGGATTATAACACATGGGTCCTATTTTGAGAGGTTTTTTTTGTTAGAATGGAAATCTATGATATTATTTTAGAGAAATGTGAGGATGAAAATAATAATTTTTAGTTAGTTTTCGAAAACGATGATGCACATAATATATATTACAATATTATAATCTTCACCTTCATTTCATAATTTTGTGAGTCATTCAAATTCAATGTTCTCTAGGATATTTTAAAATGAATTATATATTCATATTTATATAAATAAAATTGGGTAGTAACACCTTGTTCATTCATTGTGTTGTTTTTTTCTAAATGTAAATTTTTTCATTAAATAGGATTACCACATATTATGAATTTTTAAACTACAGAATCATTGATTAAAATAAGTAATTCATATTGAAATGTAATTTAATTGTGAAATATTACTATACACACACAAATAACTTTCCAGTTTCATAAATCTATAAGTTTCAAGAGAACATTGTCAGTGAATTATAATGAATTTCCTCCCTTGATAAATATGTCAAAAATAGATTGAAATATGATTTTTGTCATATTGAAGTAAAAAATATGTTTTATTATAATTGTTATTTTTAAAATTATTCCTCTTCAAATTTCATAACATGTTTTTGGTTCAATAACAATTTATATTAAATATGATTATTATATGCATGTGGGTATAAAGAGTACCATTTCCACGATCCATGTTCATAAAATATGTCAATTTATTTATATGTTGATAAATATAATTATACTTTAATCAAACAAAGTGGACATGAAAAGATAATGGATGGATTCCAATGAAATAAAAATAGAGTATGAATATGGGGTTTAAGAGTTTTCCACTTTTATAAAAGATCGAGTATATAAACCTTCTCAAATATATTATTTTTTTATGATTTTTTAATTCAAGACTAATGATAATATAGGAGTTCAAAGAACACTTGATCTGTCATGAAACATATCATTGTTATAAATATTAGAGTAAAAACATTTAATAATTGAATGTAGTTTGAGAATGAGATGAAATTTCAATTTATAGATCATCTCATAATATTACAGCTGTGAACGATGATAATTAGTTTCTCAAGGATATGATTACAAGTGTGAAAGATGATGAAAATAATACTGAGGAAATAGAATTGATAGTTGAAGATAAAAATCAAGATTTTCCAATGTTTGAGGGGAAGATAAAGGGAAATCAAGAGTCTCTAATATATGGTTGTTGTAATAAATATACAACATTGTCTTCGATACTAAAGATTTATAATTTGATAACTATCAATGGATGGAGTGAAACTAGATTTACTAAAATACATTCTCTCTTTAATTACAAGGAAGAAAAATATAATGATCTTCCAGGATGAAAATATGATGCAAAAAAATGTTATGTTCATTGGGTTTGATCTCGGAATGTGTACAAGAATGTCCAAATACCATTTTTTTTACTCAAGCACCATGGATCACATATTAAATAACCATAGTATGGTGATTCTTGATACATTAAAAATTAATCATTTCCCTATAATTCTTTAAGGTTCACTTCAATAAAATTATATTTTTAGTGCCTATATGTTACTATGGTTATCGAAAATCAATTGACGTGGCATACATATTCATGAATTCATATTGGGAAAATTCCTCAAAAATATTACAATCCTCTAGGGATTATAATTAATCAAGTGTATCATGAATTTTTAAATGATCCAAGACTCCTCATCTATCATTTTCTATAGATGGAATGAATCCTTTTGGTGTACAATTAAACACTCATAATACACGGATAGTTAGGTTGTTAAACCATAACATTCCTCCATGGTTATGTATGAATATAAATTGTGCAATGTAGTCTCTACTTATCATAGGAGTAAAAAAATAATGTAATGATATTGATGTTTATTTTCCTCCATTGATCAAAGATCTAAAATTAATCTCTGATTCATGTATTATATTTTATGATGATTATAGAAATTATTATTTCACATTGAGATTCATGTTGTATGAAATGATAAATGAAATTATTTCTTATTGAAATTTGAGTTGATATTACATTAAATGTATTCAAGTGTGTCCCATTAATATATGAGGTACATAATCAATTAGGTTCAAACATTCATTTTAGACTATGTTTATTTAACATCCCATTTTTTATCCAAATGATATAAATACTAATATTGGATAACATCATTTAATGAGATTTTTAGAAAAATATACAATTTCATTTCCACTAGAAGGTGATAAAATTTATTATAATGTAAAGGATAAAGCTACATTTTTTTGTATTTTTTTTTCAAAAAACCCATACGAAAACCTATTTGAAAAGTTTATCATTTTTTTGACTTCCCAACCATTAATATTTTGAAAATTAGACATTATATTGAAGTCATGTATGTTGTAAAAAATGTATTTTAATGTGTCCCTAGAAAGCTTCTAAATTTTCCCAAAATATGAATACATTAAAGCTCATATGGACATGATTGACATGGTGATGTCAGAATTGTTAGCACTGATACAAGGGTAAAAAAAAGACATTTATTCATCCCATAGCTTACAAACATTCCAGGAAAGAGATATTTCAGTTTTGGGACTTCCTAAATGATGTAATGGTTTCAATGGGTTGATAATAAAATATCGAGAATATCATGTTAATGACTTCATTAAAGATAAAGGGACTATAATTACAGGGATTTTATGCTTTAATGAATGTATTAATGCCAATAGATTTTTGTTCTATTACCCCTAATATTTTTTGATAAACAATAACCATTATTTATTTCATTTTCAAATCTATATGTGGTAGTGTTATAGTACAGATGAATTTTCCAAGAATGGAAACGGCAATTACGATCATATTATGGGAATTTGTGAAACTATTCCTACTCTCATTCATTCATATAGTGGTTCACATGATGATTCACATGGTTTGAGATATCTGTATTTTTCGTAATGTATGTTATAGATATATGTAAACCATAAAATAATATGAGAATATTTTGAAAAGGTGAATCAATAATATATTCCATCCATAATATTTCATTTTAAAGTGATATATTGTTGAGGAACCCATTTAATTCTATACTAACTACCTATTTAATAGGGACAATAATGTTTTCCAAAAATTTATTCACAATAGGATGCTTGGGGGTTGAGGAATTTTAGAATATATATTGTCACAATGATCATTATATTGTTGTAGTATATTAAACATTTGGTTCTAAATAATATTTCAGAGGTTGTTCCATATGTTGAACCCCACAAATAAAATCCTATATTTTTTAATGCATCCTAGGATGAAATCAGGATATCAAATACACATAATTGATAGTGTATAGGATGGTATAAAGACACTATTTTAAGGGGTTATTTGAGAATCCAAATTCAATTTCATAATTACTTCAATGGCGAGCAAGAGGACCAATTGGAAATGTATTATCATTTATTAGTTATTTAATTATAGGTTATATATTTTAGGAAAACGATCGTGATGATTATAGTAACCTGAAAATCAGTGATGTTTCTATTGCAGTATAATGGATTCATGTATCTTGTACAAAGGATAAAAATCCAATTGAAATGAATAATTTAATTACAGTCATCATCAAACAGATATGTTAGTTAGATTATTCATCATTCAAAGTGTTGAATTATTTATTTAAATGTGTTGATAAATGGGGTATAGTTGAAATAAATGAATTATGATTTTTGAATGTTTATGTTAGTAATGAAGGGAAGAAGGATTCTTATTTCATAATTTCATTAGTAGAAGTACTATATTTCATGTCTCATCTCTTATAGAATGAATCTGGGTTTTAATATATTATCGATAAAAAACTCTATAGGGTCAAATATCGATTCATTTGAGGGTGATCATATCATTGTGATATCACAATCATTTCAAGTTGGTCCCAATATAGATGAGGTATTGTAAAAAATATTGGAGCACAAAGATGGAATTAAATACTTGATATAGATTTTAAATCCCTTAATCCTTTTAATAAAAAAATATAGTACAATAATCATGTTATTTTTTAGTATACATTACGTTACCACATAATATTATATGGTCATTTCTATATTTATATAATATAAATGAAATGATCAAAAAATTCTATATATAATGGAATCTCCACATGACGATTCTACCAATCCAAAAATATAATATGCATCTACTCAAGAAAATGAGGCTAATCCTAGTGAAGAACAATTTTAAAATTTTCAAACTATTGAAATGGAAGATGGAAAAATACGTATGTTTAATTAAAATATAGAGCGTCGTAGCATGAAAGTCTTAATATAAATTGGTAATGCAACAAGTACAGCAAAAAAAAATAATGTCTAGATTTTATGTTTGTTACTAGTATGTTGACCCCAACATGCCCATTTTCAATAGTTACATTGGGTTCACCACTCGAATACACATGACAATTGATGTAGATATGAAACCGAATGTTTTTCATGCATTGAAAACATGAATTTGGAATGAGATTAGGATTATATCATGATATATTTTATCTATTTTACTAAAAAATATAAAAGAAGGAGACATTGATTTAATGTCCATTATCCCTCATAGAGTTAATTTATATCAGAATATTTTCAAATGAAATTTTTATTCATACAAAACCATACATAATGTTGATGTGTTTTTTATCTGCACATGTCACATATAAATGGGAAACCATCATGGATTTCATGAAATTCAAGGTTATTTTATATTTTTTGAGCACCTATAAGATGTTTTTAAATAATTTTATAAGTGAAAAATTCATTTTCTATTAGTTTAAGTCCTCGTCTGTTTGATCTTGTTGCCTCTAATGTCATATTTGGTCACCACGATATACCTCAATCTGTATCCTGAAGCCATTAGATTGAAACTCTCTTATTATATTAATTAAATTATTGATTTTTGTTGAAATAGAAATTACACTTTCTTGGATTGTTACAGATTATTCATTCCTATAATTCATCAATTTTATTAATAAAATATTAATAGAATTATTATTTCTCATCGAATAGCTGTATTAAATCTTTCTAAAAATATATCATATATTTTATACCCTTATTCATCTTTTTATACAACTTTTTTCTGTATTCCAAATTCCAGTGAGAGGTTTTTAATATCTAAATTTCCATAAATATATTATTGAGATTTCAAAAACATTAAATGTCAATTATAATAATTATAAATGTCTACCTAGAACACACAATTGATGAGGGTGTGAATAACAGTTGGTGGATGCATATGATTGTTTACCTATTTGATATATATATATACATACATTTAATTTTTCTCATTCGTGAAAACCAATGGAGGATACTAATGGTTGGCTCTAATACCCCATTTGTGTAAAAAGATTAACATGAATAATAATAATTATAATTTTAAAATTAAATTAATGAATAATCAACAAATTAAAATATAAATGTATCAGGTAAAAATTATTATAATCAAAACATCACATATTCATTACTAACAATCTATATAGTCAATACAGAATATGATAATAATGAAAAATATAGATGATCCATTAGTCTAACATGTGATGACCTTCATTTGACTAATGTGTAAAAAATGATTCAAATGGACGATGCCTAGAAAAATCCATATATTATAATTAAATTATAATATATTTATTAATGTTCAATTTGTGGCATATAAAAATTGAAGACACATTACTCTCACATGAAATGTTGATGGCTTGACCAAAAAAGCAGTTTCATTATATTTGATAGTATTTAAATGTATGATTCAACGTGTTAAAATCATGAAAATGACATAATATTTTCCTGAAATTGCAGGATAATGACATTAGATTAATTTTTTCCTAGTTGGAATCGACCTCACTCTAATCCAACATATTGATTCCATAAAATTCTCATAATTGTGTTTTTATCGATTTAAAAGGAAAAACTTTTGTGTCAAATGGTCAATACATACCAAAAGACATAGTATTATCATAAAAATGATTGAATTTTTTTAAAATAACTTTTTCCTATTTTAGTGGAGTTGGAATTCCAAAGTGTAATACAATGATATTATAACCACCAAAATTAAATTTTTAATGATTAAAAAGACATTAAAAACTTGTTTGAGAGGGTCAATTCCAAACTTACATCCTTAGATAATTATAAAATAACATTGAAATGAATAGTATTTAATTTTAAATATTTATGATTAAAAATCACGTTAATTCAAAATTTAGTTTATTAAAAATGACCAAGAGGGTGTTTTTTATTTAAAATAAGTTGTTTTTCGTAGGGTTAAAAGATAAAAAACTACCTCAAAATATAATATTATTACAAGAAAACTTATAAATTTTTTTTACATATAGATATTAAATTATCATAAATCCAACATGTGGAAATATCAAGATAAAATAATATGTGTTTTAATGAAATAAATGTATCTAAAAATCATTCATCAATGTGTTGAAAACTAATGAAAAACTTATAATTTTCATGTAAACAAAATAAAATGACCACTATTTAATTAATGGAATGAAGGAATATACCTCATTCCATTTTTTATTGTGTGTTTATAATGATTGAAAATTTTTAATTGTATAAAATGATTAAAAATAGGTTATAATGTAAAAAACAATAAAAAACTCAATATATCATGAAATATGAAGAAAATAAACTCCATTTAGTTTTTTACATTTGGAAATATACCATACATAAATAGGAATTTCAGTTTTCTTAGAATGGCTAAGCATTCCTTTTTTTGAGTAACAATTCACAGAAATTATTTAAAAGTTGAACAAATGGAAATATCCATTGATTGGTGTGAAATTAATGGGAAATTGTCACATATTAATTTCATAAATTAATAGATAGACTAAACTGAAATGTGGTGTGGTTAAAATGATCTAAAATGTAATTTATTAGATTTTATAGTATTTATAAACATTCATTTAAGGGTAGAACCCCCTCCAATGACCTCATACTATCATGAAATCATAGGAAAACTACCACTATTTAAATTTTGATATCTATAAATATATTACAAATTATTATGCCTCATATTATAGTTATCAATATATAGAAATATAACAAATTTAATACGTCTCTCCATATTTTCATAATGACTGGACGTGGGTTTTAACTGATATAAAATCTATAAAAATTCATTAAAGTATTAATACATAGAAAATGACCTTAGATTGTGATGGATTACCTATCATGGGGAAACAATAAAATCAATTTTTAAACCATAATTCAATAAAATAATAATGTACTCTAGTTTTCATTGGATAATAGAGTGTATTGGGAATTTTTTTCTCTTGTTTATATAGTTTTGAATAAGAAATATAAAATTTTACTAAATTTTTATTTATTTTAATTATAAAGGACGTGTCGTAACTTATGATATCCCCCTATATACCCATTAAATCATTATTACATTTATCTCATCTATTATATCTCTAGTGAAAATAATCCTTATCTGATTACTTGAACATAATTGTTTCAACATAATCAGTGGGATTCAATAATCATTTCAATATAAAATATCTCATATACTACTATTCTAAAAACTGAAATTACTCATGTTTTGTCATGCTATATATGATCTCAATAGGGAAGAAACTCTAGGTGGATTTTTTGTGGAAACAAGTGAGTAAAGTAGATGAACAATTATTGAGATATTAATGGAAGAAAATTAACATTTAATTATTGAATTTTTCAACAAAGGAAAGGGTAATATTATCATCTTGATAATAATAGGGTCCAGTATTCCATCCAAAGAGTTATTACAAATGAATGAAATAATAAATTAGTAAAACAATAGCTCAAATCGTGATTATGTAACGAGAGAAATGACCCCCTAATTCTATCAATAGTTCCCTCTCATATAAAAATATGATTTTGGGTTATTGGTTTCTATGGGTTTATTCATGAAGTCGAGACTTCGAGGTTGGTGTCATCCTACACTGATATTCACATTGGTGATCCGATAATAATAACAATCAGTAGAAAAATGTATTTAGACATGATCTATGTGATGGCTAGTTTGGGATCCAGATTTGTGAGGATATACTCATACCCTTGGTGTGAATATCTATACTTCTCACACATTTTTTACAATGATGAGTCTTGGCCTCAAAACATATTTTGAAAAAAGAAATAATTGTTATAACAGTATGGGTGAGTACAAATTATCAATAATGAATAAAATAGAAATTAATAACATCAATTAATGGGTCACTCTGGAACCCATGTTCCTAGGGTACCTGCATTAACATTTATGATATCTCACATGCCACCATGATTTGTGCTTTTGAGCCGTTGAATGGTTATCCGTTGAATGTGAGTAATTATTTTACAAGGTGTTGCATTTATTATATTTCCAATAGAGATCATGCGCGTTAAATTCTAGGTTACAATGAAATATCTCGTCCATATTGATAGTTAAAAAATTCACCACTATAAGGTAATAATTTAAAGCAAAGGATTAAGGTTCCATTTTGGAAAGAAGAAACCCAATCTTTATAGAAAACCACTAACCATAGTCACTCTAAAGGATTCATGGTAGTCTATCATCATACAAGATCTCTAAACGAATTATAGACAAATAATTTTTAGATTCAGTGATCTGCCATTCATCATTATAATCCAAACCAAATGATCACAAGCATTCATCATATGTTGTGTAAGATGAGGTGAATAATTAAATTCTATGTTTTCTTTTCGTCTACTTATTGAGATGTGATATGGAGACTCCACCTGAAGAAGGATTGTAATAGGGGTAATAATCAACTCCTATTAAGAGGTAGATGAAGAGACTTTTCTATGATATGGTGTCAACATTGTCTTATTTCACAGAATCATCTTGAAACCACCCTCAACAATTTAAAGATTAGTCCTCTAGGAATTTTTTATTTTTCCATTGGATTTTTTGATTAATATCATCATACCATTTCAATATATTACAAAACATATTGATTATTCCATAATTTCTTGATCTACATGATCATGAATGATTTCCATGCTAACTAAAAGGTTTTTACATTTTTTTCATCAACCATCTCACCAATCACAACATGGGAATCCTTTGAAATTATGGCCTTCTCAATAATAGTTTGGGGTGAATCCCCTAATAATTTTTTCTATTGATCCACTAACAAAACATTAGTTTGATGTAGAATAATATAATTAGGGAAAAACATAATATCATTGTTTGAAGGATTACTTTTCTCACTGATGGAATGTACCCATTTTTTATCATTTGATTCAGGGAGGATTTGTTCCTCTTCAAATTTCCATGATTCATCAGCACCCACATCAGCCTAGTTTAATCATTTTTAAAGTACATCAGGGAAATATAAAACATCATCATAGATCTCTTAAGTACCTTTTTTATTATGGGAAATCTTCCACACATTTTTTATATGACCCATGGGAGGGGCAGTATCAGGCCCAAAACCTCGTTTGATGTCCGTCTTTTCAGATTTCCTTTTCCTAAATTCAGCATTAGATTCCCCTTTCAAGTTACAGAATTAATAGTATTTCTCCAATCTGATGTACTCATCAGTATCCCAATATATTAAAAAGAAATAAAAATTTGGGTTAGCTTCTCATATCAAATAGTAAGATCAAAGGTGTTGTCTATAGTTGACTTTATCAAATTTTCTTTTGGGGTAGCACTGATGTATTACTCAACCAGGAAGCATGAAAAGTGACCAATCCGCACCTCATATGTTGGAAAATCCTATTTGGTAAGAGATATAATTAGTAAGGAAACATGAAAATTAATTTTAGTAATCCACCTTATTGAGTTCAAACAATAAGTTATTCCACATACCAGGGTCTTCATCAAAAGTATGGTAAAATGATTAAAATAGTGATTCTAATATTGAAAGAGAAAGATTCTGGGGTTGAGGGAGATCGGGTCGAATTACCAATAATTATATATTAAATACTCGGTTGGTAATAAAAGATAAAATATCCTAATCATATAGGAATAAAATTCCATTCTTTGAAACCCCAATCAATAGAGATCCTTCGAACCAAGTTCTCAATATTCTATTTTTTAGTTCCCAGATGATTAACTCCTCTTAAAATAAACAAAAACTCAATGATTTAAATTTTTCAAAGTATTAGATCCTGATTGGCATGGATAATATAAAATTTTCCTCTTTTGAAGATTTTTTTGGTTGTGCCGTCATTTGTAGAAGTGAAAAAAGGTAAAATAACATCACACTATTAAGGGCCTTTAGATGTCAGTGCATGGGATGTTCCCATATACAAAGTCCTCTATCAAACACCAATGTGGATAATGGATTCAAGATATTTAGAGACATGAAGAGATGAATTAATCATCATTTTTACTTTCACGAACCCCAATCGAAGCCCAAGGTAAACCAAAGTGTACTATTCATCAATGATAGGTTTGTAGGAGTTAAACCGACTGTGGATCAGGATTGATTCCGTTATCAATGCCCTAATAAAATATGGCTTAGATTATGAAACCTAATTGAAATTTGTAGGATGAAAAAAGAGATACTAATCCACCCAACAAATGAAGTCATAATTAATAGAAAAATATTGATTACGTAACATAATGAATGTCACTAGAATGATTTTTTTGAAGTGCCTTTTGAAACATGGATACCTAAAAAACTGGATTATAAGTGATATATGTCATATCTCATCATGCTCTTCAAAATAAGGACCCTTCTTAGAGATAATATAAATAATACATTCTTCCTAAATTAGGGGATTAAATCATAAGAAAGGTTGAGCTCTGATGCTTAATAAGGGTAAATAAGAGAGACATGTAAGCATAACATGAACATAATTGTAGGAGTACCTGAGGATAGAATTTGTAACCCAACATATAAAATATCATTATATTGAGTCTTTAAATAAATATTGGAACCTAATAAGTCCCTAATCATATGGGAATAAAATATCACAATCCATTAGGGCATTTATTTCCATATGACATGGAATCTTTGGCATATACATAAGAATATAAAATAATTTCTATGTTAGTAATGGTTGACTGCCAAGGATATCATAGCAGAAAGAGTACCTTACTAAATCATGTTCACAGATAGTTCCTACTATATCTTACTGAATCAGGTTCACTAACCATTCCGCCCATGTCTTACTGAATCGGGTTTTCTCCTTGTTCCAGACCCATCTTTCAAAACCTTCATGACATCCTATTCCAAAATGATATTTCTCATGTGATATAAATCCTTACCCAATGCGTTTGATGGTTATATAGATCCCACCCATCTCATAATGAAAACCATATTCATGTGTTCCAAATTCTCATAACTATTAATCATAACATAACCCATGAAATTGAATGAGTATAATTATCATTTAATCATATCATAAAATGTGGAAAAGAGTCCTATTTTATAATCATTTCATAATATCATAACCCATGAAAAGAAGTGGGTTTCAATGTTATTTCTTCTAGACATAGCAAATGGAATGGAAAAAGGTTTCATTAAAAGTATTACATCACATGATAACACATTGAGGAAAAGAATATGAATTGTACTCATGGATCATAACCCAATAAGGCATAGATAACATCAATGAATTTCATCATATATATGAAATAATTTTCAATTGATTTAAAATGTTTTTGCGGAAAATACCCTATTTTACATTGAAAGACACATTTTAAAATAACAAAACATTTCAAAAATAAATTTCACTGAAAATAAAATTGAAAATGTATAAAGGAATCTTAGACGAAATGACCAGTCTGGGTGGCAACGAATTATTTTCATTTCATAATCATTAAATTTGTGGTTCTTTTTAAATTTTGTTAGAATCCATTGAAGATTATCTGTCAAGTTGACTTGAAGATTACATCCAAATAATTTTGAAAAATGTAAAAAATGCGTAAAATTTCCTTTCTAGAAAATCATTGAAGGATAGTAAGACATTTTGGATAATGTTTAAAAATAATTTTTTTGGATGAAAATTGTTTTCCGACCAAAGATAGAAATAAATAGGATTTTTATAAAAACCTTTTCTCACTAATATTAAGTACCAAAGAGCATGAAAATGGTACTATTAATTGAGTATACCATGTATAACCATAAGATAACAAATTTCATGAGTTTCATTTGAGATGGGTCATATAATTTCATTATCTTAAACATAATCATAAATAATCCTATGAAATGAAGGTATTGTAACATAAAATCATTATAGATTGAGTAACATTGAATCACAAACCCCGTGTAAGAATAACAAGAAATTAAATGTATGATTTTATGAGGATGAATAAATTCATGATATTAAATTTCATATTTGATTTATATACACATTGTTACATAATATAGGTGCATAACCTAACATATCTCTCAATGAAGGAAAATTGAAACAAAAATCCTTTAATTTATATGTTGAATTTGTTCACAATCATTAAAAAATACTTTATAAAAGATAACTGCATATATAAATATATAAAAAAAGAATATTTCATTTTATTATCCATAATATGAATTTTTTATGCGCTTTTATTACCCGTTTATTTACAATTCCATGAATAAGTAATATTTCCAGAAATAAGTAAATTGTTTTTCATGTATGTTTTGAATTCTTAATTTTGGTCCTCTTAACTAGAACATGGTTTAATCTTCTCCAGACTTAAAAAATAATATATATATATATATATCATATATATTCATAATTTATTTATTTATTGTAATCAATAACTTTTAGAGATATGAAATGAAATAAACAGTTTAGGGATACATTTAGCCATACATAAGCATGAATGCAGTTTCCATTTTTATGTCACAATAAAATAAATAAATGTAAATAATTTAAAAATATAATCATTAAAAAATAATTTTTATTTATTATATATTATAATTTTTTTATTAAAACCAACCATAATACCTTCTACATAAATCCTTAACGAATCACATTGCTTTGTGAGGCGGTAGACTGCCATACATATGAGCAACATTATCATATTCACACAAAATAGAGGGTATGAAGGTATGTATGATATAATAATTAATTAATGAAATTAAAATATCAAAAAATATATATTAATAACAAATCCATCATTTTTTCCTTCCTTGATCGGTGGAAATGGAAAAAAGAATGGCATAGGTTCATGTGGTGGTAGTCTACTGCACACATGAATGATGATTTCATGAACCATTTTATGGAAGTGGATATGGATTTAGGTCAAGAAAATAACATAAAAGTATACCCTTAAATGATATATACAATGTTTATTATATAATCATGGTATTATAATAATTTAATTAGGTAGAGTAAGAAATATAATAAAAATGCTCGTTGATGAACAGTTCCTCTTCTTCAGGTCGTCCTAAGGACTGCACTAAAGTCTATTATAAGGGAAATTTATGCCCAAAATAAGGCATATAGGATATTGGAAGGTATGTTTTAAAGTGATTTGGGTTGTTCTTGGATTATAAAAAATGGTTTTATAGTGTTCAAAAGAGATGATAGGGGTGGCCATTTATAATTGGGAGAGAGGACACGCATGGTAATTTTTAAATTAATTGAGTGATACCACACTTTCTATAAGTCAGAATGCTCAAAAATGTATCATTATCAACCCTGGGGGGGGTAATGGTATAAATAAGGGTATAAAATTATTTTTAGGATATATTATTGTTCATTTATTAATATATCTATTTATTTTAACTCTCCAGTAAACAAGTTCATACCTTTTATATAGTGAATAATTTTTACAAGTTTCGCTAATTATTTTTTGTCAAAATTTTAGTAAAACTTATTATAAATTATAAATTTTTATAAAAAAATATGGAATAAATATTTCAGTGTTCCAAATAAAATAATTTGGAAATTTAAATTTATATTAATTCCATAGACGCAATGATAACTCTGATCATTAAAGTGAAACAGTTCAAATGTTTGCAATGTTTTTATAACCAATTTCTAAATAAAATTAATTATAATTGATTATTATGGATTATTTTTTTGTACATTAGTACTATTATTTATTTAAAACTAATTTATAATATAATTCAACATAATAAAATAAATAAATTTAAAATAAGTGTTAAGTTAAATTTATGCATTTTCATTATTCATCAAAAGTAGAAACATTTTAGAAAATTAAAAATACATGTCCCTAAGATAATAATTATTTTTTGATTTAAAAATAAGTTTATTTTATTTAATTTATTTTAAATAAATTTTCAAAATTTAAATTTATAATAGTTCATAAATAGAATCAAAATTCACTTCTTGAGAGAATAGTAATTTCGAAATATAATCACTTTTCTAATAACAAAATATAATTTTATTAATAATATATATATATATATAAACATAATACTTAATATTTTAAAATTAGTTATTTTTATTAATGTTATTTTGTTTAACGGCTACATTATCATGGTATTGGTCAAATATTTGTTATAGTAAATCATTGTTTCATAGAAACTCAATGTTGCGTGTAATGCATGATAAACCCTGCATTATATGGAATGAAAGATTACAATGGTTTTTTAAGTAAAACAATATTAATTAGTTTTTTTTCATATAATAGAATCCATCAATGAAATTAAATTTATTTGAAAAATATAAATTCATAAAAATTTGTGGTTTTACATTTTACACACACCCTGAATTGAATTTCAACCCCATAATTCTTAATTCTAATACAAACAAATGAAGAATCATATACATTTACATGTCCCCAAGTTCACAAATAGCTTCCTCAAATTGGTTGTTTCACCATATAACATTGACATGGTGAGTGGTATCATTTCATAGATCATTCTCTATATGATCCAAAATCTCCATCAATTGTTCATCATAGGAAATCCATTTCATCAGTGTTATGACTGTTGAATTTAGTACATGTGAAGGGTCATTTATGTACTTGCATTAAATGATACATGGAACACATCATGGAATTGGAAGAGATGTTTTTTAAGTTCCATGAGATATTTTAGCATCAGAATATGACCAAGAACATCAAAAGGACTAATAATCCATGCGATTAGTTTCCCATTATTCATGAATCTTATAACATTCTTTCCTGAATAAATACTCAGAAAAACCTTATCACCAACTTGAAATGAAATATTATGATTCAAATTTTAAACATAACTTTTCTAACAAATTAGAGATACCATGAGGGTTTTCTAATTGTATTTAACCATTTTTACAATATCTTCATCTATTTTACGTCCCAATAGATATATTTCTCTGACATCATCCCTATACGTTGGTGATCTATATTTGTTTACATATTGGAATTCATAAGGATCCATTCGACCTCTCAAGTGAAAACAAATTTTATAATAATACTCAATAAGAGGATGTTATTGACCCCTAAAAACTAAGAAATGTATAAAAAAAGATTACAACATATCATCTATGATTTGAATTGTTATTAAAAACAGACCATATATTTATGGTTGATATGAGGTGATGATAATAAATTTCTTGTCACAATATTTTTTAATACATCACTAGAACATTTATTTAAACCTCAGATCATGATCACACCTAATGGAATGTTTTACTCTATGAAAACCTACCAAATTCATAATGTATATCCTTCCATGCTGATCTATAAATATTTCTTCTCTAAAAGTAATGGTGTGTTATGAATTAGTATGGTGATTGACTATGACCCATATGGAATTATTTCTTTTTGATTAATGGTGATTGAAATGAAAAAACACACTATAATTTATCCTATTTTCCATTATGGTATAGGAAATGGATGAAACATCCCCATAGAATATTTTCTTTTATCCTAAAATGCGGACATACCATGCTTTTTTATACAAACTCAGCAATATACATCTTCTTTCCATCCCACTAGATGTGTCATTTAAAATATCTATAGATCATTATATTTCCTAAATGAATGAACAATGAAGAACTATGATCTTCCTTTAACTGCTCCTTCTACAAATTTAGTATGGATAGAACACAAACACAATTCTAGAATCCTGACATTCTGTCATGGTAAACATTATACTCATGAATATTTATAACCTTCTTTTGTAGCATCACATCTAGATTATATGACTCATTAACAATCACATGGACATATGGTTGGTCATTCAATTGAGAAAGATTCTGATTCCCCCCCCCCATCTAGATTTCAAGATCCATCCTTTTCTAATCCAGGAATATTGGATCTTTTTTTATCCTCATCATGGATAATCTATCATTATTTTTTCAACTAAAATCATAAGGCACCTTGTTATATTTACCAGGGTGGTATCATATTGAGTGGAAATTATAATTAATCTAATATTAACATCTTCTATGGGGAATATTTAACTCCATTTCTGAGAATATATACATTAAATTTTTTATTGATTGAAATACATTTCATACACTTCTTTGTAAAGATAATGGTTCCGCATCATCAATGTAATAATTACCCTTGTGAACACCAATTCATGAGTTGGGTAATTTTGATAATGAATAGTAAATTATGATGATTCATAAGCTATAATAAATATATTTTTCAAAATAACACATCCTAATACCTTCATGTTTGTGTCAGTATATATTACAAACCCTTATTGACTACAAGTTAATGTAACCTTAGGTGTGATGACTAAACATCTCTTGAGTTCCTTAAAATTTTTGCGCATTCAAAAGTAATATGAAACATGGGTATCTTCTGAGTAAACTCTGAGAGTGGGTAATATATTCTTGATAAATATTCCACAATCCATCGATTAAATCTAACTAATCAATGAAAATTACTGATCTCAGTCACCATGGTTGTTTTGATCCAACATTCAATAGCCTCCAAATTGGATGGATCTACTAATATTCACTATATTGAGATTATAATACCCAAAATGACACCTCTTGTAGAAAAAATTATCATTTTTTTAAATTTTATACATATTTTATCCATCATTATAATCTTTATTATAATTCTCTACTGATCTTTATGCAATTCCATTCTCTTTGAGTAGAAAAAAATATCATCTATAATGACTACCACAAACTGATTTATGTAATCTCTAATGAATTTATTCATTAAATCAATGATGATAAAATGACTATTAGTAAGACCAAATAGAATAACTATATATTATTTTTTTCCATACCTTATATGGAATACTTTCTTGGGTATAAACTCTTTCTAGAACTCTAATTGATGATATCTATAATGATGTTCAGTCATGGAAAAGTGTTGAGATCGACATAGTTTAACAAACAAGTCATGAATTTCTGGATGATGATCCAATTTAATATTTTAATACTTTTCATCTCTTAATAATCAGTAAATATTCAAATAGATCCATATTTCATTTAAAAAAAATGATATGTGCACCGCATGGTGACATAGGTGTCCAAATAAGTTCCATGTTAAAGTTTTCAAGAAGTATCTTCTTCAATTATTGAATCTCAATTTGGGATATTCCAAAGGGAGTAATTGAATTTTTTTGGAACCGAATATGAGTTCTACTGAGAACTCTACTTTACATTTTGGTAGAAGGATAAGAAGCTCTTCTAGAAAGGCATCAATAGTTTCCCACACAATATGTACATCCTCAATGCCATGTTTCTCCCCCACGATATGAGAAAAACACCCATTATAAATAGGAATTGAGACCCATACATTGGAAGTTATCTCCATCAAATGTTAATAAAAATCATAATACTGAAAGAAGATCATGTGTTACTTTGAAATATTAAATTTGGATTCAATTCCTTGAAAATTGATTGGGCATTTTGTAGGGAAATAAAATAAATTCCTTTGATGATATCAAATTCTACCAGAGAAATAATGACATGATTTTTAAAATATCACCCCCAAATAAATCCAAAGAGGAATCATATAATTGTGATATGATAATCATACCATTAATGGATTCAACTACTAATTCTATATTTAATTGTTTGTGTGGAATCATGATACTCTAAGAAAAAACTATAGATATAAAATATTGTGTTAATCCAAATTAAAATATGTCATTAGTAGTTTTACTTTTCATGGTTTGTGTATCTTTCACACCATTGATATTTTACACCTCATTAGAAACATTGATCAAATGATATTTCCCCTTATCTGATGGATTAAGATGTTACTAACATCAATCATAATCATTAACCCTCAAATTAGGGAGCTGGTTAGAATAATTCCCACTCTCCTTATATTTTAAGAACATAAGTGTGGTTGGTGAATTATATGTATCATTCTCTCTATTCACATAATTAGGTAACTTCTTCCCATCAATTCAACAATCAAGAGTTTGATGATCTTCCCTTCTAAACATAAAACATTTACTAGTCCCCATAAGAAAATTTACACCATGCTTCCTCCAACAATATGATCATAATGGAAATCTCATATTATTCTCTCCATGGTTTTTGGATTTTTAATTGAATTAAATTATTATATTATTTTCAAAACCATGAGTTAGATACGTAACTTAGTCCCCCATTTCCACCACGACACCTGATTAAACAATATCTTTATAGATATTGAAGTCACATATGGTTAACAACATTCCAGGACTTGTTATTAAGTTAATGAATAACCAATCAACCATACATTTTGGTTGGATGATAATAACATATGTTTACCTCACAAGTCTTGAAAATTTTTCTTCATATGTAACAACACATTCATCATACTTTTTATTTATATCAAGGAACTCCTTATCTAAATGTTTATGGAGAATACAAGGAATGTACATATTGAAATATAATTTATATAACTTATCCCAATCCATATATTCAAATTTATCATTTTTTCTCATATTCATGATAATATTCCACCATTAAACAACTTAGCATTCAAATATTTCATTAAAACAAATTGGGGTTTTCATGTTTTAATAACTATTTCATGGAAAATATCATTTTAGTTTTTCTGATCTGTTTCTCAGAAACTCTTGAATTAGAGGATCCACTTAAATAAGGTGAAATTTTACTCATTAAGGAATAAATATAAAGTTGTTCACTACTTTTTTCATTTGGAAGGATATCATGAATCATAACATGTGAATATAGTGTGGTAATAGTAATTCAATTTTTGATTTTGGCTCCCATATCATTTGGATGCTTTGGGGGGAAAATAATTTCATTTTTTATAATACTCATCATTAACAATGTTCCTTTAGATTCAAAACATTTACTAAAAATAAAACAAATAGTGTAATATTGTCCATCTATTTTCTTTGTTGTGCAAGGAATCAGAGGTGTGTAGGTTCACTCTTTCTTGTTCTACTTTTGTTCTCAGGTTTCCTTGTATTTAGGTGGTTTTTTATTAGTGTACAGTTTGCTTGATGTTTTTCTGAATGGTTCCCACTCCTCCACAAAGTGTTTTCTTCATGAAAAAAGGAATAGTTTAAGATACAATAATCATTGTGGGAACAACTTAATCATAAAATCCAGTTATAGGATGTCTAAATCATGAAAAACCCTTTCTAGTCTATGGAACCGTAGTCTTATCATACTGCATTCATATTGATATTCTTTTAAAATCCTTAATGAAATATTGTAATGATTTGGTGCCTTTCCAAACCATATCTTCAAGGAGGGTCAAACTAGGTGTTCAGTAATGCATGTTTTCAGACACTATTTTACGATCAAATCTACCACAATCCAGTTTTTATGGGGTAGTTACCACTAGGTACATCTATTACATATCCAAATAAACTTTTAGTATTAAAATTGGGATTTAATTTCATAACATCTAGTCTCACTATCCTTTACCAAAATTCCATTTTATTTATTATACATTTTCTCATCCTTGGACTTATCCTTTGAAATGTACATATGGATCTCTCTAAGGTTATAACATCATAGCTTCCAAATATTAACAAAACTATTCTATGATACTGACTGTGAAGACTCATTAATCTCATATATAATCATTAGATAATAGTTGATAAAAATTCATTACTTAACAAAAGATCCAAAAATGAATCATTTCGGTCTAGTGCTGTTGGAAACATGGAATCATAATCAACATGTTTATAGGTGAGTAACATTATCTCCAACTATGTTCTCCACAAATATAACCCTCCAAACAAATATCATAAAAAATACATATATTCTAATCATGGGCAATGAAAACATAATATATGGTGAGTTTTGATGCTCTGTAAGTGTAAACAAGAGATATATATAAGAATAACATGAAAATAAGGGCATGAAAACATGATAATAATATTTAAATATTGTACCCTATATATCAAAGATTATAATCTTGTGTCATGAAATAATGATTGGATGTTCATAAGACACAATACATAATGGATTCAAAGAACATGATCCATGAGATAATAATTTTGGAATAAGGCATGTAATTTTTTTTATACTCATAGGAAAATAAAATCATTTCCATATTAGTGAAGGTTCAGTTATAGGTATATGATGGTGGATAAATTCCATTACTAAAACAATTTCACCCCCATTCAATCCTTGTCTTACTGAACATAGTTGAATCCAAATTCCGCCCATGTCTTACTAATCCTAGTTTATATCCCCTTCTGGTCATATCTACCTCATGATATATAAATCGTCTCCCAATTCAATAGTGGGGGATATAGGTCCCACCCATCATTTAATTAAAACCATATTTATGTGTACCACATTATCATAATAATTCATCATGACATAACCCATGAAATGAAATGGGCATCTAAATATTTTTTCATATAATAACCTCTAAAAATGAGATATGTTTCATTATAATTTCATCATAGTATAGCCAAATAAATGAAGTGGTTTTGATATGTATTTATTCATTGTATATCAAATATTAATACAAACAATGTTTATAAAAATTATGACCCAAAAAAATAAACTATTATGAGAAATAAATTAATGGAATTTGGGGATCTTTACCCCAATAATTCATGGTAACATCAATGGATGTCATCTTAGATGAAAAATAATTTTGAAATATAATTAAAACCATTTCCTGAGTAAAATACGCTTCTATTTGTAATAAAACATTTAAATCAAAAAAAAATTGAAAAAATTGTTTATTAAAATGTTTTTTGTAAAATAATAATGGAATTTATTAATAAATGATATTTTATGGTGGTTGATAATTTTTTTCATGTCATAAATATTAATATGAATATTCTTTTAATATTTTGATAAAATAAAAAATATAATTTTTTAAAATGACTTTATGATTCGGTCAATTTTTTTTTAAAAATAACTCATCATGTGTGGGGATGTATTATTTAAAATTATTAGTGTATATTAATAAAATTTTGAAATAATTTTTATAAAAATACTATTTTTGATGAAAATTATATTCCTATCAAAGAAAGAATAATGTCGTATTTTTTGTACGAAAATTCACAATTATTATAGGAACCAAATAGTGGGAAATTTTAAAATTACATGAAAATTCCATGAATAACTATAGGATATGAAAAAAATTATTATCATGAGACATGGATCATAATATTACATCATTGGAAAAAAATCACATACAATCCTGAGAAACGATGAAATTGTAACTTAAAATCATTTCCACTATTGTGAGATTGAATCATATGACCCATGAAGGAATAACATAAAATGAATCTTATTAAATGATTATGATGTATAAATTCATTATATTACATGTAAATGAGTATTTATATACACATGATGAAATAATATAGGTGAATAATATAACATATGATTCAAAGAAAGAAAATTCTGAAAAAAATCCCTTAATTTTAGTGTTGACTTCCATCATACTCGTTCAAACCTCATGTATAAAAGATATAAGTCTATTTTACATATATTATTGAACCATTTTAATGTATATTTTACAACATATGATTTACTTACCATTTTTTACCAATTTGTTACAATTCCATGTTAATGTCACGTTTCGAGCAATATCTACATTCTTTTTCATGTGTGTTTTGACATGATATTTTGTAACATGTTACATTGATAATGGTTTAATAATATCCATAATTTTAAATATAATTAAAATATCATATATATTTATTATACAAGATTTTAATGTAATCCATAAAATTTATTTATAGGAAATACATTACACATTTCATGGGGATGATAGGATATGCATAAATGTTGATTCATTTTTCTTGTCAGATTTAAATAAATAAAATAAAATTATATAAACATATTATCAATATAGAAATGTTCTCATGTAATATATTTCACATATTTTTATTAATCCCATCATTAATATCTTTTATGTAATGTTTGAATGAACCACATTGATTCCCGAGGTGATATTATTCCGTGTAACAATGTGTCATTTTCATATTCCAAAAAAAATAATGGTATGTAGGTATGTGTGATATATTAATTTCACAATCATTATAATATTATAAAAATAATATATTAACAATAACCCAATCCTAATGAGATACCTTTATTGTAGGTAATTGAAAAATCAAGGACATTGGTTTGTGAGGTTATAGTCCCCCGTACACACAAATGATGATTTCATAACATATTTTAATAAAGATGATATGTTTTTATGTCATTACAATGAAATAAAAAATAATTTTATATTTAATATAGTGATTTTAATGTATAGTCATTGAATAATAATGTTTTAATTAGGGATACGATGAAAAAAAATACAAAATATCAATGCGGAACATTTCCACATTTCAGGTATCCTCCTTATGATTGTAATAAAATCCATCATATGATGGATTTCATCAAAAAATAGGTCTTCTAGGACGAGGAGAGGGAATATTGGAAGTGATATGGATAGGTCTAGTATGATAAAAAATACTGTCAATGTTTGAGGAGGAGAAGATAAGGAGTTACCTATTATAAGTGGGGGAGAGGACACATTTGGTATTTTTGATAATAATTTTCTGATCCCACAATTTTCTTATGTAAAAATAGACTAAAATGGGACATTATCAACAATTATATATTTAATGGTATATATATGGACATAAAATAGTTTTAAAACAAGTTTATAAGTCATTTTTACACTTTTTATTTAAGTTTAACCACCTAGGAATCCCATTTGTATGTTAACCACGATAAATAATTATTAGTGATTTCAATATAAATTTTGGTAAAAAATTAATTTGACCATATTAGATATTATAAATTTATTTTATTCTGAATATGGAATATATTTTTTAAAAATTAAATTAATATAAATATAAAATTAAATTTAAACCTATTCCCAAGGATGCAATGAGAAAGAGGTATTTTTAATTTGAAAACATTTAAAACTTTATAAATTTTTTATATCCAATCTCAAAATGAAATTTACTCTATTGAAGAAAATTAGATTAATTGATGTAAAATTATATCGATTTTACATTAATGATAAATTAATATAAAATTTTCCATTACAATTTATTTATTCAAAAATGATATTTTCAATTAAATTTCATTATTTTTCTCCATTCATCAAAAATTGAATCATTTGAGAGAAGTCTAAAATTTATACACTAGGAAACATATTTTTACAATTCTTCACAAATAGAAATAAAATTCATTTTTTCCATAAAATTTTATTTTTGAATCATAATTACGTTTCTAAAAATTACGTACCTTTTTATAGTTTTTTTATAAAACCATAATAAATAATATTTAAAAAAATATTAGTAATATTAACTTTTTTATTTTTAACAGATAATTTATCATGGTCTTGTTTAGATAATTTAAATAATAATAAGTTATTGTTTCCTAGAAACTCAAATTTACATGTGAACGATGTTAATACTAGTGATGAAACACAAGCATAAAATTGTTTAACAAATAACACAATATTTAAATGGTGTCGTGTCAAATGCAAGACATCAACTAAATTTAATTTATTCGAAACAATTAATTCATATGAAAATGAAGTGTCACAACTTGGACACATAAATGTATCTAGTGTTTTTCTAGGCATTATGAACATAAAATTTTTATCAAATCTTTAGATTGGAATGATCACAATAGGAGCGGCAAAATAATGCTTAATCTAGGAAGTATAGAAAAAATTAAATGATTGTTCATGCATATGGTATTGATAAATGAGTGAATATTAAAAAATGGACGGGAAAGGAATATGGTGGTGTGAATATAGTTCTAGCTTGTATATTCTACTTCAATATGAATGGGGTTCTTGGGATGTTTCTTAGATTTAAAATGTATCAGGAATTTGAAAAACTTAACTACATAGGGGATCTTGTAATTTTTGTCTAAATGCAATAAAACTTCTTGGGATGTGTATAATTATACTTTGGTGGAGTTATTAATAAAAAGAACATTATTTAGAGGAATCACGGACTCGATCCTAGTTCTATACAATTAGATATTAGTAAATTCAGGGGCGACAACATTAGAATTAATGGGTATGATCATTTACTTGGATTAATGCTTGCGGGCTTCAAGGAAAACCTTAATATAATTAACATATAATTAAATCCTTCAATTATTTTAGGATATATTCTCATTAAATCAAACATAAATCAATCTTTGAAAAATATTCATTTGGATATCATTTAGATATTCATAGTGGGGGATCCTTTGATTATGTGAATCATCTTTTAGTCATTCTGTCAAGCAAATATAATAAACACAAATTTTTTTTGAAACTAGAGCATTAAGAAATTTATATGCCCACTTCAATCATGATCTGCAGAGTGAAAAAATATAGGACAATTGATCATTGACCATACTATTATATAAATACTTATCTCAGCTAGGCCATCATTGATCCATACAATAAAAATTTTCCAGAGATTCATTAATGTGTCATATAACTTCATCAATATGTCTCTTCATTCTTCCAAATTGGAGGATCAAATCGTGATGATGGTGTTTAGACACAACCTTCCATGTGAATCTCTTCTTCAACATGCAGTGGTGATTTCTAGAGAATTGGACTATGTGTATTCTTGTTCATTCCCTGATAAGGGTTTGGGTGTTCTACAACAACAAGGATTGAAATATGTTTTCAGTGAGATTCACAAAAATAGGTTTGGTTCTGTTTAATATGGGATCAATTTTAATTTAATGAAACATAAAATTAAAAGAGAGGGTGTGGTTGATTTAGATGTTTATGTCAAGTTTTCCAAACTCACAGATGATTTACGCTATGATATCTTGAGGATGATTAAACATTGTTAGTTGAGGAATTGGGATTCAACTTCACTGAGTGCATCTTATAGTATTTAAACCCAAGAAAACAAGAGAGTATTCATGTAGAAGCTCATTTTTCATCATGTGGTAGCTTGAGTGATATAAGATAGGTGGGGTGACCATGAAATGGTTGGTAGGTCAATAACATCTTTTTGATATAATGAATTCGTTTCTATGGTTTGTTGGTGTGGTTGTTTATGGATGTATAATAGGTGGAGTGGCTATGTAGTGGGTGTCATGGTGATATTTTCCATTGTGCTAGTTGGATTTCCATCCTATAGTAAGTATACATGGTTTTTAATGGAGTTAGGATGAGTTATATACTCATTGTGAGATCATTGAAAGGAAAGAGAGATGGAGTCATCAAATGGTAATTTCAAGGATGGTTTTTAAGATAGATTGGAGATTGGTCTTAAAGTCATTTCATGGGAATTATGTGGTTGGTTGATCATCACAAAAGAATTAGGGTCATTAAATTAGTTGAATGATCATTATATGTTCATCTAGTATGTGGAGGTTCTATATATGGAATGTTTTAATTTTTCATTCACAGTTAGTTATGTAACAATTGTTCCTTCAAGTGTATGATGGATCTATCATGAGGATTTTGGTAAGGTATTCATTTGTAATTTTTTTAGCCTTAGATATGAAATTGTGAATATAATATCTATTTTTTAATTTTGATGAATTAAACCCAAAATGAAATAAATATTTAAAACAAAAAATACATTTATAATTACTATATCCTTGATTCATAGATATAATAAATTTCATCCAAAATATACTAAAAAACAATTTTAATCCATTAGTCCATTCAAGTACAGATTCAGTTTAAGAAATTAATAATGAAATATATATGACAGTGAAAAAAATTAAATTCTAAATTCAAATTATGTCTTAACATTATGTATACAATATAATAAAATCTTTAAAAACAAGTTTTAATCCATTAAAAAAATAATTATACTTGTAAGAAAATTAATAAAATCAACAAATAAGTCGGTGATTAATAAAAATTATGGTGTAAATTTTCATTCTAACTGGCATAAAATAATTAAATTTTGGGATCTCATAACTCCCCCAAACATGAACTATTTCAATACCAAGAAAATAGATCAATGGAAATCGATAATAATAATCAACATTCCATTATGATATTTTTTTCCAAAAGAAGAATTTTAGAAAAAATAATAAAAAGCTCCATCATGATATATAGTGAAAATTTCAACCCAAAACCCAAACCCTTAATATAAACACTCTATACTAATTATATGGGTTGATATTGATTGTTTTGGTTCGACTTTGAGTAAAAAAACTAAACAACCTACAATTTTTTGATTGGTTTTTATACATAAAACTAAACATTTTAATAGAAATTTAGTACATGTTAATTTTTTTCTAAACCACTTTTTGGTGGTTTGGATCATTTTGTATTTCATTTAACTTATTTATTTTAAATATCCTTTATATATACTCCAAAGGGACATCCTTTTCAATCTCATGGTTCCCCTTGGGGATCTTGGTTTTCCTCTCGTATCTCCTTACTAGTAATGATACTGATGCGCTCGAAAGGCGTCGTTAATTCCTCCAAGCATGAGTAAAATAATAAATTTATAATGATACAGACCATACTATCTGCAAATGTGTATTATAGTAGAAGTTCATGGTCATACCCATAGAGAGAAAGGAACATAGTGATGACACTATTGAAAGATGGTTTGTTTGGTTGAATTTTATTTTGAGTCTATTACACTAATTTTCAATTAAAAAAATGAATTTCAAATGAGAAATAGAAGAGAGTTGAATTAGTTTCCAAGGGAAGTTTATAGAAATTAATTAATAAAAAAATACTCAATAAATAATCATATTTAATAGTTGGGTAGCCAAAAATTTTCATAGAAGAAGAAATTTTCAATCCCTATAAACTACCATAGAATCCAAATTCATTTTGGTCAGATGAATCAAAATAGCTAATGTTAATTTATTTCTGATTTCCAAATATAGATGTGTAAATAAATTCCATATTCAGGAATAAATCATCTCAATCATGTTGGGGATAATTAATTACTGTAACATACGGTCAAATGATTCAATGAAAAATGAACTAGAATTGTAGGCACAACATAATAATATCGAATGAAATTGTTATTACAAGAAAAGGTAAAGAGAACAATGATTATACAGACCCACATGGACCAATACCTCTCTCCCTTATGGGTTTATCCATCCATCCTTGGGTGACTTCCAATAATGATTAATCCCAAGTTCATACGAGAGAGATTGAGCTTGAAATAAAGAGACAAGAATAAAGAAAACAAAATGATTGGTATTAAAATATAAAGCATTCAATTATTACATCAATGAAAGGAAAGAAAAACATAAAAAAAACTATCTACAGTGGAATCCTACTAATTCTCCTGATGGTTTTACTTTCTCCCTCAAGTCCAGAGTGTCATGGAAGGGCATCAAGGGGCCTCTTTTAATAGGAAAATTCTATAACAAGGCTTGCAACATTGACTTAAATTTTCACATGTCCCCATTGTCAAAATGTGTACCTGAGGTACACATCCTGAACATTAGATATGATTTCTACTCCAATACATTGAATTTGTGGAATCTTCTTACATTGGATTCCTTTTTTCACATCATGCTCATATGGAACATATATTGTACTTTCTTTTTATAGTGTGTTTCGTCATCATGACTTCTCCAAGAGGCAGATTTCCTCTCCATGAAATCTATATGTGTACTTAGGGTTTTTCTAGTTTTCAGCTCTGCTTCATCTTTGAAAATCTAGTGTTGTTCCTCTTTTCCTCGATCATGGTGCTAAGTGTCATTTTTTCCATCTTTTTCTAGGTTTTCCATATAGTTTATCCGAAATCCATTCCTGAATAACAATTTTAAAAACATTAATATCACACATAGATCAAATATCAAATCAATTGATATTCAATGAATTCATACACAAATACCCATAAAAATATATGAATAAAAATTGAGATATCAAATCCCCCCACACTAAAATCATTTCTCCTCCTCGAGTAAAGCCTCAACATCATATCACCAAGGGTCCATCCATTATCAAGGGAATTTTCAAATTATAATTCTCAAAAGAAAACATGTTCTAACTGAATATTTTAAAATCAAAATAACATACAAAATAATGAATCCAAAATTCATGCATCATTTAAAAAATTAAATTCAAGACATTCATTCACTTCCACACACAGTTTTCGTCTTTTCATCAATACCCATGTAATTTATGATTTATCTCACCATTTATTTTTTCCACTCATCACTCAGGGTAAAAATTTAATAGAGATATTCTCATACCTCATGTACATGATCCAAATCATAAGCCTCCATTGTATCTACATTCTCCAACTCGTAATGATAAATATCACAATTAATCATGTGGGATTTGAAATAAATATCATATGAATCTATGACGGATGGAAGGTAGGTAAAATGTTCAAAATCATATAAGACTCAGGTATGAGGCAAAAATATAATTAAAAAATCATGATATTCAAATGAAAATCTCATTGAAATGCTCCTCCAAAAAAATTAAATTCCATCTCACACACCCCCAATGCAAAGAGTGAAGGATCAGATATAAAGTATTCATAATAAAAAAATAACACTCCCCTGTTGTTAATTTTTTCTTTTTTTCTTTTTTATTTTTTTCAAATGTCCTGATTAGAATAAACGTCACAACCACCACCAAACCGCATATGATAAAAATCTTCGGTCTGGAAAATAGTGATTTTTTATTCACTCAATTCTCAACCAATTTTTTCATAATTTTATATTCATTTTTTTAAACAACATGAGTGATATACAATGGAATATAATGAATATAAAAATGAACCTTCCCCCCAATCCCCTGAAAACACCTAGAAATCTCCCCTCAAGATATCACATCCCTTATACACGATAAATAACCCCTCCCCCACACTAATTAAATTGAATTAAATGAGAAATACAAAGCGCTTGGTAAGAATGGAAGTAATGGCTTGTATTATGGACTAATCATAACAAAGGAAATCTATGGATTCTATGTTTTAAAGGAGGATCAATCTGTAGGTGAGTCTTTGGATAAATTGGGTCATTAATAAAATTCTTAATTTATTTCTAGAGTGAATTTTTTTAGTCATAGATTTGATAAGATAACAATGCATGATCTTGTCGGTTTACATGTACCATGATTCAATTATGAAATATTATTAGAAAAATAGGAATTATTTTCTATAGAATCCTCTTAAGAATGTGAATAGATGAAGATTCAATTAGGTTATGGAATGAAAATTAATAATCAAATTACTCAATGCATTATTCTAGTAATCAACCTATTGAAAATAAATCACATTAGGAATACTAAACTAAAGTAAGAAATTAGCTTCCAAAATTTCTATTTATATCTATTAATTTATTTCCATCATATTTAATATTTTACAAAAAGTCAAAATATATCTCCTCTATGGTAATTTCTACTATATTAGTGAGTATAATAATATAAATTTTAGAATATTTGTGGGAGAAAATAATTCAAGTACGTTCATGAACAAATAAAATTAATTTTTATTAAATCATGTGCTAGAAAAAACTAGTGGTAAAATAATATAAACTAGAATAAATAGTACTCCCAATAAATTGATGAATCTATATGAGTCTCTTTGATTCATTCTGGTTAGGTACATGACGTGTAATCAGATTACATGACATGTAATGTCCATGTTTTTTGGCTCTTCAATCGTTTCATGCTTCTTCCTTCTAGGGACCTGAAATATAATAGTAAATAGTGAATTATAGACCATTGGGAATTTAAAATATCTGTAAGAAATAGGAAAAAATTACAATAATAGGGATATTGATTTAAACTAATAATATAAAATAAATCTACATCATAGAATGAAATTTTTAACATCACATATGCCTTCTTGTAGATGCACTTTTTTATAGTCGTTGAGCTCGACCTTTTACCTTTGTTTGCTAATTTGAACATTGTTCAAAGATAACTTTCTAGGATTTAACCACTTCTGTCTATTCTAGGCATCTACTGTAGTATTTTTCTTCATCCTAAATTGGATCATCTGGGCTAGTGGTGGGTTGAAATTTGAGGATATATGTAATAAAAAAATAGGAAATCAAAATCTGACTAGACTTTGTAATTCTCCCGCTCCACCACTAATTATTCCTTATCTTCATCTAGTTCACATTTTTGAATGTATTCTTTAGTAGGAGCCTCATTTTTCTTTTCTTCATATTGAATTTATAGGATAGAGTCACATTCATCTCCTGACCAAGAATACCCCTTTGGTTGATGAATGTTTTATCATTGTAATCTTCATGTAATTTTTCTCCTTCCATTATAAATTCAATGGATAATAACTCCTTCAACTTCTGATGATCCTTAATGAACACTAATTCTTTCTATGATTCTAAATGTTGTATTACTTTGACCTCCTCCTCTTCTTCCTCTTCAACAATCCAATAACCAATTTCCATCATTTTCATTCCTCTTCTTCGTGTAGTTTCAAATGAAATTCTATTTGTTATTTTTGTTATTTCTGTACGTATAGAATGGATTCCTATGGTTATGATATAACTTCTAGATATAGATTTTCATCTATTTCAATGTTTATATCATTCTCTAGGAATTTTTCTTTGTTCTCTACCTATAATTTTTCTTCCTTCTTTCGTTTCTGTAGTATTGGATTTCTCCACATTTAGATCTAATTCATCTTCAAAAAAATCATTTCATGCATTAGATATTAAGGGTATGTTGCATTATAGGGAATTTAAATTTCAAATAAAATTGGTTAAATGAGTAATTTATTCTCCATATTCATTGAGTTGACCTTTATGGTCATCCATACACAAATCCAACACTATAATGAACATCGAGATCAATGCTGTTAGAATGCCATCTGAATAATGCTCATGAGGTTTATGGAAGGAATGGTATTCTTGAATGTAACGTTCTTGAGTTTTTTTATATCAACTATTTGGACTACCTCCACTTCTTAATGTTTATCATCTCCAAAGTCACTTGTATATAAATTAGAGACAATTGAAAAAAGTAAGAAGATATTGAAAATTTGAAAGGATTTGAATACGGTGAGTAGTCAATTATCCATTTTCGTTGAGTTTAGTCCCATAATACTTGATCCTCTTGGGAATCACATCAATGCATTGTGTGAGTAATCTGGTTTGTCCTGGTTTGGGATGTTTCTCTTGATTTTGTGGAATGCAGTAGGCATCATGAGTGTATTTATCTTCCCAAAAAATTCCTTGGATTCTTTTATAGTCAAGATCTCCTCCATCAGGATGATAGTTGGTTTCATTCCAATATTGGTGTTGGAATTGAACTTACTCATGATAACATGACTCATCCTTACTTTTTTTCTTTCTTAAACCACCATTCTAAATTCATGGATTCTCTTATGGTTGGATACATCAGATATTCGATGTCTTTTGGTGGTGATGCGAAACAATAATTGTTTATTTTAAAACTCATCGTCCAAACCACAAAACACTAAAAAATCCTAATATATTAAAAAAATGTCTAAAAAAATAATGAACTAAATTAAAATAAGTAAATATGAATGGATAAGAAAAGTCTTTTACCTATGGAATTGGTCTTGAGTCGCTCTCAATGTTCTCCTACTCCTCGTCAATGATGCCAAAAAATGACATGCCGGAATGGTGTAGTTGATTTCTCTAGGCATGAGTAAAATTATAAATTTTAATATCCCAACCATACTATCTATAAAGGTTTAGTATAGAAGAAGTGTGGAGTCGTACACATAAAGAGAAAGGTACATAGTAATGAAAATTTTATCTAAAGGTTGGGTCGATAAAATTTTATTTTGATTTTATTAAACTAATAGTGAAATTAAAATAAAATATTTTAAAAAGATAAATAGAAAAGAGGGGAATCTGTTTCTAGGGGATGTTTTAAAAAATTAATTAATTAAATTTCACATGAAAAATAATCATATTAAATAGTTGTACAATAAAATAATTTCATTGATAGAAGAAATTTACATTCTCTATCAAACTACAATAGAATTACAATTAATTTTTTTTTAAAATATTTGTAAAATATTAATGGAATATATTAATAAATAATTGTTTATGGTGGGTGATATTTCTATTCATGTCATACACAGTATAATGAATATTCTAATAATATTTTAATAAATGATAAAACATAATTTTTTAAAATGACCTTAATGATTCCGTTCAGTTTTTTTAAATAAACTCAACATGTGTGAGGATGTATTTTTTTAAATTCAATAGTGTATATTAATAAAATTTTCAAATCATTTTTATAAAAATACTATTTTTGATGAAAATTATCTTCCTATAAAAGAGAAATAATGTCGTATTTTTAGTAAGAAAATTCACAATTATTATAGGTACAAAAGAGTGGAAAATTTAAAAATTACGTGAAAATTCCATGAATAACTATAGGATATGGAAAAAAAATTATTAGCATGAGACATGGATCATAATATTACGTCGTTGGAAAAAAATCAAGTACAATCCCGAGAAATGATAAAATTGTAACTTAAAATCATTTCCACTATAGTGACATTGAATCATATAACCCATGAAGGAATAACTAAAATTAATATTATTATATGATTATGATTTATAAATACATTATATTACATGTAAATGGTGATTTATATACACATGATGAAATAATATAGGTGAATAATAAAACATATGTTTTAAAGATGGAAAATTGATAAAAAATACCTTAATATAAGTCTTGACTTCCATCATACTCGTTCAAACCTCATGTATAAAAAATATAAGTCTATATTCCATATATTATTGAACCATATTAATATATATTTTACAACATATGATTTACTTACCATTTTTTACCCATTTTTTACAATTCCATGTTAATGTCACGTTTCGAGCTATATCTACATTCTTTTTCATGTGTGTTTTGACATGATATTTTGTAACCTATTACATTGATTTTGGATTCATAATATCCATAATTTTTAAAATAATTAAAATACCTTAAATATTTAGTATACATGAATTTAGTGTAATCCATAAAATTTAGTTATTGGAAATTTAGTATACCTTTCATGTGGATGACATGATATGATAAATATGGATTCATTTTTATTGTCAGATTAAAATAAAATAAATTAAATGATATAAATATATTTTCAATATATAAACGTTCTCATGTAATATATTTCACATATTTTTATTAATCCCATCTTTAATATCTTTTATGTAAAGTGTGAACAAATCACATTGCTTCTCGAGGCGATAGTCTTCCCTATACACAAGTGACATTTTCATATTTCCAAAAAAAATAATGGTATGTAGGTATGTGTGATTTAATAATTTCACAATCATTATAATATTATACAAATAATATATTAACAATAACCCAATCCTAATGACCTGCCTTTAATGCAGGTAATTGAAAAATCAAGGACATTGGTTTGTGAGGCTATAGTCCCACGTACACATAAATGATGATTTCATAACATATTTTAATGAAGTTTATATGTTTCTAGGTCTTTACAATAACATAAAAATTTCATTTTATATTTAGTATACTGATTTTAAAATATAATATTCGAATAAAAATGTTTTAATTAGGGATATGATGAAAAAAAATAAAAATATCATCGAGGAAAATTTCCAGTTTTTAGGTATCCTCCTTAAGATTGTAATAAAATCCATCATATGATGGATGTCATCAAAAAATAGGTCTTATAGGATGATGAGATTGAATATTGGAAGTGATTTGGGTAGGTCTAGTATGAAAAAAATAGTGTGAAGGTTTGAGGATGAGAAGATAAGGGGTGACCTATTATAAGTGAGGGAGAGGACAGATTTGGTATTTTTGATAATAATTTTATGATCCCATGATTTTCATATGTAAAAATGGAATAAATGGGACATTATCAACCCTTATAGATTTAATGGTATATATATGGCCATTTAATAGTTTTATAACATGTTTATAGGCCATTTTGACACTTTTCATTTTAGTTTAACCACCTAGGAAAACGATTTTTATGTTAACCATGGTAAATAATTATTAGTGATTTCAATATAAATTTTGGTAAAAAATTATGTTGACCATATTAGAAATTATAAATTTATTTTATTCCAAATATAGAATTTTTTTTAAATTCCATTAATATAAATATAAAATTAAATTTAAAACTATTCCTAAGGATGAAATGAGAAAGAGGGATTTATAATTTGAAAATGTTTAAATGTTTACAAATTTTTTATATCCAATCTCAAAATGAATGTCACTCCATTGAAAAAAATTATATTAATTGAAGTAAAATTTTACAGATTTTAGATTAATGATAATTTAATATAAAATTTTCAATTACAATGTATTTATTCAAAAATGATATTTTCAATTTAATTTCGTTATTTTTCTCTATTCAGCAGAAATTAAAACATTTGGGAGAAGTCTAAAATTTTGACAGTAAGAATATTTTGATATTATAATTTCAATTTTTTTCAAAATAATTTTCTATTGGTGTCAAAAATATAATTTTACAATTGTTCACAAATAGAAATAAAATTCATTTTTTCCATAAAAAAGTATTTTTGAAACATAATTACATTCCTAAAAATTAAGTACTTTTTTATAATTTTTTTTATAAAAACAAAATAAATAATATTTAAAAAGATGTTACGAATTTTAAAATTTTTATTTTTAACAGATAATTTATTATGGCCTTCTTTGGATAATTCAAATAATAATAAGTCATTGTTTCTATGAAACTCAAAGTTACATGTGACAGATTTTAATACTAGTGATGAAACACAAGCACAAAATTGTGTTTCAAATAACACAATACATAAATGGTGTCGTGTGTAATGAAAGACATAAACTATATTTAATTTATTCGGAAAAAATTAATTCATTTGAACAGGAAGTGTCACAATTGGGAAAGATCAATGTATCTAGTTTTTTACTTGGAATGATGAAAATAAAATTGGTATCAACTCTTTAGATTGGAATGATCACAATAGGAGAGGCACGATAATTCTTAATCTAGGAAGTACAGAAAAAATTAAATGAGTGTTCATGCATCTGGTATTGATAAATATGTGCATATTATAAAATTGATGGGAAAGGAATATGGTGGTGTGAATCTAGTTCTATCTTGTATATTCTACTTCAATTTGAATGGTGTTCTTGGGATATTTCATAGAATTAAAATGTATCATGAATTTGAATTACTTAACTACATAGGGGATCTTGAAATTTTGGACTGAATTCAATAAAACTTCTTGGGATGTGTATAATTATACATTGGAGGTGTTATTAATAAAGGGAACATCATGTAGAGGAATCATGGACTCGAGACCAGTTCTGTAAAATTAGATATTAGAAAATTCTGGTGCGACAACATTATAATTAATGGGTATGATCTTTTACATGGATTAATGCCTGTGGTATTCAAGGAAAAACTTAATATAAATAATATATAATTAAATCCATCAATTATTTTAGGATATATTCACATTAAATCAACCATAAATCAAACATTGAAAAATATACATATGGATATCATTTAGATATTCATAGTTGGGGATCCTTTGAATAGTTGAATCATCCTTTAGACATTCTGTCAAACAAATAGAATAAACACATCAACTTGATTGAAACTATTGCATTAAGGGTTTTATATGCCCACTTCAATCATGATCTGTAGAGGGAAAAAATATAGGGAAATTGATCATAATTCATACTATTATATAAATTCTTATATCATCTAGGACATCGTTGATCCATAAACGAAAAAAATTTCCAGGGAGTCATTAATGTTTCACATAACTTCATCAATGTGTCTCTTCATTCCTCAAAATAGGAGGTTGAAATCGTGATGATTGTGTTTAAACACAACCTTCCATGCGAATATCTTCTTCAACATGCATTGGTGATTTCTAGGGAATTGGACTATGTTTATTCGTGTTCATTCCCTAATGAGGGTGTGGCTGTTCTACAACATTATGGATTGAATTATGTTTTCGGTGAGATTCACAATATTAGTTGTGGTTATGTTGAATATGGGATCAATTTTCATTTAATGAAACATAAAATTAAAAGAGAAGGTGTGGTTGATTGAGATGTTGATGTCAAGTGGTCCAAACTCACAGATGATTAATGTTATGATATCTTGAGGATGATTAAACATTATTGGTTGAGGAATTGGGATTCATCATCACTGAGTGCATATTATGGTAGTGAACCCAAGAAAACATGAGAGTATTCATGTAGAATCTCATTTTTCATATTGTGGTAGGTTGAGTGATATAAGATAGGTGGGGTGACCATGAAATGGGTGGTAGGTCAATAACACCTTTTTGATAACATGAATTCGTTTCTATGGTTTGTTGGTGTGGTTGTTTGTGGATGTATGATAGGTGGAGTGGTTATATAGTGGGTTTCATGGTGATATTTTCCATTGTGGTAGTCGGATTTCCATCCTATAGTAAGTATACATGGTTTTTTATTGAGTCATGATGGGTTATATATTCATTGTGAGATCATTGAAAGGAAAGAGAAATGGAGTCAATATATGGTAATTTCAAGGATGGTTTTGAAGGTAGCATGGAGATTGTTGTTAAAGTCAATTCATGGGAATTATGTGGTTAGTTGATCTACAAAATAGAATCAGAGTAAATACATTAGTTGATTGATCATTATATGTTCATCTAGTAGGTGGAGGTTCTACATATGGAATGTTTTAATTTTTCTTTTACAGTTATGGATGAAACAATTCTTCCTTCAAGTGTATGCTGGATCTATCATGAGGATTTTGGTAAGCTATTCCTTTGTACTTTTTATAGCCTTACATATGAAATTATTAATATAATATCTATTTTTTAATTTTTATGAATTAAACCCAAAATGGAATAAATATTTAAAACAAAAAATTCATTTATAATTACTAAATTTATGATTCATAAATATAGTAAATTATGTCCAAAATGGAGTAAAAAAATATTTTAATCCATTAGTCTTTTAAAGTCTAGATTCATTTTAAGAAATTAATAATGAAAAATATATGACAGTGAAAAAAACCAATAAATAACTCGTTGTTTAATCAAAATTATTGTGTAAATTATCATTCTAATTAGATTAAAATTATAAAAATTAGGGATCTCATAACTCCCACAAACATGAACTATTTCAATACCAAGAAAATATATCAATGGAAATCCATAATAATAATCAACAGTCCATTATGATCTTTTTTTCCAAAATAGGAATTTTAGAAAAAATAAAACAAATCTCCAACATGATATCTAGTGAAAATTTTAACCCAAAACCCAAACCTTAATATAAACACACTATAATAATGATATGGGTTGATATTTATTTTTTTGGTTCAACTTTGAGTAAAAACATAAAAAACCTACAATTTTTTGATTGGTTATTATACATTAAAACTAAACATTTTAATAGAAATTTAGTACTAGTTAATTTTTTTCAAAACCATTATTTGGTGGTTTGGTTCATTTTGGATTTCATTTAACATAATTTTTTTAAAATATCCTTTATATATATTCCAAAGGTACATCCTTTTCTATCTGATGGTTCCCCTTTTGGATCATGGTTTTCCTCTCGTCTCTCCTTACTAGTAATTCTACTGATGCGCTCGACATGCATCGTTAATTCCTACAAGCATGAGTAAAATAATAAATTTATAATTTTATATACCGTACTATGTACAAATGTGTAGTATAGTATATGTTCATGGTCATACCCATAGAGAGAAAGTAACATTGTGATGACAATCCTAATAGATGGTTTGGTGGGTTGAATTTTATTTTGGGTCTATTAAACTAATTTTTAATTAAAATAAATGAATTTCAAATGATAAAAAGAAGAGAGTGGAATTAGTTTCCAAGGGATGTTTATATAAATTAAAAAATTAAACGTCACTCAACAAATAATCATATTTAGTAGTTGTGTATCCAAACAGTTTCATTGATAGAATAAATTTTCAATCCCTATAAACTACAATAGAATCCAAATTCATTTCGGCCAGATGAATCAAAATAACTAATGTGAATTTATTTCTGATTTCCAAATGTAGAAGTGTAATTAAATTCAGTATTCATGAATAAATCATCTCAATAATGTTGGGGATAATTAATTATTGGAACATATGGTCAAATGATTCAATGAAAAATTAACTAAACTTCTAGGCGCAATATGATAATATCGTATGCAATCGTTATTACAAGCAAAGGTAAAGAGAAGAATGATTATACAGACCCACATTGACCAATACATCTCTCCCCTATGGGTTTAGCCATCCATCCTTGGGTGATCACCAATAACGATTAAACCCTAGTCCATAAGAGAGTGATTGAGCTTGAAATAAAGAGACAGGAATAAAGAAAACACAGTGATTGGAATTAAAATATAAATCATTCAATGATTACATCAAATAAAAGAAAGAATAACATAAAAAAACTATTTACAGTGGAATCCTACTAATGCTCCTGATTATTGTGCTCGCTGCATCAAGTCCAGAGTGTCCGGGAAGGGCATCAGGTGGCCTCTTTTAATAGGAAAATTCTGCAACGTGGCTTGGAAAGTTGATTTTAATTTTCACATGTCCCCATTGTCACGATGTGTACTTGAGGTACACATCATGAACATTAGATATGATTTCTACTCCAATACATTGAATTTGTGGAATCTTCATATATTGGATTACTTTTTTTAGGTCATGCACCTATGTTACATACATTGTAATTTCTTTTCACAATTTGTTTCATCATCATGACTTTTACAAGAGGCATATTTCCTCTCCATGAAGTCATATTGTATACTTAATGTATTTCCAGTTTCTTCCCCGCTTCATCATTGAAATTATAATGTTGTTCCTCTTTTCTTCAATCGTTGTGCGATGTGTAATTTTTTCTAACATTTTATATGTTTTCCATATAGTTAATCTGAATTCCATTCCTGAATAACAATTTTAATAATATTAATATTAGGTATAGATAAAATATCAAATCAATTGATATTCAATGAATTCATACAATAATACCCATCAAAATATGTAAAAAAAATTGAGATATCAAATCCCCCCACATTCAAATCATTTCTCTTCCTCGAGTAATGCCTCAACATCATATCACCAAGGGTCCATTCATAAACAAGGGAATTTTCAAAATATGATTCTCACAAGAAATCATGTTATATCTGAATATTGTAAATTCACAATAACATAGAGAATAATGAATCCAAAAATCACGCATCATTTAAAAATCTCAATTCAAGAAATTTGTTCCCTTCCACACACAGTTTTCATCTTTTCATCAATACACATGTGTTTTATGATTTACCTCACCATTTATTTTTTCCACTCATCACTCAGTGTAAAAATTTAATAGAGATATTCTCAAACCACTTGTACATGATCCAAATCATATGCCTTCATTGAATCTACATTCTTCAACTCATAATGATAAATATCACAATTAATCATGAGGGTTTTGAAATAAATATCATTTGACTCTATGGTTGAGGGAAGGTAGGTAAAATGTTGAAAATCATTTAAGACTCAGGGATAAGAAAAAAACATAATGTAAAAATAATGATATTCAAAAGACAATCTCATTGAAATGATCCTCCAAAAAAACTAAATTCCATCTCACACACCCCCAATGCAAAGAGTGAAGTCTTAGAGATAAATTATTAGTAATAAAAAATAACACTCTCTTGTTGTTAAATTTTTCATTTTTTTCATTTTTATTTTTTTTTAATGTATTTATTGGAATAAACGTCACAACCACCACCTAACCGCATATGATAAAAATAATTGTTTTGAAAAATAGTGATTTTTTATTCACTCAATTCACAACCAATTTTTTCATAATTATTTATTCATTTTTTGCAATAACATGGGTGATATAAAATGGAATATAATGAATGTAAAAAATGTACCTTCCCCACAATCCCATGAAAAAACCTAGAAATCTTCCTTCAAGATATCACATCCCATATACACCATAAATAACCCCTCCCCCACACTAATTAAATTGAATAAAATGAGAAATACAGTGTTCTTGGTAAGAAAGGATGTAATGGCTTGTAATGTGGATTATTCATAACAAAGGACTTCCATGTATTCAAAGTTCTAAAAGGGGATCAATCGGTAGGTGAGTCTTCGGATAAATTGGGACCTTAATAAAATTCTTAATTTATTTCTAGAGTGAATTTTTCTAGTCATAGCTTTGAAAAGATAACAATGCATGTTCTAGTCGGTTTACATGTCCCATTATTCAATTATGAAATATTCTTAAAAAATAGGAATTATTTTCTACTAAATCATCTCAAGAATGGGTATAGAAGAAGATTCAATTAGGTTATGGAATGAAAATTAATAATCAGATTACTCAATGCATGATTCTAGTAATCAACATATTGAAAATAAATCACATTAGAAATTATTATCATTAAATACAAAACTAATGTATGAAATTGGCTTCCAAAATATTTATTTATATCATTTCATTTATTTCCATCATATTTAAAATTTTCCTACATGTAAAAATATTTCTCCTCATTGGTGATTTCTAATATATTAGTGATTATAATAATATTAATTTGAGATTATTTGTGGGAGAAAATAATTCAATTAATTTCATGCAAAATAAAATTAATTTTTATTAAATCATGGGCTAGAAAAAACTAGTGGTAAAATGATATATACTAGAATAAATAGTACTCCCCTTAAATGGGTGCATCTAAATGAGCCTCTTTTATTCTTTATTTCTAGGTACATGACGTGTAATCAGATTACATGACATGTAATTTCCATGTTTTCAGGCTCTTCAGTCGTTTCATGCTTCTTCCTTCTATGGACCTGAAATATACAAGAAAATAGTGAATTAAAGACCATTGAGAATTAAGAATATTTGTAAGAAGTAGGAAAATATTACAATAATAGGTATATTGATTTAAACTAATAATATAAAAAAATCTACATCATAGAATGTAAATTTTAACTTCAAAGATGCCTTCGGGTAGCTGCACTTTTTTATAGTCGTTGAGCTCGACCTTTTACCTTTGTTTGCTGATTGGAACATTGTTCAAAGCTAATTGTCTTGGATTTAACCACTTATGTATATTATATGAATCTACAGTTGTATTTTTCTTCATCCTACATTGGTACTTATGGGCTAGTGGTGGGATGAAATTTGGGGATAGATGTAATAAAAATAATAAGAAATAAAAATCTGACCAGAATTTCTAATTCTCTAGCTCCACCACTACATCTTCCTTATCATCATCTAGTTCAAATTTTTGAATGTATTATTTAGTAGGACCCTCATTTTTATTCTCTTCATATATAATTTATAGTATGGAGTCATATTCATCTCCTGACTCAAGAATACCTGTGTGGTTGATGGATGTTTTATCATTGTCATCTCCATGTAATATTTCTTCTTCCATTATAAATTCAATGGATTATAACTCCTTGAACTTTTGAAGATACTTAAGGACCACTTCTTCTTCGTCTGATTCTAAATGTTGTATCACTTTGACCTCCTCCACATATTCCTCTTCAACCATCCAAAAACCAATTTCCATCATTTTTCATTCCACTTCTTCGTGTAGTTTCATATGAAATTCTATTTGTTATTCTTGTTATTTTTTTATGTATAGATTCTATTCCTATGGTTCTGATACAACTTATAGATCTAGAAGTTCATCTATTTAAATGTTTCTATCATTCTCCATGAAATGTTCTTGCTTCTCTACCTATGAGTTTTCTTCCTTCTTTCGTTTCTTCAGTATTGGATTTCTCCACTTTTTGATCTAATTAATCTTCAAAAAAATCAATTCAGGCATTATATTTTTATGGTATGTTAAATTATAGGGAATTTAAATATAAAATAAAATTGGATAAAAGAGTAATTTATTCTCCTTATTCATTGAGTTGACCTTCATGGTCATCCATACACTTATCCAACACTATAATGTACATCGAGATTAATGCGTTTAGAATGCCATATGAATAATGCTCCTGAGGTTTATGGAAGGAATGGTATTCTTGAATGTAATGTTATTGAGTTTTTCTTATTTCAACTATTTGGACTACCTCCGCTTCTTTATTTTTATCACCTCTAATGTCACTTGTATATAAATTACACACAATTGACAAAAAGTAAGAAGATAATGAAAATTGGAAATGGTTTGAATACGGTGAGTAGTAAATTATCAATTCTCATTGAGTTTAGTCCCATAATACTTCATCCTCTTGAGAATCAGTTAAATGCATTGTGCGAGTAATCTACTTAGTCCTGGTTTTAGTTGTTTCTCTTGTGTTTGCTGAATGCAGTAGGATTCATGAGTGTATTTCTCTTCCCAAAAAATTCATTGGTTTCTTTTATAGTCAAGAGCTCCTCCATCAGGATGATAGTTGGTTTCATTACAATATTGGTGTTATAATTCAACTTACTCATGATAACAAGAATCAGCTCAGATGATTTCTTTCTTAAACCACCATTCTAAATTCAGTGCTACTCTTATGGTTGGATACATCAGATATTCGATCTCTTTTGGCGATAATGAGACATAATAATGGTTCATTTGAAAAGTCATCCTGCAAACCACAAAACACTAAAAAAGCCTAATATATCAAAAAAATATTCCAAAAAATTAATTAACTAAGCTAAAATAATTAAATATAAATGGATATGAAAAGTAATTAACCTATGTAATTGGTCTTGATTCACTCTAAATGTTCTGCTACTCCTCGGAAATGAGGCCAAAAAATGATATGCCAGAATCGTGTAGTTGATTTCTCCAGGCATGAGTCAAATTAGAATATTTTAATATCCCAACCATACTATCTATAAAGTTTTAGTACAGAAGGAGTGTGGATTCATACACATAAAGAGAAAGGAACATAATAATGACACTATAATCTAAAGGTTGGGTCGGTCAAATTTTATTTTTATTTAATTAATCTAATAGTGAATTTAAAATAAAAGAATTTCAAAAGATAAATAGAAGAGAGGGGAATCAGTTTCAAGGGGATGTTTTACAAGGTTAAATAATTCAAATTCAATTTCAAAATATTCATATTAAATAGTTTTACAACCAAATAGTTTCATTAATAGAATAAATTTACATTCTCTATCAATCTACCCTAGAATTGCAATTAAGTTTTTTTAAAAATTATTTGTAATATAATAATGGATTATATTAATAAATGTTAGATTATGGTGGTTGTAAATCTATTCATTTCATACACATTAAAATTAATATTCTTTTAATATTTTGATAAAAGAAAAAAATAATTTTTTAAAATTACCTTATGATTCCATTCAATTTTTTTTAAAAAAACTTAACATGGGTGAGGATGTATTTTTTTAAATCATTAGTGTATATTAATAAAATATTGAAATCATTTTTATAAAAATTCTATTTCTGATTAAAATTATCTTCCTATCAAAGAGAAAAATAATGTCGTATTTTTGGTATGAAAATTCACAATTATTATAGGTACACAAGAGTGGAAAATTTAAAAATTACTTGAAAATTCCATGAATAACTATAGGATATGAAAAAAAATTATTATCATGGGACATGGATCATAATATTACATCATTTTCAAAAAATCACATACAATCCCGAGAAATGATGAAATTGAAACATAAAATCATTTCCACTATAGTGACATTGAATCATATAACCCATGAAGGAATAACATAAAATGGATCTTATTATATGATTATGAAGTATAAATTCATTATATTACATGTAAATGGGGATTTATATACACATGATGAAATAATATAGTTGAATAATATAACATATGTTTCAAAGAAGGAAAATTGTGAAAAAAAATCCCTTATTTTAAGTGTTGACTTCCATCATAATCGTTCAAACCTCATGTATAAAAAATATAAGTCAATTTTAAATATATTATTGAACCATAATAATATATATTTTACAACATATGATTTACATACCATTTTTTACCCATTTGTTACAATTCCATGTTAATGTCACATTTCGAGCTATATCTACATTCTTTTCCATGTGTGTTTTGTTATGATATTTTGTAACCTGTTACATTGATAATTGATTAATAATATCCAAAATTTTAAAAATAATTAAAATATCATATATATATATATATATTATACATGAATTTACTGTAATCCATAAAATTTATTTATAGTAAATTTAGTACACCATTCATGGGGATGATAGGATATGCATAAATGTTGATTCGTTTTTCTTGTCTGATTAAAATAAATAAAATTAAATGATATAAATATATTATCATTATAGAAACATTATCATGTAATATATTTCAAATATTTATATTAATATCATCTTTAATATATTTTATGTAAAGTGTTAATGAATCACATTGCTTCTCGTGGTGATAGTCTACCCTATAAACAACTGACATTTTCATATTCCAAAAAAATTGGTATCTGGGTATGCGTGATATAATAATTTCACAATCATTATAATATTATAAAAATAATATATTACACTAACCCAATCCTAATGTGTTGCCTTTATTGCAGGTAATTGAAAAATCAAGGACATAGGTTTGTCAGGCTATAGTACCCCGTACACACAAATGGTGATTTCAAAACATATTTTAATGAAGATGATATGTATGTAGGTCAATACTATAACATAAAAAATCATTTTATATGTAATATACTTAATTTAATATATAATCTTCAAATAATAATGTTTTTATTAGGGTTATGATGAAAAAAATTAAAACTCATTGAGGAACATTTCCACTTTTCAGGTATCCTCCTTAATATTGTAATAAATCCATCATATGATGGATTTCATAAAAAATAGAGGTCTTCTAGGATGAGTAGATGGAATATTGGAAGTGATTTTGGTAGGTCTAGTATGATAAAAATAGTGTGAAGGTTTGAGGATGAGAAGATAATGGGTGACCAAGTATAAGTGGGGGAGAGAACACATTTAGTATTTTTGATAATAATTGTCTGATCCCATGATTTTCATATGTCATAAAGGACTAAAATGGGACATTATAAACCTTTATTGATTTAATGATATATATATATATGGTAATAAAATATTTTTAAAACATGTTTATAGTTCATTTTGACACTTTTCATTTTAGTTTAACCACCTTGGAAACAAATTTTTATTATAACCATGGTAAATAATAATTAGTGATTTCAATATAAATTTTGGTTAAAAATTAAGTTGACCATATTAGAAATTAGAAATTTTTTTTTATTCTGAATATGGAATATAATTTTTTAAAATTCCAATAATATAAATATAAAATTAAATTTAAAACTATTCCCAAGGATGAAATGAGAAAGATGGCTTTTTAATTTGAAAATGTTTAAAAGTTTATAAACTTTATATATCCAATCTCAAAATGTAATTTACTCCATTGAAAAAAATTATATTAATTGGATTAAAATTTTACTGATTTTATATTAATGATAATTTAATATAAAAATTTCCATTACAATTTATTTATTCAAAAATGATACAATCAATTAAATTTCATTATTTTTTTCTATTCATCAGAAATTGAAACATTTGAGAGAATTTTAAAATTATGACACATAGAAAATTTTCATATTATAAATAATTTTTTTCTTTCAAAATAATTTTCTATAGGTGTCAAAAAAGTAATTTTACAATTGTTCAAAAATAGAAATAAAATTCATTTCTTCCATAAAATAATATTTTTAAAACATAATTAAATTTCTAAAAATTAAGTACATTTTTATAATTTTTTTTATAAAACCCTAATAAATAATATTTAAAAATATGGTACTAATATTAAATTTTTTTTAATAGATAATTTATTATGGTCTTGTTTAGACAATGTAAATAATAACAAGTCATTGTTTTCAGGAAACTCAATGTTACATGTGAAAGATATTAATACTAGTGATGAAACACAAACATAAAATTGTGTTTCAAATAACAGATTATTTAAATGGTGTCATGTGTAATGCAAGACATCAACTAAATTTAATTTACTAGGAAAAAATTAATTCATATGAACATGAAGTGTCACAATTGGGAAACATCAATGTATCTAGTGTTTTACATGGCATGATGAACATAAAATTGCTATCAACTCTTTAGATTAGAATGATCTCAATAGGAGAGGCACAATAATGCTTAATCTAGAACGTAAAGTAAAATTAAATGACTGTTCATGCATCTTTTATTGGTAAATGTGTGAATATTAAAAAATGGATGAGAAAGGAATATGGTGGTGTGAATCTAGTTCTAGATTGTATATTCTACCTCAATTTATATGCCCACTCCTATCGTGATCTGCAGTGGGAAAAAATATAGGACAATTGATCATCGATCATACTATTATATAAATTCTTATCTCATCTAGGACATCGTAGATCCATACAATAAAAAATTTCCATAGAGTTATTAATGTATCATATAAATTATTCAATGTGTCTCTTCATTCCTCCAAATTTGGGGTTTAAATCGTGATGATGGTGTTTAGACACAACCTTCCATATAAATCTCTTCTTCAACATGCAGTGGTGATTTCTAGAGAATTGGACTCTGTGTATTCATGTTCATTCCATGATGTGGGTTTGGGTGTTCTACAACAATAAGGATTGAAATATGTTTACAGTGAGATTCACAAAATTAGGTGTGGTTCTGTTGAATATGGGATCATTTTTCATTTAATGAAACATAAAATTAAAATAGATGGTGTGGTTGATTGAGATGTTGATGTAAAGTGGCCCAAACTTACAGATGATTAATGATATGATATCTTGAGGAAGATTAAACATTATCGGTTGAGGAATTGGGATTCATCTTCTCTGATTGCATCTTATGTTATGTGAACCCAAGAAAACATGAGAGTATTCATGTAGAATCTCATTTTTCATCTTGCGGAAGAATGAGTGATATAAGATATGTGGGGTGACCATCAAATTGGTGGTAGGTAAATAACACCTTTTTGATAACATTAATTCATTTCTATGGTTTTTTGGTGTGGTTGTTCAAGGATGTGTGATAGGTGGAGTGGCTATGCAGTGGGTGTCATGGTGATATTTTCCATTGTGGTAGTTGGATTTACATCCTATAGTAAGTATACATGGGTTTTAATTGAGTCATTATGGGTTATATATTCATTGTGATATCATTGAATGGAAAGAGAGACGGAGTCAACATATGGTAATTTGAAGGATGGTTTTTAAGGTAGCTTAGAGATTGTTCTTACAGTCATTTCATGGGAAATATTTGGTTAGTTAATCTTCACAGTTGAATTAGGGTTATACAATTAGTAGATTGATCATTATATGATCATCTAGTAGGTGGAGGTTCGACATATGTAAAGTTTTAATTTTTCTTTTATAGTTACTGATGTAAAAATTCTTCCTTCATGTGTATGCTGGATCTATGATTCATAGATATAATAAATTTCATCCAAAATGGATTAAAAAAATATTTTAATCCATTAGTCCATTCAAGTCCATATTTAGTTTAAGAAATTAATAATGAAAAATATATGATTGAGAAAAAACTTAAATTCAAAATTCAAATTGTGACTTTAAAATATGTCTAAAATATAATAAGTCCTTTAAAAAACAAATTTTAATCCATTCAAAAAAATAATTAAAATTATAAGAAAATTAAAAAAATCAATAAATAACTCGGTGTTTAATCAAAATTATGGTGTAAATTATCATTCTAACTGGCATAAAATTTTGAAATTTTGGGACCTCATAACTCCCACAAATATGAAATATTTCAATACCTAGAAAATATATCTATGGACATCCATAATAATAATCAACAGTCCATTATGATATTTTTCTCCAAAATAAGAATTTTAGAAAAAATTAAAAAAATCTCCAACATGATATTTAGTGAAAATTTCATCCCCAAACCCAAACCCTTAATATAAAAAATATATACTAATGATATGGGTTGATACCGATTGTTTTGGTTCAACTTTGAGTAAACAAATAAACAACCTACAATTTTTGGATTGGTTTTCATACATAAAAACTAAAAATTTTAATAGAAATTTAGTACTAGTTAATTTTTTTCTAAACCATTATTTGGTGGTTTGGTTCATTTTGGATTTCATTTAACTAATTTTTTTTAAAATAACCTTTATATATATTCCAATGGGACTTCCTTTTCTATCTGATGGTTCCCCTCGGGGATCTTGGTTTTCCTCTCATCACTCCTTACTAGTAATGATACTGATGAACTCGAAAGGCGTTGTTAATTCCTCCAAGCATGAGTAAAATAATAAATTTCTAATGTTATAGACCATACAATCTACAAATATGTAGTATATTATAAGTGCATGGCCATACCCATAGAGAGAAATTAATATAGTGATGACACCACTGATAGATGGTTTGGTTGGTTGAATTTTATTTTGAGTCTATGAAACTAATTTGCAATTAAAATAAATTAATTTCAAAGGAAAAATTAAAGAGAGTGGAATTAGTTTCCAAGGGAAGTTTATATAAATTAATTAATTAAATATAGCTCAATAAATAATCATATTTAATAGTTGTGTAGCCAAACAGTTTCATTTATAGAAGAAATTTTCAATCCCTATAAACTATCATAGAATCCAAATTCTTTTTGGTCGGATGAACCAAAATCGCTAATGTGAATTTATTTCTGATTTAAAAATGTTGAAGTGTAATTAAATTCAGTATTCATGAATAAATCCTCTCAATCATGTTGGGGATAATTCATTATTGGATCTTATGGTCTAATGATTCAATGAAAAATGAACTAGACTTGTAGGCAGAACATGATAATATCGAATGCAACCATTATTACAAGCAATGGTAAAGAGAAAAATGATTATACAGACCCACATTGACCATTACCTCTCTCCCCTATGGGTTTAGCCATCCACCCTTGGGTGATCGACAATGATGATTAAACCCAAGTCCATAAGAGAGAGATTGATATTAAAATAAAGAGACAAGAATAAAGAAAACACAATGATTGGTATTAAAATATAAATCATTGAATGATTACATCAAATAAAGGAAAGAAAAACATAAGAAAACTATCGACAGTGAAATCCTACTAATGCTCTTGATTGTTGTGCTTGCTCCCTCATGTCTAGAGTGTCTTGTAAGGGCATCAGGAGGCCTCTATTAATTGGAAAATTCTGCAACATGGCTTGCAACGTTGATTTTAATTTTCTCATGTCCCCATTGTCAAGATGTGTACTTGAGGTACACATCATGATCATTAGATATGATTTCTACTCCAATACATTGAATTTGTGGAAACTTCATACACTGGATTACTTTTTTCACGTCATGCACCTAAGGTACAGACATTGTACTTTCTTTTTACAGTGTGTTTCTTCATCATGAACTTTCCAAGAGGCGGATTTCCTCTCCCTGAAGTCATAATGTGTACTTAGTGTTTTTCTAGTTTTCATCTCCGCTTCATCGTTGAAATTATAGTGATGTTCCTCTTTTCTTCGATCATGGTGTGAAGTGTCATTTTTTCCATCATTTTCTTGGTTTTCCATATAGTTTATCAGAATTCCATTCCTAAATAACAATTTTAAAAACATTAATATCATGCATAGATCAAATATCAAATAAATTTATATTCAATGAATTCATACAAAAATAACCATCAAAATATGTATACAAAAATTGAGATATCAAATCCCCCCACACTCAAATCATTTCTCTTCCTCGAGTAAAGCCTCAACATCATATCAACAAAGGTCCATTCATTAATACCCATGTTATTTATGATTTACATCACCATACATTTTTTACACTCATCACTCAGGGTAAAAGTTTAATAGAGATTTTCTCATACCTCATGTACATGATCCAAATCAGAGGCCTTCATTGAATCTACATTCTCCAACATGTAATGATAAATATCACAATCAATCATGAGGGTTTTGAAATAAATATCATATGAATCTATGGATGAGGTAGGGTATGTAAAATGATGAAACTCATGTAAGACTTAGGCATGGGGAAAATATATAATGTAAAAATCATGATATTAAAAAGACAATCACATTGAAATGCTCCTAAAAAAAATTAAATGCCATATCACACACCCCTAATGAAAAGTGTGATGGCTCAGAGATAAAGTATTCATAATAAAAAATAACACTCTCTTGTTGTTAATTTTTTCTTTTTTTTCTTTTATTCAAATGTCTTGATTAGAATAAACGTCACAACCACTACCTATCTGCATATGAAAAAAATTATTCGGTCTGGAAAATAGTGATTTTTTATTCACTCAATTCACAACCAATTTTTTCATAATTTTTTATTCATTTTATTGTCACAATGAGAGTGATTTACAATGGAATATAATGAATTTAAAAATTAACCTTCCCCAAAATCCCATGAAAACACCTAGAAATGTCCCCTCAAGATATCACATCACATATACACCATAAATAACCCCTCCCACACACTAATTCAATTGAATAAAATGAGAAATACAAAGCGCTTGGTAAGAAAGGATGTAATGGCTTGTAAAGTGGATTAATCATAACAAAGGACATCCATGGATTCTATGTTCTAAAGTAGGATCAATATGTAGGTGAGTCTTCAGATAAATTGGGTCATTCATAAAATTCTTAATTTATTTCTAGAGTGAATTTTTTTAGTTATAGATTTGACAAGATAACAATGCATGTTATAGTCGATTTACATGTCCCATGATTCAATTATAAAATATTATTAGAAAAATAAGAATTATTTTCTACAGAATCCTCTCAAGAATAGGAATATAAGAATATTCAATTAGGGTATGTAATGAAAATTAATAATCAGATTACTCAATGCATGAATTTAGTAATCAACAAATTGAAAATAAATCACATTAGGAATAATTTTTAAGAAATACCAAACTAAAGTAAGAATTTGGCTTCCAAAATTTGTATTTATATCTTTTCATTTATTTCCGTCATATTTAAAATTTTCCAACACGTAAAAATATTTCTCCTCAGTGGTGATTTCTACAATATTAGTTAGTATAATAATATTACTTTGAGAATATTTGTGGGAGAAAATAATTCAATTAAGTTCATGAAAAAATATAATAAAATTATATTAAATCATGTGCTAGAAAAAACTTGTGGTAAAATGATATAAGCTAGAATAAATAGTACTCCCCTTAAATTGATTAATCTAAATTAGTCTCTTTGATTCTTTTATGCTAGGTACATGACATGTAATCAAATTTCATGACATGTAATGTCCATGTTTTCAGGCTCATCAATCGTTTCATGCTTCTTCCTTCTAGGGACCTGATATATAAAAGTAAATAGTGAATTACAGACCATTGAGAATTAAAAATATTTTTAAGAAATATGAAAAGATTAAAATAATAGGGATATTGATTTAAACTAATAATATAAAAAAAATCTACATCATAGAATGAAATTTTTAACATCACCGATTCCTTCTGGTAGCTACACTTTTTTATAGTCATTGAGCTTGACCCTTTACCTTTGTTAACTTTTTGGAACGTTGTTCAAAGCTAACTGTCTAGGATTAACCACTTCTGTCTATTCTATTCATATAGGGTTGTATTTTTCTTCATCCTACATTGGTTCTTCTGGGCTAGTGGTGGGATGCCATTTGAGGATAGATGTAATAAAAGTAATAGGAGATCAAAATATGACCAGAATTTGTAATTCTCCAGCTCCACCACTACTTTTTCCTTATCTTCATCAAGTTCATGTTTTTGAATGTATTCTTTAGTAGGAGCCTCATTTTTTTTCTCTTCATATTGAATTTATATGACAGAGTCACATTCATCTCCTGAATCAATAATACCCATGTCATTGATGGATGTTTTCTCATTGTCATTTTCATGTAATTTTTCTTCTTCCATTATAAATTCAATGGATTATAACTCCTTGAACATTTAATGATCCTTAATGACCACTTAATCTTCGTCTGATTCTAAATGGTGTATTACTTTCACCTCATTCTCTTCTTCCTCATCAACCATCCAATAACCAATTTCCATTATTTTCATTCCTCTTCTTCGTGTAGTTTCAAATGAAATTCTATTTGTTATTATTGTTATTGTTGTATGTATAGAAGGTATTATTAAGGTTTTGATACAACTTCTAGATCTAGATGTTCATCTATTTCAATATTTCTTGAATTCTTCAAGAATGTCTTTGTTCTCTAACTATGACTTTTCTTCCTTCTTTCATTTCTGCAGTATTGGATTTCTCAACATTTTGATCTAATTCATCTACAAAAAAATCAATTCATGCATTAGATTTTAATGGTATGTTTCATTATAGGGAATTTAAAATTAAAATAAAATTGGATAAATGAGTAATTTATTCCCCATATTCATTGATTTGACCTTCACGGTTATTCATACACTTATCCAACACTATAATGAACATCGAGTTCAATGCATTTAGAATGCCCTCTGAGTAATGCTCCGGAGGTTTACGGAAGGAATTTAATTCTTGAATGTAATGTTCTTGAGTTTTTTTTATTTTGACTATTTGGACTACCTCCGCTTCTTGATATTTATCATCTCTAAAGTCACCTATATATTAATTAGAGACAATTGACAAAAATTATGAAGATAATGCAAATTTGAAATGATTTGAATACGGTGAGTAGTCAATTATCCATTCTTGTTGAGTTTAGTCCCATATTACTTCATCCTCTTGGGCATCACTTCAATGCATTGTGCGAGTAATCTGGTTAGTCTTGGTTTGGGTTGTTTCTCTTGATTTTACTGAATGCAGTTGGCATCATGGGTGCATTTATCTTCCCAACAAATTCCATGGTTTATTTTATAGTCAAGAGCTCCTCCATCAGGATAATAGTTGGTTTCATTCCAATATTGGTGTTGGAATTCAACTTACTCATGATAACATGACTCATCCCGACTGTTTTCTTTCTTAAACCACCATTCTAAATTTAGTGCTTCTATTATGGTTGGATACCTCAGATATTCGATGTCTTTTGGTGATGATGCAACACTATAATTGTTCATTTGAAAACTCATCCTGCAAGCCACATAACACTAAAAAAGTCTAATATAATAAAAAAATGTCTACAAAAATAATTAACTAAACTAAAATAACTAAATATAAATTGATAAAAAAAGTATTTTACCTATGGAATTAGTCTTGAGTCACTCTCAATGTTCTGCTACTCCTCGGCAATGATGCCAAAAACTGACATGTCGGAATAGTGTAGTTGATTTCTCCAGGCGAGAGTCAAATTAGAAAATTTTAATATCCCAACCATACTATCTGTAGTGTTTTAGTATAGAAGATGTGCGGGGTTGTACACATAAAGAGAAAGGTACACAACAATGACACTATAATCTAAAGTTTGAGTCGGTCAAATTTTATTTTGATTTTGTTAAACTAATAGTGATATTAAAATAAAAGAATTACAAAATATAAGTAGTATAGAGGGGAATCAGTTTCTTGGGGATATTTTACAAAATTAAGTAACTCAAATTCACTTTCAAAATAATCATATTAAATAGCTATACAACCAAATAGTTTCATTGATAAAAGAAATTTACATTCTCTATAAAACTACCTTATATTTGCATTTAATTTTTTTTTAAAAAAAATATTTGTAATATAATAATGGAATATATTAATAAATAATAGTTTATGGTGGGTGATAATTTTGTTCATGTCATACACATTAAAATAAATATTCTTTTAATATTTTGATAAAAGAAAAAACATAATTTTTTAAAATGACCATAAGATTCCATTACATTTAAAAATAACTCAACATGGGTGAGGACGTATTTTTGTAAATAATTACTTTATATTAATAAAACATTCAAATCATTTTTTAAAAAATATTTTTTTTGTTGAAAATTGTATTCCAATCAAAGAGAGAAATAATGTAGTATTTTTAGTAAGAAAAATCAAAACTATTATATGTACAAAAGAGTGGAAAATTTATAAATTACATGAAAATTACATGAATACATATAGGATATGAATAAAATATATATTCATGAGACATGGATCATAATATTACATCATTGGAAAAAAATCACATACAATCCTGAGAAATGATGACATTGTAACTTAAAATCATTTCCACTATAGTGACATTGAATCATATAACCCATGAAGGAATAACATAAAATGAATCTTAATAAATTATTATTATGTTTGAATTAATTATATTAAATGTAAATTGGGATTTATATACACATGAAGAAATTATATAGGTGAATAATATAACATATGTTTCAAAGAAGGAAAATTGAGAAAAAAATCCATTAATTTAAGTGCTGACTTCCATCATACTCATTCAAAACTCATGTATAAAAAATATAAGTATATTTTACATATATTATTGAACCATATTAAGATATATTTTACAATATATGATTTACTTACCATTTTTTACCCATTTGTCACAATTCCATGTTAATGTCACGTTTCGAGCTATATCTACATTCTTTTTCATGTGTGTTTTGACAAGATATTTTGAAACCTGTTACATTGATAATGGTTTCATAATATCCATAATTTTAAAAATAATTCAAATATCGTATATATTTAGTATACATGAATTTATTGTAATCCATAAAATTTAGTTATAGGAAATTTAGTAAACATTTCATGGGTATGATAGGATATGCGTAAATGTTGATTCATTTTTCTTGTCAGATTAAAATAAATATAATTAAATGATATAAATATATCATCAATATAGAAACATTCCAATGTAATATATTTCAAATATTTTTATTAATACCATCATTAATTTCTTTTATATAAAGTGTGAATGAATCACATTGCTTCTCGAGGTGATAGTCTGCCCTATACAGAAGTGACATTTTCATATTCCCAAAAAAATAATTGTATGTAGGTATGTGTTATATAATAATTTCACAATCATTATAATATTATAAAAATATATATTAACAATAACCCAATCCTAATGAGCCACTTTTATTGCAGGTAATTGAAAAATCAAGGTCATTGGTTTTTGAGGCTATTGTCTCTTGTACACACAAATGATGATTTCATAACATATTTTAATGAAGATGATATGTTTGTAGGTCATTACAATAACATAAAATATCATTTTATATTTAATATACTGATTTTAATATATAATCCTTGAATAATAATGTTTTAATTTTGGATACGATGAAAAAAAATAAAAAATATCATTGAGGAATATTTCCACTTTTCAGGTATCCTCCTTAATATTGTAATAAAATCCATCATATGATGGATTTCATCAAAAAATAGGTCTTCTAAGATGAGGAGATGGAATATTGGAAGTGATTTGGGTAGGTCAAGTATGATAAAAAATAGTTTTATGGAATGAGGAGGAGAATATAAGGGGTGACCTATTATAAGTGAGGGAGAGGACACATTTGGTATTATTGGTAATAATTTTATGATCCCATGATTTTCATATTTAAAAATGGGCTAAAATGGAACATTATCAACACTTATAGATTTAATTGTATATATATGGCCATAAAATAGTTTTAAAACAACTTTATAGGTCATTTTGACACCTTTCATTTTAGTTTAACCTCGTAGGAAACCCATTTTTAAGTTAACCATGGTAAATAATTATTAGTGATTTTAATATAAATTTTCGTAAAAAGTAAGTGGAACATATTAGGAATTATAAATTTATTTTATTCCTAATATTGAATTTTTTTAATTCCATTAATATAAATATAATGTTAAATTTAAAACTATTCCATGGGATTCAATGAGAAAGAGGGCTTTTTAATTTGAAAGCGTTTAAAAGTTTATAAATTTTTTATATCCAATCTCAAAATGAAATTTACTCCATTGAAAAAAATTAGATTAATTGAAGTAAAAATGTACTGATTTTACATTAATGATAATTTCATATATAATTTTCCATTACAATTTATTTATTCAAAAATAATATTTTCAATTAAATTTCATTATTTTTCTCTATTCAATAAAAATTGAAAATTTTGAGGGAAGTCTAAAATTTTGACACTATAAATATTTTGATATTATAATTTAATTTTTTTTTCAAAATAAGTTTCTATAGGTGTCAAAAAAATAATTTTAAAATTGTTCACAAATTGAAATAAAATTCATTTTTTCCATAAAATAGTATTTTTGAAACATAATTACGTCTGTAAAAATTATGTACCTTTTTATAATTTTTTTTATAAAACCCAAATACATAATATTTAAAAATATTTTACTAATATTAAAATTTTTATTTTTAATAGATAATTTATTATGATCTTGTTTACATAATTTAAATAATAATAAGTCATTGTTTTCACGAAACTCAATGTAACATGTGACAGATGTTAATACTAGTGATGAAACACAAGCATAAAATTGAGTTTCAAATAACACAATATTTAAATGGTGTCGTGTGTAATGAAAGACATCAACTAAATTTAATTTATTCGAAAAAAATTAATTCATATGAACATGAAGTGTCACTATTTGGAAACATCAATGTATCTAGTATTTTACTTGGCATGATTAACATAAAATTGGTATCAACTCTTTAGATTGGAATGATCACAATAGGAGAGGCACAATAATTCTTAATCTAAGAAGTACAGAAAAATTAAATGATTTTACATGCATCTGTTATTGATAAATGTGTGAATATTAAAAAATGGATGGGAAAGGAATATGGTGGTGTGAAACTAGTTCTAGCTTGTATATTGAACATCAATTTGAATGGTGTTCTCAGGATAATTCTTAGATTTAAAATGTATCATGAATTTGAAATACTTAACTACATAGGGGATCTTGTAATTTTTGTCTAAATGCAATAGAACTTCTAGGGATGTGTATAATTATACATTGGTGGTTTTATTAAAAATTGGAACTTCATGTAGAGGAATCACGGACTCGTGCCTGGTTCTATACAATTAGATATTAGTAAATTCAGGTGTGACAACATTAGAATTAATGGGTATGATATTTTACTTGGATTAATGCTTAGAGGATTCAAGGAAATCCTTAATATAAATAACATATAATTCAATTCTTTGATTATTTTAGGATATATTCACATTAAATCACCCATAAATCAATATTTGAAAAATATTCATATGGATATCATTTAGATATTCATTTTCCTTTGATAAGGTGAATCATCCTTTAGTCATTCTATCAAACAAATAGAATAAACACATCAACTTGTTTGAAACTATAGCCTTTAGGAATTTATATGCTCACTTCGATCATGATCTGCAGAGGGAAAGAATATAGGACAATTGATCATCGATCATACTTTTATATAAATTATTATCTCATCTATGAAATCGTTGGTCCATACACAAAAAATTCCAGATAGTCATAAATGTTTCATATAACTTCATCAATGTGTCTCTTCAATCCTCCAAATTGGAGGGTGAAATCGTGATGATTGTGTTTAGACACAACCTTCCATATAAATCACTTCTTCAACATGTAGTGATGATTTCTAGAGAATTGGACTCTGTGTATTCATGTTCATTCCCTAATGAGGGTTTGGGTGTTCTACAACAATAAGGATTAAAATATGTTTTCGGTGAGATTCACAAAAAAAGTTGTGGTTCTGTTGAATATGGGATCAATTTTCATTTCATGAAACATAAAATTAAAAGTGAGGGTTTGGTTGATTGATATGTTGATGTCAAGTGGTCCATACACACAGATGATTAATGCTATGATATGTTGAGGATAATTAAACATTATTGGTTGAGGAATTTGGATTCATCTTCACTAAGTTCATATTATGGTATGTGAACCCAAGAAAACAAGAGAGTATTCATGTAGAAGATCATTTTTGATCTTGTGGTAGCTTGAGTGATATAAGATAGGTGGGGTGACCATGAAATGGGTTGTTGGTCAATAAAATCATATTGATAACATAAATTCATTTCTATGGATTGTTGGTGTGGTTGTTCATGGATGTATGATAGGAGGAGTGGCCATGCAGTGGGTGTCATGGTGATATTTTCCATTGTGGTAGTTGGATTTCCATCCTATAGTAAGTATACATGGTTTTTAATTGAGTCATTATGGGTTATATATTAATTATGAGATCATTTAAAGGAATGAAAGACGGAGTCAACATATGGTAATTTCAAGGATGGTTTTTATGGTAGCTCGGATATTGTTCTTAAAGTCATTTTATGGGAATTATGTGGTTAGTTGATCTTCATAATAGAATTAGGGTTATTCAATTAGTTGAGTGATCATTATATGTTTATCTAGTAGGTGGATGTTCTACATATGGAAAGTTGTAATTTTTCTTTTACAGTTACTGATGTAACAATTAATCATTCAAGTGTATGCTAGATCTATCATGAGGATTTTGGTAATCTATTCCTTTGTAATTTTTATAGCGTTAGATATGAAATTGTGAATATAATATCTATTTTTTAATTTTGACGAATTAAAAACAAAATGAAATAAATATATAAAACAAAAAATTCATTTATAATTTCTAAATCCATGATTCATAGATATAATAAATTTCTTCCAAAATGGAGTAAAAAAATATTTTAATCCATTAGTCCATTCAAGTCCAGATTCAGTTTAAGAAATTAATAATGAAAAATATATGATAATGAAAAAAATTAAATTTCAAATTCGTATTATGACTTAACATTATGTCTAAAATTTAATAAATCCATTAAAAAAATGTTTTAATGCATTCAATAGAATATTATAATTATAAGTAAATTAAAAAATTCAATAAATAACTCGGTTTTTAATCAAAATTATGGTGTAAATTATATTTCAAACTGGCATAAAATTATGAAATTTTGGGATCTCAGAACTCCACCAAACATGAACTATTTCAATACCAATAAAATATTTCAATGGAAATCCATAATAATAATCAACAGTACATTATGTTATTTTTTTTCCAAAATAGGAATTTTAGAAAAAATAAAAAAAATCCCCAACTTGATATCTATTGAAAATTTCAACCCAAAACCCAAATCCATCATATAAACACCCTATACTAATGATAATAAATGATATTTATTGTTTTGGATCAATTTTGAGTAAAATCATAATCAACCTACCTATTTTTGATTGGTTTTTATATATAAAAGTAAACATTTTAATTGAAATTTAGTACTAGTTAATTTTTTTCTAAACCATAATTTGGTGGTTTGGATAATTTTAGATTTAATTTAACTTAATTTTTTTACAATATCCTTTATATATATTCCAAAGTGTCATCCTTTTCTATCTTATTGTTCCCCTTGGGGGTCATGGTTTTCCTCTCGTCTCTCGTTACTAGTAATGCTACTGATGTTCTCAAAAGGCGTCATTAATTCCTCCAAGCATGTGTAAAATTATAAATCTATAATGGTATAGACAATACTATCTACAAATTTGTAGTATTGTAGATGTGCAAGGTCATTCCCATAGAGAGAAAGGAATATAGTGATGAAACTCCTGATAGATGGTTTGGTTGGTTGAATTTTATTTTGAGTCTATGAAACTAATTTTCAATTAAAATAAATGAATTTCAAACCAGAAATATAAGAGAGTGGAATTAGTTTCCAAGGGAAGCTTATATTAATTAATTAATTAAACATGACTCAATAAATAATCATATTTAATATTTGTGTAGCCAAACAGTTTAATTGATAGGGGAAATTTTCAATCCATATAAACTACCATAGAATCCAAATTCATTTTGGTCAGATGAATCAAAATAGCTAATGTGAATTTATTTCTAATATCCAAATGTTGAAGTGTAATTAAATTCTGTATTAATGAATAAATCATCTCCATCATGTTGGGGATAATTCATTATTGGAAGATATGGTCAAATGATTAAATGATAAATGAACTAAACTTGTAGGCACAATATGATAATATCGAATGCAATCGTTATTACAAGAAAAGGCAAAGAGAACAATGATTATGAAAACACACATTGACCAATACCTCTCTCCCCTGTGGTTTTAGCCATCCATCCTTGGGTGATCGCCAATGACAATTAAACCCATGTCCATAGGAGAGAGATTGATCTTGAAATAAAGAGACAAGAATAAAGATAACATAATTATTGGTATTAAAATATAAATTATTCAATGACTACATCAATGAACGGAATGAAAAACATAAAAAAACTATCTACAGTGGAATCCTACTAATGCTCCTGATGGTTTTGCTAGCTCCCTCAAGTCCAGAGTGTCTTTGATGGGCATCAGGAGGCCTCTTTTAATAGGAAAATTATGCGATGTGGCTTGGAATGTTGATTTTATTTTTATCATGTCCCCATTTTCATGAATAGTACCTGAGGTACACAACGTGAACTTTATATATGATTTCTACTACAATACATTGAATTTGTGGAAACATCATACATTGGATTACTTTTTTCACGTCATGCAGCTAAGGTACATACATCATACTTTCTTTTCAAAGTTTTTTTCGTCATCATGACTTTTCCATGAGGCAGATCTCCTCTCTAGGAAGTCATAATGTGTACTTAGTTTTTTTCAAATTTTCAGCTCTGCTTCATCTGTGAAATTCTAGTGTTGTTCCTCTTTTCTTCGATCGTGGTGCGAAGTGTCATTTTGTCAATCATTTTCTTGGTTTTCCATATAGTTTATCTGAATTCCATTTAGGATTAACACTTTTAAAAACATTAATATCATGCATAGATCAAATATTAAATCAATTGAAATTTAATGAATTCACACAAAAATATCCATCAAAATATGTATAAAAAATGATATATCAAATCCCCCCACACACAACTCATTTCTCTTCCTCGAGTAAAGCCTCAACATCATATCACCAAGGGTCCATCCATTAAAAATGAAATTTTCAAATTATGATTCTCACATGAAAACTTGTTATGACTGAATGTAGTAAAATCACAATAAAATACAGAATAATGAATCCAAAAATCAGGCGTCATTTAAAAATTTCAATTAAATACATTCATATCCTTCAACACATAGTTTTCATATTTTCATCAATACCCATGTGATTTATGATTTACCTCACCATTTATTTTTTACACTAATCACTTAGGGTAAAAATATAATAGAGATATTCTCATACCTCATGTACATGATCCAAATCATAGGCCTTCATTGAATATAAATTCTCTAACTCGTAAAGATAAATATCACAATTAATCATGAGGTTTTTGAAATAAATATCATATGACTCTATGGCTGAGACAAGGTATGTGAAATGTTGAAAATCATGTAAGACTCGGGGATGAGGCAAAAATATAATGTAAAAATTATGATAGTCAAAAGAAAATATCATTGAAATGCTCCTAAAACTAATTAAATGCCATCTCACACACCCCCAATGTAAAGAGTGAAGGCTCAGAGATAAAGTATTCATAATAAAAAATAACACTATATTGTTGTTAATTTTTTCATTTTTTCATTTTTCTTTTTTTCAATTGTCTTGATTAGAATAAACGTCACAACCACCACCTAACCGCATGTGATAAAATTCTTCGGTCTGGAAAATAGTGATTTTTTATTCACTCAATTCACTACAAATTTTTTCATAATTTTTTATTCATTTTTTGCAACAACATTAGTGATATACTATGGAATATAATGAATGTAAAAATTAACCTTCTCCAAAATCCCATGAAAACACCTAGAAATATGCCCTCAAGATATCACATCCCATATACACCATAAATAACCCCTCCCCCACACTAATTCAATGGATTAAAATGAGAAATACAATGCGCTTGGTAAGAAAGGATTAATGTCTTGTAATGTGGATTAATCATAATAAAGGAAATCCATGGATTCTTTATTCTAAAAGAGGATCAATCTGTAGGTGAGTCTCCTGATAAATTGGGTCATTAAAAAAATTCTTAATTTATTTATAGTGTGAATTTTTTTAGTCATAACATTAACAATATAACAATGCATGTTCTAGTCGGTTTACATGTCCCGTGATTCAATTATGAAATTTTCATAGAAAAATAGGAATTATTTTCTACAGAATCCGCTCAATAATGGAAATATTAATAGATTTAATTAGGTTATGAAATGAAAATTAATAATCAGATTACTCAATGAATGATTCTTGTAATCAACATATTGAAAATAAATCACATTAGGAATAATTTTCAATAAATACCAAACTAAAGTAAGAAATTGGGTTCCAAATTTTCTATTTATATGTTTTCATTTATTTCCATCATATTTCAAATTTTCCAACATGTCAAAATATCTCTCCTCAGTGGTTTTTTCTACTATATTAGTGATTATAATAAAATTAATTTGAGAATATTTATGGGAGAAAATAATTCAATTATGTTCATGAAAAAATAAAATTAATTTCTATTAAATAATGTGATAGAAAAAACTAGTTGTAAAATGATATAAACTAGAATAAATATTACTCCCCTTAAATTGATGCATCTAAATGAGTCTCTTTGATTCTTTCTAGCTAGCTACATGATGTGTAATGAGATTACATGACATGTCATGTCCATGTTTTCAGTCTCTTCAATCGTTTCATGCTTCTTCCTTCCAGGGAACTGAAATATAAAAGTAAATAGTGAATTACAGACCATTGAAAATTAAAAATATTTGTAAGAAATATGAAATTATTACAATAATAGGGATATTTATTTAAACTAATAATATAAAATAAATCTACATCATAGAATGAAATTTTTAACATCAAAGATACCTTCTTGTAGCTGCACTTTTTTATAGTCGTTTAGCTCGACCTTTTACCTTTGTTAGCTGATTGGAACATTGTTAAATGCTAACAATTTAGGATTTAACCACTTATGTATATTATATTCATCTATTGTTGTATTTGTTTTCATCCTACATTGGTTCTTCTGGGCATGTGGTGAGATGAAATTTGAGGATAGATGTAATAAAAATAATAGGAAATCAAAATCTGACCATAATTTTTAATTCTCCGGCTCCACCACGACTTCTTCTTTATCTTCATCTAGTTCACAATTTTTATTGTATTATTTAGTAGGAGACTCATTTTTCTTCTCTTCAAATTGAATTTATAGGATGGAGTCACATTGATCTCCTGACTCACGAATACTCGTGTGGTTGATGGATGTTTTCTCATTGTCATCATCATGTAATTTTTATTCTTCCATTATAAATTCAATGGACTATAACTCATTGAACTTTTGATGATACTTAATGACCACTTCTTCTTCCTCTGATTATAAATTATGTATTACTTTGACCTCACCCTCTTCTTCCACATCAACCATCCAATAACAAATTTCTATCATTTTTCATTCCTTTTCATCGTGTAGTTTAAAATGAAATTCTATTTGTTATTCTTGTTATTTTTGTATGTAAAGAAGGGATTCCTATAGTTCTGATATAACATCTAGATCTAGATGTTCATCTATTTCAATGTTTCTAGCATTCTCTAGGAAATTATCGTTGTTCTCTAACTATGATTTTTCTTCCTTCATTCATTTCTGCAGTATTGGATTTCTCCACATTTTGATCTAATTCATCTTCAAAAAATATCAATTCATGTATTAGATTTTATTGGTATGTTGCATTCTAGGGAATTCAAATTTCAAATGAAATTGGATAAATGAGTAATTTATTCTTCATATTCATTTATTTGACATTCATGGTCATTCATACACTTATCCAACACTATAATGATCATCGAGATCAATGCGGTTAGATTGCCATCTGAATAATGCACTAGAGGTTTATGGAAGGATTGGTATTCTTGAATGTAATGTTCTTGAGTTTTTTTTATTTCAACTATTTGGCATACCTCTACTTCATGATGTTTATCATCTCCAAAGTCACATGTATATAAATTAGAGACAATTAAAAAGACTAAGAAGATAATGAAAAAATGAAATTACATGAATACAGTGAGTAGTAAATTTTCCATTCTTATTGAGTTTAGTCCCATAATACTTCATCCTCTTGCGAATCACTTCAATGCATTGTGCGAGTAATCTGGTTAGTCCTGGTTTGGGTTGTTTCGATTGAGTTTGTGGAATGCAGTAGGCATCATGATTGTATTTATCTTCCCACAAATTTTTTTGGTTACTTTTATAGTCAAGAGCTCCTCCATCAGGATGATAGTTGGTTTCATTCAAATATTGGTGTTGGATCTCCACTTACTCCTGATAACATGACTCAACCTGACTGTTTTCTTTCTTAAACCACCTTTCTAAATTCAGTGACTCTCTTATGGTTGGATACATCCGATATTTTATGTCTTTTGGCGGTGATGCGGCACAATAATGGTTCATTTGAAAATTCATCCTGCAAACCACAATACACTAAAAAATCCTAATATATTAAAAAAATGTCTAAAAAAATTAATTAACTTAACTAAAATAAGTAAATATAAATGGATAAGAAAATTATGTTACTTATGGAATTGGTCTTGAGTCACTCTCAATGTTCTGCTACTCCTCGGCAATGATGCCAAAAAAATGACATGCTGGAATAGTGTAGTTGATTTCTCTAGATGTGAGTCAAATTAGAATATTTTAATATCCCATCAATACTATCTATAAAGGTTTAGTATAGAATAAGTGTGGAGTCGTACACATTAAGTGAAAGTTACATAGCAGTGACACTATAATCTAAAGGTTGGGTCGGTCAAATTGTATTTTTATTTTATTAAACTAATAGTGAAATTAAAAAAAAATTCAAAAGATAAATAGAAGATATGGGAATCAGTTTCTAGGGGATGTTTTAAAAAATTATTTAATTAAACTTCACTTGAAAAATAATCATATTAAATAGATTTAAAACCAAATACTTTCATTAATAGATGAAATTTACATTGTCTATTAGACTACCCTAGAATTGCAATTAATTTTTTTTCAGATGATTCAAAAAAAATGTTTATTTAGTTCATATTTCTTAATGTAGAAGAGTAATTTAATTCAGTGGTCATGAAAAAATCATCTCAATCATTTTGGAGATCGTTCATTATTTAGAAACATATGGTCAATGATTCAATGATAAATGAAGTGGACTTGTAGGAACAGCATGAAACTATCAAATAAAATCATCATTATGAGCCATGTTAAATAGAACTATGATGGTATGCACCCCCTTTGACTAGTCCCTATATGAACTATGGGGGTTTCCAACCATCCTCAAGTGATCACCAATGGCGACTAACCGAAATGCATAAGAGAGATATTTAGAATGAAAGAAAGAGACAAGAATAAATAAATAAAATGATTAGTATTAAAATATTAACAATTCAATTATTACATCAATGAATGTGAAAAACATAAACAAAACCTATCAATGTTCGAATTCTATGGAATCTCCTGGTGTTCGTGCTTGCTCCCTCAAGTATATATTGTGTTGGAAGGTCATCGGTAGGCCTCTTGCTATAGAAAAAATTTGCATCATGGTTTGGATTATCAATTTTAATTTTCAAGTGTTTCCATCATCACGATGTGTTATTGAGGAACACATCATGTACTTAAAATATGATTTCTCATCCATCGGACTGAATTTTTAGAAACATCATACACTTGTAGGACTTCGGTCATGTCGTGTACTTGACATACATGTCATTTACTTTTTGTTCACAGCGTGTTCCATCATCATGACTTTTCCAACAGACAGATTTCATATCCATGAAGTAACTACTTTTACTTATCGTACAAGACATGTACTTAGTTTCTTTCATGTTTCCAGCAATGCTTCATCTTTGAAATTCTAGTGTGGAACCGCTTCTCTTCAATTGCAGTGTGAAGTGTCATATTGTTCTTCATTTTCCTGGATTTCCTTATAGTTTCCCTGAATTCTATTCTTGAATAAAAATTTGAAATGCATTAATATCATGCTTATATTTTATATCAAATCAATTGATATTCTATGAATTGACACATAAAACCCCATTAAAATATGTATAAAAAATAGATATATCAACTACATCCTCATCATTTTCTTCTAAACAAGCAATATTGAGTGTGGTTTTATACTACATTCCCATTGAGGATTATGTATTTCACTTCCATCATTGATATGCTTCCTTATTTAGTGTATTTTTTGGAGACATCATCCCTATTTTTTTTCCTTTATGCTCATTTTCCCCATAGTATTGACCAACATCAATGGGACACAAATTTGGTCATACACCACATGGATTTCCAATATTTCAATAGTTTCAATCTTAGAACACCACATGATATTAAACAATGAGGTTAATTATTATACTAATGTCTATTCAAACTGTCAAAAACATGTTAATTCAGTGCTCCTTGTTCTCAATAACATACACCATGGGATACATCACTGGAGGTCACCTATCATTAAACAAAACTAGGACATGTATGATTAACTATGTAGTACTCATTAGGTAGGTTACCAAAAAGAGAGGTTCACCTTATAAAAATGGGTAGTAACATTTCTCCATTTATGCCTCACTTTTACATGAGTGTTACAATCTCCCCCAATTTAATTCACAATTCCCTCACTGTGGACACAAAACCCCAAACCCAATAATTGCCTCTGGGCTTTATGCTGTGTATTAGCTATAATACAATTTTTAATGAACCTACATCCATGTTCCATGATCCTATTCATCTGAAACCATCAGTTTCCTGTAATTACATGGTAACCTTTTGGGAGGAACACTTGTTTTTACACACATGGTTCACATATCATACTAATGATAGTCCCCATGGTCCAATACATATTCTTACAATGTTATTTTTATTTAGTGAAACACAGATTCTAAATCATCCATGGAGGTCATCCATCATGACCCTACATTAGTCCAATCATACTTAACTATGAGTGTATAGGTAAGTTTTATCCTGAAAAAAATGGTGTGACATTTTGATATGGGTACTATCAGTTATCCTTTTATATTTATCATTTCAAGGTGTTTAAAACCCCTCTTCCTTATATATAATTATTATACCTATCCATAGGTCAAGTACAAGAATGAAAACATTGGGTTTTCTCTATCCCATTCTACTTCTATCTAGGTAGTTGGAGGAGAGGTCGATTTATTTAATGGTTATATATCGAGATACCCATCAGGGGAAGAATGTGATTTGGGTTCTGATCATTCGATTGATTAAATCATATAAATTCATAACAATTTAGTAGCCTTCCAATGATTAGGTAATGGGATTTATTTACATACATGTGATTGTAATATCTATATGTGTTCTATCAAATATTGTTTTCGATATGGATGACCATTTCCGTTATAGTTTTTACAGAGGCCTCCTAGAGGTCATGTGATCCAAGGTTAGTCTAATCACAACTTATTATTAATAGATGTATGTCTAGATAGAATAAGTAATATATATTCTTAAATACATTTTCTTCTTGATATTGGGGGAGAATTCCACAGCCATTTGGTGAACATTGAGTTTTCATAAAATAACAGTTAAAATTATTTGATCACCATGACACCCTTTAAGGCCTTGTATTTCTTCCCATGTAAGTATCTTTTGTCTTTGTGGGATATTGGTGGGAATTCCATGGTTATACCTAGTTTTTTCCATGAGTTGATACGAAATATACAGTTTATTTTTCAAATAATGGTAATGAATCAATGAAATTATAGATTCGATGTTGATAAACGTCGATGCCAATTAAATTTTTATGTTGGTGACTTGCAACTTTTGTGTGTTTCCCCACAATTTGGTAACTAGATGTTTTTGAGATTGGGAATGCATGATTAGAGATACTTGGGGACATTTGAGGTTATGGATCAGAATTGAAGGTGGCCAACCATTTTTATTTTCCACATCATTTAATGTTGATTCATGATGATTTCCATGTATAGGATCAAAAAAAGAATCTCTTAGAGAAATTTTAGGTCTTGATATTTTATAAATTAATGTGGAACATATTTTGTCCATGATTTAGAATATTGTTTGGACTGTGGATTCTAAAATTATGGTTCTTTGTGGGATGTCCTTACATCTGGTTCTACTGTTATGGCGATGTGGTTCTATTTATTATGACACTAGATATAATTTGTTACTAATCAAAGAGTAGCAACATCATTTTATCATGTAGTGTTCTTAACAATCTTCATTAGGGAATAATTAATTTATGGTGTGGATATTATAAAATTCCATTTATAGATTTTTGGTACATTTAATGAATTTCTATTTTCATTTTCTAGATCTTGTTTCATGTCATTTTAATGAAATTTTTGAATTATTTATTATTTGGGGGATATGAACTGTTAGAATATGATTAGGGAAAAACTTTTGGGCCATTCTATGAAACCATGATCCATTTCTAGATGATCTAGAAGGGGGCTCATGGTTTTCCAAAATTTTCGATCACCCCACAACATATGAGGATGTTTATTATGGAGATCCCATGGCTATCATACTGTTTTTAATCCATGGGAACAATCATTTCACACTTATGTAGTGGATCAGGAGGGAAACAATTGTTAGAACATGGTTTTTATAACTACATAGCCTAATAATGTCACACTGTCCATAAACACAGTAATTGTGCATGGAAATTTTATTCCATGTTTTTTAAAAACTGAAACTATGAAAAAAGGTATTTTATCCCCCAATATATTTTTATTAATTTATAAAACCTCCTATAATAAATTCTATCTAGCCTGTAATTGATCTAAATATGACACTTGATCTTTTTTAGGATCTCTAGAGACATTTTTTCATCTCCTACTCCTATACTCATAGATCGATGTGTCTATGGATGTAATTTATCTCTCTCTGAGAAGGGTTTTTTCTTTTCCTAGGAATCCTGATTTTCATATCTTTTATCCTCATTTGAGAGTGATGAATACTCATGTCCATGGTGTTCCAAAACCTCAATTTTATATAATATAATTTTATATAATCCATTTTACTCTTCCTCACCATTATCTCTTCATTAGAAGTTGCAATTATATGTGATCATTTTAATTTTTGAGTAACAATATGTGGTTCTTCAAATATTTTCCATACACTTAAAACCATGTTTTCCTTCCATGATGTTATATTTTTTTAATTTTATTTCCTCAAATTTATTTTATTTGACAATTTACATACAAATGTATTGATTTATGAAGTAAATCACTTTTTGAAGTGATTTGATAAATTGGGTGAATTATGAGAATCTTGATCTGAAAAAAGAATTTATTTGATGAAATTATTTGGGGATTAAATTTATGAATAATATTTAAATGATTGTTATTTTTAGATAGGTGAACATGTTTAAACCTAATGATTTAGTTTCTAAATTGAAATGACATGTTTAGGCATGAATGTTTACTAAAACAATGAATTGATTTGAAAAGAAATAATTCCACATTATTGAATGATGTTTTAATGGATAGCACATATGAACATAAGTAGTTTTTTCGGGATTAGGACTAGAATGTTAGGAATTTTACTCCCTATAAATGGATTGATGATGAATATTCTAAATAATATAAATTCTGCATGATTTTCCTGATGAGTGTTGATTGAATATCATGATGGAATGATCCTTACGGACGTGTTCAAATATTTTGAGATGTGGTGATTGAATAATTTGTGTGATGATTCTAGAGCAACAAAATAATGATCCTCATTTACTATAAACATGATTCATGGTTTTGAATTTATTATTACATGCTTGTGATTATAAAACTACTTTACTAAAGTCCTTACTTTTTCATTAAAATGATTATTTAACAATATTTTGATATAAATTCTTGATATGTGATCTGAAATAATTTTTTCATTGAAAATATGAAATTATTAAAAATATCTTATAATTATTTAAATTGAAGAATTTTTTTTTATATTGGAAGTTCTTAGGGAACATTGGGTGTATCTTACAATGTTTTTTAGCTCCCACCCTTCCATTACCTTCCGAAATTTTTAATATGTATTATTCTATGTCCAGGGAAATTAAATAAAGATCTTAGATGTGATGGATGTGCCAGATGATGGGATATTGGGTTGTAGCAGAGGCTGCTAGAGCTGTGATAAACCCATTTCATAGAGATTCTATGTTTTATCTTGGTGGATGTTGTGTCATTTTTTGGCTGATGTACACTATTGGAATTTTTATCTAACAGCTTATGGTACTATTTTTTACGTGAAGATTGTTTGAAATATAGACAGTGCACTATTTTATCTTCTACTATTACATATTTATTCTTTATTTTCTGGGTTAAATCGTTTGCTCTATCCATTGGATGATTCCATGATGACATTCTCTAGCCCATTGGGAACATTAATGCCCATAAGGTCATGTCAACACTAGATCACATTTCAGGGTAACTGAGAATTTGGCTTTCTTCAAGACAGTCCTGACCGTGTCGAGTCCCCTCCCTGATGAAATCTATTTTAATATTCAATTGTGTGTCCCAGTCTTGAGTGGTATTGATTCAATTTTACACCCTAGGATTTCTGGCCCTTTTTATATTCTCTCCATAGATTTGAGGATATAAGGGTGATGAAATAGGTGGGTTTGGAGGTCTTCCATCCTTCAATTAATGTTACAAGTTGATAGTTGGATGCATTATGGTCTTAATTTCTAAATTATGGTCTCATATATCATTCTGAAACAATATGTATTTGAAAACATGTAAGAACTGAAAGGTGTAAGTAGATAATATCACATTTATTTCATTGGAATGGGATGTAGTAATGTAGTTAATTGTATTTAGGGAAGATGATTTCTATTTTCATAATTTCTGGCATCTGATAGATAATTATAAAAAGGATCATCCATTTGGGGTTGTAGAAGATTTCTATTTGACCTATTTTCAATTATAATGTCATGTATATTTTTTTCGTGTTTTTAGGTCAATTATTATTTCCATTATGTTAGAAATAATTTGGATGTTTTATTATTTTTATGAGAATTTTTTTATTCGAATTTTGTATTAGGTTTTCTATGGCATGGTAGGAATAATTTTTCTAGTATACTTTATCGAGTTTGGTGTTTTTCTTGTTCATATTTTCACTTAAAGTCTCTCTCTCCTGCATTTTATTTTTTTTGGAGAATATGTTTGTCTCATTTGAAAGTTAATTTTTTAATATTTAATTGATGTTAATAGGGGACTACATCAATTTATGGTGTTGTCATTCATTCAGTTAGTAAGTGTTTTTTTCAATTTAGTGTATCATTACCATCAATGATCGAGGGTTCAAGGGAATACAATATGGTTAATACATGTAATTTTGGAGACCTAGAATAAAGTTATCATTAATAGTGTTTTGATACATTGTATTTAATTGTTTTTATTTTGGTAAATGTGATTGTTTAATCATTAAAATTTGGCTTGTAGGCAGTTTCCACTAAACCCTAATGAATCACTTTAATACATGAGAGAACTAATCAGAGAGATTCTTGACATTTCATATTCATCAGATGAATTCATACATAATAATCAACATAGTGAGACAATATTAAACGAGTTATGTCATTAGAATTAAATATTTATTCATTAACATTGACAAAAAAAAATTTAATGAGGGTTTGGATAATGGAATTGATACATGGGATGATAAAATTGAAAAATAGATTTTTTTTTGTTTTTAAAATTAATTTAATTCAATTTAATAGGTTTAGTTTAGTTTGAAACCTAATTAAAACAAGAATCCAAAAGGGTCTATTCAATATAACCCAAAAACAAAACAAAACGAAAAATTAAAAAATTTTGGTTGGATTTTGTTAATTTACATTTTGGATCAGATGGGGTGGTTTTTCCCCACCCCTACATACAGAGAAAGATAAACCAAAAAACTAAACATTACCCCAAATCCAGAAGACAAACACCATACCTCACCCAATAACACTTAATTTAAATCTAAACTGTAATCCTAACTAAAAAACCTAAACTATAACACATCTAAATTGAACTAAACCGTAAACATAATCCCACCCCAACATAAAATCCCCATGACAAAAAACTATTCCTAACCCATAAACTAATGAGTAGACATAAACTCACCCCCACCACACTATTATTTTCTAATCACTATAATCAGAAGCCCAAACCACAACCCACCCCAATACATAACCCTCTAACATAAATAAAAATTTAACACTATCTCACCCATACACCCTTAACATAACCACCAACTAAACTTGTAGACAACCTAACATAAAATAAAACCTCAAGACAAAAGATAAATGATAAAAATAACACCAACTACATAAAAATTATGATAAACCAACATAAATATAAACTCCAACACATACTCTAACCCTTAAACATAATCCCTACAACCTAAATCAAATCTTAAAATCATAAAATCACTAAAGAAAAAACATATCCCCCCACATAAACATACACATAAACCAACATAAATGTAAAACTATACGGTAAAAATTAAATACACCCCACTACCTAAACACAATTTAAATTCTACACCATAAAACAAAACTCTACACTGTAAACCCCAACTCATAAACATTACAATCTATCAAAAATTATATTTAAACCCTAATACAAATATCTACCCTCTCTACCTCACTCTAACCCCTAAACATATTACATATCCACCCAACCACAAACGTAACCCTTAAATAGAACATTGAAACATAAATCTAACCTTATATACTAATCTATACTCATAATACTAATCTCTAACATCATTCCTCCTTCATAAACCTTAGTCCCTTAACACCCCCAGACCTCCACCTCATCCCCAACTCTTAATCATAAAACCTCTACCTTAAACCATAATCATAACACCCAAACCAAAACACAAACACACATCCACACCAATAAAAACTAAAAATAAATCTAAAACATAATGATAACTCTAAAATTATAACCTATAACCTCTCCATCTCAACCTATACCCTTATACTAAAAACACCACCCCAACATTAATCATAACTATATCCATTAATATAACCCCTTAAACATAGATCCTATCCTAAGACTACCTCTACCCTAAACCTTAAACAAAACCACCATATAAATGTATGGATAACCATAATTTAATCAAAACCAGCACCCTAAAATGAATCATTAATCATACCCTCACAACCTATGGAGATTTATAAACCTACACTATAAAACATAACTCTACACCTAAACCCCCACCTCTTAAACATATCCTTCTAAATTGAAAATAATTCTAAACCCTACGCCTAATATCTAATGTCTCTACCCCATTCTTAAATATAAAACTAACAATCATCCACCCCAACACCATCCCGAATCCTTAAAAATAACTAAATAATATAAAAATAAACCTAAACTATATAAACTAAACTATACCATCAAATCTAAGTATTAAACCCCAAGCCCTAAACACCCCAAAGATTGATCCCTAAACCTACCCACCCTATTCCCAGCAGATACCCTGGCCCTATAGCCACCCCCTAATACTACCCTGACCCAAACCTAAATGTAACACTTCCGTAACTGCTAATCCAACCCCTTGACCCCATCTGTATTCCTACCTCAAATCACACGACGCCTATCCTAAACCAACCTCATGGACCTAACGCTAAACCTAACCCCTAGGCATGTATCCCTTCCATGGAATCCTACCCCCATCCCAAACCCTAATCCTTTAAATGACCCTTTCCCCTAAACCTACCCCAATCCATATCCAAATCCTCATCATCCTTAGCAATAATCCTACACACAAAACCTTTCCATAAACCCATCCCCATCCCAAGTAACCCACCTACCCCCATCCCATCCTTACTACAACATCCTGACCCCCTCCCTATAACTACACATACCCCTTTTGTAATCCTTCTCAACCCTATACCTAAGCTGATCCCAAACCCTATCCCTTTCCCAATACCTATCCTTATCCCCTGACGCCATCCATAAACTGAACCACCATCCCTAGCCACTACCTACCAACCCCATCATTATACTAACTCCCTAGACCAATACATCCACCTTCTCCACAACAACAACCATAATCCTCCCCCCAATGTGAGACCTAATCCTACCCAATGTCCTAAATCCAATACATTCCCATGACCCTATCCCTAATGCATCCCATTCAACACCAAACCATACCCCCTTAACCAATCCCAAACTAAACCTAAATGAACCAATCCCTTGATGAATCCCCTAAATAACCTCATCACCCCTAGACCTTTCCCCAACACTATACACCTGACCCCATACATATACCTACACCAACCCTATCCCTTGATCCCATGGTCACTACCCTTCCACCTACCCCCCTAACCTCATCCCATGACCTACTCCCTCAACCTAATACCTAATCGTATCAACCATACCTTGTCTAAAATCCACCCGTTTCCCAAGATCTAACCAAACCCATCGACCCAAGACAAACACCCATGCCCTAACCCAAAACCTTTTTCCGACATGTTGCCCAATCCTACCCCCAACACTATCCCCATACTAACAACTAATCACATCCCTAGAATTACCCTCAATCGGCACAATCCCTAAACTTCCCCTAGAACTAGAAATATAAAACCCCATGGCTCCAAGATCTACCCCATAAACCTTCCCCTTAAACTAACCCTCACGACCCAAAACTAAATTGTTATTAACATTAGCCCCCAAACAAAAAACCCTTACCCCAACTACTAGAACCATCCCTAAACCTACCCACAACCAAATCCATAATCTTCCCCACAATCCTAGGTATAAAAATACACTCGAACCCTAGCCATATCCCCAGATTCAACCACCCAACCCAACCCCTAAACAAACCCCTTTCCCCATCACTGGACTAACCCTCGACTATAGTCCTCTTTAAACCACCTAACACCATCCCTAAACCTCTTCCTATCCCTAGAACAAAACTATCCCTATGGGACTTGTTAAAGTCCTACCCATCCCAGGACCTAAACATACCCCGACCACATGTTGTATCCTTATCCCTATCGCCAACCCATGACACATCCTTCCACCTAACCCTCAACATACCTCCGACCCTATCACAAAACATTCCCACAACCCCCACCTGAATCCTACAACGACCCTAACAAGTAATGCTACCCCTCAGCCTGAGCCCTATCCCCATCCTTAACACCTTTCCCCTAGAACTACACCTACACCTTGCCTAGTGATATATGTACCCTCATCCCTATCCATAAACCTACCCCGACCCATAGCCCAATTCATGACTCCCCACCATGGTGCTAGCCCTGAACCTACACCCTACCCCGACCCTAGACCAACCCCTAGACCTTGCGCTACCCCTATCCCTCCACCTACCCCAAAAACTATCTGTAATATACCCTAAACCATTATCCCCAACCATATCCCTAGCCCTACTTCACCACCGACCCCATATGTAAACCCAACCACACTAATCCCCATCTCCATACTACACCCATACCCAACCCAAGACCAAAAATTAGCCCAATCACTCCACAAACTCACATAGTTAGACCAGAGCTTCCCCACAACCAAAGCCCTAAACCTACCCCTGACCACAGTCTTAAACATATACCCACCCCTAGCCCTGCCATCCTACCCCTTTCCCCACCCCCAATGCCTACCATCTGGCCCAAAACCATCCCCCAACCCTATCCCCTAACGTAATCCCTAGACCCAACACTTGACCTATAACAGTACCCAACCCACCACATACTCCATGACCCTAGCCCTAACCCTACACCTCACCCAACCCCTAACACCCCATCTCTATCCCTAAACATCCCACATAACCATGCCTGATAACTAATCCTACCCCCCAGACCCCGTCCCCCATGAAACTAGAACTTATTCCATTCCGTACTCCTAACCCTAGCCTAAAAACTACCCACTCTTCTCACGACCTAAACCTACCATCATGGTCATTATCCCTAAACCAGACCCCAAAATTAGTCATACAGCCCAACCAAACTAAACATACCCTGAATACCCCTAGCCCTACATCCTCTGCACTAACCTGAAACATAACCCCACCAATCCTACTTCTTACCCACCATCCTAAATCTACCACCCCACCTAATCCTCAACAAAAAAACGTACACCTGGCCCTTTACCTTAATCCTACCCCCATACCCAACTATGGTCCGAACATATCCCCATTACTCGACCTGTCCCTCTATCCCCTTCACTAAAACTACACCAGGTCCCAAGATCCCCTGACTACATCACACAGTCCTTATCCTAGCCCTAGACTCATCCCAAATCCTACCCCATCCCTAAAACTAAAAACACCCTACCAATCCCTAGCCATACCCCATCCCTATCACAAAACAAACACCCCTCATCCCCTGCAATGCTACCCTCTCAGCCACTAGCACTACCTCGACCGTAGCCTTAATCATACTAACCCACTAAACTTACACATACCCTCTATCAAAAACCAAACACCCTAAATCCTAGATCGATCTAACAACCCCTCCACTACTAATCCTACACTTATACCCACCAAACTAACCCCAATCCATCTCCCAAATTCATTACACAAAACCCATCCCAAAACCAACCCACTAACCATAGATCTAATCCTACCCCACCTATCCCTAAATATACCCACCCACCCCAAAACCTATCACAATACCTAACCCCCAAACCCTATCCTAATCCCCTATCAAAATATCCCCTACCTTATACCTTAACATACCCCCATGACCCATATTCCTACCCCCAATCCTACCCCTTCCAATAACCCTATCCACAGTAATCCCTATATCCTTAGCCCCAACCAAACCCCCAACCATATCCCAAAAGTAACCCCATGACCCCTAGCTCCACCCCCCAGAACTCTATCCCCTATCCCTAGCCCCATCCCTAATAGCAATAACTCAGTCCAAAATCTACCACTTAGCCCTACCCATAAATTTTCTCTAGCCTTATCCATACACCAACCCATATCCGAAGACCTAAACATACCCCTCAACCCTATCCAAAAGCTTTCTACAATCGATACCATAAACCTACCCCACACCCAAGCCCTAAACATACCCCATGTCCCCATCCCTAATCATACCCACCACTAAAACTACCCCTCATACCTAACCCTACTAAACATATGCCCCCAAATTAAAACATACTTCATCCCCAAAGAACCTACTCATCACCCCAACAAAATATACCCCCTCCCACCAAAAAACCATAGTCTGCAAAGCTAAACCTACCCCCTAGACCCTTTCCCAAAACATACACCCTAACCCCATCACTGAACCTCCCCCAAACATTACCCATAATCTGACCCACTACACCTAGAACCAAACATAGAAAACCAATTGAACCCATATCCTTGGATGAAAAACCTATCACTCTATCCTCATATGTAATCCCACCCATGGCATGTAACCATCCAATCCCCCCCAAACGTACCACTAAACCAGAGTCCCCTTTCCCAAGCCCCATCCCCTTAGCCTTTTCACCAGCCCTACACCCTGGGTTTATCCCTAAACCTACCTCATAAACCCCATGAACCTATCCATATACCTAGTCGTAACTCCCTAACTATAGCCCTAATCCTACCTCAAACCTTTCCCTAAACCAACTTCCATTATAAAAAACCCTTGATCCCTTACATAATGCTCCCCGACCCACGAATTAAACCTACCCATTACCGTATCCCATAACATACCCCCAACACCATACCTAAACATACCCTAGCTTTAATAGTCTTCAAATTTCTAACTGTAGGCCTACCCTAATCTCCATCACTTTCCAAAACCAACCCCAATATTAGATTTATACCTACTTCACCCTACCCAACCATAAACATACCAAAGCCTTGCTCCTATACCTACACTGATCCTTTCCCCAAGCCACAACCTTATCCCTATCCCCCAATCCCTGTACTAAAATTATCTAGGGCATATCCAAAAAACCACACACTTTCACATGACCAAAACATCCTCCAACCATATAACTAAAACTCCACTGGCCCTAGTCTTAAATGTACCTCACCTAACCTTATTCCTAAACATTTCTCCCTTATCCCCAGAACAAAAACTACTACCCTTAGCCCCATCCCTAACCTACCCATCTCATCCCCTAGCTCAACCTCTGGCCACAACCCTATTCCCCACCCTTGCACAATCTATAGACCTTACTCCTAACCATTAACCCTATCCCTAGTAGTAGTACTCTAAACTAACCCCTAGCCCAATCCCCAACCCTATACATCCCCCCAACCCCATGCCTTACAACAAGCCCAAAACCTAACCCCCTCCCCAATCCTAGTATCGTTCCAAAAATTACCCCATGGACCCTATCCAAACCCATGTAAACCAACCCAATCCCTAATCCTACACCTTATCCCTATCCCATCATCCCTTACCTTAGAACTAAACATACCCTTCACTAAACCTAGACCTAACCCCACCTCAAAAAAAGCCATCTCCCAAGAATCTATCCCTAACCCTCTGCCCTTGACACTAACCATAATACCCCCATGGCCCATTCCCTAGCACCGTGTCACCCCCTATGCTGGACCTAACCCATTGCATAAGAGGTATCTATAACAACAATATACTTCTCCTTATAACTAACCCCTGTCCACCCCATCACTAAACCATCCCTGGCCCATCACTTATTTTACTCCCATCCCTATCCATAAACCTATCTGGTGCTCAACCATAGTCATAAACCAACCCCCAGCCCCATTCCTAAATTGTGCCTATGGACCTAGCCTTAAACCAACCCATGGTGATGATAACCATGTTAAATTCAGCAAGTCGATTGCGTGGGAGGAGGAGTTGGATTTGCAAGTCCCAATGACTCGAGGGAGATTACAGAGGCTCAATGCTACAATTGGTTCCCATCTTGATTCATTAAAGGCCCAATGGATCATTCCATTTATGGATGGATAAAATGATCCTATTTTCCCACTTATTCAAGCACAAACATGATTCTCAATTCTTGTCCCACTTGGTTGCACGATTTTGGAAGCCTTTCCCCCATGTAGGATTCTAGAAATGGAATCTTTGGACACCAAAGTAAAATCCAGTCGGCTATGCACACAAAGTCAAATCCAGTGGGCTATAGTTGGAATGTTGTGTACCACTTTTCTAAATGTCTTTTTTAGACTTTATCTTTTTGAATTTAAATGAACCATATATTTTAGCATTTATGAATTTAAGGTATTTAACCCTTGACTATTGTACCACCCCCTTGGCTTTAAATATCCACCCCCAAGGAACTTTTATGGAATCCAAGATATTATGCTTTGATTATTTCCATTTTGTGAGGATTTTCCCGGTTTATACCCTTTCTCTTGTGTATTATTTCCTTGTCAATCTAAAATATAGATTGGTGATCCAAGATCACAAAGCCACCAATTCCATGCATCAACCCAAGTGCATTGTTTTGTGGATTTGATATCATATCACACCGTTTAGTGTGTTTTATAAGTAATAGGTCATGCTCCTTATATCGTTGACTGAAAACCTGCATATACTATCAATACCCATCATCTGCCACATTTCCCGGATCCACATTCTTCATCTGCCACCCTACGCCATGAAGATCATGCCACATCGAGCTTCTCACGTCATTTGGTATCAGAGCTCTGGTTGACATGGTAGGTATATATCACCCTCCTTTACCCGATATATTTAATACCCTTCTCATATTTCAATATTATACACCCATAAAAAATACTTTTCTTCGAAAACCTCCAGAATTGACCTTTGTGGTGAAAGATTGAAAGATTTTTACATTGTGTCAATTATTCATCCATCTTCTTTTCGTATTTAATTCGCTATATGTGATTTCTATATGAAGAAAACAATAAAAATAAAATTCACTCAACTCATCATTTTGTGCTTCCCAAAAATAAGCACATCCATTCCTTTGAAATATTTAAAAAAAATTCTTTTCTTTCCATTCATCATCTTGTGCTTTAAAACTCCAAGCAGAACACTTTTTCGGGAGATTTGAAAAAAAATAAAAAGCATATACAATGGCATCATCATTGTGCTTTACATTATTATAACTTTCTATTTTCATACATCTCTTTCTCCATCATTTTTCTTCATCCCCATATTATATTTTTATCTTTTTTTATTAATTTTTCTTATCTCGCACAATTAGGAAAAACCCATATACCACCTTTTTACACCCTTTTCCACCCACCCTTTATCCATTTCTACCCTCTTTTCACCCATTACAATTTATGACTCAAGTTGGTTTTGTTAAACCATCCCGCGACACAATCAGTATTGGGGAAGGATTGGTGAAAATTGATCACTCGAAACAAGTTACTATATTTCATAAGAGCAGAGAATTTGAAATGATTGTTGACAGATGATAGAAATTAGAAAAAAAAATATCTTGGGTCTGTGAGTGTGGGAATCTTGTTGTGTGCATGGGTGTGTGTATATATTATGTGTGTGAGTGTCTATATCTTGCATGCATGAGTTAGTATCCTTATGTGTGTGACTATGTATATCTGGTGTGTGTGTGTTTGTACATCTCACGTGAGTGAGGGAGTGTGTATCATTGTGTTCCCCCCCAGTTTGTGTTTGTGTTTTTGTAATATATTATGGCCGAGGATCGTGGGGAGAAAATTGTTCATACTAGTGATGAAGGAAGTCGAAGTATGTATCATGCACCGGAAGATTCCCCACTCCAAATTTATAGTTTGGTGAGACATATCAGGAAGATTCTTGAATAAATGTTGGAGGTGATACATGAGATGATTGATAACCTGGAGAATCAAAATATCCCATGGATGATTCATGATTACCCATGGAGAGCTATGAAACCAATTCATCCCCACATCATGGAGGAAGAGATAGAAAACCTTAATGGAGATTTTGAGGAAGTCCCACAAACGAGGAGGTTGTACAAATAACCCATATGAGGAAAAAAGAGATAGCATGATGATGACCTACTTAGCGGGATCAAGGTGAAGGTCCATTATTTTCAAAGGAAAATCTATCTAGAAGCATACATGGAGTGGGAGATGCGGATCGAGCAAGTATTTTCATGTCATACCTATTCTGAGGAGAAAAAGGTAAAACTAGCATCCCTTGAATTCATTGAATATGCATGAATATGGTAGGATCATGGTCAAAAGGAGAGTTCTAGATATGGTGGACGTCCCTTCAACACTTGGTAAGACATGAAGATCGCCGTGTGGAAGCGGTTTGATCTCACACATTACCATAGAGATCTCCACATCAAAATTCAACTGCTCACCCAATGGAGTAAGTGTGTAGAAAAATAATTTAAGGAGATGAAAATTTCCATGATTTGGGAAAATGTTGAGGGGGATCTAGAGGAAACCATGGAACTGTTTTTACATGGGCTTAATAAGGAAATTGTCGATCAGGTAGAGATGTTTCACCATGTAGAAATACAAGATATGATCCATCAAGCCACAAAGGTCGTGAAACAAATCAAAAGGAGGAGCATCATGAGGAATCAAAATACCCCTATCATGCCACGAAGAAATCCAAGGAAGTATATTGGAAACTCATCAATGGAAAAAGTGGTGGTTGATTTCAAAAGTGACAAAGTAATTCTTCCACCTAAGAAACCTACTTTGGAGGCTAACGAAACCAGGAATCGGGATTTTCGATGTTTCAAATTTCATGGAAGGTTTCAAATTTCTAGTGAGTTCTCATACTGGTACACCCTGACCATGAACAAGTATGGAGAATGGGAGACTGATGGAGAGTGCTTGGAATAGGAGGAAGAAGAATCTCTAGAAATTGATTGTAGAGAGTTTGTAGAAGATGGTGAGATTCTTTTCACTAGGAGAGTTCTAAGCGCACAAATGACCGTGGGAGTGAAGGAGTAGTGGAGAACCTTTTCCATACATTGTGCAAGATCCATGTGAAGTTATGTAGTGTTATTATTGATGGTGGAAGCTGTTGTAAGGTTGTGGGCCCTGAGATTGTAGAGATGTCGGGACTTTCAACTTTAATGAATCAACATCCATATCGACTTTAGTGGTTGAATTATTGTGGAGAGATGATGGTTACCAAACAGGTGAAGGTATTGTTCTCCATTTCTAAATACCAGGATAAGGTATTGTGTGACATTGTTACTATGATGGTGTGCCACTTCATGTTGCGTCGACTGTGGCAGTATGATCGGCATGTCACTCATGATGGTTTTTTGAACCATCACACTTTTGTTCTACGAGGGGAACATATAACCCTCAACCCATGACCCCAATACAGATTCTGCAATACCAAATTTTTAGAGAAATGAAAAAAATTATTTATGTGGGAAAAAATAGAGAAAATGAAAAAGGACAGAATGAGGGAACAATATATGATGGAAGAATAAAAGCAATTAACAGAATAGAAAAATCAAGTGGAAAAAATGATTTTAGAGGAGTGAAATGTGTGATGTTGTCAAAAAGATTGAGGTTAAGGAAGCTTTTATTTTTCAAAAAAAAATCTCTTAGTACTTCTGTAAAAAGATGTGATGTTGAACACTAATGACTTAACATCTCCTTTGCTGCATGTTGTTGAGTTGTTGTTATAGGAATTTGAAGATGTGTTTCCGGAAGAGGTACCACCTGGTTTACCACCCATTAGAGGTATTGAGCATCAAATTGACCTCATACCTGGATCATCAATACAAAACCGCACTGCATATCGCACTAACCTGGAAGAGACAAAAGAGATTCAAAGTTAAGTTCAAGATCTGTTGGATGTGGGATATGATAGAGACAACCTTAGTCCTTGTGTGGTTCCGGTTCTTCTAGTACCAATGAATAATGAAACATGGATAATTTGGATTTACTGTCGATCCCTCAATAACATCATATTCAGGTATCATCATCCTATCCCTAGGTTAGATGATATGCTAGATGAATTAAATAGTTCAACTATTTTCTCAAAAAATGATTTTTGAGTTGTCTACAATCAAATTAGGATGAAAGAAAGTGATGAGTGGAAAACTATATTTAAGACAAAAAATGGAATTTATGAATGGTTAGTCATTCCCTTTGGACTCAATAATGCACCTAGCACATTTATGAGGTTAATGTATCATGTCACACATTCATATATTGGAATATTTTTTGTAGTTTACTTTGATGATGGTCTAGTATATTGTAAGACTTTGCATGAACATTTCGATCACTTAAGAAAAGTCATAGAGGTGATAACGAACGTAAAAGTGTTTGGAAACATTAATAAGTGCGATTTTTTCCATGATAATATTTATTTCCGTGGATTTGTTGTGAGAGGGAATGGAGTTGAAGTTGTCACTGAGAAGATCAATGAAATAAAAGAATGGCCAACTCCGACCTCCGTTGGGTAGGTAAGAAGTTTTCATGGAATTGTGAGTTTTATAGGAGATTTGTGAAGGACATTAGCACACTAGCAGTGCCATTGAATTAATTGAAAAATAATAATGTTCCTTTTAAATGGGGGACATCTCAAGACTAAGCCTTCCACACCCTTAAGGGGAGACTCACCCACACCCCCTCTACTTTCACTTTTGGACTTCGGTAAGACCTTTCAAATTGAATGTGATGCACAAGGAATTAGAATAGGAGGAGTACTCATGAAAGAATGTAATTCTATGGCATTATTTTGTGTGAAGTTAAATGGCCCAACCCTAAACTATGAAAAATATGATAAAGAGTTGTATTCAGTATTTAGAGTTCGTGAAACATGGAAACATTAAATTTGGCCAAATGAATTTGTGATCCATTCTGATCATGAGTCTTTTAAGTATCTTAGGAGCCAAAATATAATAAATAGGATACATTCTAGATGGATGGAATTCATTGAATCATTTCCATATGTCATCAAGCAGAAAAAGGGTGAAGAAAATACTATGGCAGATACACTTTCACCTAGATACTATCTTTTATCCTTGTAGGATTCAAAACTCATTATTTTTTAATGCATTAAGTAATTATATTCTACATATAGTGATTTTAGTGAATCATGTGGACATTTTAAAAATGGAGTTAGCCAGGAATAGTTTTATTTACATGATGGATTCTAATTCCGAATTGAGAAGATTTGTATTCCCAATTGAACTATCCATTTACTTTTACTAATGGAGTCACATTCTAGTGGGTTAATGGGACATTTTTGTGTTGCAAAAACACTAAGTGTTCTTAGTTAGAATTTTTATTGCCCTAGGATATCTAAAGATGTTGAAATTTTTTTGGGAAACTGTATTGTTTTCCATAAATCCAAATCGAAACTAAACCCCCACGAATTATAACTTCCTCTCCCAATCCCCAAAATCCATTGGGAGGTTATATCAATAGACATTATTGTGGGGTTATCATGGACCATGTGGGGGAGAGATTCCAGTTTTTGTGGTGGGTCATTTTTCTGAAATGGAACATTTTATTCCCTGTCACAAAATAGATGATTCCACTAACATTGCAACACGCATCTTTCCATAAGTAGTAAAACTCTTTGGAATTCAATAGACAATTATGTTGGATCGAGACACAAAATTCCTTAGTAACTTTTGTAAGAGCTTATGGAGAAAATGATGTACAATGATACTATTTTCCACTACTTGTCATCCGAAAACTGATGGGAAAATAGAGTTGGTGAATCAGACACTATCATCCATTCTATGAACAATTTTCAAGAAGAATCTCATGAATTGGGAGGAGTGTCCACCACATTTGGAATTCTCATATAACAGGTCCAAGCACTCCAGCACTCAATATTCTCCATTTGAATTTGTTTATGATTTTAACCCTCTTTCTCAATTGATCGACTTCCTTCACCTTTACAGGAAGAAACTAATATGGATGCGAAAGGGAACGCTGAATTAATTAAAAAAAATCTAGGAAAAAGAAAGGAAAAATATCGAGTGGATGACCAATACATATGTTGATCATGGAAACAAGGCTGGTAAAAACGTTTTCTGCATTCCCAGAGATATGGTCTAGATTCATATGTGAATGGAGTGATTTCCCATCAAGAGGAAATAAAAACTCATGCCATGAGAAGATGGACCTTTCCAAGTTCTTGAGAAGATTAACAACAATTCTTACAAGATAGATTTACCATGTTTGTATGGTGTATGTTCCACTGTAAATGTTTATTATCATTCTCCTTTTTTGGGTGTTGAGGATGGAAAGTCGAGGACGACTCCTTTTCAAGGGGGGGAGGATTATGAGAACCATTTTAAAGTCACCATATCGATTGCGTGGGAGGAGAAGATGGATTTACAAGGACCAATGATGTGAGGGAGATTGAGGAGGCTTAATGCAACAATGAGCGCCTATAATGCTTCATTAAAGGCCCAATGGATCTTTCCATTCATGGATGGATCAAATGGGAATATTATCTCACTTATTCAAGACCAAAAATGATTCCTAATCCTTGTACCACTTGGTTTCACGAATTTGGAAGCCTTACCCCCATGGAAGATTCTCGAAACGACATATTTTTTACACCAAAGTCAATTATGGTGGTGTTTGCAGTCAAAATCGAATCTGTTGCCCTATAGTATACAAATTTTCGAAATGTCTTTGGTATACATTATATTTTATAATTTAATGGAACAATTTATTTTATCCATTATAAATTTAAGGTAATAGACCCTTGACTATTGTACCACCTCCTTGGCAATAAATAGCCACCCTAATGGCACTTTTATGGCAGTCATGATTTAATTGAGAGATTATTCTTTGTTTCTCTCCATTTTGTGAGGGTTGTGCTAATTTATTCCCTTTGTCTTGTGTATTCTTGCCTTGTCAATCTACAAGTTAGATTGGTGATCCATGATCACAAAGCCCCCAATTTCATGCCACTACCCAAGTGCATTATTGTGTGGATTGGCTATCACATACCACTGTTGACTGTGTTGTCTATGTAGTAGGTCACACTAATTATAGAGTTTGTTGACTACATACATCCCCTATCCATACCCATCATCTGTAACTTTTCCCCAAACCACATCCATCATCCACCGCCCTACGCTGTGAAGATCAGGAAACCCCGAGCGTCTCACATCTCATTGCTCCAGACCTATAACTACCCCCATCCCGAGAAATAAACCTACCCCTACCCTATAACTAAAAGTACCCCATACCCATCTGTAAACATCCCCAAACACTAACCTTATTATTACTCAAATCCCGACCCTAGTCCTCAACCGATCCCCATCCCCATACCTAATCATACCCATGACACTTAACCCTAACCCAAATGTTAAATATACCCTATGAACCTTATCTACTACCAATGATTTAAACCTACGTGGTCTTATCCCTAGCCATAAACCTAACACCACAAACCCTATCCCTACCCACTAAAATATCCCCCACGCCCCCTTTTCCAGCCCTAAAACAATGATCCCTCAGTAGTACCACCCAATCTAATGACATATCCCGACCCCCATCACTTATCCTTATTCCTAAACCTTACTTACCCCTTAACCTATACCTAACCCCACCCATGACACTATCACACATAAACCCAACTATTGCACTTATCCCCTATCCTAACCTAAAAACCTACACCATCCCCATCACTAATCATACACCTCCCCCAAGACCCACCCTAGACTTATCCCTACCCTACCATGACATTAGACATAATCCTATCCCACCCCGATAAAAACCCCACTCCCCCACCATATACATCATACTACTTATCCCCTAAACCTATCCCCAACCCACACCCCCAGCCCCAGCCCTAAGACCCTTCTAGCTAGATCCCCAACACTAACTACCTCAGCCTTTACCATATCCATAACCCCCCTAAACCTACCCCTATCCTTCCCTAATGCATCGCCAGCCTCAGACCACACCTCTGGACCAAACCCTACCCCAAACCCCGAATAAAAAATACACCCCATCCATACACCTACCTCCAATAAATAACCTACCCTCCAAACCATGCCTAACCCATCTATATATACACTTATTCCTACTCTTGACCATAGCCTTAATCCTACACAAGAACCTAGACGTAATTCTCCCCCTTCAACATACCTAATCCTACACCTGACCACAACCCTAAACCAAAACATACTCCCCACCCCTATCACTAATCCTCCACCCAACCATAGACCTAAACTAACCCCTGACCTGGGGAAATTCCTAATCATACCCCTACTCCCAACACAAAACCTAAAACCCATTAAAAAGACCATAACCTACCCTCTTCCAATCCCTTATCCCATCCCCCTACCATGTCCCTAAACCTACCCCTAACCGAAGCCCTAATCATACTCCCAACCCTAGTCCAATCCCCATATCTAAGCATCACCCAACCCATTTCACGTTCTCTATCCCTGTACATACACATAGGCATCTAGGCCTACCCCATACCAGAATCTACCCACATCCTCTAGGAAATTCTTCCAAAAACCATCCCCTCGACCCTACCCTTTTGACCCAAAACTTACCCCACCCACCCCAATCATTAACATGCCCCCAGTCCTAGCCATAAACCTACCACACATGCTATATCCCTAACCGTCACCCATAAAACTAATAAGACGATACATAATCCTTATCATAATATCTAAACCACCAACTCGAGCCCTAAACCCCATCAGCTAACCATATACCAACGAACACTACCCGTCCCCTCATCTTAGACCTAATACTGCACTCCCCTCTCCCTTTTCGTATCCCTATTCCCATCACATTTAATTTAACCCTACACCCCCTACCTTGGCCTTAGCCACATGTCCTAAGGTATGATCCCTATCCATAACCCCACAGACCATAGATGTAGTCCTAACCCTCAAAATCAACCCCCCTCTCTATCCCTAAACTGACCACCAACCCCAGCCCAAGATCTACGACAAACCATGAACCTATAATGTATCCTACGATAATCTAACCCCCGGCCATAGCCCCACCCCCATAGCCATTGATCTAAACCTACCAAACCACGATCTTATCCAAATACCCTAACCACACCGACCTATACCCCAATCCCTCTGCCCATGACCTGATCCAAATCACTAACACACCCTCATTATTACCCATATCCCAAATCCCATGAACCTACCCCACGCCCCTTGCCTAAACCTAGGAATTCCTCAGCCCTAAACATACTACCATCCTTAGCCCTACCCCCGGGCATATCCCTACCCCATTCCAACCCTATCCTACCCCTCGATACACTTCATAGCACTCCCATACATAGAATTAAAACTCCCAATTGACCATATACCTAACCCCAACCTGTCCCTATCTCTAACCCCCTCGGCCCATGTCATAACCTCATAGGAAAAAGCCCTACAACCCCTCCCTAGAACAAACTAGCCCCTTGGCCATAAAACAAAACCTATCTCTGACAACTATCCTAAACCTATACCCAACCCTACACTTGTCACATAGGACCTATCCATACACCCCTTTCCCTCTCCCTAACAATCTCCCCCACCCCTGGAACATACCCCATGACCCAATAAGAAATCACTTGACCTTATCTATAAACCTACTCCCATCGCACCCCTATAAAACCCTATCCCAAAACACCCTTCCCTTGACCCTACATCTACCCTAATCTGAGCCCTATCACCAGACCACAGATCCTAATCCCACCCTTTCAGCCCTAGAACTTACTAGACCCCCTTGCGATAGGCCTAAAACTACCCTCCCCTCACCTTATATCTAATACAAATCGTTCCCCAAGCCAAAACCTTTTTCCTTAAACCAACATCCCCCACAAATGTCATAAACCTCGCCACCACTAGGACGTACACCCATCCCGAGATGTAAAATGATTATAATTAGCCCAAAAAAACCTCATTCACATGTCTTGACAACCTCACTAACAACCTCCTAACCCTAGAACCTACCACTGACCCGAGACATAACCAAACCAACCATAATAACTAACTACACCCTAGCCCTAAACCACCATTACTAAAGCCATAAACCCCATCCTTAGAACCTTTATTCAGGAGGTAATAATATTGGAATATGACCTACAATCTATGCCATACACATAAGCTTATAAAAACATCTCTATGTTAGTAATGGTTTACTTCCAAGTCTATCATATCAGAAAGATTCCCCTACTAAATCATGTTCAAATATCATTCCTAATATGTGTTATTGAATCAGGTTCACTACCTATTCCACCCATTTCATACTGAATCAGGTTTACTCCTCATTCTAGAACTATCTTAGAGAACCATCCTAACTTCATACTCCAATTTGATATTTCTCAGGTTATATAAATCTTTTTTCCAACGTTTTTGATGGATATTTTTGTCCCACACATATCAAAATGAAAACCATATTTATGTGTTCCACATTATATTAGTAATTAATCATAACATATTCCATGACATTGAATGGGTGTCATAATCATTTCATCAAATCATTACATGGGGAAAAGAGTCTTATTTTATAATCATTTCATCATATCATAACCCATGATAAGAAGTGGATTTCAATGTCATTTCTTCTATATATAACCCATGGAAGGGAAGAAGGTTTCATTAATTGTATTACATCACATGGTAAAACATTCAAATAATGAATATGAATTTTATTCATAGATCATAACCCCAGTAAGGCATAAGTAACATCCTTGGATATCATAATATATTTGAAATAATTTTCATATAATTTAAAATTTTTATTGAGGAAAATACCCTATATTAAATAGAATGACACTTTTTTTAAAAAAGAAAACATTTAAAAATTATTTTTCTTTGAAAATAACATTAAAAATATATAAAGGAAACTTATAAGAAATGACCAGTCTTGGTGGAGGAGAATTATTTTCATGTCATAATCATTGAAGTGGTTATTATTTTCAACTTTTGGTAGAATCCATATAATATTTTTTTCAAGATGACATGAATATTACATCCAAATCAATTTGAAAATGTAATGAAAGTGTAAAATATACTTTATAAAAAATCATTGAAGGATAGTAAGACATTTTATATAATGTTTGAAAAACAATGTTTTGGAAGAAGATGATTTTCCGACTTAAGAGAGAAATAAATAGGGTTTTTATAAAAACTTTTTCTCAATAATATTAAGTACCAAATTGCATGAAAATGGTATTATTAATTGATCATACCATGGATAACCATATGATAAGAAATATCAAGAGTTTTTTCGGATATGGGTCATATAATTTTACCAGCATGGGATAACCATAAAAAATCCTAGGATACGATTGGATTGTATCATAAAATCATTAACACATGGGTAAAATTGAATCAGAAACCCCTTGTAGGAATACCATAAAATTAAATGAAAGATATCATGATGTTGAATAAATTAATGATATTAAATTTAAAAGGGTATTTATATACTCATTGTGAAATTGTATAAGTGCATAACCTAACATATTTCACAATTAATGTAAATTGAAAAAAATACCTTACCATATGTCTTGAATTCCTTCATAATAATTAAAAAATAATTTATAAAAAAATGTATGTTTATTAAAATTATATAAAAAAATAATATAACATTTTATTATCCATAATATGATTTAATTATGCCCATTAATTACCCGTTTATTAATAATTCTAGGTCCAAGTATTATTTCCATAAGTAATTAAATTGTTTATCATGTATGTTTTGAATTATCAATTTTGGTACTATTAACTAGAAAATGGTTTCATCATCTCCAGACTGAAAAATTCACATATATATAAATATCATATATATTCATAATTTATTTATTTAGAGTAATCCATTATAAATAGATATTGGAAATAAAATACCCCATTTAGGGAGACGGTTGGATATACATAAGCGTGAATGTAGTTTCCATTTTCGTGTCACAATAAAAGAAATAAAAGTAAATAATATAAAATTATTATAAAATTTAAAAAAAATTGTAGTATATATACCATGTTTTTTAAATCCATCCATAATAACATCTATGTAAAGCATGAACAAATCACAGTGCACAGTGAGGTGGTAGTCTTCCATACTTATGAGCAACACTATCATATTCACAAAAAAATTGAGGGTATGAAGGTATGTGTGATATAATAATTAACTAATCATTATAAAATATAAAAAATAATATATGAATAATAAATCCATCATTTTTACCATCCATGATCGGTTGAAATGGGTAAAAGAATGGAATCTGTTCGCAAGGTGGTAGTCTGTTGTATACATGAATGATGACTTCATGAACCATTTTATGGAAGTGGATATGGATGTAGGTCATGAAAATTACAAAAAAGAATGTCCTTAAATGCTATATACTATGTTTATTATATGATCATGGTATTTTATGAATTTAATAAGGTATATTAATAAATATAATAAAAACACTCTTTGATGAACGTTGCGTCTTCTTCGAGTTGTCCTAAGGAATACAGTAAAATCCATGATAAGAGGGATTTATTACCAAAATAAGTCATATTGGATGTTTGAAGGAATTTTTGAAAGTGATTTTCATAGGTCAGGATTATCCATAATTGTGTTATGTTGTGAATAAAAGAGGATTGGGGGTTTCCTTTTGTTATTGGGAGAGAGTGAACAAATTGTATTTTTTAAATGAATTGAGTGATAACACACTTTTCATAAGCCAATCGGATCCAAAATGTAGCATTATCAAGCCATGGTGGTGTAATTGTAGAAATATGGATATGAATGTATTTTAAGGATTCATTAATATTCATTTATAACCATGTCTCTTTAGTTTAACTCCCTAGTAAACAAGTTCATACCTTTTACACAGAAAATAATTTTTACAATTATCACTAATTATTTTGGTCAAATATTATGTAAAAATTATTATAAATTATACATTATTATAATAAAAAAATATGGAATCTATTTTTCAGAGTTACATTCATATAATTTGGAAAATTAAATTTAAAACTAATTCCACAGACGCAATGAGAACTCATATTTTTAAAGTGAAAATGTTCAAATGTTTGCAATGTTTTTATAACCAATATCAACATAAAATTGATTCAAATGGATTATTTTTGGATTATTTTTTGTACAATTTTACAATTATTTATTTAAAACAAATTGATAATGTAATTTACCATGAGAAATTAATTAAATGAAAAATTAGTTTTCAGTTTAATTTATGCAGTTTCACTATTCATCATAATTTAAAATATTTCAGAAAAATTAAAATAAATGGCCATATTATAATTTTTATTTTGTTATTTAAATAATTATAATTATTTTATTAATTTTTTTTAAAAAAATTAAAAAATTAAATTTATCATATTTCATAAACAAAAAAAAATCACTTCTTGAGAAAATCGTAATTTTGAAATATAAGGACTTTTCTGAAAACTAAATATATTTTTATAAATATATAATATTTATATAAAAACATCATCCTTTATATTTAAATATTAGTTATTACTATTAATGTTACTATGTTTACCAGCAACATTATCATGGTCTTGTTCAAATAATTTTAATAATAAATTATTGTTTCATAGGAACTCAATGTTCTGTGTAATGCATGATAAACACAGAATTATGTGGAATGAATGATTAAAATGTTTTTTTAAATAAAAAAACAAGAACACCATTTTTTCATAAAATATAAACCATCAATGAAATTTAATTTATTTGAAAAATATAAATTCAAAAAAATTTGTGGCTTTACATTCTATTGACCCTCTAAAATAAATTTTATCCTCATAATTCCTCATTCTAATAAAAAATGAAGAAATATATATTTTATCATATCCTCAAGTTCCCACATACCTTCCTAAAATTTCTTGTTTCACTATAAAGCATTGACATCGTGAGTGGTCTTATTTCACAAATCATTATCTATATGATCCAAAATATCTATATGTTGTTCCCCATAGGAAATCTGTTTATCTAGTGTTATGACCTATTAATTTAGAACATGTGATGGGTAATTTATGTAAATTATTGAAAAAATATGAATGGAACACATCAAGGAATTGGAAGAGAAGTTTTTGAAGTTCCCAGCGATACGATACCATCAGAATACGAACAAGAACATTGAAGGGAATAATAATCCATGTGCTCAGTTACCATTTATTCATGAATCTCATAACATTATTGCATGGATAAATTCTCAGAAAAACCTTATAACAAACTTGAAATTAAAAATCATTATTCTAGTTTTCGACATAACATTTATGCCAACGTAGAGAGACCGTGAGAGGATTTTAAATGTATTTAACCTTTTTTACGATTTCTGAATCTATTTTATATCCCAATAGATTTATTTCTCTAACAAAATTCTTATACATTGGTGCTCTACATTTATTTACATAGTGTAAATCATAAGGATCTATATGAATTCTTCAGTAAAAACATATTTAATAATTATACTCAACCAGTGGATGGTATTGACCCCAAAAAACAATGAAATCCGTAGAACTGGATAACAATATATAATCTACGATTTGAATTGATATTAAACACTGACCATATATTAATCATTGATATGAGGCAATGATATTCAATTTCAGGTCTAGATATTTTTTAATTCGTTAGTAGAACATTTATTTAATACTCAGATCATTATCACACCAAATGGAATGTGGTACTTTATAAAAACATACCAATTTCATAATGTATATCCTTGCATGTTGATCCAAAGATAATTATTCTCTAAAAGTTATTATGTTTTAGTAATTAGTAAGGTGTTTTAATAGGACCCATATAAAATTATTTCTTTTAGTTTTTTGGGGATTTAATAGAAAAAACAAACTATAATTTCCCCCATTTTACATTCTGGTATAGTAAATGGATGAAACATCGCAAAAGAATATTTTATTTTATCCTAAAATGCTGGCATACCATGCTTTTAGATCCTAACTCTTCTATATACCTCTTCATTACATCCCACTAGAAGTAATTTATAAAATATCTATACAACATTATATATCTTATATGAATGACTAATAAAGAATTATGAGCTTTCATTGATATCTCCTACAAATTTGTTATGGATTGAAGACATACATAGTTCTAAAATATTGTCATTGCATCATGATAATCATTAAACTCATGAAAATTTATAACCTTCATTTGTAGCTTTACATATAGATTCTATGACTCATTAATCATCAGAAGGATATATGGTTGGTCATTCAATTGAGAAAGATAGTGTTTTTACCCCTCAATCAGGATTTAACGATCCATCCTTTACTAATCCCAGCATGTTGGATATTTTTTTATCCTCATCATGGATAATATAACATTATCCTTTCGGATCAAAGTATAAGACACCTTGTTATATTTACTAGGGTGGTATTGTATTGAGTAGTAATTATCATTAATAAAATATAACTATATTCTATAGGACATATTTAACTCCATTTGTGAGAAAATATACTTTAAATGTTTTCTTGATTGTAATATATTCCAGACATTTCTATGTAAGGACAATGGTTCCACATCATCAATGTAAAAATTTCCATAGTGAACCTAAATCATGATTTGGGTAATTTTGATCATTAATATTAAATTATCATGATTCGTAAGCTAGGGGAATGATATTTTACAAAATAACACATCCTAATCCCTTAATGGATGTGTCAATATATCTTACAAACCCTTCTCTACTACAAGGATATGTAAGCACAAGTGTGCTACCTAAACATCTCTTGAGTTCCACAAAATATTCCTCACATTCATCTATTATGTGGAACATGGATATCTCCGGAGTTAACTCATATATTGGATAAGTTATTCTTGATAAATGTTCAAAAATCCAACAATAATATTTAGATAAACCAAGAAAATTACTGATATCAGTCACCAAGGTTGGTCTGGGCCAACATTCAATAGCCTCTATATTCGATGGATCTATTAATATTCACCATCATGAGAATATATGTCCCAAAAGGAAACCTCTTGTAGAAAAAATTAACACTTTCTTAAATTTTATACATATTTTATCATTATTTAGAGTCTTTAGTATAATTCTATGGTGATCACCACTCTCTTTATTTCTCTTTGAGTAAATAAAAATATCATCTATAATGACTACCACAAACTGATTTAATTAATCTCTAATGAATGTATTCATTAAATCCATGAAGATAAAATGACCATTAGTAAGACCAAATAGAGTAACTATATATTCTTATTTTCCATACATTGTATGGAATACATCACTGGGTATATCCTCCTTCTTGGAACACAATAGATGAAATCTAGAATGAAGGTCAATTATGTAAAAGTATTGAGATATTCATAGTTTATCAAACAAGTCATGAATACGGGGATGATGATACATTTTATTAGTTGTAATATTTTTATGCTTCTAATAATCTGTGAAGATTCACATAGATCCATCTTTCATTTTAACAAAATATGGTTGGTTCACTGCATGGTGACTTAGTTGAACAAATAAGTCCCGTGTTATGGTTTTCAATAAGTATCTTCTTCAATTATTGAATCTCAATTGTGTATATTCTATATGGATTAATCGAAATTGTTTTTTCACTGAATATCAGTTCTGTTGAGAGCTCTGCTTCGCATTTTAGTGTAAGGATAGGATGCTCATCTGGAAGGACATCAATAAATTCCCACACAATATTCATATCCTCAATGACATGTTTCTCCCCAATGATATGAGATAAACTCTGAATCTAAATAGGAATTTAGATCCATACATTGGATGTTATCTCCATCAAATTTTCATAAAAATAATCACAATGATATATGATCATTGGTTAATTTGAAATATTAAAATTGGATTCCCTTTCTCAAAAATTGATTGGTCATTATGTAGAGAAATCCAATCAACTCCCATGATGATATCAAATTCCACCATAGAAATAATGTCATGATTTTTAAAATATCATTCCCTTAGATCCATCCTGATAGGAATCATATAATTGTTTGTGTTGAATAATGATACTCGTAAAAAATTCTATAGATAAAAATATTGTGTTGATATATAGTAAAATAATTCATTAGTATTTTTAGTGTTGATGGTAGGTGTATCATTCACACCATAATTATTTAAAACCTCATAAAACACATTGATCACATGAGATCTCCCCTTATCTTATGAATTAAGATGTTACTGATGTCAATAATCATCAATAACCCTAAATTTTTTGTGCTAGTTAGCATAATTCTCATTATCCTTATACATGAAGAAGAGAAGTGTGTTTATCACCCCAAACTTCCACAATACACTTCCCTTTGAATAATTCTATAACTTGCATTGTATGCAACTTCGAGATTTTAACACACTGTAAGCAATAAAAATAGCCTTTATGAATATTAATACCCACATTTTGAAATTTTATAAATTTTATCATTCAAAAAAGACTTCATTTTTTATTTGAATTATCAAAATTACCTTAGGTTTAATTTTTGGTACATTTATGAAAACATTAAATTTTTGACGAAGAGTGAAAAACACTACGTTATATGTTAAAACCGTCATTTCATTTAAATAATTATTTATTTAATTTAAATTTATTTTAGGTCAAATTAGATACATAATAATATATAAGTTCAATTTAATTCATTGGAGTAACTTTATTAAAAGTTTAGATATAAATTTTTTTTGTTGAACTTTTAACCTCTTTTACCCACCTCTTATGACCATTTGAAAATTTTCATAAAACATAAATTTACTTATTATGTGATTGGAATACATAAAATCTGAGAGACAAGGTTGATATCAGTAAGTAAAATGTGTATCAATAAGATGAAAATAATTTTTTTTAATAGTAACTTTTGACTTTTATTTACCACGGTTAAAAGTAAATAGGGTAATTAAAGGTAAATATTATATTATTATAACATGTCATAATTATATTTGATAAGTTTAATTCAACCAAAAACATCCTTAAGAATAATATATGATCATTTATGTCCACTTTGATTCGATTAGGACATTTATTATAATTTTATTTAAATTAGAGTTAAAAGTGTTAAATTCAAAGTTTAATAACTAAAACATTTTTTATATAGGGATATACATAAGATAAATTCCACTATAAATATTTATTAGAAAAATAATAATAAATTACTACATAATTGTATTTTAATTTTTATTTTTAGTCATTAAATAATTTAATTTAATTTTGACACAATGATGATGAAGTAATTAACATATTAATGAAATATTAAAATAAATGATAAAATAAATGATAAAATAAATACCCAAATAAATGTAAATTGAGACTTTTGATGAAATAATAAAATTTTATAGTTAAATATGACATGTGTTTATTGGTTAAATAAATTTATTTCGAATTATTAATTTTTTTAGGACTTTAATAAAAATCAATTTTTAAATAGTGGCAAAAAGTTACATAAAATAGTTTTTAAAACAAATATTATATTATTTATCGATATAATATTCCAAAAAATCTATGTCTCAGACAGAGGAATTATATAATGATATATATATCATTAATTAACCACTTGGGTTTTGGTTGGAAGTTTATAGAATGTTTATAAACCATATAACATAAAAAACAAAGAGACATGGTAAATGTCAAACTGTTTAACTAAGAGTTAAATCTAAAAGATAAGGTTAATATAGTGACCCAAACATGTCTAAAACCTACTGGTTGAGTGGGTTGTGACCCATCCCCACCTTAGTTTAGAAATAAATCATTTTTGAGCCATTATAACCGGAATATTAATTTATTATAAAATAATATTTTATGTTTTTTCCTAACGTGCCCCTCACCCCTCTTATAAAAGTGCACTTCACCTTCTCTCAAATTAACATATCCAAAGCCATTTGGCTCTGCCAAAACCTTACCAAATATCCTCCCAACTATCCTCCATTCATCATAGAGGCCTCAATTTATTTATAAATCCCACCTATGGATCCCTCTAGATCAAATCAAAAGGAAGAACCCGAATAATGGTAATAATTTCACCACCCTCTTTCAAGTTATTTTCTTCTTCCACTTCCTCTTTTTTTCAATTCTAAAATAATAACTCTACTATCATATTTGTAATATGATTTCATTATAAAAATTGTACAACCATATTCATTTTTATATCCATCATATGAATGATAATGTCACCATACCTGTGTACGTACAGCTTACCGTCTCCACGTCGTGCTGTAGTTGTTATTCTATACATTATTTTTGGATGGGTATAATAATGATTTATAATTTATGTAAATAATAAATATAACATACTAATGATTATTTATATATTATAAAACATCTATTTACATAATATTTTAACATAAAAGTAATGATATTGTCACTCATGCGTACGTACGGATTACCGTATCAACGAATGCGATGAGATTCATTCCCCATCATAACAATTCAAGACTAATTTTCACATTATGATTAAAAATAATGTTTTTAGAATTTATATAATTATTTATATAAATAATATATATCCCATCCATAACAAACATTACTCATGTAACAAATAATATAAAGTAAAACAAATCAGTTAACACCCATAACAATGATACTATTGAAATATCATTAACAAAGAAAAATTAGAAGATCATATATGATGTCATATTTATGTATATGGTTCCTATATAATTTTATAACAATTATTTAACTATTATACAAGAGGTTAATGTACCCCCGACCATGTAAAATTACAAGTTAAGGGTTAATTTCACAATCTCATTAATTATCCGAGGTTGTTTTTACATAAGTATCCACTAGGACCTCTTTATCACCCACATCTGTGTTTTCTTAAAAATGTATTTCAAATTTTTTTTACAATTAATAAGACAATGGGTTAAAGTAATTTATACCTTTTTTACTTTATATAATATGATTATAAAGGAATCTTTCTGCCGTTTTCCAAACATGGTACTTTATGACCTTTTCGATAAAATTATGGTAAGAATCTCTTTTTATCAAATATGGTAGATGAAGCTATTTTAAGACATTATAAAATCATCGAAGCTTCCCCTGCAATATTATAATAATATTATCAAAATAAATGATTTATTTTATAATTATGTGACTCTTAAATGATTTCAAAATAGAAATACATATTTATCTCAAATGGTTTTGATTTCATCTATGTCCACATCCTGTGATAAATTTTATACTTATTTGATGTAGATTTATTATGATAAAAATAATCCATATTTTATTGTAGGATTTTTGATATGTTTGACTGTGGATGTGTTATTTTAATACCCTTCATGGTTTATGGTTAATGTATTGAAATTTCTTATACAAGTTTTAATATGAATGTTTATGTTATATGTCTACCATTCTCTTATGAGGAATGTATTGGAATTAGTAAGTGATAGTTGGAGCCCTCTATATCTCCTCAATGCATCAGTAGGTCTCATTAAATAATTAGAATAGGAATTGGTTGAGGCCTTTCCCAATTTTATATACAGTTTTGGCCGAGGCCTAAATAATTTTTAGACGTCTTTCCCGATTCCTTGACAAAATGATTCAGAATGACTGGCATTATACATTCCCTCGTTATGAATATAATATTTATGTTTTATGTTGATATTTGACCAGTAGAATACCCATGACTATGGTTTATTATGGTGTTATTTACTTATCTCATATTCCTGCCTTAAAGTGTTCATGTTTATCATTTGTACAGACATGTTTTTTCAATTATTCACAATGCCTAATGTTTATGTTATGTTTTTCTATATTGCATTCCCTTACTGAGAGTTTGATCCCACCCCTTTTTATGATTCATTTTCCCAGGATATGAAGAAGTTATTTACGAGTGACTTTCAGTCATAATCTAGGAGTCTTGGATGTTTTTAATTCAATAAACTAGTGTTGTATTTTGTTTCAAGTTGTAAAGTTGAACTTTGGTATGAATCTAGTTTCCAAGAATAGTAAACTAATCGGTCTATCGAGATATGATCCCTTGTGATCATGAAAATACTATGTAATAATGCACTGACTATAGGTAACATGGGTTGGGGCATTATAGTTGGTATCAAAAGAATTTTAGTACAAACCTTAGAAACTAGATTTAGATAAACACTGATTAGAGCACAATACCCTATGATAGACTTTGAGGATTAGTATAGAATAACTTCCATGAATTTTGGTATTATAGAGATTTTGTGAGTTTTCCATGAAATACATCCCTATCTGGATACGAGCAGGTAGAGGAGGCTCTGGCACATATGTACCTAAGGGTAAATCTCGAAAACACCGCTTTGAGCTAGACTCGAATGAGAACCGGTGCCCGACAAAGAACCCTTCTACACTCTTGGTTATGACACTCCCGGGGGACATGCTTAGGATAATTTTCATTTTCTTTGCAAACCAGTATGACTAAATTATGAATATATACCTCCTCAAATAAAATATTTTTATGATTTTGGATTATATCCATAAACCGTTCAATTTATGTTTAGTGATTTACAAGAATGGAATAATGTATTATGATTCATTAACTAATCCATTGTATGACATTGTGTAGATATGGTGCATATTGGAAGGAATGGAAACCGTATCATTGCACATAATCTATCTAGGTTTTTCTCTCCTACTCAAGATAATTATAGTGGAGCTGGTGAAGAAACTGGTGATGATCAGCTTATCATCATACTGGGACAACTCAATCAGTTTTTGAATAATAACATTACCCATATGGAACACCCGGATCCACAATGCGGAGTATCAATGCAATACTGCTTCATGAGCCAACAATCACCAACATTCAATGGGAATACAAATCCATTGGTATCTGAGTAATGGATAAGTTCCATAGAGAAAATATTTCATGTTTTAGGGAGTAGTGAAAGGGAAAAAGTTGTCACAGTAGTTTATCGCCTCACGAGAGATGCAGATCAATAGTGGTCATTGATCCAAAACACAAAGGAATATGACAAACTATCAAACATGGAATGGAGGGAGTTTAATGATATTTTCATAGAAAAATACTTTCATTGTGACGATCGAGCAGATATTAAAAGGCAATTTCTGAGTTTGAGGAAAAAGGAGGATGAGAATGTCACATTATATGAGGATAACTATACAATGTCAGCAAGGAATGCTGCAAATTATATAAGTAACCCAAGAAGTAAGATTGATCGTTTCATTGATGGGTTAAAACAATTTCTCCGTTGAGCATTGGTCTCAAAATCATTCTTGTTATATGAAGACATTGTCTCATGTACTATCAAGACTAAAAAATAATTCTCTATGTCTTATGACTTTAAAGAAAATCAATTTAAGAAGAGATCTGCTTAACACTATGTAAATGGAAATAGAGGGAAGAAGAGAAAAGTTTAAAATCCATCCTGTAGTAAATGTAGGAAGAAACACCATGGTACTTGTCTGAAGAGTATCGGAGTCTGTTAAAAGTGTGGTGAAAAAGTCCACCAAGATTGTGATTTCAAGTGGAAGAAAGAGGCTATTAATGTTGAATTATAAAATTTTAGATAAATTGGGCATTATGAAAATGAATATCCTAAGCGTCAGGGAAACTTACTCTCAGAAATGGACAAGGGACCAAGACCAATATTATGTGATCACTACTCCTGAGTATGATGCTCTGAAAGACATGGTTGAAGGTAATTTAATTTTTTTTTCAAGTTTATCTAATTATTTATTTGATTATGGATAATCACATAGTTTTATATCTTCCTATTTTGCTACGAAAATTAGATAATTCCAATTTGATTTAATAAGGGAGTTATCTGTCAAAAATCCTAAGGGAAGACTCATTGCAACAATGTTTTGTGAATCAGTTTCCATTATGTCATATAAACGTTATTTATCTGCTGATCTCATCTTCAAACCCATGATTGAATTTGATATAATCAGCAGTATGGATTGTATTTCGAACAATGATGAAAAAAATTATTATTATAAGAAGGATGTAACAATTTTCGATGATGATAAAGAGTACCTTATCATTACTGAAAAAACATAACCATCTTATTTTTATCTAGATACACCCAAAGTAGCTCAACTTAATTCCATTATTAGGGAGGAAGTGAATGAAATAAATATGGTTTAGGAAAGGAATGTTCAAATAGATGACTTACCTATTTTGAAATAATATGTTGATGTGTTTCCAGAGGTTTTACCTGGACATCCTCCAGAACGATAAATTGAGTTTTCAATTGAGTTAATTCCTGGTTCAAGGACTATATCTAAAACCACATGTAGAATGTGCACTGTGAAATTAGTGGAACTAAAGAAAAAAATAGAGGAATTGAGTAATAAGGGACTTATTCTCCCTATTATTTCTCCTTGGGGAGCCCATTTTATTTTTGTTAAGAAGAAAGATGGATCTATGAGTTGTGCATTGACTACATGGATATCAATGCTATAACAATAAAGAACTAGTATCCCCTACCTCGCATTTATTATCTATTCAACCATCTTCATGGAGCTCAATATTTTTTAAAGGTTGAACTTTGCTCTAGATATCATCAGTTGTGTATGAAGAAGGAAGCCATTCCGAAATAAACATTTCGAACATGGTATGAGCATTACGAGTTTACAGTAATTTATTTTGGGATGACTAATGCACCTTCTATTTTCATGGATCTAATTAAAAATGTTTTCCAGGAATATATTGATGAATTTTTAGTGGTATTTATTGATGATATCTTAGTATACTCCAAAAGCTACGAAGGTCATGAGAATCATTTGCGCATTATCCAAAAGACTCTTCGATGAAATGAATTATATGGGAAGTTTAGAAAGTTTTATTTTTGTCTTCGGGAGATTTTTTTTTCATTGCCATATTGTCTCTATGGTTGGAATTTCGATTGAGCCTTCTAATAAAAGATAAATCCAAGAATGTCCAACATCGATGAGTATAACTGAGGTACACAGTTTTTCTGGTTTAACAGGTTATTATCAGAATTTCGTCTTGAATTCTTCCCGATTGGCTAACCAATTAACCATGATTACACATAATGGGGTTAAAATTGATTGGAAAAAATAGTGTGAATAATTTTTTTAAGAACTGAATAGAATATTATTCAATACTCCTATCTTGACTCTACCATTGGGGAATGATGGGTTTTTTATTTATAGAGATGCTTTAATGAATGGACTTGGTTGTGTCCTTATGAAGAATGATCAGTTTATTGCCTATGAATCAAAATAGCTAAAAATTAATGATCAAAACTATCCTACACATGATCTTGAGTTAGAAGTTGTAATATTTTCTTTGAAGATATGGAGACATTATCTCTATGGTGAAAAATGTGAGATATATATCGATCAAAATAGTTTTAAGTATATTTTCTCATAGAAAGAACTCAACATGAAGAAAAGGAGACGGCCTGAACTACTCGAGGATTATTATTTCACAATACTCTATCACCCGGGGAAGGAAAATGAGGTCGCATATGCTTTGATCAGTAAGGATCATGGAGTTTTGAACAATATGAGAGTTGGAAGGGATCATATTTTCATGGATCTAGTGAAAATGGATATTGGAATAACCATGGAAGGTGAAACATCGATACTTTTTAAAATGGATGACAAAACATATTTACTAGAATAGGTAAAAAGATCACAGGATAATGATGAGGAGTTTCAAAAGAAGATTGAAGCTGTGAATGATGGGAGATTGAGTGACATCGTATATGAAGATGATTTTTTGATATTTATGAAGAGAATTTTTTTCCCGATATACCTGATCTGAAAAGAGAAATGTTAGATGATGCTCATATCATTAATTTCACTATACAACATGGTGGCACTAAGATGTATATATATATGAAGGAAAATTTTTGGATCGACAACATGAAGAGGGAGATTGCTGATTATGTGTCAAGATGTATGGTTTGTCAACAAGTGAATGATGGAAGGCAACAACCTAGAGAAGACATGAATCCACTTCCCATACCTGAGTGGAAATGGGATGATATTACGATGGAAATTTTCATGGGACTACCAAAGACTCCTATAAGGAATGATACAATATGGGTCATTGTTGATTGTCTTCCAAAGTCAGTACATTTTATTGCTATAAAAAAAGATTTTCCACTTGAACATCTGGCAAGACTATATATTAATGATGTTTAAGACTTCATGATGTCCCTATCTATTTTTTCTGATCGTGATCCCCATTTTACATCATGATTATAGAAAATTCATCAAAAGGAATAGGATACTGAACTTCGTTTCAGCACTTCCTACCAACCTCAATCTGAGGGAAAATCATAATAGACTATTAAAACCTCAGAAGATATGTTGAGATCTTGATTAATTCACTTTCAAGGTATGTGGGATCAATATTTATCTATGGTAGAATTTTACTATAGCAATAGATTCTATTCAAGTATTCAGATGTCACCATATGAAGAATTATACGGAAAGAGATGTCACACACCTACCTGTTGGGATGATATTGGTGGAAGAAAACCGGTTGGCCTAGAACTATTGAGGAAACAATAGAAAATATGAAGGTTATCCAAACCCACATCAAAGCAGCTCAATGTAGGTAAAAGAGCTATGTCGATAACTGATGATACGATTTGTAATTTCAATTAGGAGATGATGTTTTCATCAAGGTATCTCCAAGGAAGGGTGTTATACGTTTCAGTAAGAATTGTAAATTAAGTCCCAGGTACATCAGATCTTTCAAAATTCATGAACAAATTGGGGTTGTAGATTACAATTTGGAAATTCCTCCAAGTCTCTCCAAAGATCATGATGTTTTCCACGTATCACTATTAAGAAAATACATGCCTGACCCAATGCATGTACTCACCTATGAGGAAATTGAACTAGAACCAGATGTGTCTTATTGTGAGGAGCCTGTCATGATTATTGATAACAGAGAACAGGTGTTGAGAATCTGGAAAACTCGTCTGGTAAATGTTCTATGGAGGAACCATTTAATGGAAGAGGCAACGTGGGAACCCGAGGAACTTATGATGAAGAACCACCCGAATCTTTTTATGAAGAAATATTCTAGAAATATCGTGGACGGAATTATTTGAAGGAAGGGAGAATGTGACACCCCATGCGTCCACGGTACACTTCCCTTTGAATAATGCAATAGCTTGAATTGTACGCATCTTCGAGATTCTAACACACCACGACAAATCAAACTAGCCATTATGAATAGTAATACCCATTTTTTGAAATTTTATAGGTTTTATGTATCAAAATGGACATTATTTTTAGATTCGGAATATCAAAATTATTGTAGGTTGAATATTTGGTATTTTTCTGAAAACACTAAATTTTTTATGAATGGTTAAAATCATTGTGTTATTAGTTAAAACAATATTTTCATTTAAACAATTATTAATTTTATTTAAATTTATTTTAGGTCAAAACAGATACATAATACATATATATGTTCAATTTAATTCATTGGAGTCATTTTATAATATTTTTAGATATATAAAAATTTTATTGAAATTTTACTGCATTTTACCCACCTCCTAGGAGCATTTGTAAATTTGCATAAAACATACTTTTTCCGCTTCTATTATAGTAATTTCGAATATCTGAGAGACACGGTTGATATCAGTATGTAAAATTTGGTTCAATAAGATGAAAAGAATTTTTTTTGAATAGTAACTTCGACTTTTATTTACCATGGTTAAAAGTAAATAGGGTAATTAAAGGTAAAAATGAGATTATTATTACCCTAAAACATGTCCTAATTCAATTGGATAACTGTAATTCGACCAAAAACAACCATAGGAATAAAAAATGATCCTTTAGGTCAACTTGGATTAGATTAGGACATTAAATATTATTTTATTTAATGAAGAGTTAAAAGTGTTAAATTCAATGTTTAATGACTAAACAATTTTTAATATACTGTTATATATAAGATAAATTCCAAAATAAAAATTCATTTAAAATATAAAAAGATATCCTACATAATGGTATTTTATTTATAATTTTTATACATTAAATTATTTAATTTATTTATTTATGACACAATGATGATGCAGTAATTACCTTATTAATGAAATATTAAAATAATTTATATTATAAAAAACCAAATATATTTAAATTCAGACTACTGATGAAATCCCTGAATTTTATAGGTTAATATGACATGATAGGATTGGTTGAAGGAATTTATTTTGAATTAATATAGTTTTTAGGACTTAAAAAAATCAACTATTAAATAGTGTCAAAATTTACCTAAATGTGTTTTTAAAACAAATATTATTTTATTCTTTGATATAATATTCCTAAAAATATAAGGATTGGAAAAAGGACATATATAATTATAGATATATCCTTAATGAACCACTTGGGGTACTCTTGGATGTTTATAGAAGTTCATTAACCATATAATATAAAAATACAAAGAGACATGGTAAATTTCAAACAATTTAACTAAGAGTTAAATATAAATGATAAGGTTAATATAGTGATCAATACCTGTCTAAAACCTATTGGTTTAGGGTTTTTAGACCCATAACCACCTTATCCTAGAAATAAATAATTTTGGTTCCATTATAAACCGAATATGAATTTATTATAAAATAATATTTTATGTTATTTTAAGGTGCCCCTCACCCCTCTTATAAAAGGGAACTTCCCCTTCTATTAAATTCACACCTCCAAAGCCATTTGTCTCACCCAAACCCTATAAAAATATCCCCCAGCTATCCTTAATTCATCCTAGAGGCCTTAATTTGGTCATAAAACCAACCTATGGAGCCCTCTCGATCAAATCAAAAGGATGAACCCGAAGAAAGGTAATAATTTGGCCACCCTCTTTCAAAATCTTTTCATCTTCCACTTCCTATTTCATTGTTGTTTCCATTCTAAAATAAAAACACCAGTATCATCTATATACAATGATTTTATTATAAAAAAATACAACCATATTCATTATTCGATCCATCACATGAATGACAATGTCACCATACGTGTATACGTACTGCTTACCGTCTCCATGTCATGGTGTAGATGTTATTAAATAAATTATTTTTGGATGGGTATAATAATGATGTATAATTGTTGTAAATAATAAATATATCATGCTTATGATTCATTAGATATGATATAACATCTATTTAAATACTATTTTAATATCAAAGGAATGATACTTTCTCTCGTGTGTACGTACGGATTACTCTCTCCATTAACGCGATGAGATTCATTCCCCATCATAAAAATTCAAGACTAATTTTCATTTTATGATTAAAAATAATGTTTAAAGACATTATATAAATCTTTATATGAGTAAGATGCATCCTATCCATAAAAAACTTGATTCACATAATAAATAATATAATGGAAAATGAATCAGTTATCACCTGAAACGATGATACTATTGAAATATCATTAACAAAACAATATTAGAAGATCATATATGATATGATATTTATGTATATGGTTGTTTTATAATTTAATAACAATTATTTAACTGTTATAAAGGATTTTAACATACCCTCTACCTAGGAATAGTACAAGGTAAGGGTTAATTTTACAATCTCTTTACTTATCTGAGGGTTTTTTACGTTAGTATCCAATGGGACCTCTTTGTCATTCGAATCCGTGTTATCATAAAAATGTATTTCAAAACATTTTTACTATGTAATAGAAAATGGGTTAATTTCATTTATACCATTTTATGAAATTTTATAAGATTTTAATAAAGTAATCTTTCCTTCATTTTCCAAACATGGTACTATATGACCTTTTCGAGAAAATTAAGGTATGAATGTATTTTTAACATATATGGCGGGTGCATCTATTTTATGCCTTTATAAAGTTGTCAATGATTACCTTTCAAGATAATATGAATATTAACAAAATAAATTTTTTCTTTCATAATTATGTGAATTTTAATTGATTTCAAAAAATAAATACATATTTTTCTCAAATGGTTTTGATTTTATCTATGTCAACTTCCTGTGATAAATTTTACACTTATTTGAAGTCAATTTATTATGATAAAAATATTCAATATTGTATTGAGGTTTTTGTGATATGTTTGATTGTGGATGTGTTATTTTTAAACCATTCATAGTTTATGGTTAAATTATTGACATTTCGTATGCTATTTTTAATACGAATGTTTATGTTATATTTCAACCTTTTCATACGAGGAATGTATTGGAATTAGTAAGTGACAAGTGGAGCCCGCTATTGCACGTTGATGCATCGGTATGTCTCATGAGACAATTAGACGTGGAAGTGGTCAAGGCCTTTCCCAATTTTATATATGGTTTTGGCCGAGGACTAAATCATTTTTAGACGTCTTGGATGTGGCCATGACAAAATGATTTAGAATGTCTGACATTATACATTCCCTCATGACAATAATATTGATGGTTCATATGGTTATTCAACTAGTACAATTCCCATGACTATGTTTTATTATGGTGTTATTTACTCATCTCATATTCCTGCAATAAAGTTTTCATGTTTATCATTTTTAAAGGCAACTGTTTTCAATTACTCACCATGCCTAATGTTTATGTTATCTTCCTCTATATTGCATACCCTTACTAAGCCTTTGAGCCCACCCCTTTCTTATGTTTCATTTTACTAGGATATGAATAAGTTAGTCATGAGTGACTTGCATGCATAATCTAGGAGGGGTGGATGTTTCTAATGGAAAAAACTAGTGTTGTATTTCTTTGCAAGTTGTAATGCTGAACATATGTTTGAATCTTGTTTCCAATAATACTAAACTGATTGGTCATTCAAGATTTGATCCCTTGTGATCATTCCAATACTATGTAATAATGAACAGGCTTTGGGTAACTGGGATCAGGGCGTTACATGTGGGAGATGCATTCTATGTATCATTCACTCTATTGACATCATTAGGTAACTTCTTCCTATAAATTAAAAAATCAAGAGTTTGATTACCTTCCCTTCTACACTTAAAACATTTAATAGTCCCATAAAGAAATTTAATCCTTTCTTCATCCCACACTATGATCATAATGGAATTGTTATCATATTCTCTCCATGGTTTTTAGATTTTTCATTGAATTATATTTTTATATTATTGTCATTACCATGAGATAGATACGTAACTCAATCTCCCATTTCCACCATGATAGATTATTAAACAATATCTTCATAGATATTGAATTACCTTATGGATAATAACTATCCAAGAAATGGTTTTAATCCAATGAATAATCAATCCACTATACATTTTTGTTGAATGATAATACAATAAATTTACCTCAAAAGTATTGTAAAATTTTCCTCATATGTACCAACACATTCATTATCCTTTCTCTTTATATCAAGGAACTCCATCTCCAAATTTGTATGGATAATAAGAGGGATGTACATATTTGAAAAAATGTTATATAAATTATCCCAATCCATAGATTTTATTTCATCATGTTATCTCGTATTCATGATATGACTCCACCATTGAACTGCTTCACCTTCAAAAATATTGACAAAAATTTTGGGTTTTTCATGTTTAAAGAAATATTTAATAGAAAATATCATATTAGTTGTGATGATATATTTATTAGTAACTCTAGAATCAGTGGATCCACTTATAGAAGGTGTAATTTTTATCATTATGGAATAAATAGAACATTATTTCATAATTTTTTCATTCTGAAGGATATCATGATTCATAACTTGAGAATGTAGTGTGTTAATAGAATGCGATTTTTAAACCATGTTCCTATATCATTTGGATTCTCTAGGGGAAATAATTTCATTTTATATAATACTTATCATTAACATGGTTCCTTTAATTTTAAAACATTGACTAAAACAAAAAAAAAATTGATACAATAATCATAGTGGGAACCACATAATCATAAAATCTAGTAATATGATTTCCAATTAATGACAACATATTTATAGTATATGGAGCCATAGTTTTATCATAATTCATTAATATTAATATTATTTTTAGATCCTTAATGATATTTTATAATGATTTGGTGCCTTTCCAAACCATATCTCCCAGGAGGGTCAAACCAGGTGTGCAGTATGGCATGTTTTCAGACACTAGTTTCCGACCAAATCTAGCTTAATCCATTTTTTATGGGTCATTTACCCATATGTATATCTATTCCATAGCCACATAAATATCTAGTATTCCAATTGGTATTTAATTTCTTAGAAAAATCACACTATCCTTTACCAAAATTCCATTATATTTTTTATACATTGTCTCATCGTTGGACTTGACCTTTGAGATGTACATATGGATCTCACAAAGGTTTTAACATCATAGATTAAAACAATTAAGAATCCCATTCTATAATACCGATTATGGTGAACCATAAATATCATACATAATCATTAAATATTAGTTGATAAAAATTCATTACATAACAAACGATCCAAAAATGAATCATTTTGGTCTTGTGCCTTTGGAAACATGGAATCCTAAAAAATTGGTTTATAGGTGAGTTACATCATCTCAAAATATGTCCCTCACAAATATAACCCTCAATGAAATATCATAAAAAATACATGTATTCCAAGCATGGTGAATGAAGAAATAATATATGGTGAGTTCTGATGCTCGACAAGTGTAATCAAGAGAGATATGTATGAATAACATGAAAATAAGTGCATGAAAGCATGAGAATAAAAAGTAAATATGGTACCCTATATATTAATCGTAATATTCTTGAGTCATGAAATAATTATTGGATGTTCATAAGATAAAAACCATAATGGAATCAAAGAACATGACTCATGTGATAATAATTTGGTCTTAAGACATGTAATTTATTTTATACACATATGAAAATGAAATCATTTCCATATTAGTGAAGGTTCACTAATATGGATATAATGTTTGATAAATTGCGTTAATGAAATAGTTTTACTCCCCATTCCAGCCATGTATTACTGAACATAGTTGAATACACATTCTATTTGTTTCTAATTGAACCCAGTTTAGAACTCCTTCTAGTCTTATCTACCTCATGAGATATAAATCGTCACCCAATTCAATAGAGGGTGATATAGGTCCCAACTATCATATAATTAAAACCACATTTATGTGTGCCACATTATCATAATAATTGATCATAACATAACCATTTAAATCAAATGGGTGTCATAAATACCTTTTCGTATAATAACCTCTAAAAAGGTGATAAGTTTCATTATAATTTCATCATACTATAACCCAATAAAAGAAGTGGGTATGATAGGCATTTATTCAATATATATTGAATATTAACACAAATAGTGTCTATAAAAATGATAACACAAAAAAATAAACCATTATGAGAAATAATATGAATTGATTCCTTGGATCATGACCCCAATAACTCTAGGAATCATCAATGGATGTCATCGTAGATGGAAAATAATTTTTAAACATCTTTTAAACCATTTCAAGAGGAAAATACCCTTCTCTTTTAAAAAAATCATTTAAATCAAAAACCATTTGGAATTTTTTTTGAAAAAAATTGGAAATTAAATAGGAATATATTAATAAATGATAGTTTATGGTGGTTGATAATTCTTTTCGTGACATTCTCATTAAAATTAATATAATTTTAATATTTCTATAAAGGAAAAACATTATTTTCTAAAATGAAATTATGATTCTGTTCAATTTATTTTAAAAAAACTCAAACATGGGTGAAGATATATTTTTTAAAATCATTATTGTATTCGAATAAAAATAAAAAATAATATTTATAAAAAACAGTTTTTTTATTAAAATTGTCATCCTACCAAATAGAGAAATATTTTCATATTTTTAGTAAGAAAATTAACTACTATTATAAGTAAAAAAGAGTGAAAAAATTTATAATTACTTTAGAATACCGTGAATATATATGATAATAAAAATAATGATTTTCATGATACATTGATCATATTAGTACATTATTGGAAACAAAATCGCATTCAATCCCGATAAAAAATGAAATTGTAACATAAAACCATTTCCACTATAGTGAAACTGAATATTAAGACCCATGAAGGAATAAAATAAAAAGAATATTATGATATCATTTTGATGTATAAATTCATTATATTTCATTTAAATGGATATTTATATACATGCAGTGAAATAATATAGGTGAATAATATAACATAAGTACCAAAGAAGGAAAATTCAGACAAAAATCCTTTAATTTAATTGTAAACATACATCATACTCGTTCAAACCTAATGTATAAAAAATATTAGTGTAACTAAAATATATTATTGAACCATATTAATATATATTTTAGCACATATTATTAACATATTCTCATTTATTACCCATTTATTAATAGTTCAGTGTTAATGTCACATTTTGGGATATATCTAATTTCTTTTTCATGTGTGTTTTGACATGATATGTCGTATCCTATTACATGGATAATGGTTTCATAGTATCCATAATTTTAAAAATTATATAAATATCATATATATTTAGTATACATGAGTTTAGTGTAATACATAATATTTTTTTATAGGAAATAAATTACACCATTCATGGGGATGATAGGACGTACATATGAATATATTTCACATATTTTTATTAAACCCATCCTTAATATCTTCCATGTGATGTGTGAACGAATCACGTTGCTTCTCGAGGTGATAGTATGCCCTACACATGAGCGACATTATCATATTCCAAAAAAATGAATAGAATAATGGTATGTGTGATATAATAATTTCATAATAATTATAATATAATAAAAATATTATATTAAAAATAAACCAATCCTAATGAATAGCCTTTATTGGAGGTAATTGAAAAATCAATGACATTTGTTCGCGAGGCTATAGTCCCCCGAACACACGAATGATGATTTTGTACCCTGTTTGAATGAAGTGGATATGTTTTTAGGTCATTAACATAACATAAAAATCATTTTATATTTAATATACATATTTTGTTATATATTCGTGGAATAATAATATTTAAATTCGGGATAGGAAGAAATAAAACAAAAAAAATCTCATTGAGGAACATTTCCACTTTTTCAGGTATCCTCCTTATGATTGTAACAAAATCCATCATATGATGGATTTTGTCAAAAAAAAAGGTTTTCTAGGATGAGGATAGGGAATATTGTAATTTATTTGGATATTTCTTGTATGAACAAAAATATTGAGATTGTGTGAAGAAGAGAGGATAAGGGGTGACCATTTATAAGCGGGGGAAATGACACATTTGGTATTTTATAAAATAATTTACTAATCCAACAATTTTAAATTTTAATATTCGACTAAAATGGGACATTATCAATCATTATAGATATAATGGTATATATATGTCCATAAAATTATTTTAAAACATGTTTATAGGTCATTATACACTTTTATTTATAGTTTAACCACCCAGGAAACCCATTTTTACCTTACCCTTAGTAAATAATTATTAGTGTATTCAATATTAATTTTGGTAAAAAATAATGTTACCATTTTAGAAATTTTCTATTGAGTTTATTCCAAATTTGGAATATTTTTTTTAAAATTACATTAACATAATTAAAAAATTAAATTTAAAACTATTACCAAAGATGCAATAAGAAAGAGGGGTTTTTACTGTGAAAACGTTCATATCTTTAAAGAAATTATATCCAATTTCAGTATGAAATTTACTCCATTGACAAAAAATAGATTAACTGATGCAAAATTTTACTGATTTTACGTTAATGTTAATTTAATATAAAATTTACTACTAAATTTTATTTATTCAAAAATGATGTTATCAATTAAATTTCATTATTTTTCTCTATTCATCATAAATTGAATCAATTGAGAGATGTCCAAGATTTTCAAACTAAGAATATATTAATATTAAAATTTAAAAAATATATTTTATTTTTTCAAAATAATTTTCTATATGTTTCAAAAAATAATTATAAAATTCTTCACAAATAGAAATAAAATTCATTTTTTCCATAAAATCTTATATTTGAAGCATAATTACATTTCTAAAAATTAAGGACCCTTTTGTAAATAATATTTTTTATAAAACCATAATAGATAATATTTTAACAGATGTTAATAATATTAAAATTATTATGTTTAATAGAGAATTTATTACGGTCTTGTTTATATAATTAAAATAATAATAAGTCATTGTTTCCGTGAAACTCAGAGTTTCATGTGACAGATGCTAATCCTAGTGTTTCATGAAACACAAGCATAACATGTTTTTTCAAATAAAACGAAACTTACATGGGGTCTTGTAAAACTCAAGTCATCAACTAAATATAATATATTTGAAAAAAATAAATTCATACAAACATGAGGTGTCACAATTGTGAAGAATCAATGTATCTAGAGTTGTACTAGGCATGATGAACATAAAATTGATATTAACACTTTAGATTAGAATGATCATAATAGGAGAGGCACAATATTTATTAATCTATTAATTATAGAGAAATTCAATGAATGTTCATTCATGTGGTATTTATAAATGTGTGAATATTAAAAAATGGATGGCAATGGAATATAGTGGTGTGAATCTCGTTTTATCATGTATATTCTACTTCAGTTTGAATGGTGCTCTTGGGGTGTTTCATAGATTGAAAATTTTTCTTGAATTTGAAATACATAATTACCTAGGGGATGTTATAATTTTGGTCTATGTGCAATAAAACATATAGGGATGTGTACAACTATACCTAGTTGGAGTTATTAATAAATGGAACATCGTGTAGTGGAATCGTGGACTCGATCTAGGTTATATAAAATTAGAAATTAGTAGTTTCATGTACGAAGACATTATAATTAATGGGTATGATCTTTTACTTGGTCTAATGCTTCCGTACTTTAGGGAAAACCTTAATATAATTAACATATAATTATATACTTCAATTATTTTAGTTTATCTTCACTTGCAATCATCCATAAATCAATCATTGAAAATTATTCATATGAATATTGTTTAGATATTCATAGCAGTGGATGATTTTATTATGATAATCATCATTTATTCATTATGTAAAACAACTAGAATAAACACATCAACTTGGTTGAAACTATTGCATTGTGGAATTTCAATGGCTACTTTGATCAGGATCTGCATAGGAAAAAATGTATGTTGATAGATATTCGATCATAATATTGTATAAATTCTTATCTCATCTAGGATATATTGATCCATACATTAAAAAATTTCTGTACAATCATTAATGTTTCATATAAAATCATCAATGTGTTTCTTCCTTCCTCCAAATAGGAGGATGAAATCATGCTGATGGGGTTTATAAAAACCATCCATATGAAACTCTTCTTCAACATACAGTGGTGATTGGTGAAGAATTGGACTCTTGTGTCTTCATGTTAATTAACGGACGTGGGTTTGGTTGTGCTACATAAATATGGATTGAAATATTTTTCAGGGGTTATTCAAAAAATTCGGTGTAGTTATTTTTAATATGGGATCAATTTTCTGTTTATGAAACATTAAATTAATATAGAGGGTTTGGTTGATTGAGATGTTGATTTGTAGTGGTCCGAACTCACAGATGATTAATGCTAAGATATCATTAAAATGATTTAACATTATTGGTTGAGTAATTTGGATTTATCTTCACTGAGTGAATCTTATGGTATGTGATCCCATGAAAACTTGATTGTATTCATGTAGAATCTCATTTTTCACCTTGTGGTAGCATGAGTTATGTACAATAGGTGGGGTGACCACGAAATGGGTGGTAGGTCAATAACACATTTTTGATAACATGAATTCCTTTTTATGGTTGGTAAGTGTGGTTGATCATGTAGACATGATAAGTGGAGTGGTTATGAATTTGGTGTCAGGTTGACAGTTTCCATTGTGTTAGTTGGATTTACATCCTATAGTATGTATACATGGTTTTTCATTGAGGAACGATGGGTAATATATTCATTGTGAGATCAGTCAAAGGGAGGACAGACAGAGTAAACATGTGGTAATTTATAGAAGGTTTCTAAAGGTATCTTGGATATTATTTTTAATGTCATTTCCATTGAATTATGTGGTCAGTGGATATTCACAATAGAATAAGGGTTATTCAATTAGTTTATTGATCATTATATGTTAATTTGTTAGGTTGAGGTTATACATATGTCCAGTTGTAATTTTTCATTTACAACCAGTGATGAAACAATTCCTCCTTCATGTGTACGCTTGATATATCGTGGGGATTCATGTAAGCTATACCTTTTCAATTTTTATAGCCTCAGATCTTAAATGGTGAATATAATATCTATTAAGTAATTTTGATGAATTAAACCCAAAATGAAATAAATATTTGAAATAAAAAAAATTCATTTACAATTACTAAATCCATGATTCATAGAAATAATAAATTTCATCCAAAATTGAGTAAAAATATATATTTTAATCCATTAATTCTTTCATGACCAGATTCATGTTAAGAAATTAATAATGAAAATATTATTACAATGAAAAAAATTAAATTCCAAATTAAAATTATGAGTTCACTGTATGTCAAAAATATAATTTATCATGTAAAAAAAATTTATCCTTTCAAAACAAATGATTATAATTTTTCGAAAATTAACATAAATCAATAAATAAATCGGTTTTTAATCAAAAATATGGGTCAAATTATCATTCTAACTAGCTTAAAATTATGAAATTCTGGGATCTCATAACTCCCCCAAACATGAACTATTTCAATACTAGGAAAATTTATCAATGGGAATCCAAAATAACAATCAATATTACTTTATGAATTTTATTCCAAAATAAGAATTTTAGAACAAATAAAAAATTACATCAAAATAATATCTCGTGTAAATTTCAACCCCAAACCCAAACCCTATGTATAAACACTCTATACTAATGATAGCGGATGATAGAGATTGTTTTGGTTTGACATTGAGTAAAAAAATAAACCTACAATTTTTTATTGCTTATTATACCTAAAAACTAAACATTTTATCAAAAATTTAGTACTAGTTAATTTTTTTATAAACCATTATTTGGTGGGTCATATCATTTTGGATTTTATTTAAATTATTTTTTTGAAAATATCCTTTATATATATTACTAAGGGTGATCCTTTTCTACCTGATGGATTCCCTTGGGGATCTTTGTTAACCTCTTGTCTCTCCTTACTTGTAATGCTACTAACACGCCCGAAAGGTGTCGTTAATTCCACTGGGCACGAGTCGAAGTACATGTTTATAATGTTATAGGACATTGTATCTACAAAGGTGTAGTATAATAGAAGTGTAGGGTCATACCCATAGAGTGTGGGGAACAGAGTGATGAAACTCATGAAAAAAGGATCGGTTGGTCGAATTTTATTTTGATTATATTAAACAAATTATAGAATTAAAATAAATGAATTAAATGAGAAATAGAAGATAAGGGAATTAGTTTCCAAGGGTGGTTTATATAAATTAATTAATTCAACTTCACTCACAATATAATCATACTAAATAGCTGTGCATCTAAACTGTTTCATTGATAAAAGAAATTTTCATTCCCTATTAAACTACCCTAGAATCCTAATTCATTTTGGTCAGACGAATCAAAACAACTAATCTTCATTTAGTTCAGATTTCCAAATGCAGAAGAGTGGTTACATTAAGTTTTCATGAATAAATCATCTCAATCATTTTAAGGATAATTAATTATTGACACATATGGTCATTTATATAATGATGAATGAATAGGACATGTAGGCACTACATGATAATATCGAATTCAATCTTTATTAAAAGGAAAGTTAAATACAACTATGATTTTACACACCCCCATTGACCAATACCTATCTCCCCTATGGGGATTTCCAGCCAACATCAGTTGATCTTCAATGGAAACTAAAACCCAAATCTATAGGTGTGAGATTGAGCACGAAATAAATTGACAAGAATAAAGAAAAGACGACGATTGGTTTTAAAATATAAAGCATTCAATGATTAAATCAATGAAAGGAAATAATAAAACCAAAAAACCTATCTATGGTGGAATCCTACTGAATCTCCAGATGGTCATTCATTCTCCCGCAGGTCCAGAGTGTCTTTGAAGGGCATCTGGAAGCCTCTTTCTATAGGAAAATTCTGTAATGTGGCTTGCTGTTTCGATTTTAATTTTCACATGTCCCCATTGTGACAATGTGTACCTGAGGTACACATCATGAACATCAGATATTATTTTGAATCCATTGCATTGAATCCGTGGAAACTTCATTGATTGTTTTACATTGCTCACAACATGTACCTAAGGTACACATCGTGTACTTTCTTTTCACAGTTTTTTTGTCATCATGACTTTTCCAAGAGGCATTTTCCTCTCCATGTAGTCACAATGTGTACTTAGTGATTTTATAGTTTTTAGGTCCTCTTCATCTTTGAAATTCTAGTTTAGTTCCAGTTTTCTTCGATCGTGGTGTGGAGTGTCATTTTTTCTTCATTTTCCAGGTTTTCCATATAGTTTCATTGAATTCCATTCATGAATAAAAATTTAATAGACAGTAGTATCATGCATAGATTTTATCTCGAATCAATTGATATTCCATGAATTTACAAATAAAACAACATAAGAATATTTATACAAAATAGAGATATCAAATCCCCCCACACTAAAAGCATTTCTCTTTCTCGAGTAAAACCTCAACATCATATCACCAAGTGACAATTCATCAACAATGGAATTTTCAAATTATGATCTTAAAAAAAAATGTTATAATGGAATATTTTAAAATCACAACAACAAACCCAATAAAGTATCCAAAAATCATGTATCACTTAAAAATTTCAATTCAAGGCATTCATACCCTTCCACACATAGTTCCTATATTTTCATCAAAACCGATTTGATTTATGATTTACATCACCATTCAATTTTTCCAATCATCACTGAGGGTAACAATTTAACGGAGATATGATGAAACCTCATGTACATGTTCCTAACAATTGGTTTTCATTGATACTAAATTATCCACCCCATAATGACAAATATCAAAATAAAATATTAGGGTTTTTAAATAAATATGATATGACTCTATGGCTGAGGGTAGGTAGGTAAAATATTGAAAATCAAGTAAGACTCAAGGATGAGGCTAAAATATATTGTTAAAATCATGAAATTCAAAAGGAAATCTCATTGAAATGCTCCTCCACAAAAATGAATTGCTATCCCACCCGCCCCAAAAGAAAAGAGTGAAGGCTCACTGATAAAGTAATCATAATAAAAAACAACACTCTCTTGTTGTTGTTTTTATTTTTTTTATTTTTAAATTTTTTCAAAAGTAATGATTGGAGTAAACCTAACCTCCTACACCTCAATACATATGATAAAAATCATCAGTCTTGGAAATAGTGATTTTTTATTCACTCAATTCACAACCCATTTTTTTGAAATTTGTTTATTACTTTTTTGTAACAACATGAGTGATATATAATGTTATATAATCAATTTAAAATTGAACTTACCTTCAATCCCATTAAAGAACCTAGAAATCTAACTTTATGATATCACATCTCATATCCACTATAAATAACCCCTCACCCACACTCATTCAATTGAATATCATAAAAAATACAATATGCTAGGTAAGAAAGGATATAATGGATTGTAATGTGGATTAATCCTACCAATGTCATCCATGGATTCTATGGTATAAAAAAGGATCAATGCATAGGTGGGTATTTTGATAAATTGGATTACTAATAAAATTCATAAATTATTTCATGTGTGTATTTTTATAGTCATTGTTTTGACAAGATAACAATTCATGTTTCAGTCGATTTATGTGTCCGATGATTCACTCAATAAATATTCCTTGAAAAATATCCAATATTTGATACATAATACTCTTATGAAAGGGAATAGAATAAGAGTATGGCATGAAAATATGTAATCAGTTTACTCAATGAATTCTTCTAGGAATCAATATCAGGAAAAGAAATTATATCTATAATCATTTTCAAGATATAAAAAATCAAAGTAAGAAATAGGATTAAAAATTTTCTATTTATATCTTTTAATTTATTTCTATCATATTTCAAATTTTTTAACATGTCAAAATATTTCTCCTCAATGATTATTTCTACTATATTAATGAGTAAAAGAAAAATAATTTCATAATTTTCGTGGGAGAAGAATATTCAATTCAGCTCAAGCAACAATTGAATTATTTTTATTAAATCAAGTGATAGAATAAACTATTGGTGTAATGATATAAAGTAGTATAAATATTACTCCCATTCCATTGATACATCTAAATGAGTCTCTTTGATTCTGTCTAGCCAGGTACGTTTCATGTAATATGATTAGACGACATGTAATGTTCATGTTTTCATCCTCTTCAATTGTTTATTGCTTTTTCCTTCTACGGACCTAAAATATAAAATTAAATTTTCAATTAAATGCCATTGAGAATTAAAAATATTAATATAAAATAGGAACATTGTAAAGAAAAGTGAGATTTATTTGTAATAAAAAAAATAAATTAAATCTACATATTAGAAATAAATTAGTAACATCGGAGATGCCTCATAGTAGCAGAACTTTTTTATTGTCGTTCAGCTCAACATTTTACATTTGTTAGCTGATTGGACCATTGTACAAAGCTAACTGTCATCTATTTAACCTCTTCTGGAATTTCTATGAATCTACATTTGTATTTTTTTTCATCCTAGATAGGTTTTTCATAGCTAGTGGTGTAATGTAATTTGAGGACAAATGTAATGAAAATAATAGGAAACCGAAATATGACCAGAATTTTTAATTCTTCTGATATGCCACTACTTATTCCTTATCTCCATCAAGTTCAAAATTTTTAATTTATTCTTTAGTTGGGGCCCCATTTTTCTTCTCTTCATCATGAATTTATAGGATGGAGTCACATTCAACTCCTATCTCAAGAATACCTATGAGGTTTATGGATTTTTTCTCATTGTCCTCTTCGTTTAATTTTTCTTCTTCCATAATAAATTCACTAGATTATAACTTTTTGAACTTTTGATCATCCTTACATATTGATTCTTCTTCAAATGATTCTAAATATTGTATTACTCTGACCTTCTCCTCTTCTTCCTCTTCAACCATCCAATCACAAATTACCATTATTTTTTTCCTCTTCATCGTGTTGTTGAAAAAATAATTCTATTTGTTCTTCATGGTATTTTTGTATGTATAGAAGGAATTAATTAGGCTATGTAAAATCTTCTTGATCTAGAGGTTCATCATTTTTAAGGTTTGTAACATTCTCCAAGTAATGTTCTATGTTCTATGCCTCTGATTTTTCTTCCTTCTTTCATTTCTGCTGTATTGGCTTCCTCCACATTTTGATCATCTTTATCTTCAAAAAAATCAATCCATGCTTTAGATTTATTGATATGATTAATTATAGGGAATTTAAATTTCAAATAACATTGGATAAATTAGTAATTGATTCTCCTTGTTCACTGAGTTTAACTTCATGGTAAATCATTCGTTTATCTAACACTAGAATGAACTTCAAGATCAACATGGATAGAATTCCATCTGAATTATACTCCTCAGGATGATGGAAGGAATGATCTTCTTGAATATAATTATCTTGAGTTTATTTTATTTAAAATATGTGGATTACCTCCGCTTCTGGATGTTTATCATCTTCGAAGTCACCAATATATAAATTAGAGACAATTGAAAAGAATTTAACAAGATAATTAAAAGTTAAAATGATTTGAATAAGGTGAGTAGTCAGTTATCCCTTCTCATTGAGTTTAGTCTCATGATAGTTCATTCTCATGTGTGTCACTTCAATGAATTGGGTGATTCATCTGGTTAGCCTTAGTTCAGATTGTTTCTCTTGATTTTTATGAATGATGTTGTCATCATGTGTGTATTTATGAGACTTGTAAATGCCATGGTAGCTTTTATAGTCAAGAGCTCATTCATCAGGCTGATAGTAGGTTTCATTCCAATATTTGTGTTGGAATTAAACATACACATGAGAACATGACTCATCCTGACTTTTTTCTTCCTTTGACCAACATTCTAAATTCAATTCATCTCAACGGTTGGATACATCAGATATTCAATGTCTTTTGTCGGTGGTGCAACACAATATTTGTTAATTTGAAAAATCATCCTACAAAACACAAAACACTAACAAAATCCTAATATATGATGAAAAATGGATACAAAATTAATGAACTAAACTAAAATATGTAAGAATAAAAAGTATAATAAATGTTATTGACCTAATAAATTGGTCTTGAATTGCTCAAAACGTTCTGATACACCTCGGTAATGACGCCAAAATATGACACACCTAAATGGTGTCCTTAATTCCTCCAGGCATGAGTCAAATTAGAAAATTTTAATGTCCCAAGCTACTATCTAAAAAGTTGTAGTATAGAAGATATGTGGGTTCGTACAAACAAATAGTAGGTAATATATCAATGACATTATAATCTAATGCTTAGGTTGGTAAAATTTTAGTTCGATTTTATTAAACTAATAGAGAAATTAAATTAAATGAATTTAAAAAGATAAAAATAAGAGAGGAATCAGTCTTTAGGGGTAGTTTTTCTAGATTAATTAATTCAATTTAACTCACAAAATAATCATATTAAATAGGTGAACCACAAAATATTTTCATCGATAGAATAAATTTTTATTGTCTATCAAACTACCCTGGAATCCCAATTCAATTTGGACAGAAGAATCAAAATAGAAAAAAGCGTATTTAGTTAAAATTTCTAAATGAAGAAGAGTAATTACATTCATTGTCCATGAATATATCAACTCAATAATGTTGGAGATAGTTAATTATTTTAAAACATATGTTAAATGATTCAATGATGAATGAAGTGGACATGTATGCACAACATGATACTATAATTTAAAATCATTATTATGAGCTAAGGTAAATAGAACTGTGATGGTATGCACCCCCTTTGTCCTACCCCGATCTCCTCGATGGGCTTTTGCAAACAAACATGGGTGATCACCAATGACGATTAAACCCAAATGCATAGGAGCAAGATTTAGAAGGAATGAAAGAGACCCGAATAAATAAAACATAATAATCGGTATTAAAATATAAACCATTCAATGATTGCATAAATTGAAGGAAAGAAAAAAATAATCAATACCTATATATGGTGGAATACTACGAATGCTCTTGATGGTCCTATGTGCTCCCTTGGGTCCACAGTGTGTTGGCAGGGTATCAATAGGCCTCTTTTTATAGAAACATTTTGCAGCATAGCTTCATGTATTGATTTTAATTTTCACATGTTTCCATCATCACGATGTGTTCCATAGGAACACATCGCCTACATAAAATATTATTTCTCCTCCATCGCATTGAATCTATAGAAATATTGTACACGGGTTTGAATTTGGTAAGGTCATGTAACTATGGTACATGTCATGTACTTGTTGTTCAGAGTGTGTTCCATCATCAAGACTTTTCCAAAAGATATATTTCCTATTCATGAAGTCACGATGTGTAATAATAGTCCATGATGTGTACTTAGTGTCTTTCACATTCTTAGTTGTGATTCATCTTTGAAATTCTAGTGGTGTGCCGCTTTGCTTCGATCCCATCGTGATGTTTCATTTTGTTCTTTATTTTCCAGGTTTTCCTTATAGTTTCTATGAATTCCATTATGGAATAAAAATTTGAAAAACATTAATATCATGCATATATTTCATAAAAAGTAAATTTATATTCAATGATTTGACACATAAAACCCATTAAAATTTGCATACAAAATAGAGATATTAGCTACTTTCTCATCATTTTCTCCCTAACATGCGATGATGAGTGGGGTTTTATACTACATTCCAATTGCGGACTATGTATTTCACTTCCATAATTGATACGGTTCCTTCTCCAGTGGATTTTTTGGAGACATCATCACCATGTTATTCCTTCATGTTCATTGTTTTCCATGGCATGACCCAACATCAATGGGACATGAATTTGGTCATCTAACCCGTGGACATCCTATAATAAAATAATTTAATACATAGAACACCCCATGATATTAACCATTGAGGTTAATTATTATACTAATGTATGTTCAAACTATCCATTACATGTTCATTCAGTTTTCTTTGTTCTCACTCACACACAGACCTTGGGATACATCACAGGAGGTTACCTATCTTGAAACTACACTGGGATATGCATGATTAATTATGGATCACTACTCAGTTAGGCTACCAAAAAGAAAGGATCACCTTATAAACATGGTTAGTAAAATTTCTCATTTTATGTCTCACTTTTACATGGGTGTTACGATCTCCACCAATTTAAGTCACAATTTACTCCCTGTGGACACCAATCCTCAAACCCATGATGTTCATTTTCTATTTATGCTATGTATTGGCTCTAAAACATTTTTTAGTGACCCTAAATCCATATTACATGATCATTATCATTTGAAACCATTGGTTTCCTATAATACCTTGGTTTCCATTTAACAAGAACACATGTTTTTACCCACATGGTTCAGTTTTCATACTAATGATTGTCCGCATTGGACAATACATATTATTCCAAAGTTATTTTTCCTTAGTCCAACACATATTCTGAAACATCCCTGGTGGTCATCGATCATGACACTACATTAGTCCAATAGTACTTACTTATGTTGTTCTAGTTATGTTTGACCCTGAAAAGAATGGTGTGACATTTTGATATGGGTAGTGTCATTTAGTATTTTATGTATATCTTTTCTCGATGTGTTAAACCCATTTTCATTATCTCTAATTATTATACCTATCCATAGGTCAAGTCCAATCACAAAAAATCCTTGGGTTTCTTCTATCCCATTCTACATAGAACTATGTAGTTGGAGGATATGTCGATTGATTTCATGGTGATATACCCAGATACCCATCAGGGGAAGAGTGCGATATGGGTTGTGATCGATCGATTGAATGAATCATATAAATTCATAATAATGTATAAGTCTTACAATGTTGAGGTCACGAGATGTATTTATATACATATTATTTTCAAATCTATATGATTTCTATCAAATATAGTTTCTGATATGGATGGCCATTTCACTTCAGGTTTTTGCAGAGGCCTCCTAGAGGTAATATGATCCTAGGTTAGTCTATGAACAACATATTATTAACATATGTATGGATAGATAGAATATGTAATATATATTCTTAAATACACACTCTGTTCATTTCTTCATAATATTGGAAGAGAATTCCATATCCTATTGGGGAACATTGTATTTTCACACAATAATCGTTAAAATTATTCCATCACAATGACACCCTTTGAGGCCTTGTATGTCTTCCCATGTAAGTATCTATTGTGTTGGGAAGATATTTGTCAGATTTACTTGGTCATACTTAGTTTTGTCAATGAGATGATAAGAAATATTCAGTTTTTTTTTCAGATAATGGTGATTAATCAAAGGAATTATAAATCATATGTTGATCAACATCGATGCCATTTAGATTTTTATGTTAGTGACTTGGTGTTTTTGAGTTTTTCATCACAATGGGGTTACTGGATGTTTGTAAAATTTAGAATGCATGCTCAGGGTTACTTGTGTCTATTTGTGGTTATGGATCCAAATTGAATGTTGGCCTACCATTTGTATTTTGCACATCGTCTTATGAAGATTCATAATGATTTCCATGTATTGGAGCACGAAAAGAATATCATACTAAAATATCAGGTCTTGAGATTTGATGAATTAATGTGGAACCCATTTTTTACATGATTTAGAATCGAGTATAGATTGTTGATTCTAGAATAATGGTTCTTTGTGGTAGGTCTATACCTTTGATTCTGGTTTTATGACAATGTGGTTCTAATTCTGATGACACTGTACAACAAGAGGTACTGATCAGAGAGTAGTAACCTCATTTTTTCTTGGAGTTTTCTTAACATTATTTATTGTGGAAGAATGAATTTATGGTGGGGATATTTTAAAATTCCATTTATAGATGTTTGGTACATTTAATTATTTTTTGTATTAATTTTCTAGATCTTGTGTCATGTAATTTTCATGGACTTATCGACATTTTTTGATTTTTGTGGGATATGAACGGTTAGAATATGGCTTGGGAAATACATGTGGGTCATAACAAGAAGCCATGATCCATGTCTACATGATCAATAAGGGGGCTCATAGTTAGGAAAAATTTGTGAACTCCCCAAAAAATATGGGGTTGTGGATAGTGGAGATCCCACGGTTAACATATAGTTTTTAATCCGTGTGCAAAAAAATTTCACATGTGTCTTGTGTATCTAGAGGGAGAATGTGGTTGGAACATGGTTTTTATAACTATGTAGCCTTATCATGTCACACTCTCCATAAACCCAGTAATGGTACATGGGAATTTCAATCCTTGTTTTTTAACCCCAAAAACATCAAAAAAGGGTATTAATCCCCCAAAAATTTTAATTAACGGCTAAAACCCCCTATAATAAAATCTATACATCATATAATCGATCCATATATGACCCTTGATCTTTTTTTGGATCTCTAGAGACATTTTTTCATCTCAAAATTCTATACTCCTAAATTTATGTGTCCGTGGATGCTATTTATCTCTCGCTGATATGTGTTTTTTCTTTTCTTAGGAATCCCTATTTTCATATCTTTTCTCTTCATTTGAGAGTGATTAATACTCATGTCCATGGTGTTACTAAACCTCTATTTTATAGATTTTAATTTTATGGATTCCATTTTACACCTCCTCAACATTATCTCTTCATTTTAAGTTGTAATTTGACGTGATCGTTTTATTTTTTGAGTAACAGTATGTTGTTCTTCAAATATTTTCCCTACACATGAAACCATGTTTTTCTTCAATGATGTTAATTTTATTTAATTTTATTTCCTCAAATTGATTGTATTTGATAATTTAATTCCAATGTTATGTATTTTTGAAGTATAACAGTTTTTGAAATTATTTGATAAATTGAGGTAATTATGAGAATGTTAACCTGGAATCATAATTTATTTGATAAATTTATTTGGTGATGAAATTTGTGAAAAAATCATTAAATTATGTGTCATTTTTAAATAGGTGAACATGTTGAAACCTAATGTGTTTGTTTCTAAATGTAAATGACATGTTTAGTCAGGAATTTAGATTGAAACTATGAATTGAATTAAAAATAAATAATTCCTCATTATTGAATGATGGAATAATGGATATCATATATGAGCCTATATAGTTGTTAGGGTATTTCGACCAGAATGATAGGAATATTACTCCCTATGAATGGATTGATGATGAAAATATAAATAATACAAATTCTGCATGATTTTCCTGATGAGTGTTGATTTAATATCAATATTGAATGAGACTTACAGATGTGTTCACTTATTTTGAGATGTGATGACTGAATAATTTTTGTGAATATTGTAAAACTAGAAAATAATGATCCTCAGAGACCATAAACATGTTTCATGGTATTGATTTATTATTAAATTCTAGTGATTATAATACTATTTTACCAATGTCCTTATATTTTCATTAAAATTATTATTTAACAGTTTTATGATATAAATTCTTGATATATGTTCTGAAATAAAATTTTCATTGAAAATATGAAATTATTAACCATCCCATATAATTATTTAAATTAAAGAAAATATGACTTCTTAATATTGGAACTTCTTATGGATCATTGGGTGTAACCTAGTATGTTTTTTAGCTCCCACCCTTCCATTACCTTCCGTAATTTGTAATGTTTATTATTCTAGGACTAGGGAAATCGAAATAAGAACTTGGATGTAATGGATGTGGTTGCTGATGGGACATTGGGTTATAGAAGCAGCAGGAGGAGCTCTGATCGACCCATTTCATAGAGATTCTATGTTTTATCTTGGTAGATGTTGTGTCATATTTGGGATGATGAAAATATTGGGATTTTTGTCTAACTGATTTTGGTTATATTTCTTACTTGATTATTGCTAGAAATTTATTATGTACACTGTTTTATCTTCTGTTATTACATGTTGATTGTCTGTTTTTTGGGATAAATCATTCTATTTATCCATTGGATGATTCTTTGATGACATTTTCCAGACCATAGGGAACATGAATGAACGTAATGTCCTATCAGGACCAGATCACATTTTAGGGTTTCTGAGAATTTGGAATTCTTCAAGACAATCTCGACCAAGTCGAGTCCCCTTCCTGATGGATGTTATTTTTATATTCAATTGTGTGTCCCATTCATGAATGGTATTTATACAATTTTACACCCTAGGATTTTTGGCCATTTGGATATTCTATCCACATATTTGAGTGTATAAGGATGATGAAGTAGGTGGGTTTGGAGTCCTTAATCCTCCAATTAATGTTATAAGTTGATAGTTGTATGTTGATGGTCATAATTACTAAATTACGGTCTCAAATAACATTATGTATCAATAGGTATTTCATAACAAGTAGGAACTAAAATAAGTAAGTAGATATGTTCACAATTATTTCATTGGAATTGGAATTAGTAATGGGGTTAAATTAATTTAGAGAAGCAGGCTTCTATTTTCAAAATTTATTACATCTGAGAGATAATGATAAGAATGATCATCCATTTGGGGTTATTGAGGGTTTTTTTGAAATATTTTCAATTACAATGACATGAATATATATTTTGTCTTGTTCTTTACGTCAATTATAATTTCTATTATGTTAGAAAGAATTTTGTTATTGTAATATTTGGATGATAATTGTTTTATTCTACTATTGTTTTTGGTTTTCCACATTGTGGTAGGAATGATTTTTCTTGTTTACTTTACGAAGTTTGTTTATTTTCTTGTTCATGTTTTCACTTAATGTATGACTCTCTTGCATTTGATTTTTATGTATTATATGTTTGTCTCATTTGAAAGTTCATTTTGGGATATTCAATTGATGTAAATGGGGGCATATATCAATTGATGGTGTTTTCTTTTGTTTGGTTATTACAATTTTTTTTCAATGTAGTGTATCATTAACATCATTGATCGAGAGTTCAAGGGAACAAAATATGGTTAATAGATGTAATTGTGGAGACCTAGAACGAACCTATCATTAATAGTGTTTGATATTGTTTTTTTAGTTTTTTTAATTTTAGTCAATGTGTGAGTTTAATCATTATGAAAAAATTAGGTGGTCCCCACTAAACCATAATGTCTCACATTAATACTTCAGAAATCTGATCAGAGAGATTCAGGACATTTCATTTTCATCATAAGAAATCATACATAATCATCAACATAGTGAGAAAATATTACACTAGTCATGTCATTAGAATAAAACATTTATTCATTAACAGTGACTGAAAAAAAATGAGTATTTAGATAATGGAATTGAGAGATGGGATGAGAAAATAAAAAAATATAAAATTTTGTTTTTAAAATTTGTGTGATTCAATTTAATAGGTTTATTTTAGTTTAGAGCTTAATTAAAAACAGAATCCTAAAGGGTCTATTCAATATTATTCAAAAATCAAACAAAAAAAAATCAGATATTTTGGTTTGATTTTCTTCCGTTTACATTTTGGATCAGATGGGTTTTTTTCCCCACCCATACATACAGAAAATGCTAAACCAAAATACAAAACATAACCCCAAATCCAGAAGACTAACCCCATACCTCACCCATAAAACCTAAAATTAACTCTAAACCCTAAACCTAACTAAAAAACCTAAACTATAACATAACTAACTCAAACTAATCCCTAAACATAACTCCCACCCCAACACAAAAAACCCCATGACATAAAACAATTCCTAACCCATAAACTGAATAGTAGACATAAACTCACCCCTACCACACTATTATATTCTAAACACTAATCCTAGAATCCCAAACCCCAACCCACCAATATACATAAACCTTTAACATAAATATAAAATTAATAGTAGCTCACCCCTAAAACCTGAACATAAATCCCACCTAAACATGCAGAACATCGAACCAAAAATAAATCTCCAGGGAAAAAAATAAATGATAAACATAACACCCACTACCTATAAACTAGGATAAACCAACATAAATCTAAACTCTAACACATACCCTAACCCTTAAACATAACCCCTCCTACCTAAATCCAATCATAACACTATCTAACCCCTAAACCAATAAGATAACCCCTGACATAAACAAACACATAAAGAAACTTAAATGTATAATTATACCTTAAAAATTAAATATACCCCACTACCTAAACACAATTAAAATCCTACAACATAAGACAATACACTACCCTAGAAACTCCAACTCTTAAACATAACACTCTATCTTAAAATTAAATTTAAACCCTAATCCATAACTCTACCCTCTCTAACTCACTCTAAACCCTAAACATATTAATATCCACCCAACCACAATCCTAACCTTTAATAAAAAATTGTAACCTAAATATAACCCTTTATAATAAACAAGGATCATAATACTAACATCTTGCATCCTACCTCACTCCTAAACCATTGTCCCTAAACACCCACAGACCTCCACCCTATTCCCAACTCTTAATCATAACCCCTCTAACATAAACCATAATCTTACCACACAAAAATACACTGACCCCCATCCACACCCATAAAAAATAAAATTATATATAAAACATAAAACTAACTCAAAAATGTATCCTCTAACCTCTCCACCTCAACCTATACCCTTAACCTAACAGGACCACCCAAACATTAATCATAACTCTATCAATTAATCTAATCCCTAAAACAGAAATCCAATCCTAAAAATAAAAATCCCTTAAACCTAAACATAACCCACAAATAAAAATATGGATAATAATAATTTAATCAAAACAGCACCCTAAAATTAAACATTTATCATACCCTCACTACCTATAGAGAATTTTAAAACTAAACCATAAATCATAATTCTAAACCTAAACCCCCATCTCTTAAACATATCCCTATATCATAAAATTAATTCTAAACCCCAAGCCTAATCTCTAATATCTCTACCTCAGTGTAAAATGAAAACCTAACAATCAAACCCCCTAACCCCGTCCAAAACACTTAACAATAACTAAATAAAATAAAACTACAAATAATAAATAAAATAAACTAAATAAACTAAACTATAACAACCAAACTCACTATTAAACCCCCATCCCTAAACACACCAAAATTTGAGCAATAAACCTACCCACCGTAATACCACTAGCTACCTTATCCCTTAGCTACCCCCTACTCCTACCCCAACCCAACCCCAAATGTACCTTGCCCCTAACCACTAATCCTACCCCCGGACCCCATCCTTATCCCTATTCCAAATCCCCTAACCCATATCCTAAGACATGCTCATAGACCTAGCCCAAAACCTACCCCCTAGGTCTGTATCCCTTCAATGTAATCCTACCCCCATCCCAAACTATAATCCTAATAATGACCCTAGCCTATAAACCTACCCCAATCCCAATACATGTCCTACTCATCCTCGACAATAACCTAACACCCAATACCTTTCCTTAGACCCATTCCCATCATATGTAATCTACCTACCCCATGCCATATCCTTAATGCAACATACTAAACCCCACCCTATACCTACACCGACCCTTCTGTAATTCTTCTTGGCCTTAGACCTATGAAGAACCAAAAACGTATCACATTCCATATCCCTAACCCTCTTCAAAAATCCAACCTTAAACCTACCCTCACAAACCTAGAAACTACCTGACATCCCCATAATTTTACCAAATCCCTAGCAAAATACATCCACCATCAACCCAACTACAAACATAAACCTCCCCCGATCTGAGACCTAATCCGACCCCATGTCATTAATCCTAAACCTACACATGACCCTATCCCTAATACATCGAATTCAACACCAAAACATACCTCCTTAACCACCCCCAAACTAGCCCTCAATGATCCTATCCCTAGATTAATCACCTAAATAACCCCATGACCACTAAACCTTGCATCAACACCAATGACCTGACCCCATACCTATACTTACACCAACCTTATCCCTTGACCCCCTACCGCCTACCCTCTCACCTACCCCCTAACCACATCCCAAGACCTACTCCAGCAACCCAATAACTAATCCTACCGACCATCCCTATTCCAATACCGACCTATATCTCAAGATTCATCCTACCCCATCAACCCCTTGACTGAATCCCATGCCCCAATCCTAAAAAAATATCTAACCTCTTTCCTAATCATACCCCCAACCCTAGCACTAGACCTACAAAAAAAACCCATCCCTAGAATTACCCGCAACTATCCGGATCCCTAAACCTCCCCTAGAACTATAAATACATGAGCACATGGACCCAATCACTACCACTAAACATTCCCCTTAAACCAACCCCCATGACCCAAACCTATATTTTTCCTCAGCTCTAGCCCCCAAACCAAAGACCCTTACCCCTACCCCTAGAACCATCCCAAAACCAACCCATGACCCAATCCATAATCTTTCCCAAAACACTTGGTATAAAACCACACCCAAACCCTAGAAATATACATAGATTCATCCCTCCAACCCAACCCTCATGCCATGTCCCTTTACCCACCCTCGACCCTTGTCATCTTCCAACCCCTAGCACCATCCCAAAACCACTCCCTAGCCCGTGACCTAAACCTACCAATAGGGATCTAGTTATAAACCATCCCCATACCAGGACCTAAACATACCCCAACAACTAGTTTTATCCTTATCCCTATCCCTAACCCATGACCCATCCTTCTACCTAACCATACACATATCGCCGGCCCTATCACAAAATTTTCCCACAAGCCTCGCATGAATCATACCACTATCCTAACATCTAATGATACCCCTCTACCTAAGACCTAGCCCCATCTTTTACACCCTTCCCCAGCACTAGACCTACACCTTTCCCCATTAATATACATACCCTCATTCCTATCCATAAACCCACCCCAACCCATTGCCCAATCCATGACTCCCCACCATGGTGCTAGCCCTAAACCTACACACTACCCCAACCCCAGAACAACCCCCTAGCCCTTGCGCTACACCTAGACCTCCACCTACCCACAAACACTATCTCTAACAAACCCTCGACAATTATCCCCAGATGTATCCCTAACCCTACTTCACCCCCGAACCCAGATGTAAACCTACCCACACTTAGCCCCATCCCCATACTACACACATACCCATCCCTAGGCCAACCATTAGCCCAAGCCCTCCACCACCGCAAATCCCGAGACATATGCTTCCCCACAACCAAAGCCTTAACCAACCCCTAATCACAGTCCTAAACATATACCCACCCCTAGCCCAACCCCCATGACCCCATTCCCCACCCCCAATGCCTACTATCCCTCAACCCTTTCCATTATCCTACCTCTATCCCCAACACTAGACCTATAACAAGCCACAAACCTCCACCCTCTCCATTACCGGATCCCTAACCCTACCCCTCACCCATACCCCTAACACCCCCAACTCTATCCCTAAACATCCGACATACCCTATCCAGATAACTAATCCAACCCCCCATACCCAGTCCCCCAATGAGACTGGAACATTTTCCATTCCCTACCCATAGCCCTTTCATTAAAAATACCCACTCTTCCAATGACCTAAACCAACCATCCTAGAACTTAGCCTTAACCCAATCACCAACATTATACCAACACCCCGACCACAATAAACATACACTAAAAATCCATATCCCTAAATCCTCAACACCAACCTCAAACATAACCCCACTAATCCTACATCTTACCCACCATCTTAAAACTACCACACCACCTAATCATCACCACAAAACCTACACATGTCCATTTCCCTTAATCCAACCTCATCCCCAACCATGGACCTACCCATGTCCCCATTATTCCACCTATCCCTCAATCCCTTCACTAAAACTACTCCACGTACCTAGATCCACAGACTAAATCCCATAGTCCTTCCCCTAGCCATAGCCTCATCCTAAGACCTAACCCATCCCTAACACTAAACCTACCCACATTTTACCAATCCATACACCATACCTATCCAAAAAAACACCCATCATCCCCCTCTAATGCTACCCTCTCGGCAACTAGACCTACCCCCGACCCTACCATTAATCATTCTAGCCCACTAAACATACCCATACCCTCAATCAAAAAACAAATGAACCTCAGACCAAGATCTACCTAACAATCCCCACCGCTACTAATCCTACCCTTATCCCATCCAAACTAACCCCAATTTTTATCCCTAAACCATTCCACAAAACCCATCCCAAAACCTACCTAGAAACCATAGATCTAAACCTACCAACCAATCACTTTACTTACCCACCCACCACCAAACATATGACAATACCTAGCCCAAATCATAATCCCCCCTAAAACGGCCCCTACCATATCCCTTAACATACACCCCTAACCCTTATACCGACCCCCAAACCAACCCCCTAAAACCCCTTCCAACAACCATAGCCCCAGTAATTTCCTATATTCATAGACCCAACTATGCCCCCTACCATAGCCCAAAAGTAACACCCTGAACCCTAGCTCTATCCCCTAGAACCCTATCCCATATCACTGGCACCATCCCTAACCCCGATAACTTAGTTAAAAATCATCCACCTAGCACTACCAAATAAATTTTCTCTGGCTTTATCCCTATATGTACCCCAATCCCAAGACCTAATCATACCTTTCAACCCTAGAAAAAAAATTCAACAACCCCTAACGTAAACCTACCCGCACTCATTCCCTTAACTTACCCCTTTCCCCATTCCTAATACTACCCACCACAAAAAACCCCCCTCATCCCTATCCCTACTATACCTATTCCCCCCTTTAAAACTAACTCCATCCCCACCAAACATACACATCAACCCAACAAAATCTACTACTCCCCACAAAAGAACCCCAGTCCCCAAAGAAAATCCTACCCCTAGACCATTTCCCAAAACATATGCCCTGAGCCCATCCCTAAACCTTCCCTTAACATTACCCATAATCCAACCCCTAAACCTTGAACCAAACACACACAATAGACACTACCCATATTTTTGTCTGCAAAACCTAGCCATCTATCCTTATTTGTAATCCCACCCATGGCCCGTAACCATCCCATCCCCCCAAACCTACCACTAAAACGGAGTCCCATTACCCAAGCCCCATCCCCCTAGGCTTTTAACCAGCCCCACACCTCATGTTTATCCCTAATCCTACACCATTAACCCCATGAACCTATCCATATCACTAGCACTAACTCCATAAATGTTGCCCTAATCCTACCTCAAACCCTTCCCTAACCCACCTCCATCATAAAAACCCCGATCCAAAACCTTAATCTTTATGACCTAATAATTAAACCTACCCCTTAACTAATCCCATAACATAACCCCAACCCAATAACTAAACATTCTCTAGCTTTAAAACTATCCTCTTTCCTTACACTAGAGATACCCTCATCTCCATCACATACCAAAACCAACCCCATGATTATCCTTATACCAACTACCCCCTACCCAAACCCTAAACATACAAAAACATTTCTCATATACCCTCCCCAACCCATTCCCACAGCCCCAAACCTAAGCCCATCCTCCAATTCTAGTCCTAAAACTTGATTAGCCATATCCAAAAACCTACAACCTTGCACTAGCCATAAACATCCCCCTTTTTAACACTAAATCTTCCATGAACCTTGTCATAAATTTACCCCACATGACCCTATTCATAATTATTGGTCCTTTATCCCTAACAGATAAACAACTACCCCTAGCCCAAGAACTAACCTACCCATCTCATCCTCTAGCTCTAACCCCGACCAAAACACTATTCCTAACCAACTCCCTTGCCCTAGACCTCTCTCATAACCATTATCCCTATCCCTAGAAGTATAACTATGCACGGACCCCTAGCTGAAGCCCCATCCCTAAACATACCCCCTTACCCATAGCATATCCACAAGTGCAAAAACAAACCCCCTCCCCAAACCTTGTACCATTCCTAAATCGGACCCATGGACCCTACCCAAACACTCCTAAACCATCCCAATCACAAAACCTACACCTTATCCCTATCCCATCAACCCTTACCTTAGAACTAAACAATCCCTTCCCCAAACCTAGGCATAACCCCACCCAATACAAAGTAGTCTCCCCGTAATCTATCCCAAACCCTCCTTCCTTGACACTACCCATAATCCCCCAGGTCTCATGCCCTACCCACCCTTCTCCACCTCAACCCCTACACTAGACCTAACCCCTTGTCTAAGAGCTATCTCTAAAATCCATATAATTTTCCTTATAACTAACCCCCTCCCCACCCTAGCACTAAACCTAACTAGGGGCATAATTTATTATACTCCCATTCCTATCCATAAATCTATCCTGGGCTCAACCCTGGTCATAAACCAACCCCCATCCCCATCTCTAATCCTTTCCTATGGACGTAGCCCTAAACATATGCATGGCTTGAGATCTTAAAATATCCCCATCCCTAGAACTAAACCTACCCCGACCCTAGAACTAATCCTTCCCCATACCCAACCATAATCATCCACCAACACTATCTCCTATTCTTACCCACATTCTGAACCTAGTCCCTAACCAACCCACATTTCCAGCACTAATCCTACCCCTGACACTTAGACCTAAACCAATCCCTAAACAAACCCTATAAACCATATCTGTATACAATGATTTAAACCTACATGGTCTTATTACTTGCGTTAACCTATAACCCCAACCCCTATCCCAACCCACTAAAATAGCCCCAATGCCCCCTTTTCCATCCCATAAACTATCCCCTCTCAACCGTACCACCCAATCCATAGACATACCCAGACACTCATCCCATATCCTTATGCATAAACCTAGCTTACCCTCAAAACTGATCCCTAACCCCACCCATGACACTATCATACATAAACACAACTCTACCCTTAAACCCCTTCCCTTAACCAAAATCCTAGACTAACCCCATCCAAAATCTTACACCACCCCCAAGACCCACCCTGGCCTTATCCCAACCTTACCATGGCATTAGACTTAATCTGAGACCACCCAGATCATAAACCCACTCACCAAACATAGACATAAAACTACCTAGCCCCCCGACCTATCCCTATCCCACACCCCCAGCCCGAGCCCTAATCCCCTTCCAACTAGAGCCTTGGCACTGACTGCCTCAGCCTTAACCATAGACCTAACCCCCCTAAACCTACAAACATCCACCCATTATGCGACACCAGCCCTACACCACCCCTGGAAGAAACCCTAACCCAACCCTAGACCTAAAAATACACCACTGCCATAGCCCTACCCCCTATAAGTATTCAACCCCCCTCCCCTCGAACCGCACACTAACCCATATGGGTATAGACCTAAACCTAACCACAATCATATACCTAATCCTAGACATGACCCTAGATATAATCCTCACCCCTTCAACATACCTAATCATTAACCCACAAAAAACCCTAAACCAAAACATATTCCCCAACCCCACCTCTAATCCTCCCCCAAACCATTGATCTAAACCAACCCCTTACCTGGAACCATTCCTAATCATACACCTACTCCCAACCCAAAAATCTACTACCCATAACAATGATCTTAACCTATCCCATTCCAATCCCGTAGCCCTTCCCCTACCATGGACGTAAAACTACCCCTCACCGAAGCCCTAATCATACTCCCAGCCCCAGTCCTATACCCATACCTAAACATTCCCCATCCCATTACCCAAGCCCCATCCGTAGACCTACCATTTTAATCTATCCCACCGCATCCCTGAATCTACCCCCATCCTCTAGACTATTATTCCCAAAACCTTCCCCTGGACCCTACCCTTATGACCCTGAACATACCCCCACACACACCAACCATAAACCTAGCCCTTGTCCTAGACATAAACCTACAACACATGCTCTATCCATACCCCTCATCCATAAAACTAATCAGACCCTTCTACATCCATATCCTAATCACTAAACCACCAACTCGATCCCTAAACCTGATAACCTAACCATATACCAAACGACAATACCTTTCCCCCCATCTTAGACCTAAAACTACACTTTCCTCTCCCATTCCCTATCTTTATCCTTGTCCCCTTGAATTTATTCCTACACCCCATCCCATTGCCTTAACCTATGTCCCACGGTATGATCCCTATCCATAACCACACAAACCATAGATGTAGTCCTTACCACCAAAATCAACCTCCCCCTCCGTAGCTTTAAACTGACTACCAACCCTAGCCCCAAATCTACTTCAAACCATGAACCTACTATGGAACCTATGATAAAATATCCCTCGACCATATCCCCTCCCACATTACTATTCTCCAAAACCTACCCAACCATGTACCTATGCCGAACCCTAACCACACTGACCCCATAACCCTATCCATGTCCCCACGACCTGAGCCCTATCACAAACACACCATCAGTATGACCCATATCCCAAATTCCCTAAACCTACCCCATGCCCCAAGCATAAATATTGACATTCCCCAACCCTAAACATACCCCCATCTGTAGCCCTACCCCTGGGCATATCCCTACCCCACGCCAGCCCAATCCTACCCCTCAATACAATCCATAACACTCCCATCCTTATAACTAAACCTCCCACCTTACCATATCACTAAAACTAGCCCAACCATATCCCTAACCCTCCCACCAGACCCAAGTCATAAACCCCTAGGAGAAATCCTTACAACCCCCTCCCTAGCACTAACTGGCCCCTTCTCCATAAAACTAAACAAACAAAGACAATAGTCCTTAAAATATACCCTACCATATCCTTAATCGCCATGGCCCTATCCATAAGACTACAACTAACAATGTGGGAACATATTGAGGCATTAAAAGTTAGAAAACATTGATGCATGAAAGAAAGTGGAAAATGGGATTATTATCACTCTTATTTATGTCCAAATTAGATTCATTATGCTTAAGCCACATGGCTTCATAGATTTTTTGAATCATTAAATTCATGGAGATTTATATGGGAATCATTATATACCATTATAAAATCTATTTGGCTATGAAATTAATGTAAAATATAGTGGGAGAAATGTAGAAAGGCATGTTATACTTTTATAAAATAATTTGGTTGAATTTATATTTTTTACATTAGATGGATAAAGTAGGTATAACCTCTAAGTCTTTTCATTATTTGACCCTTGATTAGTATATCAACCATTGGCTATAAATATCCAAACCCATGGAACACGTATTTCATTCATTATTTTAATAGAGATCATAAGAATTGATTCACTCTATTGTGTGAGGTCTGTTTAGATTATTCCTCTTTGTCGTGTGCTTTCATTCCTTGGTAGTCTTTATGTTAGATTGTTGATCAAAATATCACAAAGCTTTCAATTTCATACTTTATCCCTTGTCTGTTGTTTTATGGATTTTCCAACACATCTCCATTGGTTGTATTGCCTAGGTATTAGGATTTTCTTATAACAGTGTTGGTTTTCTACATGTACCCAATATCCATACCCATCATCTAATAATTATCCTCAGATTCCATCCCTCACATGTCACACTATGCCATAACGATCAGGCCAACTCGAGCATATAACATTAGTTCATATCAGATACCAAGATGACATCATTGAAATACATCTAGCCATTTACATTAAGTTTATTTGTTACACTAATTATCTTTCCCTATTGTCTCCCCAATATAAAAAATCCATAAAACCCCACTTTCATTGAAAAACTAAAATTGGCATATGTTGTGAAAGAACGAATTTTTATTTACTTTCAGCCAATTATTCAAGGAATTTGTTTTGAATTTTTTTTTCTATATGTAATTTTGTAACAAAATATATGAAATAATAAAATTCTATCTTCTCAACATTATCTGCTTCTCAAAACTAATCACATTCATACATTGAGTGTTTTTTTAAGAAAAATCTCTTACACTTATTTCATCAACTTCTTCTTTTTCATACTATGATAAAATCAGTTTAGGGATATTTGTAAAAAATATTTCTTTATTTATTCATCTTTTCATGATCTACATTGTTATCACATTCCACATCCATACATAACATTTTCCACTATTTTAACTCATCACAAATTCATATTTACCACATATTATTATTAATTTATCTTATCCCACACAATCATGAAAACACACTTTATTACATCCATTGAACATTTTCCTCCTTTTACAAATAATTTCAACCAAATTTTCCACAAATTATATTTTTTAACCCTTTATTTTACAAATGGGATGTGTTCAAACATCCTCCAAAATATATTGACTTGGGAAGAATTTTTGGCACATGATCTGCCCAGATCAAGAAATTGATTTCATAATACCATCATAATTTAATTGAGTCTTAGTAGTAGAGGTAAATAATAAAAAATAATATTTTATTGGTCATAATTGTGTGTTGGAATATGTATATCATTTTCATGTGAGTCTGTACAATTGTGTGTGTGAGTGTGTACATATTTTTTATGTGAGTGTATATCCTTCGATGTTTGAGTATATGCATCTTATGTGTGTACATATTGTGTGTGTGATTGGTAATCCTTATGTGTGTGTGTATACATATTCACATGTGTGAGTGTGTGTTTTTAATTTCATGGGGGTTTGTGTTTGTAACATTGTGCATGTTTTTCCATGTATGTGTTTCTGTAATGAATAATGTCAGAAGATCATGGGAAGAGAATCTATTACGCCTGTGATGAAGGAAGATGATGTAGATCTCACATACTAGAAGATAAAAATTCTGAATAAATGATTTGGTGTTCCATTTTAATAATATTATTGATATATAGTTGGAGGTTATATATGATATGATGTTTAACAAAGAGAATCATACAATTTCATTGATGATCCATGATATTCTGTGGTGTTCTCCAGCACAACATTGACCCCACATCATGTTGGATGTGATGAAGGACTTTGATGAATCTTTTTAGCATGTCCCACACTAGAGGAGGATATTACAACAACCTAGAGGATTACAAATTATACCACATGATGGTGGAATCCTTTGAGGTATTATGGTGAAGGTCCCTTGTTTTAAGTGATAGAGTTATTTAGAAGTATATAATAAATAATAGAGGTGGATTGAGATTGTGTTCTAATTTCATGCATATTCCTAGTTGAAAAGGGATGAATGTGCATTCTTTGAATTATCAGATGATTCTTCAATTTTTCTGGTCTCAAATGAATAATGATGTGGGTTATATATGGTGGATAACCCCTCAACACCTGGAATGACATTACATGTACCTAGAGAATGATGATTGTTCCCACATAATACTAGATAGTTCTTCAGAAAAATCATCATCTAATCACATAAGGGATTATGATTATTGGATATTACTAAAAAATATATTAATATTTCAATTATCTAAGAAAACTTTTAGTTGTATTTGACGCAACAACGGTATGGTTTTATGATGGGATCAATCTGGAGATCACAAATCATGTTGAGATGTAACATGATGTGGCAGTAATGGATATGATGCACCATGGAACCAAATTTGATAGAAATATCATAATGGGGACTATAATAAGGAACGTTGATACCTGTTTCACTCCATAGACAAATTTGGGGAAGGAAATCTGAGAATCATCAAATAAAAATGAGGCGGTCGATTGAAAAAGTGACAAGGTAATTCTTTTACATAAGAAACCAGCATTTTATAATAAAAAAATCAGAAAATGGGATATTTGATGTTCCTAATGTTATAGAAGGTTTAAAATTGATAATGAATAACCAAATAGATAAACCATGAATATAAAAAAGTATATATAATGGGATGTTGATTTATAGAGACCGACAAAATAGGTTGAGGATTCCAAAAAAATCACAATAGGGAATTTTAGGAATAAGGACATAATCTCATGAAATGTTGGGTTTTTATTGCTCAAATGATGTACAATGTGGAGGTGAAATTGGAGAACTTTTCTATATAGTATGAAAAACCAATTTGAGGGTATGTATTACCTTCATTGTAGGAGGAAGTTATAGTAGTTTGGCATGTAATGAGTTGTTAGAGATCTTGGGAATTTTGACTTTGAAGAACCCACATCCTTTTCATCATTAGTGGTTAAATGGTTGTTTTGAGATTAAGGTTAGAAAATAGGTTATGGTAATGTTCACCATTCATAAATACATGTATATTTAATTATTATTGCTGTTCTTTTTATGGAATTCAATTTTTTTGGTCAACTATGGTTGTACGATCGATGTGTGACACATTATGGTTTTCTTATACATCACTCATTTATACTTTTATGGGAGACAAGAACCCTCATTTGGATTCCCCAACCAAATTTTTGATGAAAAAATTTTGTGAGAGAAGAAAAACATTAGTGTTGTGGAAGATAATATGGGAAATGAAAAAGGAGGGAATGAGGGGAGGTGAGAATGAGAGAAGAAATGATATCAAGTTTTAAAAAACATTATATAAAAGATAATTCATTGAGTGAAAAAATGTGATGATAATAGAAAAGATAAAGGTTAAGGATTCATTGATTTCCTTGGAAACCCTCTATATAATAATTTTAAAATAGGAAATTATATACTCTAATACCCCATCGATGTAAAATATTTTAGAATTTTTCTAATAGGTGTAAAAAGTTATCATTCTTGGAGTGGCATTGTCATGTTTCCAGCATTTTAGTGAGATAAAATAAATTGACTGATCCATTAAATAAATCAAGAGTCTATGGGATTGGATGAAATGTCTACAACATTTAATGTATTTTTACAAAATTTATGATCACTCTATTATACTATTTTATCCATCTAGAACCCTATTTGGATTTTCCCTCTATACCCATTTAGATCTAGACTCATTACCATTACAAGAAAATTAGAAATATAGATGGAATATGAGATGTTAAATAAAATATGGTGGAACTATTTCAAATGAAATGGATTTCAAACCTCTAGTCATATGGATATGGTCCATTATAAATAATTAATTTTATTAATTCAATGATCGTATTTAAAGATGTGTATGTTGTTTTTATAATGTAAATATATCTAATATATTGTAATATTTATAAAAAGATAGTGAAAAGTCATAGAAGACTCCATTTCAGGAGGGTGAGTATTATAAGAAACGGATCGACGAAATTTACATTATGTAACCGGCAGAGATAGAGTTATAAGCCCCAATGAATCAAGGAAGAATAATGAGACTAAAACTGGAAAAGGATCCCATATCGTGACATAAAAATTACCTAAACCATGGTGCATGCATGGAAGTTGAAAATTGGATTATTATAAATCATTTTTATTCCCAAAAGACATGGAATCATGAATTTCTGGAAGCCTTTCCGACATGGAGATTTCATAACGGAATCATTGGACATCAACGAAAAATTAAGCCAGCTGGGTATAGTAACTCAAATATGATGGGAAATTGGTGGAAATACATGAATTAAATTTCTATAATTAATATGTTAGCCTTTATTTTTTATCATTAACGTGGAAAAGGTAGGTACAACCTTTATGGAAGTAGTGTATTAGTCCCTTGACTGTTTTATCAACCGTCAACTATTAATAGAAACCCCATGGAACTTATATATCATTATATATTTTAATATGGGTATTAATATTTATCCAATTGGTTGTGAGATATTTTTTCCGGATATTCATATTTCTCTTCTTCATTATTTCCATTTTGGTCTATATATTATATATGTGATCCATGATCTCAAAGACCCCAATTCCATGCCTTCACACAAGTGCATTGTTGTGTGTATTAAACATCACATCCCTACATTGAGTGTGATTTATATGTAGTATTTTATTCCCTTTATTTCATTAGGTCAATACATTTAACCACTATCCATCACCATCATTAGAAACATTTTCTCAAACCACATATTTCATCTTCCTCCCAACTCCATGAAAATATGGTCACCCCGTCTGTCTTAGAACACTTTGGGATATGGGGTGATCGTTTTTTTGGGGATATGGGTTGAGTATTTTTTAGGGATTCAGGTTGAGATTCTTATATGTATTAGGGTTTTTTTGTGGATTAGGGTTTAGGTTATTTTAGTGGTAGTGGTTGAGGGTTATGGGGGAATTGGATTGAGTGTTTTTTGGGTTTGAGTGTTGAAGGTTTTTTATGATTGAGGGTTCATTGTTTTTATATGGACGAAGGGGTAAGGGAATTTTGGAAATTATGTTTTTTGGTGTTTATGGATGAGGGTTGAGGGTATTTTTTGAGTGAGTATTGAGGGTTTTTGGGGTCTAAGGATTGAATGTTTTTCTAGGATGATGGTTTAGGGGTTTTTTGGATTAGGGTGGATGGATTGTTTGGGAATGAATATTTTATGTTTATGAGGATGTGGATTGATGAATTTTCATTGCAAAATGTTGAGAGTTTTTTGGGGTTAAAGGTTTATGGTTTTTTAGGGAGGGGAGTTTAGTGTTTTTTGTGTTTGGTGGTTGAGTATTTTTGTGGATGAAGTTTCATGGTTTTTTGGGATGGGGCATGAGAGCTTTCAAGTCTATGGATGGACAATTTTTTTGGATGAGAGTTGAGGTTTTATTTGGGCTAAGGATTAGGGTTTTTTGGGCATGATGGAATAATGTTTTTTGGGGATGATGGTTTAGTGTTTTTTGGATGATGGTTTATGGTTTTTATGGATGAGGTTTTAGGGGTTTTTGGATGAGGATTGGGGGTTTGGTTCTATTAGTTGAGGATTTTCTTAGTGATGAGTGTTGAATGTATTTTTGGGGATAAAGGGAATATGGTTTTTTTGGGAATATGTTTGAGTTTTTTGGGGGGATGAGGGTTTAGGTTTTTCTAGGGATGTGGGATTATGGTTTTTTGGGGGTGAGGTTTTATGGTATTTTGGGGATGGGGGTTTCATGGTCTTTGGGGATGAGAGTTTTGGGTAAACTGGTGATTAGATTTTGGTGCTATTTAGGGTTGAGTGTGGAGGTTTTTTTTGGTGCATATAGATTACGGTTTTTGGGAATGAGGTTTTACTTTTTTGGGGGGAAGGGGGTTGAGTTTTTTTTGTGATGACGGTACAGGGTTTTGGGGAATAGGGTTTTGTGTTATTGTGTTTGAGGTGTCAGGATTTATTAATGGTGAGGTTTTATTGTTTTTAGGGCTAAATGACGATGGTTGTTTTTGGATTAAGATATATTATTATTTTATGGTTGACGGATTATGGTTTTTGGGGTTGAGGGTTTATATTATTTTTGGGATGAGGGTATAGGGACTTTTAGGGATGATGGTTGAGGGGTTTTTGGGAATGAGGGTTGAGGTTTTTTTCAGATAAGTGTTTTGTTTTTTCAGACGAGGCTTGAAGGTATGTTTTGGTTAAGAGATGATGTTTTTTTGGGGTTGAGGGTTTTTCATTATTTTCTTGAATGAGTGATTTTTGGGGATGATGGTTTTCTCTCTCTAAGGGTAGAGGGGTTTTTTACAGCTAATGTAATTTTGTTTTTTCAGGATGAGGGTAGATAGTTTTGTTGTTTTAGGGTATAGTGATTTATTTGGGGTGAGGGTTGAGGGTTGTTTTAAGTATGATGTTTGATGGGTTTTTAGGGTTTATGGTTGATGTTTTTATGGGATTGATGGATTCTTATTTTTTGGGAATGCGATTTATGGTTTTCTGGTTGATTGTTTATGGTCTTTTGTGACTGAGGGGTTAGGATTTTTTGGGGCTGGGTTATTAAATTTTTTGGGATATTGGATTAGTGTTTTCTTGTGTCTGAGGGTTTAGAATTTTTTTTAGTCTAATGGTTTATAGATTTTTAGGGATAAGGGTTTAGGGTTTTTTGGGCTGGAGGGTTTAGAGGTTTTTTGGGGTATATGGTTTAGATTTTCTTATGGATGTGGGTTGATGATTTTTTTTTGTTGATTGTTGATTGTTTTTTTGGGATGCAAATATTGGTTTTTTGGGGGATAAGGGATGAGGTGATATTGAAGAAGATAGATAAGAGTTTATTCAGTCTGAGGTTTTATTCCATTTTGTGGTAAAGGATTTAGGGATTTTTTGGAATTTGGTCAGAGGATTTTCTTGGGATTAGGATGATGGTTTTTGGGTGCCTGGGGTTGACGTCCATTTTGGGAAGAGGGTAGTGGTTTTTCTAAGGCTAAGGATTGATAATTTTAGGGTCACATGGTTTGGTGGGTTTTTGGGGATGAGGGTTTCGGGTTTTTGGTGGATGAATATTGATGATTTTTTAGGGATTTGTGTTGATGTTTTTTTAGGGATTTGGCTTAATAATTTTTTGGTGCTGAGAGTTTTTTTATTTTATGAATATTTGGGTTTAGTGTTCTTTTGGCGAAGAGGGTTGCAGGGTTTTTTTCTAATGATCTAGATTTATCTAGGGAAATGATTTCATGATTATTTGGTGATGAGGGAATAGGTATTTTTATTGTTGAGGATATATGTTTTTTGGGTATGAGTGTTTTTGATTTTTTGGGACTGTGGGTTGATGATTTGTTGGGTTAAGGGTTGTTTTAGGGGTTTTATTGATTGGGGTTGAAGATTATCTGGGTCAAGGTGTTTATGGATTTTTAGTGATGATAGTTGAGGATTTTTTGGGATGACGGTTATATGGTATTTGTGGATGAGGATTTAAGATTCATTATAGATGAGGGGAAAGGGTTGATTTTTTTATGGGTATGGGTGTTGAAGGTTTATTGGTATTGATGGTTGTGGGTCATTTGGGGAATAATGGAGAGGGTTTTTGAGGGTTGGGGGTTGAGAAATTTTTGTACCCAATATTTTTGGTTTTTTGAGTATTAAGGTTTTTGAAATTTTTTGTCGATGGTTTAGGGTTTTGGGGGGATTGGGTTTTGGGTTTTTTGTGGAATAGGGTTGTGGGTTTTATAGGGTTGATGGATTTGAGGGTTGGGGGTTGATAAATTTTTGTACCCAGTATTTTTGGTTTTTTGAGTGTTAAGGTTTTGGAAATTTCTTGTTGATGGTTTAGGGTTTTTGGGGGATTGGGTTTTGGGTTTTTTGTGGAAGAGGGTTGTGGGTTTTATAGGGAATAGGGGTTTGAGTTATTTCTGGATGAGGGTTGAGGGTTTCATTAGGATGAGGCTTGTGGTATTTTAGGGGTTTAGGGGTGAGTTATTTTTGTATCTGAGGGTTGAGGGTTTTTTGGGATGATGTTTTAGGGTTTTTTTCCACTGTGGGGAGAGGGTTTTGTGGGGAATAGGTTTGAGTTTTTTTGGGGATGAGGGTTTAGGGTTTATTGTAGTTGGGGGTTTCTGGGTTTTTAGGGGTAGAGTTGAGGGTTTTTTCTGATGGGTTTTTAGGATTTTTTATATTAGCGTTTGGGTTTTTCGGCTGAGAGTTTAGGGTTTTTTGGAAGATGATGGATGAGTGTTTTTTAAAGATGAGTTTTGAGGATTTTTTTGGGATGAGTAATGAGGTTTTTATTTGGATGAGATATGAGGGTTTATTGCATATTAGGGGTTGGGTTTTTTGGACCATGGGTTGAAGGTTTTTTCCTAGCTGAGTTTGAGGCTATTTTGGGCATGATGGTTGAGGCTTATTATCATTTAATGGATGAGGTTGTTTTGGTCTTGATTGTTTATGTTTTTTTTTGGGTTTAATGATAAGATGTATCTATAGGTAAGGGTTTATAAATTTGCGGGGTGTCGGTTGAGGGATTTTTGGGGCCAAGGGTTGAGGGTTGTTTTTTGGATGAAGGTTGTGGGGTTTTTTTATATGACGATTGGGGATTTTTTTGGGGATGACAGATTAGGGATGTTTGGGGATAATGGTTTAGGGTTTTTTTGGAATCTAAGTTTATTTTTTTTGGAAATGTGGGTTTAGGGTTTTTTGGGGTTGATTTTTTAGGGTATTTTGGGGCTGGGAGATTTGGATTTTGGGGGATAATGGTAAGGGAATTTTGGAGTTGAGGGTTTTTGGTTTTTTGTGGGTTGAGGGCCTATTGTATTTTTTGGATGAGGATTAGTGTTTTTGGAAATTAATGTTTAAGGAATTTTTGGGTTGATGTTTTTGGTTTTTTTGGGTGTTTGGATTTATGGGTTTTTTGGTGCTAAAAATATGGGTTTTTTTTGAGGTTGTAAGGTATTCGGGGAAGGGTGTTTTTCTTTTTTAGGGCTAATTGATTTTTGAATCATCATGAACAGTTTTAATATTTTTTGGGGGCTGAGGGTTTAAGGTTTCATTCGGAAGTGGGTTTATGATTTTATTTGGCTTAGGGTATAAGGACATTTAGGGTTAAGGGTTTATGACTTAATTGGTATTGAATGTATAGGGTTTTTTAGGGATAAGGGTTCAGAGTATTTTGGGGAATAGGGTTTTGTTTTTTGGGGGACGATGGTTTAGGGTTTTTTATGGTAATGGGTTTGGAGTTTTTTTGGCTATTTGTTGATTTTAATTTGGGGATGTGGTTTTTTGTTTTTTAGGTATGATTATTTTGGGTTTTTTGGGGTAGAAGGATGATGATTTTTTATGAATATTTTTGAGGGTATTTTGGTGTTTATTCTATTTTGGGATGAGGGTAGAGGGTATTTGGGGTTAAGGGTTAAGGGATTTTAGTGCCGAGGTTTTACGATTTTATGGGTGGAATGGTTTTATGGTTTTTTGGGGTTGGTTGATTATGGTTTTTAGAGGATGAAATATTATGGGTTCTTCTGTTCTATTGGTTTTGAATTTTTAGGGATGAGTTATTAGAGTCTGTAAGAATAAAGGTTTAGGTGTTTTAGGGTTTAAGTTTTCTTGTTTTTCATTATTAGGAGACTAGGTTTTTTATGTATGAGAGTTTTTGGTATTTTGGCGTTTAGCTTTTCTGGCTGAGTCCTTAGGATTATTTTTGGCATAGGGTATAGGGGTTTTTGGGTTATAGGGTTTTGAATTTTTCTTGTCGATGATGGTTTATGGTTTATTGGGGATGCAGGATTAGGGCTTTTTAAGGATCATGGTTTTTGGGTTTAAAGGGGATAAGGTTTTAGAATTTTTTTGAGAATGATGGTTTGAAGTTTTTTATGAATTGTTGTTAATTTTTTCATGGGTGTGAGGGTTTTGGATTTTACGGGGTTGAGGTTTTAGGGTTTTTTGGTGCTCTAGGTTTTTTATTTTTTTTGGGATATTGGTTTTTGGTTTTTTCTGGCTCCAGGTTTATGGTTTTCTGGGGATGTGGGTCTATTTTTTTGGGGGAATTACGGTTAATGGATTTTAGGGGATGAGAATCTTGGTTTTCTAGGACATTGGTTAGGGTTTTTAAGGTTCATGGCTAAGGGTATTTTGGTCATGAGGTATTCTAGTTTTTTGGAAAGTGGATTTATCTTTTCTTGTTTTAGAGGGATTAGGTTTTTTGTTATGAGGGTTTAGGGTTTTGTGGATCAGGATTTAGGTTTTTTGGGGATGATGGATTAGTGTTTTTTGGTGTAATAGGAATCAGGGTTCTTTGGCAATGAGGATGTTTGTTTTATTGCGTTTGAGTGTTTAGGTTGTTGGGGGATGCCGGTTTAGAATTTTTTTAGTGATGAGAGTAGAGTGTTTTTAAGGACGTACGATAATATTTTCTTGGGATGAGGGTTGATTTTTTTTGTGTATGAGTGTTGAGGGTTGTTTGTGGGTGAGGTTTTTTCGTTTTGGGGATAGAGCTTGAGGGTTATTTTGGTATGAGAGTTTAGGGTTCATTGGGGACAATGGTTGATGTGTTTTTTGTGATTAGGGTTGAGAGACTGTTTGGGGATAATGGAAGAGTGTTTTTTAGGGATTTCGGTTTATGGTTTTATGGGGGTGAGGGTTCATTGTTTTCTGGGGATGCGGATTGATGTATTTTTGGGGATGAGTGTTTATGGATTTTATGGTTTAGGGATGATGGGTTTTTGTGAGCTCTAAGGGTATATGGTTTTTTGGGCTGAAGGTGTAGGGTTTTTTGCGGCTATGGTTTAATGATTTTTTGAGGCTAATCATTTAGGTTTTTTGGTGGTTTAGTGTTTATTGGTTTTTTTGGGGCTGAGGGTATGGTTTTTTGGGTACGATGCATAACCAATATTGATTGAATAGGGTTCAGAGTTGTATTAGTGGTATATGGTTTAGGGTATTTTTGGGCTATTGGTTTAGGTTTTTTGTGGATTTGGGTTTTTATTATTTTGTTCATGATGGTTTATGGTTATTGGGTGATGTGGATTTAAGGTTTTTTGGGATATAGGTTTTCTGAATTTTGGGGCTACGGTTTTTGTGATAATTGGGGCCTAGGATATTGGGGTTTTCTAGAAAGAGGGTTTTTGGTTTTTTGGCGATGAGGTTTTAGGTTTTTAATGTCTAATGGTGTATGTATTTTTTTGACTATGGTTTTATGGTTTTTAGGGGTGGGAAATTAGGGTTTTCGGGGAATGAGGGTTTAGTGTTTTTATGGGTCTAAGGGTTTATTATTTTTTGGGGATGAGGGTAAACTTATTTGGGGATGATGGTTTATGTAATTTGGGGGTTTAATGTTTAGGGTTTTTTTTGAAAAGGGTTTAGTGTTTATTTGGAATTATGGGTATAAGGATTTTTTGGAGGAATATATTTAATGAGTTTTTGGGGACGGGGGTTTACGGTAATTTGGGGCATAGGGATGCGTGTTTTTTATGGAAGATGGTTTTGGAAATTTTTTATCAATGTTTTTAGTTTTTTTGGATAAGGGTTTTATGGTTTCTCGGGCTAAGTGTTTACTTTGGGGGGGTTAAGGGTATAAAAATATTTCGTGGTGAGTGATGAGGATTTTTTGGGTACCAAGGGTTGTGGGTTTTTTAGGGGCAGGGGATGAGAGTTATAGAGATGAAGGTTTAGGGTTCTATTGTGATAAGGGTAGAGGATTTTTGGGGCTGTAGGTTGAGGGTTTTCGGGGGCTAACTGTCAATGGTACTTTGAGGATGAGTTTTGAGGGTTTTTAAGGGGTGAAGGATTTGTTTTTGTGATGTGTATGTGTTGTTTTGAGATATATTTTTTTGAGATGAAGTTTTACTTTTTTTTGGGATGATTTTTTTTTATGATTAGGGTAGTGTGTTTTTTGGGAATAAGGGTTGATGGTGTATTGTGGATGATGGTTAATGTTAATCTGTGTAGTGGGGTGAGTGTTTTTTAAAGCATGGGGTTTGGTGGTTTTTTAGGGCTACGGTTTGAGGTTTTTTTTTGGCTGATGGTTGGGGATTTTTTGAGATTAATGGTTGAGGGTTTTTGGGGATGGGTGTTCAAGGTTTTTTGGGAATGTGGGTTGTGTCTTTTGGGGTGATGTGGTTTGATGGGTTGTTATGGGATGATAGGTGATGGGTTTTTTGAGGTAGAGTGTTGAGGGTTTTTTGTGGATGAGAGTCTTGGATTTTTGGGGAATATGTTTGAGGGATTATTTGGGATTTCATTTGAGAATTTTTTTATGTTGAGGGATGAAGTTTTTTTTGGGATTAGTGCATAGGAGTTTATGGGGACGAGGGTTTAGGGTTTTTAGGGCTAATGATTTAGGGTTTCTTCGGAATGATAGTCTGTGGTTTTTTGGGGACAATGGTTGGGGGTTTTTGGGGCTAATGGATTTTGGTTTTTTGTGGACGAGTGATCGTAGTATTTTTGTTATATGGGTTTAGGAATATTTTGGGACATATGGTATAGGGTTTTTTGGGATAGATTGTTTATAATTATTTAGTGAGGATGGTTTAGGGTATTTTTTTAATGATGGTGATGTGAGTCAAATGGGGTGGCCCTATCTACATGGTGTATGATGAAAAAATATGGATAAATTTTGAGGCTACATAGAAGATAATGGGCTTGGATAGTGGAGGCATGTATTCATAAAATTATATATAGAGTGTGAACTAATACTTAAATGACATTATCATTTGAGGGATGTTATGTAATATCCATTCAACCATTCACTTTTACTGATACATGCAATTGGGGGATTTTTTATCCTGGATCACCATTCTAACTTTTAGACTAACACAAATAGAATATAAAAAGGAATTGGAAGAAATAAAACATTCTTTTTAATTGAGATAATAAACTCATAGAGTTACACTAACACAATAAAAAATGATAAAACAAGGCTCTCTTATTGATATTTGTTGCGAAGGACTGTCAAAAAATTTCAGCGGTCTAATGCCATAATTTCATTAACCCAATTCTGAAATTTTCCACTTACATTCAAAATGTTACTTTTTAAAAAATGAATGTTTAGAATTTGTCTCATGTCAATACAGTCATAGTCCAATATATTTGACATTGAGTACATAGACCAATGGATTTTACTTTTTTGTCCAATGATTCCATTCATGAATCTCCATGTGGGAAAGGATTCCAAAATTTGGGCATCCATGTGGGTCAAGCATAAAAAACAATGTTTTTACTTGAATCACAGATATAATAGGCCCACATAATTTGTATCCAAAAAAGTTTTATCCATTAGACCTATACTGATGAATGATGGATGACTATATTTTAATTCAACTCTATAATATACTTCGTGTCATTTGGCCTTACAAATCCATCTCTTCCACCTAGGAATTCAACCTGGTGCCTTTGACTTGGTACTCATCATCTTACACCTCTTGAAAATGAATCATCCTTGACTCTTCATCATCTACACTGAATAATTGGAATGTTCATAAAATAAATATCCAAAAATACACCATAATCACCTTGAAAATATATCTTTTATGATTTTTTGTTAACATTCTCATGTACTCAGAATGGTAACTCTCCCTGTGTTTTGTTTTTTTATTTATATTATCAAAAAATCCTTCCATTTACAATTTAAATCATATTACATAACCTAAATAAAAAAATCATATATTCGACCCTTGTTTTCTTGATCAACATATTACTTGGTCATTCTCCAAATATTTTTCCTTTCGTTTTCATGGTGTTTCTTGATAAGTTTTACACACCTTTTTCCATTGATTGTTTAGTCATGGAATGTTAAATGGGATAGATAAATTGTATGAGGAATATTAAATCCGTAAAAAAATTAAATTTGAGAAATTTGAGTTCTAAAATATTCCCCCTATTATATAAAAACTCATCATATGGAAATAACTCCACCAAATTCATCTAATTATGCATGATGACTTTTCGTAAGAGTAGATAAAATTTTCTATAAAACACCATAGTTTATCAATAGGTATAGCGACGAAAATATGTGAAAAACAATAAATTCTCCCCTATCATACTCCACATGGTCTTCCAAAATATCTTGGGAATTTAGCATCTAGATCAGTAACAATCATTTGAGGCATCCCATAAAGAATCAAAATTTCCAGAATGAAATTAATGAAATTATTGAGGCATTATCTATTTATGACATGGAATAAAATTTTCCATTATAGAAAACCTTCTCTCAAAAAAACAAATAATGAATCTCTCCCATACTAGTTATTTTGTAATCTAAGAACAATTCGCATTGATACATTCTCCCATAGAGAATTAGTGATAGGAAGGGGATGGTACAATCCTTTGGGTTTTGAAACAAAATTCATTATGTCACTCAACGAATTTTCCCACAAACATTTCAACAATCGTGGACATTCTTGGATAATAAATATTCACACTAAAAATATTTATTATTTTATTAATTCTGAAATTTCCCATTAATCCACTAGACTGTTCTTATTTTAATAAAACAAAATGATAATATTAATTTTCATACAATGTTTTTATACATAAAATAATAAACCATCATGTAAATATAACTTTTCCTACCTAATTTTGGATTAATAATTTTGAAAACCATTACAAAAATAATTTTTATTGGAATTTATATTTTTAATTAATTCAAAATGATGGATTTTAAAAGATATCATTGATAGAAGAGAACATATGAAAGAAAGGGAATCAATTTTTTACATCACATTTTTGTTCTTGATTTCATTTTCAAATGACTCAATAAATTATTACCACATATAATTCCCCCTTTTTATCGTATTTTGGCTTCATATGTATTTAATAGCCGAATGATAATAATGAATCAGAAAATAAATAGTCCAAATTGTTTTTCCATGATTCTAAAAAAATAAAAAACGCATTCAGTCCATTATCAAATGTATCATAACTTTGTGTTCGGTCACTTAACTTATTAGTAAAATAATAAATGGTCTTACATTCCTTTATCATTTCTCCATTATTACTAAATCAATATTCATCCTATTCAAACTCAATGTTCTGTCAAAAATTATGGAGTGAATGTAGATTTCTATGGATGATTAAATAAATCATTTCATAGAAATCATTTTTTTGAGTAATCCCCCACTTGAATGTAAGATTCTTATTCTTCAACTCTTTAACTAGTGTTTCTAGTGTTAAAAGCCTTCAAAATTATCCTGTAAGAACTATAAATTCAATGAAAACTTCTCACCTACCCAATGGAGGTGGGTGTCAGCCACTCCTAAATTGAAATTATCTTCTCAATATCTATATGAACCCCATCTCTTCTTATAAATAATACAATGAATTTTGTTTTGAGTAAAACCTCACACATTTTAATGTTTTCAAACAATTTTCCCTATATGAACACCTCTATGAGATTTCTATGTGATATTCATGTTATTAAGAAGTCACGTTATAGAAAATAATTTTAAAAAAATAAACATAAATTTTAATGTTAATATATTAACATAATTCTTGATTCATTAACCTTATATAATTTCTTGGCGCATTGTTGTGAACAAACAACATGACTGACCATTCATAAATTCCATGTTTGATATTAAATTCAGTTGTTCACTCATATCAATATTTCATTCTAATTTCATTGTAGCTAATTCTTAAATATATTTTGTGGAAATATTCATATTATTTAATTAATATTTAATATCTCTTATCCTAGGGATAGGATGAATATACCTAACCATGATAATATTGATAGATATATATTTAATTTGTATTCTCTATGTTCCATCCTTCTTAGGAACACGAATTAGTATTATAGCACATAGACTGAGGTTATCTCGAATATATCCCATTCCTAACATCTCATAAACAATACTTCAAATTTTTATTGTCTTATCAGGGATGGTGAGATAAATTGGGTGGTTCTTTAGTGATTTTTGGGTAATGAGGTCAATCTGATGCTCAATACCTCTAACAGGTCGAATACATGGTGGCACATATTCTATAAATACAACATCATACTATGGCAGAAAAGACTCAATTTTATTTGGTAAAGTGGGTAATTTATTTGTATTTAGAAACACCTTTTTAACATGAATAAATGGACAATTTTAAATGTAAAAAAAATTCTTCCTTAACCTACCTCTATTTTTTTTTAAAAAAATATCTCTCTTATCCTCTCTTAGTTTTTTCCCTCATTAATTTTCATTAATCACCATTTATTTTTCAAATCACATTTTCTCTTTTCCATAGGAATCACAGTTTTTCATTTTTACTATTTTTTTCATCAATTATTTTGTCATTCTTAGTTATAATTTGATCGTACAAAATATATTGGGGGGACATCAGTATGAGGGTTATTTGTTCCTCGCAGAATAAAAAATAATGGTGGTTTGTAAAAACATCTTATGAATGATTTTGATCATGTATCAATGTCCATCCATGTTTCAAATGGCATAACTTCATTTTTATAACATCCTATAAAACCATATCATTGTACATAATGATGGAGACTAATACCATCCATTGATTGATGACATATAATACTCCATAGTCATTCAATTATTTAAATCTATAATAATGTTGGTGCTTCAGTGTTGGGAGTCCCATCTTTTCCACCGACTCATTCGTAACCACATTTATAAAATCTACCCAATAAATAATAATACGTCATCCCATCCCATTGATCTTTTATTGAGTCTGGAAAAGGTCCTACCACTTCTCCTTCCCTCGAATGTTCATTTGTTCACTTAAAACTATCTTATTAATAGGAATATCACAATCTTATTCAAATTATCAATTTTTAGTTTGTTGAGATTCCTCCTATTATTCATCAGATATTTCTCCATTGTTCTCTCATTCTCCATTACTATTGATTTCATTGTGGGCCATTTTTCTAATTCACTAGGAATGTTACCACATCCTTGACATGGAAACAATGAATATCCTAATTACTTGTTTGGATAGATTAAAAAGTAGGTTTCTTAGGTGGTATATTTTCATATTCATGTATATGATAAGGTATCTTTTTAGGATTTTATCATTCACCAATATCCATCCTCAAATTTCTCCATGGAGTATATGTAGTAGTGGGTTTCATCATGTTGCTTCTCCTTTTAATTTTTTATTGATCACTGTGGAATGGTAGATAATATCCTGTATATCCATATAGTTGTACATCTTAAGTTGATAAGAAATATCTCTATTGGGAATATGTAAAATCCACAGAATAGATTCATGTGGATCCTTCACAATGTTTTCTGTATTAATGGTATTTTAATTTACTTTTAATAGTAATAAACACTCTTAGTCAATTTGGTATGCCCTTGATGTTTTTTGGAGATCACTCGGGTATTATGATGGAATAAACCTCTTATGGAAAAAAAATTAATTACATAACATGTTCTAAAGGTAAATCATTCATATATATCACTCTCCAATTAAATTTTTCAAAAAAAAAATATAGCATAATCACAATATTAATGGGAAGCATGTCTTACCTTTTTTATCTGAATATGTGTGGGATGAAAAACCATTCTCGATCCATGTCTCCCTCTCCAATAATTCTTTAAGATAAATCTTAAACTGAAAAGAGGGAATCTTCACCACAATACCTAAAATTATTTCATTATCATGTGGTATAATTTTTCATCATATAGGTTATCTGAATAACCTCATCATTTTTGGTACATCATCCAAAGCATCAGCAATGGTATAGATCTCCACCTCCATGATGTGGTGGTGATGTAGTGCAGGAGCACATCATGGGTTACCATGGATCAACATAATTCTTTGTTGACTGTCTAGATTTTCATTATTCTCATATAGACCCCCCAACATCATATTCATATGGTTCTTGAAATGTATCACTAAATATTTCATTTGATGTTTCAAAGCATCAAGTGAAAGAGATATACATCAGAAGTTATCATCTCTATCATGGGAAATTATCTTTACACAATCTACTTCTTTGATGAGTAACAGAAAAAGAAAAATATATGGGGTAAAAAACACAAACTTACACACACATAGTTTCACATTTGAAGACACACACACACACGCTCACACACATAAAGATAAACATGTACAGACACACAAGGATACACAATCACCCACATAAGACACACACACACACAAAATCTGTACACCCTCACACACATAAACACAAAAAACCAAATATATACACTCACATAAACAAGGATACACCCATAAACTCACAAGATATAAAAACTCACACAAACAAGGATACATAATCAAGAATTATTTTTCATATTTCCCTACACTCTTAACACTAAATTCAGATGAAAATAACTTTTCATGTCCTTTATCAGGTTTTTTGAGACCACATGACATAAATCCATCCCAAATCATGATTGTGTTAGTGGATGGTTTCAAAAAACCAATTATAGTGGTGAAGGTTTAAAAAAATGGTTATGTGTGGAAACGAGGGTAAAAATTATGTGTGAAAGGTAGACAATTATTGATTGGTGTAATAAAGGGTTTTTACGAATTGAAAATATATGAAAAATTAATATAAATTATATCCAAATATTTTGTAGTGATGAAGTAAGATGATAGAAAATGTGGGTTATGTATATAGAAATTTATAATAATTTAAACCATAAATGGATGTAGATGTAATTGTATCCACTCTTTTGTTTTTTTACAATTTTTTCATTCTTTGTCAAATCACCAAAAAATATTCATACTTAATGTATTAAAGTGAAATATAATGAACAAGGGGTGAGCTATGTTTTTCTATATTCTCTCAAATATATAACATTTTATTGACTTTTAGAAGTTCAAAATGGTTAGTTGTAAAAAAATTATTTTTTTGGGATTTACTTTTTGGTAGAAATCACTTATATATAATCATATGTTGAAATAATGTTGATGAGTAATTTTATAAATGTAAAACATTCAAATATTACACACCTTAGAAAAAATCAAGAGGTTTTCAAATTGTTTTTTTAATGGGTGGTTAATATTAAATTATATTAAGTTTAATGGAGAAAAGTACTGTAAAAAAAGGGATAGATTCGAACCATGAAAACATATGATATGATACCATCTGATTTGATAAAAATGGAGTATACCAAACAAAATATTATATGGAGATAGATGATGGATATGGTTTCGGGATTTTCGGCAAGTGATTGGTTTGGATAGTAGATGAATGTATTTAACAAACAGTATATAGAGTGTGACCTACTACATAGAAAACACAATCAAAGAAGGTATATGATGGATAATCCAGACAATAATGCACTTGTATTGAGTTATTAAATTGGGGAAGTTGAGATATTGGATCATCAATTGAGATTTTAGGAATGCACAATAATTTTTGAATAATGTTATGATCCTCTCAATAGACATAATGAACCCACAGAGTTTCCATATTACAATCCTGAATGAGAATAAAATGCAAAGGGAAGGAATTTAATGCTATGGGGTGAACACAATGGTCAAGAGTCAAATACCATAAAAACATAAAACATATTCCATCCAAGTCCCCTTATTGTTAAAAATGATAAAGTTTAACAATCAAATTTTGGAAAATTTTCACATGTCTTTCCACTCATTGAAAACAATGATTTTACATTTAGGGAAATAACCATTAGATATTACATTGGTGTCCTAAGATTCAAGTATATAAAATCTATATGAGAATGGCCCCACAAAATTTCATTCATCCATGGGAGAAAAGATTAAAACATCGTGTTTGGGGTTGAATAAGTTAGATAATTGTCCCATTTTCTTCATCAAAGAATAGTGTGATCCCTTAGTCGTTTAATGAATCAATATGGAGTCCCATTATATAAATAATCCTACTTAATCTACCTCATTCCATCGGGTGATGAAATTGAAAATCTTCCACATAGGAATTCAACTCAATTTGATAAACATGGATTTCATCAATGTCGAGGGTTTATGGGGATCTGTGATAGGTTTTTTCAGTTCTAGGGGTTTTTTATTGGGTAAAGGGTTGAGGGGTTTTTTAGGTAGTGGGTTTAGGGTTTTTTTTGGGATAATGGTTTAAGGTTTTTTTGGGATTATTTTTTGGGGATTTTTAGGGATTGGGTTTAGGAATTTTATGGGATAGTGTATTAGGGTTCCTTAGTGTTGAGGGTTGAAGATATTTTGGGGATGGGGTTTATTGTTTTTTTAGACGAGTTTTTAGGGGTTTTCATATCTATGGTTTTAGTTTTTTTTGAAAATGGGTCAATATAATTTTGTAACTAAGGGCTTAAGTGTTTTTAGGATTAAAGGTGTATAGTTTTTTGGGGTATAGGGTTGAGGGTTTTTGGGGTTGACTGTTTTTATGTGTTTTATGGTTTAGAGGTTCTTAGGGGATATATTTTGAGGGTTTTTTGGGATAGGGTTTTATGATTTTTTTAGGTAATGGGACAAGGATTATTTAGGGGATGGGGGTTTTTGGCTTGTTTGCATTAAGGGTTTTTCATTTTTAGGTATAAGAGTGATATTTTTTTTTCACATAGAGTTTAGGTTTTTTACTGACAAGGGTTTCGGTTTCTTCTAGGCTTGGGGTTTAGGTTATTTTATGTATTATGATATCATTTTTTTAGGAATTAGTTTTTAGGTGTTTTGGGGATGAAGTTTTAGTTTTTTTGTAATGTGGGTTTTGGCTATTTTGGGGATGATTTTTGAGGGTCGAAGGTTTTTTTATGAGTGTTGGGGGTATTTATGGATGTTATTTTAGGGTTTAGGGGGTTGGGGTTTATTGGGGATGGGTTTTTAGTTTTTTTTGGGGTTGATGGTTTAGGGGATTTTTGGGATAAGGAACACGATTTTTCTCCAGCTAAGGGGTGATTGTTTTTTTGGTGCTAAAGGATTAGTGTTTTTTTGGTGGAGGAATTTTGTTTTTTTTTATGTGGGTTTATTGTTTCATGGGGATGATGGATTAGGTATATTTGGACTAAGGGTTTAGAGTTTTCTGATGTTATTGTTTTTTGGTTGTTTTGGAAATGATTATTTTGGTTTATTGCGGTTGAATTTTAGGATCTTAGAGGATTTGGGATAAGTATTTTTTATTTGGGTTTAGAATATTTTGGGCCTAGAGGTTGTGTTTTGTTAGGGATTATGGATGTTTTTTGGGGAGAAATAGAGAAGGGTTATTATGGGTTAAGGGTTTAGGTTTTTGGAAAGCTGGATGTCTAGGGTTTATTGAGGAAAAGGGTTTTTGGTTTTTGGGGGATAAGGGTGTAGGGTTTTTTGTATTTGAGGGATGAAAATTATTTGGTTGATGAGGGTTTAGGGCCTTTCAGGGATGAGGGTTCAGAGATTTTTGTCTAGAGGGTTATGGGTGTTTTGGGACTGAGGGTTTCGTGTTTTGGGGTCGAGGGTTTAGGTTTTTTTAGGGAAGAGGGATTGAGGTTTTTTTGGGTATGACTATTTATGGGTTAAGATTTTTTTGTGGATGAGTTTATAATGTTTCATGGGGATGATTGTTTAGGTTTTTTTGGGGAATTGGGTTGAGTTTTTTCTATGCTTGAGAGTTCTTGGTTTTTTTAGGGATGAGTATTATTGGTTTTTTGGGGATGACGATTTATGGTTTTTGGGATGGGGGATGAGGGTTTCTTAGTGTTCAGGGTTGAAGGTTTTTTAGGAGATGATGGTTGAGGGTTTCTTATGGACCATGGTTATGTGTTTATGGGGTTTAATTTTGAAAGTTTTTAGTGGAAATGGTTGCCCATTTATTGGGGACAATGTTTGATTGTTTTTTTTGGTTAGAGGGTTTATGTTTTTTTTTTGTTAGGGTTTAAGGATTTTTGTGTAATTGTATTTATTGTTATCTTGGGAGTGAGTGTTTATGATTTTAAGGATCTGGGGGTTTATAGTTTATTATGGTAGGGGGTTTAAGGATTTTTTGGGCTAAGTATTTAGATATTTTTTTATGGATATGAGTTCTGGGTTTTTTTGGGTCGAGGGATAAAATTATTTTGGGGATGAATATTTAATTTTTTTTGGAATATGAATATTTTGTTTTTCATGGATAATGGTCTAGGATTTTTAGGGCATAGGTTTTTGTGTTTTGGAGGCTAAGGGTTTAGTGATTTTGAGGATTGGTTATTTGGGGTTCTACGGTTGTGGGTTTAGCGGTTTTTTGGGATAAGTGATTAGAGTTGGTGGGGATTATGGTTTAGGGTTAATTTGGATGACATTTTAGGTGTTATTGGGATATAGTGTATACTAGTATTTGTGGAAAGGGGTTAGTGTCTTCTAGGGAGAAGAGTTTAGGGTTTTTAGGGTGGAGTGTTCATATATTTTTAGGGATAAACGTTTAGGTTTTTTTCGACTAATGTAATTAGGAATTTTTTGGACTATGTGTTTACTATTATTTAGATATAAGGGTTTTTTATTATGTGGTGACGAGGGTTTAGGGTCTTTTGGGAATTATATTTTAGTGTTTTTTATAAAGGGTTTTGGGGTTTTTTTGGGAGAATAAGGGTTTTGGGGGTTTTAGTGATGTTCGTTAAGGGTTTTTTGGTTTGAGGGTTTCGTGTTTTTAGGGAAGGGGTTTAGGTTTTTAGGTTTGAGGGTTATGTGTTTTTTAGGGAAGATGAATTAGGTTTTTTGGGCTGAAATTGTAGGATTTCATGGGCTAAGTTTTTAGGGATTCATGATGATGAGATCGTAGGCTTTCTTGGTGTAATCGTTTATGATTTTTTGGGATGAGTGATATGGGATTTTTTGGTCTTGGGAGTTTAGTTTTTTTGGTATGTTTTTTGCGGTTTTTGGGACTGAGGTTTTAGGTGTTATGGGCATGGATATTTAGGGTTTTTATGGATTATAGTTTAGTTTTTTTTCTTTAGGATTTGGGTTTTTTGGTTATTAGGAATTTTTATTTTTTAGGCTGACGGTTAATGGTTTTTTAGGGTTGAGGGTTTGAGAGTATTTTGGGGATGTTTGTTGAGGGTATTTATGGATGTGGTTTGAGTGTTTTTTGAGGTTGACGGTTTTTATGGGATGCGGTTTAGGATTTTATACGGATGAGGTTTTATTAATATTCGGGACTAAGGGTTGATGGTTTATTGGGGGCTGAGGGTTGAGTGTTTATGAAAATAAGGGTTTAGTGTTATTTGTGGATGATGGTTTAGGTTTTCATACGACTATGGGTTTATTGTTTTCTTGGTTGAGGCTTTAGGTATTTTTCTAACTGAGGGTTTAGTTTTTTTGGGGATGATGGTTGAATGTTTTTTGGAAACGGTGGTTTAGATTGTTTTTAGTGTTGAGGGTTTGGATTTATTTAGGGTTTTGTGTTTAGGTTTTTTGGTTGAGGGTTTAACAATTTTTTGGATCTGACGATGTACGTTTTTTATGGCTGATGGTATAGGGTTTTAGTTATTTTAGTGCTAATGTTTTATGGATATTTAGATTAACATATTATTTGTTTTCAGGGATGAGGGTTTAGAGTTATTTGGGGTTGACTGTTTAGAGTTTTTTGTGGATGTGGTTTTAGGATTTTTTGGGATGAGGGTTTAGGATTAAATGTGGATGGAGGTTTTGGGTTTTCTAGGGTAGGTGGTTTTGGGTTTTTTGGGATGCAGGTTTGATGATTTTTGGGGGCTTATGGTTTAAAATTTTTTAGGGGGATATGTTTTAAGGGGTTTAGTGATATTGGTTTTTGGGATATCACTGATTAGGGTTTAGATTTTTTTTGGGGCTATGGGTATTGCGTATTTTGGGGATGAGGATTTTGGGGTTTTTTGGGATATTGGTTAAAGGTTTTTTGGGGCTGAGGGTTTTTGGTTTGAGGGGGCTAAGCATTTAGGGTTTTGGGGGGAGGATGTTTTAGTATTACATTGGGGTGACTATTATGTTTTTAGGGGTTGGGGTTTATGGTTTATTTTGAATTAGGGTGTATTTTTATTAGAATGAAGATATGGGTGGTTTGTGAATAGGGTTTACTCTTTTTTGGGGACCAGGTTGTATGGAGTTTTGGGGATGTGGATTTATGGATTTTGGGGATGAGGAAGTAAGATTAATTGGCGATGTGGGTTTCTGGTTCTTTGGGGATATTTTTATAGGGGTTTTATTTGGGATTTTGGTATTTGGTTTTTTTTGGGATAAGTGTTTAGTGTTTTTTGGGACTAATGGTGTAGTTTTTTAGGGTGCTTAAGGTTTAGTGGTTTTTTTGAATTAAGGGTTTAGGGGTTTTTAGGGCTGAGGATTGAGGGTATTTTCGGGGATGAGGGTAGAGGGTTTTTTGGGAATGCAGTTTAAGGTGATTTTGGGTCTGATGTTTGAGGGTAATTGGGGGATATGAGTTTAGTGATTATGGGCATAAGGGATTTTTGATTTCTAGGGTAGATTGAATTGGGTTTTTTAGGTTGTGAGTTTCAGGTTTGATGGAGATGAGGTTTTAGGGTATTTTAGAGCTAGGTGTTGAGAGGAATTTGAGATAGGTATGAGAGTTTTTTCGGGTGAGGGTTTAGTTTTTAATCGACGGTGGTTTTGGGTTTGGGGTCGAGGGTTTGTGGTTTTGGGTTCTTTGGAGATTATGGGGTTTTTTTTGGATTTTAGGATTGATGTTTTTTAGGGATGATGATATAGGGGTATTTGGGGTTTAGGATTGCGATTTTTTTGAGGCTATGTTTTTATAGTTTTTATGGCAATGTGTTTATGGTTTTTTGAGGATGGGTTTGGGGGTTGGGTTTTTTTAGGATGAGTCTAGAGGTTATTTTGGGATGAGGGTTGAGGGTTTTTTTTGGAAATTGGTATTGAGGGTTATTATGGGTGAGGGTTTATCATTTTTTGGAGATCAGTGTTTGTCATTTTTTCCAGTAGAGATTTTTAGAGATATTTAGTGTTGACTATTGGGGGTTTTTTGGGATGGGAGTTAAGAGTTTTTTGGGGCTGGAGGAGTAGGATTTTTTTGGTTGGGGTTAATGAGTTTTTAAGGATGTAGGTTTATTTTTTACTGGGCCTGATGGGATAGAGATTTGGGGAAGAGGGTTTTTTATTTCTTTCGTTAGTGGGATTTTGGAATTCTGGTGATGATATTTTAATGGTTTTTTTGATGACTGTTTAGGGTTTTGTTGGAAGAGGGTACAGAGTTTTTTTTGGGTTGAGTATTAAGGGTTTTTTGGAACTCCAGTTTTAGGTTTTTTTTGGGATGAAGGATGTGTATTTTTATGCTGATGGTTAATGGTTAATTGTAGAAGACAGTTTAGGATTTATTGTGACATGTTGTGTATGATTTTGGGGGACTAGGGTTTTGGATTATTTACAGAAGAGGATGTAGTGTTATTTTCAGGGTAAATGTTGATATTTGTTTGGGGGGGATTCGAGTATAGTTTCTTTGGAAGGATGGATAAGGGTTTTTTCAAGATGAGGTTTCAGGGTTTTTTTGGGGATGACGGTGTAGGGTATTATTTTGGTAGATGGTTTAGATTTTTTTCCCAAATAGGGTTTATAGTGTTTTAAGGATGATGGTTTTGGGTATTTAGGGTTTTATGTTTTACGGATGAGGGTGGATTGTTTTTTATTGCATAGTGTGTAGTGTTTTTTTGGAGCGAATGAATTAGATTTTTAGGGTTGATGTTTTAGTGTATTTTATTTCCAAGGGCTGAGGGATTTTTAGTGGTGAGTGTTGAGGGATTTTTACACATGAGGGGTGAGGTTTTTTAGGGATGACAGTTTTTTTGGGGCTCAATGTAGAGGGTTTTATGGGGACGATGGATAAGGGTTTTTGAGAGCATATGTTCTGAGGGTTTGTCTAGGGATGGGGATGGTGGATTTTTTGGGGAGGTGGTTTAAGGGTTTTTAAGGGTTAATGGTGGATGGTTTTTTGGGTCTAAGGATTGATTTATTTTTTTGAGGATGGTGGTTGATAATTTTTTAGGTATGATGGTTTAGTTCTTCATATAGATGATGGTTTATGGTCTTTGGGGATAAGGGTTTAGTGTTTTTTGGTATTGAGGGTAGAGGGTTTGTTTGAAATACGGTTTTAGGTTTTTTGGAGAAGAGGGTTGATGGTTTTTTTGGGATAATAACTTAGGGTTTTTTGGCTAATGGGTGAGGATTTTTTGGGTTTGAGGGTTGAACATTTGTTGGGGATGGGGGTTGAGGATTTTCTAGGGATGTGGGTTGATGGTTTTTTATTGCTGAGTGCTGAGGATTTTTTGGGCCTTAGAATTGCGGGTTTTGTTGGGGTTAATGTTGAAGGTTTTTGGGATTGAGTATTGAGAGTTTTTATGGATGAGGATTGAGTATTTTTTATTGATGAGGGTTGAGGGGTTTTTGTGATTCAGTGTTGAGGTTTTTTTGGTCTGAGAGATGGGGTTTTGTTAGGGATGAGGTATTATCTTTTTGGGGGGATGAGGGTTGAGGGTTTTTGGGGTCTTAGGGTTGATGGTTTTTTTAGGGATGAGGGATATGAGTTTTTTGATTTTAGGAATAATGATTATTTTGGACTCAGGGTGGTGGATTTTTTGGGGATGAGGGTTGATTGTGTTTGTGGCTGAGTGTTGATGCTGTTCTGTGGAGAGGGTTATGGGTTTTTTATGGGGGATGTTTGAAGTTTTCTTGTGACTCAGGGTTGAACGTTTTTTGTTGATTATGGTTGATGATTTTTTGGTTAATGGTGTTTTAGGAATTTTGGGAAAGAGGGTTTAGGGTTTTTTGGGGAAAGGTTTTATCATTTATTTGGGTAGAGGAGTGGGGGTTTTATACGGATTATGGTTTGGGAATAAATGGGGATGAGGTATCAGGGTTTTGGGGGGATAAGGATTTGTTTTTATTTGGGGATGAGGGTTTAGAGTTTTCTAGGGAAGTGGTTTTAGTGACTTTTAGATATTAGGGTTTATTAATTTCTGGGTATGAGGTTTGCGTACATATCGGGCCTTTATGATTGACGGTTTTTGGGGTTGAGGGTTTGGGTTTTTTTGGGAAAATGTTTTTGGGTTTTTTAGACATGACAGTTTAAGGATTTTGGAGCATATGGTTGGGGTTATTATGGGTTTCAGGTTTAGTGATTGTTTAAGCTGAGTGCTAATGGTTTTGTAGGTACGAGGGATTAGAGTTTTCTAGTGTTGTGGGTTTGGGGTTTTCTGGGGCTAAGGGTTTGAGGTTTTTTCTGGTTGAGGGTTTGGTTTTTTTATGGTATAGGGTTTTGGGGTTTTCTTGATGAAGATTTTGGGGTTTTTCGCACCGAGTGTTTATTTGTTTTTGTGGATAGGGGTTTTAGTTTTTTTCATTATGATGGTCTAGGATTATTTGAGGTTGAGGGGTTCAGGATATTTGGTGCATTGTGTTTGGGGGTTTTTTGGGAGAAGTGTTTTTTGTTCTATTTGGATGAGTGTTAAGTGTTTTTTAGGATAGAGGGTTTGGTATTTTTTTTGAATGATTTATTTTGGGGGCATGAGGATTCAGGGTTTATTGGTACATAGGGTTGAGGGTTATTTTGGGATGAGAGTTGAGGGATTTTGGGGGATGATGTTTGGGGTTTCAATGGGGAGCGGGGGGGTTGAGGGTTTAGTGTAATCTATGGCTTAGGGTTTACAGTTTTTTTAAAATCTTGTTCAATTTATTTGTGGTTGAGGATTTAGGTTTCTTCACGATAAGAAATTATTATCTTTTTGGGATTACGATTTGTAATTTTTTAAGGCTCATGGTTTGGGGTTAATCTAATGATGAGAGTTTTTAATGCTTTGGACTGAGTTTTTAGGGATTTCTGATATTGAGGGTTTATGATGTACTAGGGATAGGGGTATTATTTTTCTAGAGGGTTTATGTATTTATTTGGTTGAGGATTTAGATTTTTTGGTACTGAGTTAATGGTTTTTTCGGGCTGCTGTATAGTTTTGTCTGGGTGTGGGGTTGTGGTATTTTTGGGACAAGGGTTGGGGTTTTTTGGGGGATGAGGGACTGGGGATTTGTTTAAATGAGTGTTTTAGGCTTTTTAGGTTAGAGTGTTTTGGTTTTTTTGGGGATGAGGGTTTTAGGTTTTTTTATGAGGATTTGTGGTTTTTTGGGCTGAGGGATTTGGGGTTTTTTTTGGTGAGGATTTTGGGTTTTTTAGGGATGAGTGTTTTGTGTTATTTACTGGGATGAGGGGTAATGTATTTTTGGGCTTGAAGTTTTATGGTTATTTTGGGATTGTGTTTTGGTATTTTTGGGGTTGGGTATGGGTCTTTTTGGGGATGAGGGTTTATATTTTTTGGTTGTTGGGGGTTTATTGTATTTTGGGATTGAGGGTTTTTGGGTTTTAGGGGTTTTGGGTTTATGTTTTTTGATGAGGGATTAGGGTTTTTTGGTGTAGTAGGATTGGGGTTTTTTGGGATTAAGGGTTGAGGGTTTTTGGGGCTATGGTCTTATGGTTTTATGGGACTGAGGGTTTGGAGTTTTTTATGGATGATGGATTGTGGTTTTGTGGGGGAAGATGCTTAAGGTTTTTTGGGATGTGGTATTGTAATTTTAGGTGGGTCAAGGATTTGGTATTTTGGGGTTATTGGTTTTAGGATGTTTTGTGGTTGGGAAATTTGGAAATTTTTAGGGTTGATTTTTAGGGTATTTATGGATTAGGGTTTTGGGTTTCATAAGGGTATAGGGTTTTCCTGGGGGTGAGGGTTTCAGGTTTTTTGTAGATGAAAGGATAGGGGTTATTTTTCCATGGGATTGGGGTTTCTATGCCGAGGGAATATGGTTATTAGGTCTTTATGATTTAGGCTTTTTAGGGATGATGGAATCAGGTTTATTAGGGTTCAGGGTGTTTGGGGTTTTTGGGTTGATGGATTAGGGTTTTGGGTTATTAGGGTTTCTGTTTTTTGGGTATTTGTGTTATGGGATATCAGAGGATGAGGGTTTATGGTTTTTTTGTGTAATAGGGTAGGTTTTAGGGGTTGAGGGTTTGGTGTTTTTGGGGCTATGGGTTTTGTTTTTTTAGGGGTGAGTCTCTGGGGTGTTTTGGGGTTGAGGATTTGGGGGTTTTGAGGATGAAGTTTAATTGTTTTATATGGATGAGATATTATTATTTTCTATGGGGGGTAATGGGGTTTTCTAGCTCTGAGGGATTTGAATTTTCTAGGGATAGGGTTTTTGGGTTTTTGGGGTTGTGGATTTAAGGTTTTATAGGGTTTGGGATGAGGGGTTTTTTGTGGCTGATGGTTTATGGTTTTGTGGGTTTTAGGTTTTGATGTTTTTTAGGGATGAATGTTTAGTGTTTTTTGGGATTAGGGCTTATGGTTTTTTGGACTGAGTCTTTGAGATTTTATTGGGCTATGGGTTTAAGGTATTATTGGGTGAGGGGTATGGTATTTTGGAGTGTTGAGGGTTTTGGGGTTTTTGTGAGGAGTGTATTGGGTTTATTGGGGCTATTTTAGGGGTTTTCGGTATAAGGGTGTAGTTTTTTTGGGATAAGTGTTTAGGGTTTTTTCAGGATTGATGGTTTGGGTATTTTTTGGGATAAGGGTTTGGGTTTATTTAGGATAAGGGTTTCTCATTATTTGTGAAAGAGGGTTTATCATTTTTTGGGGATTAGGTTTTAATTTTTATGGGGCTATAGATTTAGGGATTTCTAGAGCAGTTTTTTTTGGGTTTTCTGGGGCTCAGGTTTAAGGGTATTCTGATGATGAGGTTTTAGGATTTTCAATGGATGAGTGTTTATGGATTTCGTAGGCTCAGGGGTTAGGGATTTATTGGATTGGGTGTTCAGGGTATTCTGGGTTGTGGGATTTGGGATTTTTGGGGATGAGATTTTATTGTTTTCTAGGCATGATGGTTAACAAATATCTAAGGATGATGGATTATGGTTTTTTAGGGGAATAAGGTTATGGTATTTGTGAGTAAACATGATTGTTGGTTTTAAGGGATGAGGTTTTAGGATTTTTTTGGGGATGATGGTTTGGAGTTTTCTAGGGCTGGGAGTTTGGGGAATTTTTTGAAGAATGTTTTGAGTTTTATGTAGTTGAGGATTTAGTGTTTTATAGGTTTTTGGGTTTTTTAGGAATAAGGGTTTATGCCTTTCTACTGATGAGGGTTTCATGTATTTTAGGGATATATGTTTAGTTTTTTCAAGTATAGGGGATTTAGGGTTTTCTGGTGATTAAGGCTGATGGATTTATGGGGATGGTGGTTTACTATTTTAGAGGGTGAGGGTTTACGATTTTCTATGGAATAGGTTTTCTGGTTTTCATGGAATGGGGGTTTTGGGTTTTTTATGCTATGTGGTTAGGATTTTATATGGTTGAGGGTTTGTGTTTTTTTGGGGATGAATGTTTTGGGTTGTCTGATGATGAGGGATTATGGTGTTTTTGGGATTAGGGTATATATTTTTCTGGGGATTAATGGTTAATAGTTTCTATAATTGATGGCTTTGTATTTTCAAGGGTTAAAGGATTATGGTTTTTAGGGGATGAGTGTCAAGGGATTTCATGGGAAAAATGTCTGTGGTTTTCTAGGATGAGGTTCCATTAATTTTTGTGTCCCATGGCCTATGGTTTTTTGGTGTTGAGGTTATATGGTTATATGTGGTTGAGGGATTAGATTTTTCAATAGATGAGGGTTTAGGGTTTTCTAAGGATAATTGTTTAGGGTTTTCTGGGACTATGGTTTTAGGGTATTCTATGGAAAAGTGTTTATGTTTTTCTAGGGATAAGGGTATAAGGATTTATACTGATAAATGCTTCTGTTTTTCTAGGGATGAAGGTTTTGGGTTTTTTTAGGGATGGTGTTTTTCCTTTTTGGGGGGTTGATTATTTTTCATTTTCATGGAATGAGGGTTCAGGTTTTTCGGGGTTTGTGGGTTTAGGGTTTTTGTGGGATGAGTGTATAGGGTATTCTGGAATTTATGGATTATGGTTTTCTAGGTTTGATGGATTGGATATTTCAAGAGATTAGGTTTTATGGTTTTCTAGGTCGTAGCGTTTATGAGTATCTACGGATGAGGGTTTATGGTTCTCTTTGTCAAAGGATTTGGAGTTCTATAGGGATAACATTTTAGGGTATCCAATGGTTGAGGGTTTTGGGTTTTCAAGGGCGGTGATATTGGTTTCTTCTAGGGAAGAGGGATTCGGGTTATCTAGGCATGATGTGTTGGGATTTTATATGGATGAGGGTTTACTATTTCTAGGGATGATGGTTTTGGATTTTCTATGGATGGGGGTTTAGTTTTTTCTAGGGCAGGGGGTTTATTTGTTATTTTGGAGATGATGGTTTAATAATTTGTAGGGAAGTGGATTTAGGAATTTCTCATTATAAAGGTTCAGGGTTTTCTAGGGATGAGGATTTTTTTTTCTCGGCTGAGGGTTCATGTTTTTTGGGGTTGGGGGATAATGTTTACTGGGTTTGAGGGTTTGGTGGTTTTGATCATGTTGATTCCGTATTTATGGGGATGATGGTTTAGGTCTTTATAGGGTTCAGGTCTTGGTATTTTCTATGGATTATGGATTATGGATTTTTGGGCATGGGTATTAATTTGTTTCTAGAGATGAGGGTTTAGGGTTTTATTGGAGGGGGGGTTCAGAGTTTTTTTCGGGATATGGTTTCAGTGTTTTTTTGGGCTGAGGGTTCACAGTTTTTTTGGGATTCCATTTTATGATTCTTTGGGGTTGACGGGATATGTATTTTTGGGGACGACGGTTTTGGGTGTTTTTGAATAAGGGTTTGATTATTTTGGGGGTGAGGGTTCATGTTTTTTTGGGATGAGGGTATTGGGTTTTTGGGGATAAGTGTTATGTGTTTTTTTCAGCTGATAGTTCAATGATTTTTGTGGATGAGGGTTTAAGTCAATTTGGGGGTGAGGGATTTTGGTTAGGGTTTTTTTGGGGTTTAGGGTTTAGTGTTGTTGGTAGAGGTCTATTAGGGTTTTTGGGTTTTCGGGTTTTGTATTTTTTAGGTTGTAGGGTTTAGGGTATTTTCTACCTAAGGGGTTAAGGTATATTGGGGATGATGTTTATTTTGGTCTGAGGGTTTAGGTAATTTTTTTTGAGGGGTTATGGATTAGAATTATTTATTGAATTGGTAGACGATTTTTTGGGTACATGGGTTAGGGTTTTTTTAGGTGGGTGGTTGAGGGATTATTGGGAATGAGGGTTTAGTTATTTTTTGGGGCTTAGGGTTGAGTGTCTAAGGGTGAAGATATATTTTGGGATGAGTGTTTATGAATTTCATTGACCTACGGATTGAGGGATTTTTTAGATGAGGTGTTGGGGTTTTTTTTGGTTGAGGGTTGAGGGATTTCTGAGTCTAAGAAATGAGGGTTTATTGGGACTAGGAGTTGATGGTTTTTTGGAGATGAGGGTATAGGGTTTTGGGAATGAGGGTTTTGGGTTTTATGGGGCACTGGGGTCAATGTTTCTAGAGGATGTGGGTTTAATGTGATTTTGTGTTGATTTTTTAGTTCTACTTTGTTATGAGGGTTTAGGAAATTTTGTGGATATGTATTTATGGTTTTTAGAGATATAGGTATATGTTTTTTTGGGGATGAGTGTTCAGGATTTTGTTGGGTTGTGGAATCATGGTTTTCTAGGGTGTAGTGTTACAGGATTTTATGGTAAATGGGTTTAGGGATTTTTTTTGGATATGCGTTTTGGATTTATTGGGGTTTAGGGTTTAGGGTTTTATGGATGAGCGTTCAGTTTGGGGGGATGGGGTTTTAGGTTATTATGGGGATGAGGATTTAGTGTATTTGGGGGGGGGATTAAGGGTATATTGATGCTATGGGATGAGGGTTTTTTGGGGTTGTCATTTCAAGGTTTTTTGTGACTAGGGTTTATTATTCTTTGGGTATGAGGGTTGAGGTTTTTCTAGGTCTCAGGTATTATATTTCATTGCGGATGAGGGTTCAGGGTTTTTGGGAGTTGAGTCTTCCATGAATTTTATGGATAAGGGTTCTCGATTTTTTAGGGATGTAGGTTCATGGACTTTTGGGGCCGAGGGTTCCATTTTTTATGGTATTAATGTCTATGGTTTTATGGTAATTAGGGTTGATGGTTTTTTGGGATGATGGGAAATGGGTTTTTTAGGATGTGGATTCAGGGTTTTTTGGGGTAGAGGATCCAATGTTTTTTGGGGATGAGGGTTGATGGTTTTTTGGGGATGACGGCTCATGAATTTTTCATGACATAGGTTGTGGATTTTCTGAGGATGATATCTCACGGATGTGTGGGGATAAGTTTTCAGGGTTGTGTTTGATTTTTGGTTTATGGTTTTTTCATGATGATGGTTCGGGGTGTTTTTGGAATCTCAGTTCATCTTTTGTTGGGGCCGGAGTGTTCAGGTTTGTTTGGGGTTGTAGGATTATGGTTTTTTTGGGGATAGAGGTTCTAGGTTTTTTAGCACCATGGATTCATGGATTTTTGAGGTTGAGGATTCATTTTTGTTTTGTGAAATGGTTAAGGGTTTTGGGGATGGGGATTCATGTGTTTTGGGGCCTTTGGGTCATGGTTTTTTGGGGTTCTTGGTTCATGTTTTTTCGGGGATGAGGATTTATGATATTTTGGGGCTCTGGGTTTAGGGTTTTTTATTGTTGGGGTTTTAGTGTTTTGGGGGTGAGGAGTTTGTGGGTTTTTTGGATTATGGTTTATTTTTTTTGGTGATGAGTTTTTTTGGGTTTGAGGTTTTTGGATTTTAAGGGTCTGTCATTTTAGGGGTTTTGTGGAAAATGATATATTTTCTTTGGGAATGAGGGTTTATGGTTTTTTAGAGATGGGTGTTTATGTTATTTAGATTATGAGGGTTTAGGATTTTTAGTTAAAAGGGTTTATGGGTTTTTGGTGATGAGTGTTTATGGTTAATATGGAACGAGGGGTTCATGTATTTTATGGATGAGGGTTTAAACTTTTTTTGATAAATAGATTAGGTTCTTTTGCCGTAGAGTGATTATTGTTTTTTAGCTTTGTTGTTTTAGGGGTTTATGGGGTTTGGGGTTTAGTTTACTTTATTGGAATAGGGTTTGGATTTAATAGGGATAATTATTTACGGTTTTTTCTTGTTTTGGGTCTAGGGTTTGGTTGGGGTAGTGGGTATAATTTCGATTGGGGATGATCATTTAGGGGTTTTAAGGTTTGATGTTTTGGGTTTTTTGGTCCTCAAGGAAAATTGTTTTTTTCGGAATAATGGTTTAGAGTTATTTAGGGATGAAGGCTAATAGTTTTCTAGGGATGAAGGAATATGTTTTTTTGGGAGGGGGTTAGGTTTTTTGGGGTTGAGGATTTAGGGTTTTTGGGGGCTGAGGGTTGAGGGTTTATTGGAACTAGGGTTTGAGGTGTTTTTGTGGGTGATGGTTGGGGGTTGTTTAGGGTTAGGGATTTACGATTTTTTAGGGATGACAGATGAGGAACTTTTATAGATGAAAATTGAAGGTTTTAGGGGAATAACATATAGGGAATTTCTATCCTAGAGCTTTAGGGTTTTCTAGGGCTGAGGGATTAGGGTTTTCTGGGGATGAGGGTTTAGGGATTCATAGTGCTGAGGGACCGTGGTATTTTCGGGCTAAGAGTTGTGGGTTTTCTGGGACTGAGGGTCAAGGATATTTTGAGGGATAGGTTTTATGGTTTCCTTCTTGATTGATTAGTGTATTTTTCAATTGAGGTTTTATAATTTTTGGGGGTTGGGAGTTTAGGTTTTTTTGTTCTTGGTGTTTATGATTTTTTGGGATTGATGGATAAGGGTTTATGGGGGATGGGGGATTAAGGATAATTGATTTTGGGGGCTCTAGGATTAGTGTTATTTAGGATAGTGGTTTAGGATTATTTGGGGATATGTTTTTTTTTTGTTTTTAATGCTATGGGTTGAGTAGATTTTTAGGAAGAGGGTTGAGGGTTTTTTTGTTTTGTTGGTTGAGGTTTTTTGGGGTTTCAGGTTTGAGGTTTTTTTGGGTCTTGGGGTTGATCCATTTTTGGGGCTGAGATTTGAGGTATCATTGAGGATGATTGTTGAGGGTATTTTTGGATGAGTATATAGGTTTTTTGGGGGGAATTATTTTTGTGTTTGTTGGGGATGAGGGTTTATTGTTTTCTATGGATGACAGTTAATGGATTTCCAGAGATATGGGTTTATGTTTTACTGAGCATAAGGGAAAGTGTTTTTTGTTACTAAGGGATTTGAGTTTTCTATAGCTATGGTTGTAGCATTTTATTGGCTAAGGGTTTCTGTTTTCATTTAGGCGGATGGTTTATGGTTTTTTGGGTATGTAGTTTTTGGGTTTTATGTGGAAGAGGGGTTTGGTTTTTCTTGGTATGATGGATTGGGTTTTTCTAGGGATGAGGGTTTTGGTTTTATTTGGTTTGGAGGTTTAGGGTTCTCTAGGGATAAGGGATGTGGGTTTTTTAATGATGGGGGCATAGAGTGTTTTTGTGGATGATGGTTTAGTATTATCAGGGGATGGTGGTATATGGTTTCTTTGGGGATGTGAGTTTTCTATTTTTCAGGAGTGGGGTTTTATAATTTAATTAGGTTGATGGTATAAATTTTTATGGGGATAGGTTGTTATAATTTTATGGGACATGGGGTTTGGGGTTTTCTTAGGCTATGTGTTTAGGGGTTTTTTGGGAATGATGTTCACCCTTTTCACGGATAATGTTATTTTCCATTTGGGATAGAGGGATTAGGATTTTTTGGAGATGAGGATTTAGTGGACTTTCTAACTCAGGGTTTATAGCTTTTCGAGGATATAGGTTTAGGATATTTTGGGGATAAAGGTTTAGGATTTTTGGGCCTGAGGGTTTAGTGTTTTCTGGTGATGGGGATTTAGGATTATAAAGGATTATTTCATTGGATTTTCGATGGAAAAGGGTTTATGTTTTTTTAGGGCCGGTGGTTTTGGTTTTTTTAGGTGAGGGTTTCTAGTTTTTTTGGAATGAGGGATAAGATTTTTATGTAAAGGTATTAGAGGAATATGGGGATAAGTTTATTTTTTCAATGGTGTGTTTAGGGATTTTTATGGTTGACTTTTAGGGATTTTTTGAGATGATTCTCTAATTATGTTTCTTTTTTGGGTTTAGGGTTTTTTTCAACTGAAAAAATAGTGTATTTTGTGGATGATGGATTAGGGTTATTTGGGTCTTAAGGTTAAGAGTTTAATATGGTTAAGGATTGAGGTTTTTCCATAGGATGAGGATTTTGGTTTTTTGAGGCTTAGTGTTTAACATTTTTTCGTTTCATAGGGTTGATGAATTTTCGGGGTTGAGGGTTTAGTGTGTTCTAGGGAATAGATTCTATGGTTTTTTGGGTATTAGGGTCTATAGTTTTTTGTATATGAAGGCTGATGATATTGTGGGGATAATTTTTTAGGGTGTTTTTTGTGATGAGGGTATTGGGTTTTGTGGGGTTTATGGTCGAAGGGGTTTTTAAGGATGAGGCTTTAAGTTTCTAGGGAGAATTGGTTGAGGGGTTTTCAGGTGTGAGGGTTTAGGAAATTTAAGGGATGAGGGTTGAGGATTTTTTGGGGGATAAGGGATGAGATTTTTTTCAGAGGGTTGATTCATTTTTTTGTTGAGTGATTAGGGTTATTCATGGGTGAGTTTTTAGGGTTTTTATGATAGTGGGTTGATGATTTCTCAGGGATAAGGGTTTTTGGTTATTATGGGACTAAGGGTTAGGGAATTTTTGGGATTGGGGGTTGAGGTTTTTTTGGGATGATATTTTATTGTTTTTGATGATGAGGGTTTAAGGTTTTCTTGGAACTATTGTTTTGGTGTTTTTTTGTGACAAGAGTTTTCTGTTGTTTGGGACTAAGTGTATAGGGGTTTATGGGGATCGGTGTTTAAGGGTTTTGGTGCTGATGGTTTATCATTTTTTCAGATATGTGGTTAGGGTTTTTTGTGGTGAGTTTTTAGTGATTTTTATAGGATTTGGATTTAGGGATTTTTGGGGATAAGGGTTTGGGTTTTTCAGTGGCTAATGGTTGAGTGTTTATTGTGGTAGTGTGTTGAGGGTTAATGGGTGAGGGTTTTGGTTTTTTTTTGGGTTAAAGGTCTATAGTTTTTGAGCAATTAGGATTGAAGGTTTTCTAGGAATGAGGCATTATTATTTATTGGGGGTTTGGGTGTACAATTATTTGGGGATGATGGTTTAATATTATTTTGGGTGAGGTTTGATGGGTTTATGGATCTAATGTTTTATGGTTTTTTGGGGCCATGGGTTTATGAGAATATGGGGTTGAGGGTATAATATTTTTTGGGGATGAGGAATTTGCGTAATTTCAGATAACTTTATAGGTTTTTTTTGTTGTTAGGGGTTGAGGTATCATTTGGGATGATGATTTATGGTTTTCAAGGGATGAGATTTGAGAATTTTTTTGGGCTTATGGTTGAGGCATTTTGGGGGGGTGATATTTTTGGTTCATTTAGGGCTTTGTGATTCTGGTTTTTTTAGGATAGGGGTAGATTATTTTCTATCTTTAATGTTTTATTATTAGTTGGGGATGATGGGCTATTCTTTTTTGGTGGGTTGGGGGGGGGTTGATGGGTTAGGGTTTTTTCAGAAAAGGGTTGAGAGTTTTTTTTTTGAGTAGATGGTTTAGGTTATTTTGGGGCTGACGATTTGTGGTTTTTGGGGATGATGGTTGAGTATTGTTTTGGATATTGGTTTATGGTTATATTGATGACATTTTATAGTTTTTATGTATGTATTATTAGGGTTTTGCGGGGACAAGGTTAATGGGTTATTTATCAATGGTGGTTTAGTGTTTTTTATGGATGAGGGTTTAATGATTTTCAATAGAGGATTTAGGGTTTTTGTTGTTTTAGATGGGTTAGTTTATTGTATGGATGATAGTTTATGGGTTTAAAGGATTTGGTTTTAGTGTTTTCATAGGGTTAGGGTCTTGGGGTTGCATGTATGAGGGTTTAGTTATATTAGAAGATGTGTTTTTAAATGTTTTGATAATAGGTTTTAGAGTTTTTGGGATTTTGGTTTTGTGTTTGTTGGAACAAATATTTTTGGGTTTTTTGGGGCATAGGGTTTAGGGGTTTTTTTAGGTTGAGATATTAGGGTTTTCTGGGGCTAAATGTTTGTGGTTTGTTGGGGTGTGTGGGTTTTGTGATTTCTAGGGCTAAGGGTTTAGAGTTGTTTTGGGTTTATGGTTTAGGGTTTTTTGGGTAGAATGTTTTTGGTCTTTGCGGATGAGGATATAATGTTTTTTGGTGCTACGTATTTATGGTTATTTAGGATGATGTTTTATTGTTTTTCAGGGATAAGGGATTATTTTATTTTTATTATATGGGTATAGGGTTATTTATGGTTGTAGGATTAGGATTTTTTGGGGCTAAGGGTATAGTGTTTTTTAGGACATAGGGTTTAGTTTTTTGTGGGTTTATGGTATAGGGTTTTTTGGGGAAGAATGTTTTTGGCTTTTGGGGATGAGGTTATATGATTTTGGGTGCAAAGGATATAAGGTTTTTTAGGATGAAGTTTTCTGGATTTTTTTGGGATAAGGGTTTGTGGTATTTCTCGTTTATGGGTTTAGGGTTATTTAGGGTTGTAGGTTTTGGATATTATTTGGATATGGGTTTACTATTTTTTTGGACATATGGTTTAGGGTTTTTGTCTATGAGATTTCTAGGGATTTCAGGGTTGTGTTTTGAGGGAAATTTTGGGCTATTGGTTTTTTTAGGCTCTGGTTTGTGGGTTTTTTAGGATCGTGTATTTGGGTTTTATAGGGATGAGCGTAGGTATTTTTTGTGGATTAGCGTTTAGGGAATTTTTGGGATGAGTTTTTAATATATTTTTTTGGGTATGAGGGTTGAGTGTTTTTTGTAAATCAGTGTTGAGGGGTTATTTTTTGATGATGGTTTATTGTATTTTTTGGATTAGGTTTTAGGGTATTTTTTGAGTGAGGGTTGATAGTTTCATGGTGATACATTTTTATTCTTTTTGTGAGTTGGAGGTTTAGGGATTTTGGTTGATGAGGGTATCACATTTGTTGTGGCTGGCAGTTTAATGATTTTTGTGACTGGGGTTTAGGGTTTTTTTGTGCTAATGGTTTAGTTGTTTTTAGGGATGAGGGTTTAAAGGTTTGTAGGCTGAGGTTTTTATTTTTTGGGGGGAATAGGGTTTATGATATTTTGGGGTATGACGGTTTAGGATATTTTGGGTTTTATGGTTTGTTTTTTCTTTTGGGGTTTGGGGTATAGGATTTTTTAGGGATCTGTATTTGTCATTTTTTTGGTATGAGTGTCTAACATTTTTTCGGATGTGGATATTAGGTTTTTTTAAGCTGAGGTATTGTGGTTTTTTTCTCGATGATGGTTTATGGGTTATTAGAGTTGTGGTTTTATGGTTTCTAGGGCTCAAGTTTTTTGGTTTTTCTTGTGTTATAGGATTTCGGTTTTTTGGAGAGGGGGGTTTAGAGTTTTTTGTGTATTAAGGATAATGTTTTTATGTGTCTAAATGTTTATGGTTTTCGTAGGATAACATTTTTGGATTTTATTAGACAAAGGTATTATGGTTTTTTGGGGTTGAGGTTTAGGGTTTTTTGGGGGCTATGGGTTAAGGGTTATTTATGAACAAGGATTTAGAATTTTCGGGGTTATGGTTTATGGATTTTGGTGGATTATTCTCTATATTTTTATTTGTTGAGGGTTTATTTTTTTTTCAAATCTGGCGGTTTTTTGTTTAATTTGGGATTATGGTTCTTGGTTTTTTGGGGATGAGGGTTTGGGGTTTTTTATGGCTGATGTATCAGGGTTTTTGGGCTGAAGATTTTGGTTTTTTTTATGATGAAGGCTCTGTGTTTTTTGGGTGTGAGTGTTTATATTTATTTGAGATTTGGTTTTGGTATATTTGTTGATTAATGTTTTGGTGTTTTAGGGATAAGTGCTTAGGGTTTTTAAGGGATGAGCATTTAGGTTTTCTGGGGATTAGTGTTTTGTTATTTTTTTGGTAGAGGGTTTACTGTTTTCTGAGGATGAGGGTTTAGGTTTTTGTGGGGTTTAGAATTTTGTGAATATTTTAGATGAGGGTATTGGTTATTTTGGGACAATAATTTTATAGTTCCTTTGGGGATTATGGTTTATAGTTCTTTGGGATAAGGGGTTAGGGTTTTTTGGGGCATATGGATTTGGGTTTCTTGGGTATTATGATTTATAGCTTTTTGGGGATGTGGTATTAGTGTTTTTTGGGGACGAGAGTTTATGGTTTTTTAGGGCTTAGGGTTCAGGATTTTTAAAGGATGAGGATGAGAATTTTTTGTCATATGAATGTTAATATTTTTTAGGGATGAGGGTTTAGTGTTTTTTGGGGATAGGGTTCACGGTTTATTAGTGATATGTGTTTATGTTTTTCATTGAGGTGAGGGATTATATTTTTTTGGGGATGAAGGGAATGTTTTGTTTGGTGATTATGTTTTTGGGTTTCATGGGGATGAGTTTTTTTTTGGATTTTTGTCTTTGATGGTATATAATTTTTTGGGATGAATGTTTTGGGGTTTTTTTGGGCTAATGGTTTCAATTTTATTGGGATGATGGTTTCATGTTATTTGGGGCTTAGGGTCACGTGTTGTTTTTGATTGAGTTATAAGAGTTTTTTGGTTTTTGGGTTTTTGGGTTTTTTCAGTATTGGAATTTTTTTTTGATTTTTTGTGATGAATGTTTATGGTTTTTAGGGATGAGGGTTTATTGTTTTTAAGAATAGTTTATATTTATATTTTATGTCATGTTTTAGGGTTATTTTTGTCTAAGGGTTGAGTACATTTTTCTTTTGAGAGTTGATGGATTTTTCGGAATTGGGGCAGAGCATTTTTTTGGGATGAGGTTTGAGGTGTTTTGGGGAATATTTATTATGGTTTTTTGGCAGAGGGTTTAGGTTTTTTTAGGGTGTAAGGTTTTTTGGGGAAGGGGTATTATATGTTTTTAGGACTAAAAAATTACTAATTTTTTGGGAAATGGGTTGTGGTTCTTCTGGGGCTGAGGGTTGAGATTCATTTGGGGCATAAAGAGTTGAGTTTTTTGGGGCTAGAGGGCATAGGGTTTTTTTGGTCTTCTGGTTTTGGGTTTAGGGGAATAAATAAACACTATTTTTTGGGACGATGGATCAGGTTTTATCAGGGATAACGGTTTAGGGTTTTTTTGGTGATGTGGGATTTAAGTTTATTAGGTATATGTTTTTATGGGTTTTTTCATGTTGAGGGTTTAGGTTTTCTTGGGGATGTGTGTTTATGTTTTTTTATAAGGAATTTGTTTTTTTCTGGATGATGAATTAGGGTTTTTTTGGGGCATAGGGTTTAGGATTTTTATGAGATAACGGTTTAGTGTTTTTGAAGATGTGGTTTTCATGGTTTTTGGGGTTTGTGTGTCTAGTGTTATTTGGGGATGAATGTTTGCATTTTTTAGGGGATGTTGTATTGTTGTTCGTTGGGGATGAGGGTTTATGGTTATTTAGGTTGAGGGTATAGGGTTTTTTTCGGTTGAGAGTTGATGGAATTTTTTTTGTATTATTGTTTAAAGTTTTTAATGGATGGGTGTTTTGGTGGTCTAGGTCCAACGGATTAGGATTATTTGATTATGATAATTTAGGGGTTTTTTACGATTTTGTTAAGTGGTTTTTGTGGATGATTGTTTCTAGTTTTTTGGGGTTGGGGGTTTAGGGTTTTTAGGATGAGGGTCTATTTTTTATTGGGGTTGAGGGTTAATGGTTTGTTGTGGCTAATTGTTTTGGATTTTTTTTCAATGAGGTTTTACATTTTTTGTGTGGATTATGTTTTAGATTTTTTGGGGATGAGTATTTAGTGTTTTTTTAGGATGCAGAATTAGGGGGTTTTAGGGGCATGGTTTATGGTTTTTTGTGGTTTATGGTATAGGGATTATCAGTGCTGATGGTTTATGGATATTTGGGGATGACGCAGGATAGATTTTTGCAGTTGGGGGAAGAGGGTTTTTTGTGTTGAGGGAGGAGGTTTTTTTTGTTTAGGGTTATGGGTTTTTTGGGACTAAGGGTTTAGGGTTTGGGGGGATGATAGTATAATGATTCTTTAGATATGATTTTATGGTTTTATATGGGAGTGGGTTTATGTTTTTTTGGAAGGAGGGTGTAGGGTTTATTAGTACTGATGGTTTATGATATATTTGTGATGATAGATTATGGAATTCATGGATTATGGATGAGGTTTTTTGGGGATGATTTTTTAGACTTTTATGGTGTTGAGTGTTTCATTTTTGGTTATTATGGGTTGATTTTATTTTGTTGATGAGTTTTTTGGGGTTTCTAAGGCTTACGAAAAATATTTATTTGGGCATAGGTTGGGTTTTTTGGGGCTAACTGTTAGGTGTTTTGGTGTATGAGTTTTGGGGGATTTTAGGGGTTTATGATTGAGTGATTTTAGTGGCTGAGGTGCTGGGTTTTTTTAGGACTTAGTTTTGTGGGTTTTTTAGGGATGAGGGTAGGGGAATTTCTTGTGCTATTTTTTTTTGGTTTTTTGGGGTAGAGGTTTGATGGGTTTTTTGGGATTAGGGTTGTGAGTTTTTTTAGATTTCAGGGTTGTGGTTTTTTGGGGCTGGTGGTTGAGTGTTTTTTGGGTATGAGTGGTGAGGGTTTTTAAGGATGACTATTCCAGGTTGTTTGTGGCCAAGGGTTGTAATTTTGTTTGGGCTGGTTGTAAGAATATTTTGGGGAAGTGGGTTAATGGTATTTTGGGGCTGAGGTTTGAGTGTTTTTTGGGGTTGAGTGATGGGTATTTTATGGGGATGATGGTTTAGTGTTTGTATTGGAGATGCGTGTTTAGGGTTTTTTGGGAAATAATTATAGGGTTTGGTTGTAGAGGGTTGAAGGTTTTTGGAGAAGTGGGTTTTATGATTTCTGGGGATGATAGTTTACCATTTTAATATGATTATTGTTTGGGATTTTTCTGGCACTGAGGTTGTAGGATTTTTTGGGGATGGGGGTTTAGGGTTTTTTTTGGGATGGGTGCTTACTTTTTTGGGGGGATGAGGGTTTTCTATTTTTAGGCTAATGGTTTATCTTCTTTTAAGAGTTTAGTGGGTTTTTTGGATGAGGGTTTAGTGTATTTAGGGGATTTGGATTTATGATTTTTTTTGGGATGAGGGATTGAGGTTTTTTGGGGATCATGGTTGATTGTTTTAAGGGGCATAGGGTTTAGGGTTTTTTTATGCAGATAGTGGGGAGTTTTTTGTTATAAGTGTTTATGTGGTGTTTGGGAAAAGGTTTGATGTTTTTTTGGGGATTAGGTTTGAGGGTTTTTTGGGTCTGAGTGTTGAGTTTTATTGGGCCGAGGGTTTATGATTTTTTAGGAATGAGGAATGAGGATTAATTGGGGATAATGGTTTAGGTTTTTAGGGATGATGATTTAGGGTGATTTAGCGATGATGTTTTTGTGTTTTTTGGTTTCATGTGATTACAGTTTTTGGGGGTAAGTGTATAGGGTTTTTTGGGATGAGCATTGAGTTTTTGTTGATGATGTTTTAGGGATATTTTGGTTTATGTGTTTAGGAGTTTTGGGGTTATGGTTATATGGTTTTTTTTGGGATGATAGTTGAGGTTTTATGAGTCTTTGTGTTTTTTAGGTGTTGTGGTTTAAGTGTTTTGGGGGGCTAAGGGAATAGGGATTTTTGGGGTGAGCGTGGGGTGTTTTTTGGGCTTGAGGTTTATGTGTTTTATGGGGTTGATAATTTTTTATTTTTTTGGGTCTAATGTTTTATGTTTTTTGGGATAAGGGTTGTTTGTTTTAGGTACATGGTTGAGGGTTTTTGGATGATTTTTTTCTCATTTTGGGGATGCGGGTTGGTTATTTTTTGTCTATGGGGGCCTAGAATTTTTGTGGAAGAGGGTTGCAAGATTTTTGGGATTGAGGGATTATGGTTTTTTGGGGGATAATATTTGAAGGATTTTGGTGGAATATGGTTTAGTGTTTTCTAGTGATGAGGGTAGATCAATTTATGGGGATTAGGGTTTATGGTTTTTTTGTGTGGAGTGTTTAAGGTTTTTTGTTATGAGGATTTGGGGTATTTTTTGGCTGATGGGTGAGGGTATTTTCGGATAAGGGTTGAGGGGGTTTTGGGGATAAGGTTTTAGGGTATTAAAGAGATGGGTTTTGAGGGGTTTTATAGCCAAGGGTTGAGGATTTGTTTGGGAAGAGGGTTCTGAGTTTTTTTGGGATGAGGGTTGTCAGTTTTTAGGGGTTGAGGGATGATGTATCATTGGGAATGAGGGGTGAGAGTTATTTTTTGGGGTAATGGATGAGGGTTTTTTGTTTTTGAGAGTTTAGGGTTTTTAGGTTTATATTATTTCGGTTTTCTTGGGGTAGAGGGTAGAGGGAATAATTGTGGTTGATGGTTTAGTGGTTTTTGGGCCTATGGTTTTAGATTTATTGGGAGGAAAATTTTATAGCCTTTTGGGAAAAGGATTGAGTGTTTTTTTATTCATGATAGATTATGGTATTTTGGGGATTATGTAGGGATGAATGTTTAGGGTTTTTTGGGAATGGGGATTATAGTTTTTTGGTGTTCAGGGTTTATCTTTTTTTATGAGAGTTGAGTGTCTTATGGGGATGAGGGTTTATGGTTAATATTGGGCTGATGGTTTAGAGTTTTTGGGTCTAAGGGAATAGTCTTTTTTTGAATAAGTTTTAAGGGTTTTTTGAGGATGACCATTTATGTGATTTTTACGGAGGAGGGTTTTGGGTTTTTTATGGATGAGGGTTTCAGGTTTTTTTTATGAGTGTTTAGGTCTTATTTGGGAAACGTTTTGAAGGCTTTTTTATATTATTGTCAAGGGTTTTTTGGGGAAATGTTTAAGGGTTTTTGGGGGCATAGGGTTGAGGGTTTTTTGGGGATGAGTTTTTTTTGCGGCTATGATTCACCAGTTTTTAGAGATGATGGATTTTGTTTTTTAAAGGAAGTGTGATGTGGGTTTTGGGGGGTTCATAGTTTAGTGTTTTTTAGGGCCGAGTGTTTGGGTTATTTTTGGGATAAGGGACAATATTTTTTTGGTGTAGAGGGTTTCAGGTTTTTTTAGCAATGAGGGTTTAGGTATTTTTATGGATGAGGTTATAGGGACATAAACAGATGATGTGTTAGGGTTATTTGGTGATAAGGATTTAGGGTTTTTTGGGAAAAGGGATCGGGATTTTTTGGAGTTGTTGGTTTAGTGTTTTTTGGGGATGAGTTTTTATGGGTTTTTAGGGATGAGTGTTGATGGATTTTTTATGGATGAGTATTGAGTGTGTTTTGGTTCTGAGGGTGGTGATTTTTTGGATGAGGGTTTAGGGTTTATTTCTAAGGGTGAGTTTTGTTAATATTAAGATTTATATGTTTTTAAGATGGTTTCAGTTATTTGGGGATGAGGGATTAGGTTTTATGTAGTTGAGGGTTGAGGTGTTTAGGCCTGAGGGTTGATGGTTTTTTTTGTTTGATTAATGTGGTTTTCATGAGATAAGTGTTGGGGTATGTTGTGGAGGAGGGTATAGTATTTTTTTGAGATGATTTTTTATCATTTTTTTATGATTAGGGTTGAGGGTTTTGGGAATGAGTGTTGAGGTATTTTTTTGGACCTGGTTTAGTGTCTTTTAGGGATGACAGTTTTAGATTTTGTGTATATAGGGTTGGTGGTCTTCATGTTGATGAGGGTTGATAGAATTATTTGGAAAAATTATGGGGGTTTTTTGGGGATGAGGGTTGAGGGATTTATGGGTCTGAGGTTTGAGGGTTTTATTGGTATGGGGGTATAGGGTTTTGGGGGTAAGAGGGATTAGTGTGTTTTGGGGATGTGTGTTATGTTTTTTGTGTGCCGAGGGTTGATAGTTTTATAGGATGCATGGTGTAGGGTTTTTTTGGGCTGATTGTTTATGTTTTTATGGGGTGGATAGTTGATTTTGTTTTTTTAATTGATAATGTATTTTTAGTGGCTAGGGATTGACGGTTTTTGGGTTTTTTGGGTTTTGGGTTCTATAGGGAACATTGTTGAGTTTTTTTGGGGATGAGGGTTTATGATATTTTGGGGTTCAGGGATGATTACGTTTTGGAGCTGAGGGCTCATGGGTTATTGGTTCTATGGGTTGAGGGTAGTTTGGGGAAGGAGGATGGTGATTTTTTTTGTGGCAAAGGGTGTAGGGTATTATGGCGTCGAGGGGTTAGGGGTGTTTTTGGATGAGGCCCTTTCATTTTAAAGGGATGATGTTTTAGGGTTTTACGGGGTTTAGGAATATTGGTTTTTTGGGATTAGGGTTGATGGTTTTTTGGGGATAAGCGTCGTAGAGTTTTTTTTGTATAAGGGTTAATGGTATATTTCAGATGAGGGTTAAGGGATTTTTGGGTTGAGGGAAGAGGCGCTCATTGGGATGAGGGGTCTGGGTTTTTTGGAATTAGGGTTTTATGTTATTAGGGATTTATGTAAGATATATTTTTCATGATGAGGGTTGATGGTTATTTAGGGATGAGGGTTAATTGTATTTTGGGATGAGGCCTATGGATTTTTTAAGGCTGGTGGATTTATTGTTTTTTAGGGCTGGGGGTTTAGGGTTTTTTGGTTATGAGAGTTTAGTATTTTTTTGGGTACAATGTTGAAGGTTTTTTTGGCATAGGGATTTTTTGGATAAGTGGATAGTTTTATATGGGGATCAGGATTTGGTGTTTTGTAGGATTGAGGGTGATGTTTTTTTTGGTTGTTGGTTTAGGGTTTCTGGGATTAGCGTTTAGTGTTTTTTGGGGCTAAGGGATTCTTAATTTTTTGGGTGAGTGTTTAGGGTTTCATAGGGATAAGGGTATAGGGTTTTTTAGGTTAGGGTGTTAAGAGTCACCTAGGGATGAATGTTTAAGGTGTTTTTAGATGTTGGATGACGGTTTTTTGGGATATGGGTTGATGGTTTTTTGTAGGTGAGAGTTTAGGATTTTTGGGGATGAGGACTTATGATTGCTTGGGAGGAGGGTAAAGGGTTTTCATGGGGATTATAGGTGAGGTTTTTTAGTCTTATGGTTTAGTGTTTTTTAGGTATAGGGTTTTAATGTTTTTTTGGAGAAGTGGGTTTACTATTTTTTGGCCCGCTGTTCTAGGGTGTTTTGGGTATGAGGATGGTGGGTTATTTTGGGGATAAGGGTTTAGGGTTGTTTTGGGATTATGGTTCATGGTTTTTTGAGGATTATTGTTAAGGTATTTATAGTTCTATGTGTTTAGGGTTTATTGGGACAAGGGATAAGGGTTTTTGGTAGCATGGGGTTTCAGTTTTTTCATACTCAGGGATTAAGTTTTTTGGGGAAGAGGGTTTAGGATTTTTTTATTGAAATTTGGTGGGTTTATGGTGGTTTGAGTTGAGGATTTTTTTTGAGGATGATGGTTTGTGGTTTTTTGGGACCGAGGATTTTATGTGTTAGGGTTTACGGATGGTTGGGGATGAGGGTTGAGGAATTTTTTGGGCGTGAGATTCAGATTTTATTAGGACTAAGGTTTCTGGTTTTTTGGGGCTACAGTTTTATTGTTTTTGGGGGATGATAGTTGATGGATTTTTGGAGTTGAGGGTTTAGGGATATTTGGGACAAAGGGTTTAGGGTTTTATTGAAATGAGGGTTTAGGATATATTGAGGTTGAGGGTTTTGGGTTCTTAGGGATGATGGTTTATTGTTTGATTGGGATGAGGGTTTTGGAATTTTAGGGGTTTACCTTTAAGGGTTTTTTGGGGTCAAGGGTTCAGGGTTTTTTAGGGAAGGAGGTTTAGGTATATTTTGGGTTGAGGGTTTTGGGTTTTTGGGGATGAGGGTTTAGGATTTCTTGGGGCTCATGGGTTTTGGAATTTTTAGGATAAGAGTTTATGGTTTTTTGGGAATGAGGTTTGAAGATTTTTGGGGTGCAGGGTTTAGTGTTTTTTCATTGTTGAGGTTGAATATTATTCGGTGATGAGGGATTATGTTTTTTGGGGATGAGAGTTTAGTGAATTTTTCGGTTGATAGTTTAGGGGATTTAGGGGCTGAGCATTGATATTTTTTGGGGATGCAAGTTAACTATTTTTTGGGCCTGAGGGGTTAGATACATTTGGGGATGATCAATTATGGATGTTTGGTGTTGAGGGATTAGTATTTTTTTCAGAGATTACAGTTTATGTTTTTTGAAGCTAAGTGGAGAGGGATTTTTGTCAAATGAGTGTTGATGTATTTTCTGGTAGAGGGGTTAAGGTTTTTGGAAGATGGGGGTTTATGGTTTTTTGGGAAGATGGTTGAGGGTTTTCTAGTTTTTATGGTTGATGGTTCTTAGGGGACAAGTTTTGAGGGTTTTTTGGGATTGATGATTGATGTTTTTCGGGCCCTAGGGTTTAGTGTTTTTTAGGGATGTGGTTTTTTTATTATCTTGGGATTATTTTTTTGGATTAGGGTTTAGGTTTAGGCGGGGTTAGGGTTTTATAAGTACAATTTCATAAGGATTTTATGGGTTTGTGATTTTTCGAGGGTGAAGAGTTCAATGTTTTTTAAGGCTAAGGATCGACTATTTTCGATGTTGAGGGTTTTGGGCTTCTGTGGTTGTGAGTTGTTGTGTTTTTTGGGTGTAAGGTTTAGTGATTTTTTGGGATGATGGTATGAGAGTTTTGGGGGTTAATGGATTATTTTTTTGGACTGAGGCGTTAGTGGTTGATTTTTTATAAGGGTTCAGGTTTTTTGGTCTAAGGGTTGAGGATTTGGACTATGATGGTTCATTGTTTTTTGGGCATGTGGGATGACTATTTTTTTTGGTTGTGGCATAATGGTTTTATAGGGATGAGGGTTTAGGGATTATTAGGGGTGTGTATTGGGGGTTTTTTATGAAGGCTTACGCTTTTTTATGCAGAGGCTTTTGGATTTTTTGGGGAATTATGGTTTATGATCTTTTTAGTCTAACTGTTTTGGGTTTTTTTGGTTGAGGGTATAGTGATTTAAATGTGGTGAGGGTTGAGGGTTTTTATTGCTGGGGGTTTTGATATTTTTTGGGCTGATGTTTGAGGGTATTTTGGGGGATGAGGTTGGAGGGTTTCTAAGGGATGTGGGTTTAGGGTTTATTATGGATAGGTATTTATGGTTTTTTCGGGAAAAGGAATTCGGCTTATTTGGAGGATCAGGGTTGAGGGTTTATTACAATTGAGGGTTTTTGTTTCATTGGGTATGAGGGATTGGGGTTTTCATTGGGAAGTGGGTTATGGTTATTTGGGCTTGTAGTTTATAGTTCTTGGGGATGAGAGTTTAGTGTTATTTGGGATGAGGGTTTAGTGTTTTTTGGAGATCATGGTATAGTGTTTTGTACATGTGAGTTTTAGGGTTTTATGGGTTAGAGAGTTTACGGTTTTTTGGTGATAAGGGTATTGGTATTTTGGGAATGAGGGTTTACAATTATTTGGGGGTGAAAAATTGGGGGGGTTTTTCGAGATCTGGGCTATTGTCTTTTGGGGATGATTTTTTGGGTGTTTTGGGATGATGGATTTGTCTTTCATGGTTTTAATCATTTTTTTGGATTATTGTTTAGGAATTTTTGGGGAAGATGTTTTTTGGATTTTGTGGATAACTGTTTTCTGTTTTCTGGAGATGAGGGTTTATGGTCATTTGGGGATGAGTGTCGAGTGATTTGGAGGGATATAGATTTTCGGTTCTTTGGGGCTATCCGTTGAGTGTATTTTCCTACTAAATGTCAACGTATTTGGGTAATTCTTTATGGATTTTTTGTACTGAGTTGTTTGGGTTTTTTGGGTTCAAGGTTGATGATTTTATGGGGTGAAGAGTTTAGTGTTATTTGGGAATGATTGTATAAGGATTTTTATGGGCTGATCATTTCGGGTGCTTTCAGGATGAGGATTTAGGCGTTTTTAGGGGTTATTGCATTCTATTTTCGGGAATAAGGGTTCTGAATTTTGATGTTTAGGGTTTATTTTTATTGGTGGTTTTAGAATTATGGTTTTTTATAAGGGATTACGGTATTTTTCAGTTGATTTTATAGCATTTTCTGGATTGAATATTTAGTGTTTTTTGGTGGATATAGATTTAAGGTTATTTGGGTTTGAGGGTTTTGAGTTTTCCAGCCTGAGGATTGATAGAGTATTGGGGCTATGGGATGATGTTTTTTTGGGATTAAGTTTGAGAGTCTTCTGGGGATGAGGGTTGATTTATTTGGGTTGCGGGTTGATAGTTTTTTTAGGCTGAGGGTAGATGGTTTTTTATTGCTTATGGTTGAGGGTTTTTTTGAGATTAGGTTTGATGGTTTTTTTGGGAGGTGTTTGGAGGGTTTCATAGAGTTGAGGATGTATGGTTTTCATGGCTCTGAGGATTTAGTGTAATGTCAACCTAAGGGTAGATGGTTTTTTTGGTGCTGGAGGTTTAGAGTATTTTTTGGCATAGGGGTTAGGGTTTTTGGGGTTGATGGATTAGGGTTCTTTGGGGATGTGTGTTGATTTTTTTTTGGTGGTTTTTGGGTATTATAGAATGTATGGTTAGGGTTTTATGGTATTTTAGAGTGATGGGGGTTGAACATTTTTTTGGTTATAAGGGTTGATGATTTTTTGGGTATGAGGGTCATGGGTTTTTTTAGGGACATGTGGTTGATATTTTCTAGGTCTGAGGTTTTGTGTTTTCTGTGGTTGAATTACAATGGTTTTAAAGGGATGAGGGCTTTGGGTTTTCTATGTATGAGGGGTTTTTGGGGTATTGGGATTATGGGGTTTTGGGGGTATGGTTTGAGGGATTTGGGGGTTTAGGGTATATGGATTGTGGATTTTTTGGGATGGGGGTTTGGGATATTTTTTTTGGGATTAGCGTTTAGTGATTTTTAAGGATGTGAGTTTAGTGTTTTTTGGGAATGTGGTTTTATAGTTTTTTTGGAGACGATGGTTATGGTTTTTTGGGGAATGAGGGTTTAGGAATTATTGGGGCTAAGGGTCAATGAATTTGGGGGGATTAGGGTTAATGGTTTTTTTAGGCTGAGGGTTGAGGGTTTTTAGGATGCTGGTGGTGGAAGGTTTTTTGGGGATTAGGGTTGGGGGTTTTTTTGGGATAAGGGTTGTAGTTTTTTTGGGACTAATAGTTGATTGTTTTTTATGGTTGAGGGTTGAGGGAATTTTGAGGCTGAGGGATGAAGGATGTTTTCCATTAGTGTTGTGGGTTTTTGAGGATGTTTATTGATGATATTTTACAGTGATGATTGAGGGGTTTTTTGCGAATATCATTTAGAATTTTTTAGTTTTCAGAGTTGAAGGTTATTTGATGTTTGGGGTTTCGAGTTTTTGGGGGTTGAGGGTTTATGATTATTTGTGAAGTGGGTTGATGGTTTTGGGAAGTAGTTGGTTTACTATATTTTTGTTGATGAGCGTGTAATAGGTATTTGGATATAGTGGTCTTGTGTTTTGGGGATAATGGTTTATGATTATTTTTGAGATGTGTGTTTAGGGTTTTTTGTTGTTAAGATTCTAGTTTTATTTTTTTATAAGGTTTTTGGGTATTTTGGGGTGATAGTTTGTGTTTTTAAGGGTGATGTTCTATTGATTTATTAGGGATGAGGGTTGGGGTTTTTTAGGGATGAGGATTTTGGATTATTTGGGGATGAGGGTTATGGGGTTCTTATGTCCTATAGTTTACGGTTTTCTAGGGATGTGGGTTATAATTTCCTTAGGATGAATTTGTATGGGTTTTTAGCGATGACTGATTAAGTTATTTAGTGGATGAGGTTTCTTGTTTTTTTTTGGATTGTCAACATATAGTTTTTTGGGGACGAGGGATTAGGGAATTTTTGCAATGAGGGATTATGGTTTTCTGGGTCTGAAGGGTTGGGTTTTTTGGGGGTGATGGTTTAGAGATTTTTAGGAATGATGGTTTAGAGATATTTAGGGTTGGTGGATTAGGATATTTTGAGGGTTTAAGGGTTATGATTTTTGTGTCTAAGGGTTTAGGGTTTTTTTGGAAGAGTGTTTAGGGTGTTTTCGGGCAGGGGGCTTAGGTTTTTTTTGGGATGAGAGTTAGGGTTTTTTTGCAGTTGAGTGTTTTGAAATTTTTTTGAATAAGGGTTTAACGGTTTATGGGGATGATATTTTCGTGTTTTTTAGGAACTATGGTTATATTATTTTAGGATGAGTATTAAAGGTGGAACATTTTTAGGGCTGGCGGATGATGCTTTCTTGGGGCTGAGGTTTTTTGGTTTTCTAGTTTTGAGTTTATAGTGTTTTTGGGGAGGAGTGTTTTGGATTTTTTTTCTAGATTGTTTAGTTTTTTATGGGGCTCATTTATAGAATTTTATTAGGGGTCTTGGATAAAAAAAATTGGGTCTAAGGTTGATGGTTTTTTAGGGATATGGGTTAACTATTTTTTGTGCTATGGTATGAGGGTTATCTATAGTTGAGGTTTGATAGTGTTTTGGGGCTGAGGTATGATGCTATTTTGAGGATAAGGGATGACGGTTTTTTGGGTTCTAAGGGTTTGGTGTTTTTGTGGCTGAGAGTTCATTGTTTTTTGGGGTATTGGTGATATTATATTTTATGGGTGAAGGTTTAGGGTATTTTTGGGGGTTGATATGAGGGTTTACGATTTTTGGGGGCTTAGAGTTTATGGAATTTTGGTGCATGTGGATCTGGGGTTTATGGTGCTATGGGTATAGTATTTTTGGGGGTGAGGGTTTTGGGTTTGAGGGGATGAGTGTTTTTGATTTTTTGTGGGATGAGGGTTAACATTTTTTTTGGGTGTAAGGTTAATGATTTATATGGGGTATACGGGATTAGGGTTCTTTGGGGCTCATTCTTTAGGCTTTTATAGGGCTGATGGATTTGCGGTTTTTTGGGACTAAAGGTTTAGGTTTTTTTTGGGACTGAGTGTTTAGGGATTCATTGCCTCAGGGGTTATGGATTTTTTAGTCTAAGGGTTGAGGGGTTTTTTAGCTGATGGACCCATATTTATTGGGGCTTAGGGTTGGGACTTTTTTGGGGATGAGGGGTTTTTGACGATTATGTTTGGAACTTCTTATGCGATGATATTTGATGGGATTTTTAGGGCTGATTGATATATTTTGGTATGACTGTATAGGGTTTTTGGAAAAATGAATTATCATTTTATAAGGATGAGGATTAATTTTAATTATGGGGATGAGTGTTGAGGGTTTTTTTAGGTATAGGGTTCATGCTTTAATAGGGTTTATGTTTTAAGGGGTTTTATTGATGTTTGAGTGTGTCTTGGGAATGATGGTTTAATATTTTTTTTCTATGTGTTTGGGGTTTTTGGGGATGAGGTTTTAGGATTATTTGGGGATATGGGTATAGGGGTTTTTAGAGTACAAGTCTTAATAATTTTTTGGGATGATGACTTAGGGTTTGTAGGGTTGATTTTTTTGATTTTATTTGTTGATGTAAAATGGTTTTTTTGGAGGAGGGTATAGGGTTCTTTAGGTTAGGGGGTTAAGGTATTTATGGTGTTGGGTGTTTAGTGTTTTTTTGGATTGGGGTATTTTGTTTTTTAGGGATTGGTGTTTAGGGTATTTTTGGGGATGAGGGTTTATGTTTTTTGGGTTAACAGTTTTGGCGTTTTCGGGGAGGATGTATGATGTTTTTTTGGGGGATGAGGGTTTAGGGTTTTATGGTCCAAGTGTAGACCATTTTTTGGGGAAGACTATCTCACGTTTTTGGGGGATGGGGATTCAGGGATTTTATGGCAAATGATGTTTTGGTTTTTTCATATGTCAGTTATATATTTTATATGGGTAAGGGTTTATGGTTTTTTGGGATGAGGGTTTAGGTGTTTTTTGAAATGAGGGTTTAGGGTTATTTAGGGTGCAGGGTTTTTGATTTTTTTTGGATGTTGGATTATTGTTTTCTGGGGGGATTCTGGATTAGGGTATTTTTGGGATGATGGTTTAGGGTATTTTGGGGATGATGGATTAGGTATTTTAGTTAATGAAGGATTAGGGTTTTTGGGACATTGTGTTAGGGTTTTTAGGGATAAGTGTTTTTCTCTTTTTGGGGCCGGGGTGTAGAATATTATTTGGAGTTGGGTGTTTAGAGATATTGAGGCTATGGTTTTAAGGTTGTTTTGGGGTTGAGGGTATTGAGTTTTTTAGGGACATGTTATTTTTTTGGGATTTGGGATTAGGGTTTTTTTAGAATGTGGTTTTTTGGGTTTTCTATGGCTGAGAGTTTAGGTATTTTTGGGGGGATTGTGATTAGAGTCTTTTGGGGTTATGGGTTTATGGTTTCTAGAGGTTAAGGCTGTTGGTTTTTTGGGTGGATGAGGTTTTATGGTTTTCTAGTCTCAATGGTAAATGTTTATTTGGGGAAGAAGGATTTTTAATTTTTGGGGTTAAGGATTTGGTGTTTTTTCGGATTGGGGTTTTTGGATATTTGGGGCATAGTGGTTTTGGTTTTCTGAGGATTAGGGATTAGGGTTTTATGGGGATGGTGTTTTTTAGTTTTATGGTGGTGAGGTTTTTTGGTTTTTTTTATGATAGTATAAGGTTATTTGGGATGAGTGTTTAGGGATTCTTTGGGTTTGGTGTTTTGGTTTTTTGGGGCTACGAGTTTAGTGTTTTTTGGGGATTATAGGGTTTGGGTTTTTTTGAGTTGAAGGACTGGGTTTATTGGGGCTTATGGTGTAATATTTTTTGTGGAAGAGGGTTTTGGGTTTTTGGGGATAAGGATTAATTTTTTTAGGGATTTAGGATTATGGTTTTGTGGGGTTGAGGGTTTTGTGGTTTTGGTTATTAGGGTTTTGGTATTTTTAGAGCTGTGGGTCTATAGAATTTTGGGAAAAGGTTTTCGGTGTATTTGGGGCTAAGGGATTGGGGTTTATTGCGGGCATATGGTTAATGGTTTTTTGCATGTCGAAAGTTTGGCATTTTGGGGATAAAGGATTATGGTATTTTTGGGTTGAGTGTTTGTTGTTTTTTTCGAATATAGATTTAGGTTTTCTTTGATGAGGGTTTTGGGATTTTTGGTAATGAGTGTTTATGGGGATTTGGGGAATAGGGTTTAATGTTTTTTATGATGTATAGTTTTTTATTTTTTAGGGTAGAGGGTTAATGGTTTATAGGGGATGCCGATTTCATTTTTGGGGGGGATAACGGAATAGGGTTTTATGCGGATGAACATTTAGGGGGTTTTATGACATAATGTTTAGGGTTTATTAGGGATGAGGGTTTATGTATTTTTTATGATCAGTATTTAGGTTTTTCTAGGGATGGGGGTTTTTTGTTTTTTAGGGATGAGGTTATAGGTTTTCTATGGTTTGTATCTAAGTATTTTCTATTGGTTGGGGATTATATATTTATAGGGCTGGGGGTTTTGGGTTTTATGTACCTGAGGTTTTAGTGTTTTAATGGGATGATGGTTTATGGTTTTTTTGGATGAGGGTTTATGTTTTTCTCATGGTGAGGATTTAGGATTTTCTAAGATCAAGGATTGATGGATTTGTGTGGTATATAGTTTAAGGGTTTCTGTAGATGAGGGGTTTTTTATAGTGTTGAGTGTTTATAATTTTCATTATCATAGAGTTTAGGGTTTTATTTTATTGGGGGTTTAGGTTTTTAGTGGGTTTCTGTTTAGTGATTTCGGAGGCTTAGGGGTTATTGTTTTTTTCTTTAGGGTTTATGGTTTCATCAGGGTGTGGGTTTAGCAATTTTTGGGTTTGAGGCATTAAAGTGTTTTAGGTATGAGGGTTTAATGTGTTTTGTGACTTTGGTTCTAGTGTTTTTTGGGGAATCATCTTTATAGTTTTGTGGGTCATAGTGTTTCAGTATTTTTTGTGATGAGGTATATGGTTTTTTTTGGTGATTAGGGTTTATGTTTTTTTGGTATTGAGTGTTTTATATTGTTGGGGGATAATTGTTTAGGGTTTAGTAATTTTTTATCTGATGGTAGAGTGTCATTTTGGGCTGAGGTTTTAGTATTTTTGGGGCTGGAGATTTATGGTTTTTGGGGGTGTTCGATAAGTGGTTTTTTTTGTATGAGTGTTTTTTTAGGATGAGTGTTTAATGTTTTTTAGGTCTATGTACATATGTTTTTTTGGGTAGAGGGTTTGGTTTTCTTGTGTCATAGAGTTTATATTTTATAGGGGATAAGGTTTTAGGGTAATTTGGGAGTGTATTAAATATGTTTAGGATACGAGTTTATGATTATTTTTAGGGGTGAGGGTTTAGTGTTTTTTGGGGTTGAGGGTTTAGGGTTTGTTGCAGATGAGAATTTTTGGTTATTTATGTATGATGGTATAGGGTATTTAGGGTTGAGGTTGTATGGTTTTTTTGGATTAGGGTTTAAGGATATTTAGGTATTAGGGTTAGGTTTTTTGGGGACTAATATTTACTATTTACTGTGGTCGATGGTAAATATAATTTTTTGGATGGGAGTTTAATGATCATTTATTATGATGGTTTAGGGGTTTTTTGGGATGAGGTTTTAGATTCTATTTTTTAAAATGTATTATGATTTTTTGGGTTGATGGTTATGGTTTTTTGAGGCTAAGTTTTTATGGTTTTTAGGGATAAGGGTTTAGGGGTATTTTGGGGATGAGGGTTTAGTGTCTTCATGGGGGGTGTGGGATTAGTGTTTTTGGGGGATAAGGGTTTAGTGGTTTTATATTCTGAGTTTTCATTGTTTTTTGGGGATGTAGATTTAGGGTTTTATGTTTCATAGAGTTTAGGGTTTTTTGTTGGTGAGGGATTAGTGTTTTGGGGCTGAATGAGTAGGGTTTTTCAGGACTAAGTGTTTAGTGTTTTTTGGGGACAAGGGTTTATGGTTTTTTAGGGATTTGGTTTTAGGTTAATTTTAGGAGTGATGTTTTACGGTTTTTTAGGTAAGTGGGTTTAGGGTTTTTTGGGTTTGATGGTTGAGGGTTTTTTGGGGATGAGTGTTTATGAATTTTTTTGGGGATGAGGGTTTTTCGATGGTTTTTTGCAAATATGGTTTATAATTTTTCCATTACGAGGTTGGGTTATTCGGTATTAGTGTTTGGGCTTTTATTGATATGGGATTACAATTTTTAGGGATGGTGGTTTATGATTTTTTTTGGTATGAGGGTTTAGATGTATTTAGGGATGATGATTGAAGTGTTTTTTGGAGATGATGTTTTTTTCGTTTTGGGAAAATGATTTAGGGTATTTTGGGTATTAAGTTTTATGATTTTTTGGAGATAAGGGTTTTGAGTTTTTTGGTTCTGAGGGTTTATGGTATTTTTGAGATGGAGGTTCTAGTGTTGATGTGTTTTCTGGGTAAGTTATTCGGGGTTTTTGGGACTAATGGATTAGAATTTTTTATGGTTAGGGATTACTGAATTTTCTTGGTGTTCATTTTAATGATTTATTGGGAAGTGGGTTTAGGGTTATTTGTTAATGGGGGTTTTGGGTTTTTTGGTGGATAGGTTTTATGGTTTTTTGGGGATGAGGGATTAGGGTTTATTGGGATCACAGATTATGGGTTTGTGGTTATTGAGGTTTGGTTGTTTTGGGGATGAGGATTTAGTGTTTTTTCATTTTGTGGGTTAGATGTATTGGGGATTATGTTTTAGATATATTTTGGTATTAAGGGTTTATTGTTTTCAGGTGCATAGGGTTTTGGGTTTTTTTGGTGATGAGGGGTTTTGGTTTATTGGTTCTTACTGTATAGGAATTCTAGTGGTTTAGGATTTATGGATTTAAAGGGAATAGGGTTGAGGGTATTTTGGGGTTTAGGGTTTATGATTTTGGGAATAAGGGTTTATGTTTTTATAGGGCTAAGGGTTTATAGTTTTCTAGGTTGAAGGGTTAAGGATTTTTTAGGCTGAGGGTTTTGAATTTCATAGAAGAGGGTTTAGGGTTTTTTTGGGTGGAGTGTTTAGTGTTTTTTTCATTCTAGTATTTTTGTTTTGTTTTTTGGGATGAGGGTATATGGTTTTAGGGCATGAGTGTTTAGATTTTTTGGTGGAAGAAGGTACATGGGTTTTTTGGGAATGAAGGTTGAGGGTTATTTGGGGCAGAGGGTATATCAATTTTTGTGGAAGTGGGTTTTCTGGGTTTTGGGTATGAGGATTTTGGGTTCTTTTAGGTGTGGGATTAAAATTATTTGGGGATGAGGGCTTAGTTTTTTTGAGGATGATGATTTAGGTTTGTTTATGGAAAGTTGTTTTTAATTTTATTGGTGATAGGGTTTTTAGGATTATTTGGGGATACATGTTTTGGGTGTTTTAGGGTCATGGTTTTAGGGTTTTATGGGGATTAGGGTTTAGGGTTTTTTGGGATGAGTGTTTCGGGTTTGTTATGGCTTGGGGTTTGAGGTTTTTTTTGGTATGGAGAGTTTAGTGTTTTTTTGGGATGAAGGAATAGTACATTCTAGAACTGAGGTTATTGGGTTTTTGCGCTAAGGGTTTACAGTTTTTTGGGATGGGATTTTTTGGATTATTCGGAACTTATAGTTTAGGGTTTTTTTTGGGGGGTATGGGATTAGGGATTTATATGGAAGAGGATTTATGTTTTTTAGGATGATGGTTTTGTGTTTTGGGGGGATGTGGGATTTCGATTTTTACATTTGAAGGGATTAGTATTTTTTGAGTTTCTATTTTTCTATTATTTGGTGATGGGGGTTTAAGGGTTTTGGGGATGAGGGTTTAGTGTTTTTATAGGATAATGGTTGAGGGTTTTTTGTGGCAATGGTTTTATGGGATTGTGTGGATGAGATTTTATCGATATTTGGGGATGATGATTTAGGGTTTTTTGGGGCTGTGGGTATAGTGTTTTTTGGGGGGGATGGATTTAAAGATTTTTGGGGATTTTGATATATGGATTCTTTTGTCAGAGTGTTTTTGGTTTTTGTATGATGGTTATGGTTTTTTCATTGATGCGAGATTAGGGGTTTTGGGGGATCAGTGTTTAGGTTTTTTTTTTGGTATGAGGGTTTACTGTTTTTGGAAGCTTAGGGTTTAGGGTTTTTTGGGGATGCGGGTTTTTGGGTCTCTGGATTTGGGGGTCGAGTGTTTATGAGATGTGGGTTTAGTTTTTTGTGGCCATGAGGGTTTAATGGATTTCATGGATTTAGATTTAGGGGTTTTTGGTATGAGGATTTAATGTGTTTTGCGGATTTGGGTTTAGGGATTAGGGATTTTGGTGTTGAGGATTATCATTTTTTAGGGATGATGGTTTAGATGATTATTGGGTTGACAATTTAGTGTTTTTTGGGATGTGGGTTTAGATTCTTTGTGGGTTTAATGTTTAGTATTTTTGAAGGCCGATGGTTTAGGGTTTTTTATGCTGATTAATTTGGGTGTTTTGGGGTGGGGTATTTAGTGTTTTTTGGTGATATGGGTATTTTTTATTTTTGGAATGAGGGATTATGGGTTTTTGGGATGAGGGATTAATTTTTTTTGGGGATGTGGGTTTAGTGTTTTTTGTTGAATATTGTTTATGGTTGTTTGGTGATGATGGTTTATTGTTTTTCCATGTCATAGGGATTACAGTTTTATGGGGAAGTGTGTTTTTTTATGTGGGTTGAGGGGTTTTTAGGTATGAGGGTTTAGGAATTTTTCAGGATGACAATTTAGTGTTTTTTTTATGAAGGTTTATGGGTCATTAGGACTAAGGATTTTTTCTTTTTTCTGGCTAGTGGTATATGGTTTTCTAGGGCTTAGGATATATTTATTTTTGGTGTGAGAGATTAGGGTTTTATTTTTGGGATTTGGGATAGGGGTTATTAGGATGTGGGTTTTGTTTTTTTTGTGTCTTATGGTTCATTTTTTAGGGATGAGGGTATTTTATTATTTCGGATAACATTTTATAATTTTTGGGGGCTATATTTTTTTTTTCTAAGATATGAGTGTTTCAATTTTTGGGCCTAAGTATTCATGTTTTATTTGGTCTCTAGGGATTATGATTTTTTTTGATTGAGTGTTAAATTTTTTTCTTGAGGTTTGGGTTGAGGGTTTTTAGGGTGTGACGTTTTTGTGATTTTTGTTGTTAAGGATTTAGGGTTCTTTCGGCTTGATGTTTTATGCTTTTTTATGGATAATGATTGACTGTTTATTGTGACATAGGGTTTGATTTATTTTGTGGATAAGTGTTCATGGATTTCAAGGGCTATGTGTTGAGGTATTTTTCATGGTTTTTGGGTTCCCCATTTTTTGAGCTGAGGGTTGATGGTTTTTTACTGTTGAGGAGTTAATGTTTTTAGTGGTTAAGGGTTGTTGGTTTCATTGGGTTGGGTTTTAAATTATTTTGGGAATAGGGTTCATGGTTTTTTGGGTAGAGGGTTCATGGTTTTTTTGGGTAAGGGGTTTGGGGTGTTCTGGCTATAAGTGTTCAATGTTTTTATGGTCTAAGGGATCTTGGTTTTTTGGATTTGTTCGCATAGGGGGTTTGAATTGGGGGGTTAGGTTTTTTCTCAATTGAGGGTTCAAGGTTTTTCGGGGCTGGGTGTTGATGTTTTTTGGGGTATATGGTTCATGGTTATTTAGGGTTGAGTATTTTGGGTTTTTTTGGGCTAAGGAATATTTTTTTGGTCCAAAGGATTTATTTTTCTTTGGGGTATATCGATTAAATTTTTGGGGGTTCTAGGGGTTAAATGTCTTTTCGAGCTAAGAATTCATGTTTTTTGGGGATTAGGGTTCATTTTTTGGGATGATTGGTTTGAGATTTTTTGGGAAATAGTAATTGGTTCATTTTTTATCAATGTTCAAGGTTCTTTTTTGGTTATCATGTCCAAGGCTTTTTTGGTGATTATAGTTCAAGGATTCTTGCTGCTTCGGGTTCAATTATTTTTTGGGCAGAGGGTTAAGGATAATTATTGGTGAAGGGATTAGGATTTTTAGGGCTGAGGGTTTAGTGATTTTGGGGAAAAGGTTATATAGTTTTATGAGGCTGAATGTTCATGGTTTTTAGGGATACATGTTTTGGGTTTTGCGGGCATGATGGTATAGGGTTTTCATAGTGATGAGTGATTATGGTCTTTTAGGAAGATGGGTTGAATGATATTTTGGATGGGCGTTCAGGGTTTTATTCTACTAAGGGATTATGGTATAGTGTATAAATGATAAAGATTTTTTTTTGGGATTATGGTGTTATTTATTTTGAATGTGGGTTTTTGGTTTTTGGAAATGATGTTTTTTAGGGTTGTTGTTATTGTGGATTATGTGATTAGGTTTTTTTGGGCAATAGTTTTATGGTTTCTTGGGGATTTGTGTTTATTATTTTAAGGGACGCCATTTTATGGGTTTTTATGCTAGGGATATCCATATTGTGGGTTCCAAGTGTTTAGGGTATCTATGGGGATTAATGTTTAGGGATTTTTGGGGATTAGGGTTTGGGGGTTTTTTGGGATGCGGGTTTTTTGGTTTTCGAGGTAGAGGGTAATGGGTTTTAGGGATATTTTTTAATGGTTTTGGGATTAAGGGTGTGAGTTATTTTTGGGGATGATGGTTCATGGTTTTTTTGGGTTGATGTTTTTTTATTTTTTGTGGAAGATTTTTTAGGGTTTTTGGGTGAGGTGGTTTTATGTTTTTTGGTTCTAAGGATTTAAGGGTTTTTTTGAATTGGGGTTTTTGGGGTTTTTGGGGCCGATTGGTTTTTCATTTTTTGGGATGAGGGTGAGAGATTTTTTAGGAAATAGGGTTCAAGGATTTTTTGGGTTGATGTTTTAGTGTTTATTGGGGATATGAGTTTAGGGATTTTTAGGGTTGGATGTTTAAGATTTTTTGGTTTGAGAGTTGATCTTTTTTGTGGATATGGGTTCATGGTTTTTTGGGGTTGTGGGGTTTAGTTTTTTTTTGAGATGATTGTAAATGTAATTTAGAAATTAGGGTTTATATTCTTTGGGGGATGAGGGTTTATAATTTTTGGGGGATAAGGGAAAAAGTTTTTATGTGGTTTTGGGATTAGTGTTTTTGGGTTTAAGGGTTTAGTGTTTTGGGGGGTTAGTGATTAGCTTTTTTTGGGTATGTGGGTTTATGGTTTTTTGGGGATGATAGTTTAGGATTTTTGTATGGATGAGGGTTTATGGTCTTTGGGGGATGAGGTTTTATGGGTTTTGTGGATGAGGGTTTAGGGTTTTTTTCTATTGTTTAAGGGTTTGGTGTCTGAGGATTTAGGATTTTGGCAGGATGAGGCTTTTGGAATTTTTGGGGAAGGGGGTTCTTGATTGTTTGGGGATGATGGTTTTTCGGTTTTTTAAGGTTGAGTGTTTGGGGTTTTTTGGGATGAGATTTTTTGGTTTTTTGGGTGGAGGTTTTATATTTTCATCGGGATGAATGTATAATTATTTTTGTGGCTATGGTTTTAAATTCTTTTATAGAATCTGGTTTTGGGATTTATAACACTTAAGGATTAGGGTTTTTTTGATGGAGAGTGTTTACGGATTTTTAGTGTCGAGGGTTTTGGGTTTTTTTTATGAGGGTTTTTGGGTTTGGTGGTCATGAATAATGAGTTTTGGGGGATAAGTGTCTAGTTTTTTTTAGGATGAGGGTTTAGGGTTTATTTTGGATGATGGTGTGGGGTTTGTTATAGAAGAGGGTTTAGGTATTTTTGGCGCTATGGATTTAGGATTTTGGTATGATGTTTAATGTTTTTTTGGGTTTATTTATTATTTTTTAACTATGTATAAGGGTTGATGGTTTTTTGGGGATAAGGGTTTATATTTTCTGGGGAAAAGGGTTTAGTGGTTTTTTGGGACTGAGGGTTTAGTGATTTTTTGGTATGTGGCTTTCTGGTTTTTTGGGGCTAATGGTTAAGGGTTTTATGTGGATGGAGGTCTAATGATATATGGGGACGGGGGATTATATTTTTTGGGTATACTAGTTTTATGTTTTTTATGGCTGCAGGTTTAGGTATTTTAGGGATGAGTGTTTTTATATTTTTTTGGCTCTGGTTTTAGTTTTCTTTACACTGATGTTTTTGGGTTTTTTGGGGGTTTGCCTACGGATTTTTGGGGATGAGGGTTTACAAATTCATGAGCATGATGGTATACAATATTTTTGGGTATATGGTATTTAGTTTTGGTGGATTAATGTTTAGGGTATTTTGTGCATAGTGTGTAGGTTTTTTTGGAAAGATGCTTTAGGGTTTTTTGGTTGACAGTTTATGGCTTAATGTGTGGGGTTATAGGGTTTTCTAGTGCTATGGGTTTAGAGTATTTTATGTTAGAGTTTTAGTTTTTTGGTTATTAGGGGTTATCGGTTTGGGTGATGTGGGTTTTGGGTTTTGAGGACGTGGGTTTAGTGGATTTAGGATAAGGTTTTATTATTTTTGGGTTTGAGGGTTTATGGTTTTTTTGGAAATAGAGTTTATGGTATTTTTTAGGAATTATGAGTTTATGGTATTATGGGGCTATGTGTATATGGTTTTTTTATCTTATGGGTTTCAGTATTTACGGTGATGATGTTTTTTGGGTTTTTATTTATAGGGTTTATGCTTTTTTTGGTCTTAGGGTTTATGGGTTTTTCCTTCTGAGGGATTAGTTCTTTTTTGGCACTGAGGTATTAACAAATTATTGGGATGAGGGTTTAGGGTTTTTAGTTTCAAATGGTTGAGTATTTTTTGGGTTTGAGTGTTTGGTTTTTTGTGTTGAGGGCTTGGGGTTTTTTTGGTAGATTGTTTGAGGATTTGTGGGGGTGAGGTTTAAGGATTTTTTTAATCTGAAAATTTATGTTTTCATGGGGATATGGGTTTAGGGTTTTTTCATTTTAGGGTTTTGGGATTTTTGGGGATGGTGGTTTATGTTTTCTTGGGGAATTGGGTTTATGGTTTTTTGGTGCTGTGTATTTTTTTGAGGTGATAAGGGTTTAGGTTTTGTTTTGAGGTTGGGGGAATTGGATTTATGGATTCATAAAGATGGGGATTTTGTGTTGTATATGGATATGTGAATTGTTTGATTTTGGGGTTAGGGATTAGAAATCTTATGATGATTATTGATTAGGGGATTTTTGGGTTGAGATGTTATGTTTTTTGGGGATGTTATTTTAGTATTTGTTATGATGGTGGTTTATAGTTTTTTTAGGATGAGGATTTATGGATTTAATGGATTAGTGTTTAGGGTATTTTTGGCTGAGGATATACAGTTTTATAGTGATTAGGGTTTGGGGTTTCTTGGAGTGATAGTTTACGGTTTTTTGGGGATGAGGGTTTAAGGATATTTGGGGATGAATGTTTTGGGTTTTCTGGTGATAATTGTTTACGGTTACATGGGGTGTAGTTTAAAATTAATTTGGAGATGGTTGATTTTGGGGTTTGGTGGATTATGATTTTGTGTATTTGGTATTGTGGGATTAGTGTTTTCCGGCGATTAGGCTTTATATTATATTTGGGATGAAGATTTATGTTTTTTTTGTGATGAGGGTTTATGGTTTTTTTGGACTGAAATATTAGGGATTTGCAGTGATGAGGGATTCATTTTTAAAGTTTCTATGGGTATGTATATTTAATATAATTGGGTTTAGGGTTTGGGGGGTTTAGGTTTTAGGTGTTTTTAGTGAGGATGGTTTAGTGTTTTTTGGGGCTAATAATATTGAAAATATTAAGGCAAAGGGTTTAGTGTTTTTTGGTGATGAGGGTTTAGATTTGTTTGGGGACTAGGTGTAAGGGTTTATTGGGGATTATGGTTTAAGGTTATTTGGGAATTAAGGTTGGTGGTTTATTGGGTATTAGGGTATATGGTTTAATGAATATGATGGTTGGGGGTTTTGGGTACTGAGGGTTTAGGGATTATTAGGGATGGGTGTTTCATGTTTTCATGGTACTAATGGATTATGGTTTTTTGGGGGTAAGAGATTTGGGTTTTTTGGATATTAGTATTTAGGGGTTTTTTTGGGATGAGGGATAAGGGTTTTTCAGAGTTAATGATACTGGGTTTTTTGGAGATAATAGTAGAATATTTTTTTCTACGGTGGGTAAGGGGGTTTTCAGCTGAGTGATGGGGGTTTTAGGGGGATAAGGTTTTAGGTTACCTAGGGATGGGTGTGTCATGCCATTTTGGTGATGACGTTCGGATTTTTTTGGGGTTACGGTTGGTTTTTTTTATGAGGTTTTGGTAATTATTGGGTCTATGTTATCGTCTTTAAGTGTGTATGAAAATTGTGGGTTTTTGGGGATGAGGGATTCAATTTTTTAGGGATGATGGTTTCACCTTTTTGTGGATATGGGTAGGGCGTTTCCTAGGCGAGGTTTGGTGGTTTTTTTGGGATTAGGTTTTCATCATTCACGGGGATGAGGGATTAGGGATTTTATACTTTAGTGATTGGGGTTTTATATGGATGGGGGTTTACTATCATGGGGAAGAGGTTAGGGGTTTTTTGGGGTTATGGATTGGGGTTTATTTTGGGATGTGGGTTATTGTTTTTTTGGTTGGGGGATTTCAATTTTTTTGTGATGAGAGTCATGGATTTCATAGGTCTATTGGATGGGGGTTTTGGGGGATTAGTGATGGGTTCGACTGGGATGATGGTTGTTTTTTTGTGTTGATGGTTTTGGGTTTTGGGCCAGGAGGGTTAGGGGTTTTGGGGCTTCGGGGTGGGTTTGGGGGGGGGGTGAGGGTTGTTAGGTTTTTTCAGACATCTGTTGGTAAATTCTTATGGGATAATGGTTGGATGTTTTTTATGGTTGAGGTTTGGATGTTTTTTTCAGTTGAGGGTTGAGTGTCCTTTGGGGCTAAGGGTTAACGATTTCTTAGGCTATGGGTTGATGGTTTTTTTGGGGAAGAGTTTTGATGATTTTTTATGAGGGTTGGATGATGTGTTGGGATAGATGTTACTGGTTTTGGGTAGTTGAGGGTTGAGGGTTTTCTATGGATGACCATTGAGGAGTTTTTTAGGTTGATGGTTAAGGGTTTATTAGAGATGAGGGTTTGGAGTTTTTTTAGACTCAGGGAAGATTATTTTTTGGTGGTTGATGATGTAGTGTTTTATTTTGATAAGGTATAATAGTTTTTTAGGGCTATGTTTTTAGGGGATTGGTTGATGAGTGGTTAGGTTAATTTTAGTTTTATTGTTTAGGATAATATTTGGATGAGGTTTTAGATTATTTTTGGATGGGATTTTTTTTGGGCTGATGGTGTAGGTTTTTTTAGGGTTTAGGGTTTATGGTTTTTTTAGAATAGTGATATAGGGATTTTTTGGCATGAGGGTTTAGGGACTCTTGCAGATAAAATATTGGGATTTCTATGAATAAGGTTTTATGGATAATTGGGTCACATGGATGAGGATTTATTTAGGATATGTGTACATGGATTTTTTTTTGATGTTGATGGTTTTGGGTTATTTAGGAATTTGAGTTTAAATGTTTTGGGGGGATAAAGGTTTTGGATTTTTTTTGGCATGAGGATTTATGTATTTTGGGACAGAGGGTTTAATGTTTTTTTTTCTATGATAGATATTATTATTTTAGGGATAATTGTGTAGTTCTTTTTGGGGATGACGATTTTGTAATTTTAGGGATATGTGTTTAGATTCATTTGGGGTTGTGTGTTTATGGTTTTTTTGGGTGAGGGTTTATGTTTTTTTGGGGTGAGTGTTTTGGGTTTTTTGGGGTTTAGGGTTTAGGGTTTTCAATGGATTAGGTTTTAGTATTTCATGTTCCACTGGGTTAATTTTTTTTAGGAATGATGTTTTTAGGTTTTATGGGGTTTAGCGATTAGTGTTTGTGGGTGAATGTTTGGTTTTTTGGGGATGAAGGGATGAGGTTATTTGAGGATGATGGTTTATGGATTTTTCATTATTTGGGTTTATTTTATTTTTTCATTGGGTTATTATTGTATTTTGGGTATGGTGATTTGTTTTTGGGGTCTAAGGCTAAGGGATTTTGGGGGGATGATGGTTTATGGTGTTTTGGGTCTATCAATTTCGGTTTGTTTTGGGATGAGTTTTTAGGGTTTCTTGGGGATGTGGGTTTATGGTTATTTTGTTGGTGTGGTTTTAGGATTTTCTAGTGATGAGGGTTTAGGGTTTTTTTGGTGATGAGGGTTTACATATTTTTTGTGCATAGAGTTTAGGTTTTATTGTTGATGAGAGTTTAGGTTATTCTGCGTTTGAGGGTTTATGATTTATTAGGAATTAGTGTCAATGGTTTTTTGTGGATAAGTGTTTACAGTTTCCGGCGGGGGAGTTTATATTTTTTCATTGGGAAGAGGGTTTAGTTATTTATTTGGATAATGGTTTAGGGTTTTTTTTGGGTGATGGTTTCAGTTATTTTATTTATGAATGTGTTGGATTTTATGTATATGTGTGTCTTTAGTTGTATATTGGGATTTGAGTTTACTATTTTCTAGATTTAATGGTTTAGGGTTTTATGGGGACGTGGGTTTCTAGTTTTATGGGGCTATGGATTTATGGTTTTTTTTGTTTTTGGGGGATTAGGATTTTTTTGTTCTTGGAGTTTACGGTTATTTGGGATTTGATTTTATAGTTTTTTTTATTTTTTTGGGGTGAGGGTTTTTTATTTTTCTGGTGGTGGGTTTAATGTTTTTTTGTGATGTGGTTTTATATTTTTTTGGGTTTGACTATTTAGGGTTATTTAGGTTATGTGGTTTTATTTTTTTTATAGATGAGGGTTTATGGAATTTTAGGGCTGAGTGTTAGGGTTTTTTTTGGGTTGAGGGATTTTGTTTTTTTGGGTTGAGTGGTTAGTATTTTTGCTGGTTGACATATTATGGATTTTTTGGGTTTATTTTTAGGGGTTTTCTAAGGCATATGTTTTAGTTTTTTTCTCTAGAAATGTGTTTGTGCTATTTTGGGGAAGAATGGTTAGTGTTTTCTAGGGGTAATGTTTAATGCTCTTATAGGACAGTGGGTTTTTGGTATTCTCAGGATGAGGGATGATGGTTTTAATGGGATGAGGGTTTAGGATTTTCTTTGGATGCGGTGTTATGGATTTATATGGATGAGGATTTATAGGTTTTGGGGGATGGAGGTTTATTGTTTTCTAGGGTGAAGGTACAAGGTTTTTTTGGATATTTAGATATATATTTTTAGGGATTTGTTCGTAGGGTTTCAGGTTTTTTTGGGCATGGGAGTTTATATTTTTCTAATGAAAATGTTTTAGGGATTACATGGGATTTTGGTTAAGCATATTTTCGTGGCTGGTGGTTTATGTTTCTTATGGATGAAGGTGTAGCATTATTCGTATGAGTGTTTAGGGTATTTGGGTGGAAGGATTAGGGTTGTTTGGGGAATGGGCTTAATGGTTTTTTTGTGATGAGGGCATTATGATTTTCCTAGGATTGGGGTTTAGTTTTTCAAGGGATTGGGCTTCAAGTATTTATGAGGTTGGGTATTATTGTTTTTTTACTAAGGGTATAGATTCTTGGGGTTCATATTCTAGATTTCACTAGGGAGGATTGTTTATGTTTATTTAGGGATGTGGGTTTATGGTTTTATTGGTTGAGGGTTTAGGGATATTTGGGTTTTAGGGTTTAGGGTTATAGGGGCTGAGGGATGAGGGATTTCTATCATTCAAGGATTCTGCTTTCCTTGGTTTTTGGGGATTAGAGTTTTCCAGAGATGTGGGTTTAGTGTTTTTTGGGGCTGAGTGTTTACGGTTTTTTTCGGATCAAGGTTCATGGATTTTTAGATATTAGGTTTTAGGGTATTTTGGAAAGGGTCTTAACGTTTTTTTAATGATGAGGGTTTATAGTGTTTTTAGGGTTATGGGTTTAGTGTTTTCTAGGGATATAGTATTGGGGTTTACTAGGGATGGGGGTTTATGGTTTTGTAGGGATGGGGGATTATGTTTTTATGGGCTATGTGTCTACTATTTTCATTGGTTGAAGGCTAGGGTTTTCCAAGGCTGGGGGTTTACTTATTTCTATGAATGGAGATTTAATGTTTTACGGTGTTGGGTGTTTGGGATATTTCGTGGATAGAAGTTTTTGGTTTTCTAGGAATGAGAACATAAGCATTTCAAGGGCTGGTTTTTCATAGTTTTTGGTTTCCTAGTGTTTAGAGTTTCTTAGGGCATGGGGTGTATGTTTTTCTAGGGTTAGGTGTTTACGGTATTATGGGGATACATTTTTATGGTTTTCTAGGGATGGACGTTTAGGTTTTTCGAGGGATGGGGGTTCAGAGATTTCTCGGGCTTGTGGTTTAGATTCACTATTAAAAAATAATTTATAGCCATAGATCAATAGCCACACTATAATTTAACTATGGCTATATGCAAGATAAAACCACATAGAGATTCACCCTCGTGTCAACAACTCCCTCTAATTTTTCTCTCCCACCCACGTGCTCGGGTTTCCGCTCGCCTCTCCCACCCCTGCACTCGCGATTTACTCTCCCACCCTCACACTCTGGCTTCATCTCCCACCATCACGCTCACGATTTTCTCTCCCAAAACCCTTATCCTAAGAATATATTCACCCAATCAATTCTCCCTCTCCAACTTCTCCTTTGTGGTTCCTCCATCCTTCTTCATATTCTCCATTTTAGGTTCCTCCATCCCTTACACATTCATCGAGCATTCCTCCTAATTTTGTTTCATCTTCCAATGTTTCCCCTCTTCTAGATCAAGCTCCCCATCCTCCGCACGATCAGACTACCCCTCTTCGTGATTGAGATCCCCTCTTCTAGAGTTCATCTTTTCACTTGAGGTACATTTCCTTCTGGGTTTTTTTTCGTATTTCTAAAACTTTTGTGTGAAAGTGGTGGCCTTTTTCAGTTCATTGGTTTGGGTTTAGTTATGGATTGACGAGTGGGAAGTGATGAGTGGTCATATTTCATAGGTTTTGTTATCGGAGCTCTTTTGGTTCCATTTCTCTGTCTATTTTCATTTTGGATTGTTGTATCTGCCTTTTTTATCCTATTATATTTATATATATTCTTCCACACTGTTTTATTTTAGTTAAATCTATATCCTTTTATGGATATTTTCTTATACTATGAATTTAAGGAATTTTAATACTTTTTTCCATTTTTTTTTATTTTCACATTAATATTCATGGGAAAAATCATTCCCAAAAGGGTTTTCTCAATACCCATGTACTAGTATATAGCTTGGGGTACCAGGAATCACCTTTGGGCTAGTGGTGGGTTAGGTTATGTGTCTATTAAGATGGTATATCCATGAAAGTTCATTGTAAAAGGTATTAGATACTATGATTCAGTATAGGGACATTGGTTCTCTGATCCATCTCTTTTTATTTAGGGAAATTGGTTATGATTTATTTGGGATTTCCATCAAAACATTGGCGGTTGGTCATGAGTGGGTTCGTAGTCCCCACCCTTCATAATGACACAACAGCTTCCACTGTTAGTGGGGTTTGAGTCATGAATTTCGAATTTCAATTAATTTTTTGTGATGATGTGAAAATCCTCATTTTATTTTGTGAGTTACGTTAGGTCTCAGATTAAATTTTGTGATGGTAAAAAATTTGTTCGATGGAATTATGTTAGTTCACGTGGTTGGATAAACAGGGCAGTGAACAAACACTGAACCTTAATGATGTTATAGGGAATGTTAGATAAATGTCCTATAACATATCTAACTACATGGATTAGTAATGCATTGAACTGTATCACATTTCACTAGATGTTTAGACTAGGCATTAGAAATTTAATGCACAAGTAGTTCAGTCAAGGTGGGTCTCATTTTATGTTGATGATGTAAATTTATTTTTAAATGGATTTTTTTTGTTCCCTCATTTGCGTGTGATTGTTCAAACCATTTTCAGTAAAATGTGGGTTTTTTATTAAAAGTTATTTCTATTTGAAATGATGAATTTAATCTTGTCTACAAAATGGTTTTGAATTTTGTTAAATATTTCTGGTTTGGGGGTTACACCATTTTTGTTGTTTATAAAATGGAATTTCTTTTCCCAATTATTATTTCTTTTTTTATTTTGGTTGATTTGGTTATGGAATCTCGAATATGTGTTTGTTATAATAACCATTGGCTATACAATTTTATGATAATTTTAGATCCCTTGGGCTGTGTTTCAAAAAATATTTCTTGTTTTCATTACATGATGATGATGCAATTAATATTTAAAACCAAAATTAATGGTGGGAGAATATTTTGGAAAACTATTTAGAGAATGGTATTTGATCATTCAAGATGATTAATTATTTTTTAAGGTAATTAGTGGTTTTTAAAATTGGGATAAATTGTTTTGGAAATCCCTACGAAAAGTTGAATATTAAAAGAAATAAAAAAAATTCCAATTGGTTTTGTGCTTCTAAAAACATAAATGTAATCAGAAAATGGATTTTGGTTTTTTGGGAATGTAGTGTTTTTTAAATAAATGCAATTTTTGGAATATGGGTTCCTTTTTTTCTTATGCTTTTTGGGTTTTTTACCATCCGGTAGGTTTCAAACATTTGATGTGATTTTAGAACCATGAAAAATTGTGGTATATGTTTTTATTTGATTAAATCATACATCCCCAAAAGGTATCGAGTTAAAGGGGAGTGTTTATCTTCAAGGGTGGTCATTTTTTTTCATGGATCTTTCTAATTTTCAAAGAGGAGAGTAAATTGTTGATAATTTTTAGATGATTGAAGGTAAAATTTTTAACCATTCTTGTGAGGACCAATCTCTTTATGTTTGCAGGTGTTGGTCAGTTTTGTGGATTAGTGCATGATTTTAGATCCTTGAATCCTTGATATAGATTCCAATTGGTATGACCCATTGGGTGTTCATTATGTTTCACATAATTTGGTTTCTTTGTTCTGAGATGCTCTCTCCATAATGTTCATATTGCCATGTATGGATTCCTAGGATATGTAGTGCTTGTGGTGAATAAAAAATGAATATGTTGTGGTGGGAAACCTCTTTTCAGTTATGAGCAAGGTGATGTGAGTCCAAAGTCATAAAATTCCATTACATTCATGTAGTGAAGCCAACAATGATAAACAATTATTCCTACAAAGTGTAATGAAATACATATTCAAGAAATGTCAATTTCTTTATAGATAAAAATTGGGGAGTAGGAAGATCCTAAGACTATAGGTTGACATCCACAGGATCCCTGTCTGGTGTTTTGGATATGAGTATCCTTCTCATCGGGAGATAACTACATATGATGTTTGGTATTATCAATAGAATGAATACTTACCTATTATGAAATAATGTGAATCCAAGGTGGAAACTGGCTTCCATCTAGAATTGGTTTGTCTAAAATAAGAAGAATCTAATATGTGGTACTGAGTGCAGCCTGCTAATATACTACTAGGGATCTCTGCAATGTATTCGTTGTTTGTGTTAGACTTTATGTTGAGGGATACTCATTAAGTACCTTTAAAATCTAAAAATATGTTCTGGTTTTCGAATTATATTTAAAAAATAGTTCTCTTCACCTTTTTTGGTGGCATGTCACTTCCGCTTGCTTTGGTAAGCCAGCAAATACTCATGATGGGCAGTCAGGCTACTGATATCAATAGGAATTTGATTATAGTGTTAGCTTTTCGGGCAACTGATTTAAGTTAGAATATGGATATGGGTTGATATGTCAATAAAAGAAGAAGGCTACAAGGACAGGGAGGTCATAGAGAAAAAAATGGGTGGACTAGTGGATTAGTGAACAATAACCCACAACCCTATAATAGAATACGATGTTGATCGACATGGAACTGGATAATGGCACCCAAGTTGTGAAACCACGCCTCTAAAGTGTGGTTGGGTGAATATGGATTGGCCTGGGAAATATATACCCATTTTTAGTCTCTTTCCGGGTGATCCTATATCCCAATGTTCCTGGAGATAGATCCTTACTCTAAGTAACAGTGTACCCAAGTGACCACTCATACTATTTCTCGATCAATATAAATAGGCCCAGCACAAGTATAAGATGAAATTCAATCAAATATAATTGGAACAAGGATGGTAGTGGGATTTAGGCCTCAAAGATGATGAGGTTATCTACCATATGTGTAATAATGTTTCCTCCCACTGCTCTAACATCCTTCCACATACATATTGGATTGGTTATGGGAAGGGCTGTTATTAACCATAGGTAGAATTCCTAAAAATCAAAGTCAATGAATATGTAACAAGGGAATACTAGATCATTGGGGGATGATTTTCCTAGAGATTAGAATAACCTACTGAATACGAAACAAATAAAACCAGTTCTATATGATGCATTTAATGAAATACAATTCAACAAAAACTAGATGTAATAACAGTGTATCAGATGGATTAAAATAAATGATACTACACATACATGAAAAACTAAAGAACTCAATGAAACTGATGTGGCATCAATATAGGCATCAACCCAAACCAGCACCAAGATCCAAATCCAAGATCCTATCCTACAACATTATGATCCATCACTAGAGAAGTACGACACCATGCATTTACATATATCTTGGTACACAACATCTGGAAAGGAACCAAAGTTCCCAAGTAAAGGGAGAGTATAAACTGAGTAGGTAATCCCAAAATACACTACAACATATACCACTAGGAAGAAGAACAAGTTAGCTCACAATTATATTTATAGTATAATATAAGTATAGAAAATTGGGGTGGGGGTGGGGGGCATGTGAAGGCTAGGGGGTTGGGGGATAGTTCAGGCTAGGGTGTTGGTGTAGGGGGGAGGGGGACTGGTTTTGGGGGGAGGGGATTGGTTTGGGGGAGGCTAGAATAGGGGAAGGGGTGGGGGTGGTGCAGGGGGGTAGGGGGGCTGGTGTAGGGGTGTGGGGGGGGGGGGGTGGGGTTGGGTGCTGGTGCTGGCTAGGGGGTTCGAGGGCTGGTGCAGGTAGGGGATGGGGGGTGGTGGTGAAGGGGGAGGGGGACTAGTTTTGGGGAGAGGGGATTGGTTTGGTGGGAGGCATGTATAGGGGAAGGGGTGGGGTAGTGCATGGGGGTTAGGGGGATAGTGCATGCTAGGGTGCTGGGTGGGGGTGGTGTGGGGGGGGATTGAGTAAGAATAAAAGAAAGTAAATTCTCTACATTATAAAAGTGATAAACCTATATAAAATAAGAATAATGGTGAATTACAGAAGAAGAACATGCTAAAAAATGAGGATTCATTTTATAAAATCAAGAAGGATATAGGCAGGATGAATTTTTGTTATTTTATACATTCAAGGAATGAATTTTCTATGTTAAGAACAATGTATGATCCCTATTTCTCGCATTTAAGTGGTGATGGAATATAACATTGTTCACATATGTTGGTGATTTTTTATTTTTTAATAGGCAATTGAAGGTGATGTTTGAAGAATAAAAAGTTTAGTTAATGATGATGTTATTTAGTATTGGGATGTACATATCAATCTCAATAATATTTGTTCATTGTTGATTATGGATTCATTTATCATTTATCTTGCACATTTAACACACTAATCACAAATATATAAGAAGCCGTTATATCTCATTTTTTCCCACTATTTTCTTTTAAGTGGTTCCTTATGATGAGGCCAGTTCTATCCACAACCATCAATGACAGTGAGTTCAATATCGGATTTGGGTAAGGTTTATTCTGTTTTATTCATTAGCCCAATTTTAATTAGGTCATTTGTGATTTTTGGGTTCCTTATATTTTTGCAGTGCGTTTTGGATTTCGTTGAGGTGGATTCGACTCGCTGTTGACAAAGGATTACATGTGTATGCATAGGTAAGCCTATAAAAGTATATGATCCCCCATTATAGATATTCACTCACAGATATATGAACATATTTATTGGAGCTATGTGTGCTTATATATAGATATGAAAAATGAATACATGTGTAAGTGTAAAGTTTTATATTCAAGTATTAACATATATTTAAGGACCCCCTTGTGCATATTTTTCCATGAAAATATGTACATAGGGGCTAGGTGTCCTTATATATATGTGAGGTTGCATATGCGTGCAAGCAGAAAAAAGGATGATTCGAGTTGTCATCATCAAAAGCAATACGCCTTCTGGTTGAGGTAGGTTCCCTCGGCCTAATCATTTTATTTTAACTCTATAATTTCCTTATTGTTTTAAAAACTTGTATACAAAATTTCTTTATTGTTTTAAATTTTTTTCTAATAACCACTAGCTTTGTCAATGAAGAATATGAAAATATCCATTGAACTTATTTAATGAACTTGTTCAAAGAGGATAATAACTGCTAATAGTTTCTAGATACTAGAACAAGATATCTAAAAACCATACATTGATCATCCATAGATACATTAATGATCTCATTCAAATTCCCATCAAATTCACCATAAAAGACCTCTACTTAATTTTACGGATCTATTAGTTCCAATTCTATGCTTCCTGACATATTCTTTAGGTTCATGGAACTCAACCATTATATTCCTATTGAAATCATTCATAAGGAATACTATTCGACACTATAGGGACCTAATCTATAAGGATACATAATTCAATTTTGAGTGATATTGATCAACTCCACTCTCAAAAACTGGAACACCTGAAGGTTCTGAGGTTGAAGTTATATAGGGTTGAAACCTTTTGATGAAATCAAATAAGATTAATACAACACTTTATAAAGTCTGTAGGACTCCATTCATTTCAGTCCTAAAGTACTTAACCTCATCAAGAACATCTTTATACATGTCTAATTTCACCATTGAAATATTTTGGAACTTGTACCATTGAGATAAAACCATAACACCAATATCATTGAACCCAGACATGGTAGTATAAACATCCTTCGAATATCTAACTGGACAATTCACATCTTTATGCTCTTTGAAACATACTTCAGAAACAACTTTTTGAATAGGATGGAATGGTTGTAGATTCCAAATCATGTTTGTTTGGGTAGTCGTTAACCCAACCAACTTGTCAAAATCAACCATGGGAATAGAGTACTTCTTATGTTCTCTTATCTCATCATTAGTATATTTAAATTCCTATTTCAGCTCATTATAATCTCCTAAAATATTATCATACTCATTTAGAATATCAGATGAAAAAATATTACATTTTATAACTTTATTAGATCTTACTAATAGAGGGTGATTCCTCATGCACAATAGGAGGTGGTGATGGTATAGCAGAGAACCCTGGATCTAGGCCATGCAAGAGAAATCATATCCCTGGAGAAAGGGGGGAGGTTGTAGGGGGAGGGGGAGGGTGCAGATGGGGTGCAGGGTGGGGGTGCAGTGGGGTCTGTAGGGGCAGGGGGAGTGCAGGGGAAGGGGGGAGGGTGTAGGGGTATGTAGGGGTCGGGGGAGGGTGCAAGGGGGAGGGTGAAAGGGGTGTGTTGGGGGAGGGGCAGAGGGGGGTCTGTCCATGTGGGTTTCCATGAGGGGGGGGGGGGGGTCTGTCCAGGGCGGTGGAGGGGGGATGTTGTTTGGGGGGGCTGATTTCTTGGTGGGCTTGTCCATGAGGGTTTTTTGTAGGGAGGGGGTGTCTAGGGGGGTTTGTCCGGGGTGGGTGTGGGGGTGGTCCAGCAGGGGCTTTTGTCTGGGTGGGGTGGTCTAGGGGGTCTATCCAGGACGGAGGAGGGTGTAATGGATGGGTAGCAGATTCCAAGAGGGAAAATACCGATTCAGTTGTTCTCTACATTTAATGATTCACTTTTATTTTAGTAAGTATAGAGAAATAAATTATTTTTTCTTCTCAGGCTGACTATTGATCAATTTTTAGACAAAAGAAGCATGGAGAGAAGTGTTGTATGGAATATATTCGATGCAATACTTTGGTCATGAAATGCTACATTCTGAAAGTTCTAAGTTTAAATATACTAGGTTCACCTATGAATGAATATGAAGTAGATCATACCTTGCATGTGGTTGATGAATTTTTTCAACAAAATTGTAAATATAGTAATGAATTATTAAGGTCCATTCGATGACCAGCCATGACTACAACAAATAGTCTAGAGATCAGATCATCATTTACTTCAATTCATACAGAATCTCCATCTGTATCAAGTTCAGACTTCAAAATTCATTTTTATTCGTCCCTGAGTTGAAGGGAAGAAAAAAATTGGAATCAATAACCACTGAAAACTAGAGTCCATTAGGTCATGTGCCTACAATACGAAGCCCCTGATCCTATTTTTTTTGTTCTAGTGATTTTCATTTTCATGATAAATGTGTCTCTTGTTGGTATATTTCCCTAGGATTTTTCTTTTATTTGACTACAGAATAACACCTTTAATGGTTTTTTCTATGATAAAATTTCACCAAAAAAGGATTCAACCCTATGATTTTAACTGAAATCTAGAGTGGGTAGTACGTCTATAATCTTGTATGTTCATGTGCTGATGAAATTTTCCTAAAAATTTTTTTATTTAGTTTTTTTCCTTCAAATGTCACCCCATGATTCCATCCCTCATCTTCCTTTTGTTGAAAGGTACACTGATTTTGGATGGGGTGTTCCATTCCATCATGTTGAAGACTTGACAACCTATAATAGATCAAATGAGCATATTAGGGAAATGAGAATCTGATGTGAACTCATGCAGATACTCAAGGGCTACACCGGTGGAGCTCTAAAGGCGTTCCATTAACTATCTGATTGATTTATAACGATGCAAAATCCTCATGTTATGTGTTTAAGTTGTTTAAAGGTCTGTCTCAACTATGTGAATTTCATTTTTCTTAACTAAGGATTCATATGTTTGGATTATAAGCATTATAGATTATTTTTTTGTTCCAACTGTTCTGTCCAGGGTCTGGTGGGGGGGGGAATGGGCAGAGGGGGATGGAAGTGGGGGACTAGAGGGGGGAATCGGAAGAGGGAATGGGTAGGGGGATGATAGGGGGTCTGTTCTGGGTGGTGGGATAAGAGTGGGGGGTGGGGTTAGTAGTGGGGGACTAGACAGGGGAATTGGCAGGGGAAGGGGTGACTAGTAGGGGTGGAGGGGATGGAAGGGGAGAATGTTCGGGGGAATGGGTTGGGGCCGGCGGTGGGGGGGGCATGGGGAAGGCAGGGGACATGGTGGGGGTGTCTAGGGTCTTAGGGGGGATGGCAGTGGGGGACATGAGGCAAGGCATGGGAGGGGGGAATGGGAAGGGGGAATGGGCAGGGGGTCTGTTCTGGGTGGGGGGATGGCAGTGGGTGGGTGGATGGCAGTGGGGAACTGGAGGGGGGAATGGTCAGGGTGGGGGTGTCCAGGGTTTGGTGGGGTGAGTGGGGGGGGGGGGGGTTCCAGGGTCTGGAGTGGGGGAATGGAGGGGGGAATGGGCATGGGCACAGGGGGATTGGAAGAGGGTGGGGGGGAAGGCAGGGGGGACTAGAGGGAGGAACGGGCAGGGGAAGGTAGGGGCATGGTGGGGGTGTCCAAGGTCAGGGGGGATTGTAGTGTGGGACTGGAGGCAAGGTAGGGGAGGGGGAATGAGCATGGTGGGTGCAAGGTGTAGGCAGTGCATTGGAGTGAAGTGCAGTGCAGTGCAGGGTGCAGGGTGTAGGGTGTAGGCAGTGGAGGGTGTTTGTAGGTAGTGGATTGTAGGCAATGTAGTGCAGGTTGCAGTGCAGGCAGTGCAGTGCAGGGTGATGTGCAGGCGGTGCAGTGTAGGGTGTTTTGCAGGCTGTTGGACATTGCATGATTAATTTTCGTTCATGTAGTTTTATTATGTTCATGTGTTCCGACTATGAGGTTCATAATATCATGTACTTTAGGAATTTTTAACTTATGGATTAGGTGTTGGTATCTTAACATATGGATGATGGGAACTCATGTGTGATTAACCAGGTGCAGGGTGTCATGGAGTACAGGATGCAAGCTGTGCAGTTCAATATCGGATTCATGTAAGATTTCTTCCATTTTTCATAGTTGAGTCAATTTTAGTTAGGATTTTTGTGTATTTTGGGTTCCCTATAATTTTTCAGTGTGTTTTGGATCTTGTTGAGGATAGTGAACCCCCACATGATGGGGATATCCTCTCAACCTGCAGGTATAAGGCCTTCTGAAAGTTCATCTCAAAGCCCGACACCATGGTTATGTTTGGGTCATGTAAGGGTTTCAAGGTTATATTTTATTGGGTTCATTTTTTTGTTTATGTCAATTGTAACAAGTTAGTTTTGTTCGATTTGGGGCTATTCAGTTCAATTAAATTAATTTTAGATTCAACCAGGTATGTTTCATTAGATTCATTTTTTTCATTATCAATTACACTTTATTGATGTCAGTTTTGATTGGTTTGAGTCAGTTTGGTTACATTATTTTCAGTTTGGTTCAGTTTCATCTTTTTCAAAACCATTTGTTTTGGTACCACTCTACCAAATTTGGCTTGATGATGTTTTATTTAGTTCTAATCATATTATCATGTTTTTTATTATTGTAGTTTATTTGACTGGAAATTTTTATATCATAACCATAATTGAACAAAATTAACCTATTAAAATTGACATAAAAAAAATTCAACCCATTAAAAATAACCTAGGAAACCTAACCTGACCCAAACAATACCAAGGAGCCCGACCATGTGATGAACCTTTATAATTCCTCATTTCCACTGGCTGAGAAGATATCCCAGTTCAATTAAATTACAATTAGATTCAACCAGGTATGTTTCATTTTTTATCTTTTTTTTCTTGCTCAATTACGCTTTATTGAAGTCAGTTTTGATTGCTTTGAGTCAGTTTGGTTACATTTTTTCAGTTTGCTTCAATTTCATCTTTTTCAAAACCATTTGGTTTGTTTCCACTCTACTCATTTTGGCTTGATGATGTTTTATTTAGTTCTAATCATATAAGCATTTTTTTATTAGTGTAGTTCATTTGACTAGAAATATTTGTTTCATAGCCACATTAGAATGTTTTTGGTTTTCTAAATTCAATTGACTGGTGTGTTGGGAAGGTTGGGGGTGTAGGGTGGGGGGCTGTCCGGGGGGTGGGGCGGTCCAGGGGGAAGGGGGGGGGGGGGGGGGGTGAGCAGTGAGGAGGGGGAAGGGGGTACAAGGTGAAGGTGTGTGGGGTGGGGTGCATGGGGTGTGTCAGGGAAGGTGAGAAAGAGCAGGGGTGGGGGTGCTGGTTCAGGGTAGAGAGGGAGACTATCTAGGGGGAGGGGAGGGGTGTGCAATGAGGATGGGGCATGGGGGTGCAAGGTGCAGGGGAGTGGGGTGCATGGTGCAGGGGGGTGGGGCAGGGGAGGTGTGCAGGAGCAGGGGGTGGGGGTGCTGCTTTAGGGTGGGGGAGCTGTGGGTGGGGGGAGGGGGGAGTTGGTAGTGTCCTCCCAACAGTCAGCACGATGAACCGTGCTGGGTTTTTTTATAGAGTTGAAAGGCCTATATCCACAGTTTGAACTGTGGTTATATGACTATAGAAAAGTTTTAAAACTGTGGCTATAGTTTATAGCCACCGTTTTATGAATCGTGGCCTTTATTGGCATGGATATAGGGCTATAGCTACGGTTGGAGTCGTGGATTTAGGGATATAGCCGTGGTTTCAAACTGTGGCTATAGCCTCTGACCTATAGCCATGCTAATACCAGCCACGGTTCATGAAACCATGGCAATAACCTATACCCATGGGTTTTTTTCTTATATCCACATTTTAGAACTGTGGTTATAGCCTAAATTTCTTGTAGTGATTTTTCTTGTGATGGGGGTTTAGGGTTTTTAGTATTGGGGGTGTAGTGTTATATGGGGATGGAAGTTTAGTGTTTTCTGTGGTGTGGTGTATATTTTTTACTAGGGCTCATGGTTTATGGTATTCATAGGCTAGGGTATAGTTGTTTTTCGTGATAACAGATTCAAATTTTCTTAGACTAGGGGTTTAAGGGTTTTCTCTATCTATGAGTTTTGGGATTTCCAAGGACTAGGGTTTGGTTTCTTTAGAATGGGAGTATACTATTTTCAAGGGCTATGCATTTATTGTTTTCTATGTCTAGGGGATTTGGGATATTTAGGGATGGAGTTTTATGGTTTTCTAGGGATGGGTTTAACATTATATAGAGTTAGGGGTTTAGGATTTTCTAGTTCATAGGGATTAGCTTTTTCTTGGGATAAGGAATTAGGATTTAATAAGGATGATGTTTTATGGTTTTCTAGGGTAAATGATTTAGGGTTTTCATGGGACGAGGATTTATCTTCTACTAAGGATGTGGAATTAGGTTTTCCCATGGCTAAGGGTTTGGAATTTTCTAGGTCTAAGGGTTACTGTTTTTCTATGGATGAGGGTTTGGCGTTTTCCGGGACTAATCAATAAATGTTTTTTGGGCTGGGATTTTTTTGATTTTATAGGGAAATTATTTTAGGGTTTTAATTGGATAAGGGGTTAGTATTTTCTATGGAAAAGGGTTTAGTGTTTTCCAGGGATGAGGGTTAGGATATTCTAGGGATGGGTGTCTAATATTTTTTGTGGATTTTTATTTAGGGATTTATGGGGCATAGGGTATATGAATTTCTAGTTCTACGGGTTTTGGGATTTTTGGTGGTGGTTTTTAGTGATTTATAGGATAGGTGATTAGGTATTTTTGTAGCTGGGATATTTATAATTTCTAGGGATTTCATTTTCTAGTTTTCTTTTGCAGAGGCAAATGGTTTTTCTAATATTGCACATTTAGGATTTTTTGGGGCTATGGTTTTAGGGTTTTTTTGGTGCTGGTGGTTTATGGTTTTCAAGGGATGGGGGTTAGGATTTTCTAGGGATGGTAGTTTAAGGATTTATAGTTCTATGGTTTTAGGGTTTTTCTGAAATAATGGATTTTTATTTTTGGAAATGAGGTTTTATGGATTTCTAGGGTAGATGGTTTAGGGTTTTATGGGGATTGATATTTTGGGTTTTCATGGGATGAGTGTTTAGTATTTTATAGGTATTAGATTTTAGGGTTTTTAAGGGATAATTTTTTATTGTTATCCATGGATAGGGTTTAGGTTTTTCTGGGGATATGATTTAATTCTTATTTAGGGATGAGTGCTTAGGATTTTCTAGTCCTGAGGGTGTAGGGTGTTCATGGGTTGTGGGATTAATGTTTTCTTGGGATCATGGCTTATGTATTTCTCAGAATTATGTTTTAGGGAAATCTGTGGCTGATGGTTTATGGTATTCTAGGGTTGAGTATTTATATTTTTCTAGGAATTATTATATAGGATATTATGGAGCTACATGTTTATGGTATTCTATGGATTCTTGGTAAGGGTGTTCTTTTGTAGAGATTTGAGGTTTTTCATACTGGGGGATCAGGATTTTCTAGTGCAGAGTGTTTAGGTTTTTCTATGATTGATGGGATTATGGTTTTCTAAGGCTGAGGGTTTATTTTTATCTTGGGATGAGGGTTTAGAGTTTTCTAGGGCTGGGGGTTTAGGTGTTTCTTGGGATAAGGGTTTGGGTTATGGTTTAAGAGATTTCTACGGATGGTGGTTAAGGGTCTCTTGGGGACTATGGTTTATGGATTTCTATGGTTGAGGTTTTATGGTTATCTAGGGATATGGTTTAATGATTTTTTGGGGTAGAGGGTTTTTGTTTTTCCATGAATGAGGGTTTATGGTTTTCTAGGGATTTGTATTTTTGTTTTTCTAATGATGGGGTTTATTGATTTCTTGGGAATAGGTTTTAGGGTTTTTTTGGGATGAGGGTTAGTGGTTCCTAAGGATGCGGTTTTATGGTTTTCTGGGAATAAGTGTTATGGGTTTATTGGGGATAAGGTATTACAGTTTTCAAAGGATGATTGTTTAAGGTTTTATGGGGATGATGGATTGGGGTTTTCTAGAGTAGATGGTTTGGGGTTTTATGGGGCTAAGGGTTTAGGGTATTCTAGGGAAAAGGTTTAAGGGTTTCCATTGGAATAGGGTTTAGGGAATATTGGGGGAAGAGGGTTTTAGGTTTTGGGGAATTGGGGTATTGTGTTTTATGGGTATAAGGGTTTAGTTTTTTCAATGGATGAGGGCATTGGGTTTTCTAGGGGGAGGGTTTTTGGTTTTGTATATATAAGGGTTCATGGTTTTCTAGGGATAGTAGTATAGGTATATTTAGGTATGGGGTTTCTAGTTTTTGAGGGGTGAGGGTTTATAGTTTTCTATGGATGAGGATTTAGGGTTTTCTTAGGCTGAGGGGTATGGGATATCCTTGAATGATGTTATAAGGGTATCTTTTCCTAGAGAATTATTTTTACAATGATGCGACGTTTTAAGGTATTCTAGGGATGAGGGTCTCTGATTTTTTGGTTATATGTTTTTGGGGTTTGTGGGGATGATTGATTAGTGGTTTTTGATGTTTTTGGGTTTGGGTTATCTGGGGTTGAGTGTTTAGAATTTTTTGGGAAAAATGGTACTGGGACATTTGGGGCCGATGGTTTATGTTTTTTTATTTGGGTTTTGGTTTTTTTAGATGTGGGTTTAGTGTTTTTTGGGGATAAGGGTTTAGGGATTTTGTTTTTGATGGATTTTGGTTTTTAAGATACAAGGAATTAGTGGTTATTTGGGCTAAAGATTATGGTTTTTTTAGGATGGAAAGAAACTTTTTGGCTTCTTGGGTAAAGGGTTTTGGGTGATGGGGTTTTAGGATTGATGATTCATTGTTGATGGGGAATAATGGAATCTTGGGTATGACATTTTATGGTTTTGGGTGATCAGTGTTTTTTGTTTCAGGGAGCTGATGGTTTAGAGAATTTTGTGGCTCAATGTTTAGTTGTTTTTGTGGGGAAGGGTTTAGGTTTTTTGGGGATAAGGGTTTATGTTATTTTATAGAATATGGTTTAGTTTTTTTATATGAATCTGGATTTAGGACTATGGGATTTTAGGTTTTCAAGGTTTTTTGGGGATAATGGTTTATGGTTTTATGTGGCAGTGGGTATAGGGATTTATATTGTTGAGGGTTTAGGTTTTTCAAAGGATGGAGGTTTATGATTTTATTGAGCTAAAAGTTTAAAATTTGCCGGGGAAGAGGGTTAAGGGATTTATGTTGAAAAGGGTATAGGGTTTAATGGTGATGAGGGATTATGATTTTTCCAGGGCGTAGGGATTATGGATTTTTCGGGCCAAGGTTTTAGTGTTATTTAGGACAACGTCTTTTTTGTTTCATGGGGTAGAGGGTTTATGTCTATTTGGTTCTAAGGGTTTATTATTTTTTGGGGAATAGGGTTAAGGTTATTTGGGGCTGGGGGTTAGCAATTTTTTAGAATGAGTGGTTATGGGTTTTTGGAGCTGAAGATTTTGATTTTTTTGGAATGAGGATTTAGGGTGTTTGGTGTCATAAGGTTTTCAGATTTTGGGGATTAGTTTTTGGGGTTTAGTGTCACAGAGGGTATGGGGGTTTTTTCAACATATTGTTTCATATTTTTTTGTGTCTGTGGGTTTGTGGAATTTTCATGCTAAGGGATATCGGTTTTGTGGGTTGTGGGTTTGGTGATTTTTTTTCAGATGAGGGCTAGGAATTTTTGTTGGGCTATGTTTTTCTAGTTTCATAGGAATGATGGATACTTATTTATGGAGATTAATATTTAGGGGTTTATGGGGTTGGGGTTTGTTTGGTATTTAGAGAAGGGGGGTTACTTTTTTTGGTGGATGATTGCGTATTATTTTGTAGGAATGATGGATTATGGTTTTTTGGGGCAAGGGATTTTTTTTCATGATACGATTATTTATCGTTAGGGGGAGTAGGGATTTTGGTTTTTTGTGATGGGAATTTTGAGGTTTTTTTGAGTCATGTTTTTTAGGGAATATGATTTCAGTTTTTTTTGGTGAGGAGGGATTCTAGTATTTTGGGAGTATGATTTTTGGTTTTTCTAGGGCTGAGGGTTGGGTATTTTTTGGGATGAGGGTTTAGGGTTCTTTGGGGATTTGGGATTATGATTTTTTGGGATGGGGGTTTGGGGTTGTTTGGGACTAAGGGGTTATGGTTTTTTGCTGATGAGTTTTTTGTGATAAATGGGACGGAGGGTTTGGGGTTATTTTGGGGATGAGAATTTATTGTTTTTTTGCTGACTGTTTCAGATATTTTTTTGAATAGGGTCATTAAATTTTGGGGATAAAGGTTAAAGGTTATTTGGTGCCTTGTATTTTTAGTTTCTTCTGGGGCAATGGTTTATGATTTTTTAGTGATTAGGTTTTCAAGTCCTTCAATGCTAAGGGTTTATGGTTTTTCGGGGATGAGGGTTTAGGGTTTTTGGGGAATGTGTGTTTATGGTTTTTCTTGGGTTAGAGGGTTAACAGCTTATTTGTGATGGGGGTTTGGTGATTTTTGTGGCCAAGGGTATATGTTTATTTTGGTTAGTTGGTTAAATGTTTTTTGGGTTTGAGGGTTTAGGCTATTTTGTGATGAGGGTTTGGGGTTTTTTGGGGAGAGGGTTTCAGGTTTTCTGCGGATGAAGAATTAGGTTTTGTTTGAGGATACAAGGTTATGATTCTTGTGGTCATGGGTTTTCATTTTTTTTATAGTTACCATTATGGGGTTTTTAGGATTAGTATTTAGGGTTTTTTTTGGGTCTGATGGGTTAGTGTTTTTCGGGGATGAGTGTATTGGGATTTGGGGATGAGGGTTTGGGTTTTTCATAGTAAAATTTTTTTGGATTTTATGGGGCATTGGATTTGGGGTTTTCTATGGATGTGGGTTTTGTGATTTCTATGGTTGGGTTTTTGGGGGTTTCTAGGGATGTTTGATGTGGGTTTTGGGGGGATAAGGGTTGAATGTTTTTATGGTTTAGGGTCGATTAATTTATACTATTGAGGGATGATGGTTTTTTGGTTAATGGTTCATGCCTTTTTTGGGGATGATGGTTATTGGTTTTTTAAGAATGAGGATTTATTATTTATGGGTGATAATTTATTTTTGGTATTTGGGGATAATAATTTTGGGGTTTTTAGGGCTATGGTTTTATCATTTTTTGGGAATGACTATTTATGAGTTTTTGGCTATGAGGATTTATGTTTTCTTGGGCTGAGGGTTTATGTTTTTTTAGGGATGAGGGTTAAGGTATTATTGCGGTTGAGGGTATAGGTTTATCTAGGAGTATGGGTTTAGGTTTTTTTTACAGATGAAGGATTAGGTTTTCTTGGGGATGAGGGTTTTTGGTTTTTGGGGTGAGGTTTGAGGGTTTTTGGGGATGAATGTTGATGATTTTATGGTGATGAGGGTTTAGGTTTTCTAATGAATGAGGGATTAGTGATTTTTTTGGTCTATTGTTTTAGCGTTATTTGGGGCCAAGTGAATTTGGTGTTTTTGGGAATGGGGATTTTGAACTTTTAGGGATTAAAGATTCGTATTTTTGAGGGCCATAGGTTTAGGTAATTTTTGGGATAAGGGTTGAGCGGATTTTTTGCGGCTGATGGTTATGGTTTTCTTCGATAAGGATTTAGAGTTTTTGGTGTTGAGTGTTTTGGTTTTTTTGGGGTTGAGTTTTTATTATTTATTATGGCCATCTTTTGTTTGTTTATTGAGGAGGAAATTTGAGGTTCTTTGGGGGTACTTATTAAATATTTTTCGGTCATGATTTTTTATGGTTTTTTATGACTAAGGGTTTAGGTGGTTCGCATCCGAGGGGTTCATATATTTTGGGGATAAGGTTTGAGAATATTTTGGGGGATAAGGTTATAGGTTATTTTGAGGATTATGGTTGAGTATTATGAATGGATAAGTCATTATGGTTTATTAGGGATATGGGTTAAGAATTTTTTTGTAATAGGGGTTTGATTAATTCTGGATAAAGGGATTACTATTTTTCTGTGGTGAGTGCTCAGTATTTTTTTAGCTAAGGGTTTAGTATTTTTTGTTCTAGGGGTGTAGGTTATTTAAGGTTTTAGGTTTTAGGGTTTAGGGTTTTTAGTGGGCGAGGGTTGAGGGTTTTTTGAGGAATATGGGTGAGGGAATTTTTTGGAGAACCACATTGTATATTTTTGGGGGATGAGTGTTCATGGTTTTTTAAGGTTGAGGGTTGCAGGTATTTTGTAGATAAGGGTTTATTTTTTTTGGGGTGGATAAGTGTAATGGTTTATTTCACTAAGGGTAGAGGTACTTTTTTGATCATGTTTGAGGGTTTATTTCAGATCATGGTAGGGTTTTTAAAGGAATATTGATTGAGGGTTATTTTAGTTAAGTGAGTTTAGTGTTTTTAGGGGAAGAGGGTTCACCAGTTTTTATAGATGAATGTTTTGGTTTTTGTGGGGTTTTGGGTTATGTATTTTTGGGGAGTGAGGGTTGATGGTTTACTAGGGATTAGGTTATAGGGTTTTTTGGGATAAGGGTTATGTATTTTTTTGTGATAAGGTTTTCGGATTTTTTATGATTAAGTGTTTAAGTTATTTTGGGGAAGTGGGTGTATATTTTTAATGGTTTGAGGGTGTAGATTTTTTGGGGATGATGGTTGAGTTTTTTTGGGGGATAAGGTTGAGTGAATTTTTGGGATAAGAGTATAGTGTTTTTTTTTGGGTTGGGGTTTAGGTATTTTTCCAGATGATGGATATACTTTGGGGATATGGGCTTAGATTTTTTTTGTGTAGGGGTTTTGGGTTATTTTTTGGTAAGGTATTAGGCTGTGGGATTAGGGTTTTTAGGGGATGTGGGTTTTAGTTTTGCAGTGAAGAGGGATTAGATTTTTTTATGAGTGGGGGTTTAGGAGTTTTTGGGAATGAAGGTTTAGGTTTTATTGGGACTAAGGATTAGTTTTTTTTCTGTATGGAGGATTTTGAATTTTCATGTGTTGAGGGTGTTTAATTATTGGGGCTGTGGTATTAGTTTTTTATGTAGTGGGGGATTAGTATTTTTTTTGGGATGTGGTTTTAGTGTTTTTTGGGGATGATGTCTTAGTATTATTAATGTATGAATATTTAGTGTTTTAAAGTGATGAAAATATAGGTTTTGTGGGATGAGGTATTACCATTTGGGGGGGATAGGGTTTAATTTTTTTTAACATGATGGTTTGGGATTTTTAGGGCTGATGGTTTTGGGATATTTGGTGTTGAGGGTTTTTGGGTTTTATGGGGGATGATGATGCAAAAATTCTTTCAGATGAGGATTTTTAATTTTGACGGACTAGGGGTTTAGAGTTTATTGGGGATGAGGGTTTATGGTTTTTTTGGAATGATATTTTAGTATTTTTTGATTGTGTGGTTTTATGATTTTTTTGAGGCAGTTGGTTTAGGTTTTTTTGGATCAAAGGGTTTTTGTTTTTTTGGTTCTAAGGGTTTAGGAATTTTTAGAGATGTGGGTTTAGGTATTTTTTGGACTGAAGGGTAATTGTTTTTCTGGGATGAGGCTTTAATGTTTTTGGGGGATGACATTTCAATACTTTTTTGGGATTATGGTTTAGGTTTTTTGGGTTTTTGGGTATTGGGTTTTTCAAGAATGAGGGCTTATATTTTTTGAGGATGAGCTTCATGGTTATTTGGGGTTGTGTGTGTATTGTTTTTTTGGGATGAGGGTTTAGTGTTATCATGGGATGCTGGTATAGGGTTTTTGTGGGATATGGGTTTTTTTTTCAGGAAGGGGTTCTTTTATTTTCAGAGGTTGATGGATTAGGTTTTTCTAGGTTTTGTGGTTTGTGGTTTTATCAGGATGCGGTTTTGGGGTTTTCATGGGATATGTGTTGGTGGTTTTCATGGATGAGGGATTAGAGTATTCTTGCATGATGTTTTTATGATTTCTGGTTTAAGGTAAGTAGGTTTAATAGAGTTGAGGGTTTTAGGGTATATCCTGACAACATGTTATGGGATTTTTGAGGTAGTAGTTTTAGTGAATTATAGGGATAAGGGTTTAGGATTTTATGTGATGATGGTTTTTGGATTTTTTGGTGATGTGGGAATTGGATTTTTCAGGATTATGCCTTAGGAGTTCCTATGAATAATGGTTTACTGTTTTTTGGGGCTGATGGTATATGGTATTTTTGCGCGGATGGTTTCATGTTTTTTAGGGGATTATGGTTTGTGGGTTTTTAATGCATGGTTTTAGGGTATTTTTTGGGAAGGGGTTTTTGTTCAATGTAGGTTTTAGGGATTCGTATGTAATAGTATATAGGTCATTTGATGAAGAGGGTCTATTGTTGTTTGGATTTCATGTTTAGTGTTTTTTTTCATATGAGGGTTTAGATAAATTTGTGGACGTGGGTTTGGTATTATTTGGGGCTAATGGAGAATTGTATATTTTGGAAGAGGAATGAATGTTTTTAAAGAAAGATGGTTGACGTTTTTTTTGTGGATCATGATTTTGGGTTTTTTTTAGGCTTATGCTTTACTGTTTTTTGGGTCTAAGGGTTGACAGATTTTGAGGGATGAGGGTTAAGTGTTTTCATGGGAAGAGGGTTTAGGGTTTTATGGGATAAGGGATCATGGTTTTTTTGGGGATGATGGTTGAGGGTTTTGTGTGGTTATGTGTTGTGGTGTTTGTTGGTGGATGACTATATAGGGTTTTTTGGGGAATAAGGTTATGTATTTTTTTAGGGATGACGGTTTAAGGATTTTTGTGGAATACTATTGAGGGTTTTTTAGGTTTGAGGGTTTAGGACTTTTAGGGGATGATGGTTTATTATTTTTTTGGGATAATGGTTGATGTTTTTTTTTTGGAATAGGTTTGATTGTTTTTTGGGATTTAGGGTATAGGGTTTTTAGGGATGAGTGTTTAGGTTTTGTATGATAGAGGGTTTATTATTTTTTAGGGATGAGGGTTCAGGGTATTTTTGGGGATGAGGGGTTATTGATTCTTTATGATTGAGGAATGATATTTTTTGTGATAATGTTTTAGGGTTTTTTGAAGTTGAGGGTTTAAGGTTTTTTTTGGAACTTATTGTTTCAGGTTTTCGTGACATGGGGTTAGGGATTTTTTGGAGTAAGGATTTTGGGTAATATGGTTATGAGTGTTTTGGGTTGTACAAGTTGAAGTTTTAGGGTGCTTTTAGTTAAGATTTTTGGTTTTGTTTGGGTGGTGGTTTTAGTGATATTTTGGCTATGGTTTTAGGGATTTGTGGTGCTATGGGTTTTGGATTTTTGGGTGGGAGGGTTTAGGGTTTTTTGGGGATGAAGGTTTCATGTAATCTGGGGATGAGGGTTTTTTATTTTTAGTGGATGAGGGTTTAATTTTTTTTTGTGGATGAAGCGATAGAATTTTTTGGGGTGAAGGTTTACGGTTTTTTTGGACCATAGGGATTAGGGTTTTTTTGAGCCATGGTTTTAGGGGTTTATACGGATTAGGGTATAGTGTTTTTTAGGGTGAGTATTTTTTGTAATTTCATACTAATTTTAATGGTTTTTTGTAGCTGAGTGTGGAGATATTTTTAGGGATGATTCTTTAGAAATTTTGAGGGTTAATATATAGTGACATTTTGGGCTAAAGGTTAAGGGTTTGGGGCGTTAGTGAGTTGAGTTATTTGTGGATGAGGGTTTATGATTTTTTGGGGATGAGGATTTATAGTTTTTTAGGGATTATGGGTAAGGGTTTTTTAGATAAAAATTGAGGGTTTCATGGAGTTGATTGTTTAAGATATTTTGGGGCCGATGTTTCTTGGTTTTTTGTGTTTGAGGGTTTAGTATTTTTTTCTATAAGGATTTAGGTTTTTGTGGTTCTTATATTATATGGTTTTTTAGGTATGGTGGTTTTGGGTTTTTGGGGGCTATGGTTAATGGGGGTTTTAAGGCTGGTGGTTTTATAGATGAGGGTTTACTGTTTTTTGGAAAAGGGTTTAATTTTTTTTGTTGGTTATGGTTTAGGGTTCTGTGGAAGTGGGTTTTTTGGTTTTTAATTTTCAGAGATTAGGGTTTTCTGGGGATGAGGTTCCAGAAGGTTTTTAGGATGTGGGTTTAGATTTTATTATGGTTGTGGCATTATCGGTTTTAAGGATAAGGTATAACTTTATTGATCTATGGGTTTAGAGGTTTTTTCACTGGGCATTTTGTGATTTGTGGGGCTTTGGTTTTATGTTTTATTTTGGGTAACATGTATTCAGTTTTGTGAGTATACAGGTTTACGGGAATGTTTGGGACTATTGGTTTAAAGGTTTATAGTGCTGAGGGTTTAGTGTTTTGGGGGGGTTTAAGGTTTATGGATCTTTGGGGAGGACTGTTTTTGGATTTTTGGGGGATAGGGTATAATGTTTTTCTATATTAAGAATTTCAGGTTTTTTGGGTATGATGTTTTATTTTTATTTTTGACTAAGGGATTAGTTTTTTTCGTATAAGGGTTTGTGGTTATTTTAGGACGTAGGTATTGGGTTTTTTGGGATATTAATTATGGGTTTTAGGTCCTAGGGATTAGGGGTTTTTGGTATGTGGATTCTCATTTTTTTGATGAGGGTTGTAGTTTTTAGGGGATATGGGTTTAGGGGTTCTTAAAGATGAGGGTTATAGGGATTTTAGGGTTGACAGATGGGGTTTTATAGGGATGAGGGTATGGTTTTTTTGTAGATGAAGGTGGGATTTTTATGGGGGTTGGGTGTATTTTGGGTCTGATTGTTGATGTTTTTGGAGGGATGAGGGGTGTGGATTTCATGGGGTGAAGGGTTTGTGGAATTTGTGGATGTGGTTTAGAGGATTTTGTGGATTAGGGTTATGGTTTTTTTGGGATAATGGTTTAGTCTATTTTAGGGATAGTGTTTTAAAATTTTATGGGTATGACTGTTGAGGTTTTCTTTATAAATGATGGTTTTGTGTTCTCTAGCGATGACAATTTAGGATTTATTGGGTGTGAGGGTTTATGGTCTTTTGTGGTAGTGGGTTGAGGGTTTTTTTGGTATATGGTTTTATTGTATTAATTGGCTGTGGGGTTAGGTATTTTTTGTGAAGCGGGTATGGAATTTTTTGGGGATGAGGGTTTAGGATTTTTTGTGACTGAGGGTTTATGGTTTGGGGGATAAGGGTTTTGGGGTGTCCAGGAATGAGGGAATGTAGGTTTTTAGGATTAGGGATTATGTGTCTTTGGATGAGAGTTTACATGTATTTTTGGTGTTGAGGTACTTTTAGATTTTGGGGTTTAGGGATTATGTTTTTTTGGGTTTGGGGGTTAGGATTTTCTATGGCTGCGTATTTATGGTTATTTGGGACTGAGGGTATATGGTTTTGTAGGTAGGTGGGATTTAGGTTTTCTTGGGCAGAGGGATTATGATTTTCATTTGGTTAGGTTTTAGTGTATTCTGGTGATAACGGATTAGGGATGATGTTTTATGGTTTTTTAGTGTAGAGGGTTTAGTGCAATCTATCATTTATTTTTTATGGTTTTCTAGGTCATAGGGTTACATGTTTTCGGTTATAGTGAGTGAAGGGTTTGCTGTGGATTGAGGTTTAGCTTTATCAAGGGTGGTTGGATTAAGGGTTTCAAGGGTCGTGGGTTAAGGGTTTCCTAGGGATAATGGATTAGGGTTTTTCGGTAAGGAGTTTAGGGCTTTTTGGAGCTACGTTTATAGGGATTTATGGGGATGAGGATTTATTGGCATTCAATAATTGAGGATTTAGGGATTTCTATTGTTGATGGTTTAGGTATTTCTAGTGTTTAAGGATTATGTATTTCTATATCTCATAATTTATAGCTATTGGGAATGGGGGAATAGGGATTTCAAATATTGGGGATTTTTGGGGCATAGTGTTTAGGGAATTTTTGGATTTATTGATTAGGATTTTTTGGGGATGTGGGATTTTGGTTTTTTGGGTTTGCATGTTTAGGTGTTTCTAGGGATAAGGGAATAGGCTTTATAGGGAATGATGGATTACATATTTTTTTGGCAGGGAGTTTAGGATTTCATTGGTGATGAGTGATGAGTGTTTTTTTAGTGCTCAGTGTTTATGGTTTTGGGGGGATGATGCTTCAGTGTTTCATGGAGAAGAGGGGTTATTTTTCATGGGTAAGGGGTTTATGGATTTTTGGGGATGGGGGTTTATGGTTTTTTGGCGCTGAGTGTTTTTGGTTTTCGGGGATGAGGCTTTTGTGTTTGTTAAGGATGAGGTTTTGGTGTTTTTTAGGGATGTGAGTTTAGGGTTTTGGGGTATGATGGTTTGGGTTCTCTTCAGGATGGGGGTTTAGGGTTTCTTTTGGACGAATATTTATGGTTTTTAGGGCTAATGGGTTATGGGTATTGGTTATAAGGTTATATGGTTTCATGGGGGTGTGGGTTAATGGTTTTATATGATTTAGGTTATAGGTTTTTTTAGGATAAGGTTATTTTGTTTTTTTTGGGATGAATGTTTAATGTTTTTTAGGGTTGAGGATTTAAGAAAATTTTTATCCAGGGGGTTGTGGTTTTTTTGGGTAATGGCTATCTGGTTTATTTTGTACTAAGGTTTGGGTTTTTTTTGGTTCTAAGGGTTTATGGGTTTTTCGGGTAGATGTTCTACATTTTTTAATGTTTTTTATTTTTTGTGTGGATGAAGAATTTTTGTTTTCGGTGTGGGATATGTGTTTAGGGTTTTTTTTGAATATGGGGGTTTTGGGTTTTCATTTGATGAGGGTTTACGTTTTTCTATTGATGAATGTTATGGGTTAGCTCAGGTTGAGGTTTTATTGTGTTATGAGGATGTGGGCTTATGGTTTTTAGGGGATTAGATGTTAGATAATATTATTGATATTTGTTTGGGATTTTCTATTGATAATGGATTATGTTTCTCTACAAAATAGGTATTAGAATTTTCATTGGGATGAGGTGTATGTGTTTTCTCAGGATGAGGGATTATAGTTATCTGGGAATGCAGGTTTTAGGGTTTTTTAGGTGCTAAGGGTTTAGTGTTTTCTGGGGATGAGTTTCTTGTGATTCTATATAAAATATATTAGGGAATTCTAGGGATGGGGGTTTTTAATTTTATGTTGTTTGGGGTTTTGTGTTTTCTAGGATTGAGTGTTTTGGGTTTTCTTAGGAAGAGGGTTTTGGGGTTTTGGGGGAAGTGGGTTTATGGGTTTCAGTGTATAAGGTTTTTCGGTTTTCTAGGGGTGAGGTTTTCATGTTATTTAGGGATGGTGGTTGAGGTTTCTTTGTACTATGGTTTAATGATTCACTTTGGATTTGGGTATAGTGTTTTATGGGGAGGAGGGTTTTGGGTTTTTGTTGGAAAACGGTTAATATTGTTCTATGGATGATGGTTTAGGAAATTTCGAGGGAATATTGTCCAATTTTTTCTAGATCTATGGATTTTATACTATATAGGTATGATGTATTATTGTTTTTTGGGTCTATGGGTGTAGGGTTTTTATGGATTTAGGGTCTAGGGTTTTCTAGGGATAGGGGTAAAGTTTTTTATGGGGCTGAGGGATTATGTTTTTTTGTGTAAGGGAGTTTAATATTTTCTATGGATGTGTGTTTATGTTTTTCTAATGCAGTTGGTTTATGGGTTTATATGGATGAGGGAATAGGGTATTATGTGGATTAGGGTTCAGGTTACTCAGGTGGTGATGGTATATGGTTACCTGGGGATAATGATATTGGGTAATTTTGGGATGGTGGTTTAGGGATTCCTAGGGCTAATGGTTTAGGTGTTTCTAGGGATGATTGTTTACGGTATTCATGTGATTATTGATTAAGTGTTTCTGGGGAAGAGGGTATAGGGTTTTTTAATAGTGAGGGTTTAATGTTTTTTGGGACTAAGTGTTTAATATTTTATTTGGATAAAGGTTTAGGGTTTTCTAGAATTGAGGGTTTAGGGTTTTCATGGATTTATTGAATATGGTTTTCATGGGATGAGAGATTCTATTTTTAAAGCTATGAGGATTGAGTGGTATCATTTGTCGAGTATTTTTGTTTTTTGGGGTTGATTGTTTTGTGATTTATATGGCTAAGGGATTCATATATTATAGGGCTGAGGGTTATGGGTTTTCTATGGATATAGGTTTATATTTTTCAAGGTATTAGTGTTTTCGGATGTCAAGGGTTTGGGGTTTAGGGTTTCTTTGGATTAGGGTTATCATTTATTCGGTGGATGAGGGTTGAGGATTTTCAAGTGCAGACGACATAGGGTTTTCAATGGGTTACGTGTTAGGTTTCTCAAGGAATTTGTAAATATTTTGTTCTTTGGGTGAGGGTTTATGATATTTTGGGGATGAGAGATTAGGTTTTCTAGGAAATAATGTTTTCGGTTTTTATGTGATGAGGGTTTAGGGTTTTTTGTTGATTGGGGTATAAGGTTTTATGGGGTTAATGGTTCGGGTTTTTCTGGGGATAAGGGTTTACAATTTTATCAGGATGAGGCTTTCGGGGTACTTCGAACCATGGACTTAGTACATTTAAGGGAAAATGGATCACCATTACATGGCACTCATGTTTTAGGGTTTTTTGTTGCAATGTGTTTAGGGTTATAAAGGCATGGGAGTTTATGGATTTCTAGTTATGCGGGATTTTTGTTATTAGGTGATGAGTGATTAATTTTCTTCAAGGATAAGGGTTTAGGGTTTTTTTGTTCATATGGGATTAGTGTTTTATGGATCTAGGGGTTTTGTGTTTTGGTGGAGTGAGGGTTTATGATTTTCTGTAGATGAGTGTCTAAGGATTTCTAGGGATATTGTATTAGGGTTTTCTAGTGATGAGTGTTTAGAGTTTTCTATGGATGCAGGTATATCATTTTACAGGGATAAGTGTATTGGGTTTTCTTGTGATGGGGTTTAGGGTTTCCCAGAGAAGACGATTTAGTTTGTTCTCAAGAATAGGTTTAGGTTATAATGGTTCTTATGGTTTAGGGTTTCTAGGGCTGTGGCTTGATGGTTTTTGAGGGAATACACTTTTTGGTTTTTGGGGATTAAGTTTTAAGGGATTTTCGTGATTGGTATTTACCATTTTATAGGGAAGAGGGTTTATGGTTTTAAGGGGCATAAGGTCTACTATTTCATAAGGAAGTCAATTTAGTGTTTTATGAGGTTGTGGTTTTAGGGTTTCCTAGTGCTTTTGATTTACGCTTTTCAGGTGCTGAGGGTTTTGGATATTTTAGGGCTGAGGGTCTGTGTTTATTTTTGTATATGAGGGTTTAATGGTTTTAAAGGATGATGGTTTAGGTTTTTCTATGGTGGTGGGTTTAGTTTTTTTTGTGCTTAGGGTTTTAATATTTTTTGGGGGAATAAGGTTTTGGGTGATTGGTGGATGAGGGTTTAGGGATTTGGTGATGATGGTTTAGGTTTTTTGGGACATATGGTTTATGGTTTTTTCTCTGTAATAATTAAGGGCTCTTTTGGTTTTAGGGTTTATGGTTTTTTGCAGCCATGTTTTTAGGTTGTTTTTTATCTATTATATTATGGCTTTCAGTGCTATTCTAGTAAGGCATTTTAGGGATGAGGGTTTACATTTATTTGTTGATGAGAGTTCCGGGTTTGGTGGGTACATGTGTTTATTGTTTTTTTGGGTTGTGGGCTTAAGGTTTTTCCAACTAAGGGTGTAGGGATTTTTTAGATTAGGGTTGAGGGTTTTGTGTGGATAAGGATTTATGACTTGTTAATTAATGTTTGTTGGGGATGAGGGTTGAGGGTTTTTATGGCTGATGGATAAGTGTCTTCTTGGTATTTAGGTTTATGTTTTTTTTATAAATGTGGTTTTATGGTGTTCTAGGTAGGCGGGTTTATGGTTTTCTATGGACGAGGGATTAGGTTTTACAGGGTTGTGGGTTTATGGATTTCTTGGTCTATATGAATGGGATTTTTTGGGGGCTATTGGATAACATATTTCATTGGATGAGTGTTTAGGCTTTTAAAGGGATTAGGGTGTATGGTTTTTTGGGGCTAAGGGTTTATTGTTTTTAGGGCTGAGGGTTTTGGGTTTTTTGGGATGATGGTTTAGTGTTTTATGGGGATAAGTCTATATGGTTTTCTGGGGTTGAGGGTTTAGATTTATTAGACTATGAGTTTATAGTTTTCTATTGCTAGGGGATCAAGGTTTTCTGGATTTTAAGGGTTAGGAATTTTGGTTATGAGGGTCTAGGTATTTTTAGTGATGACAGTTTTGGGTAATTAGGGAATTAGTTTATTATAGGGATATGGTTTTAGGGTTTTGTGATTTCATGGACTGGAGGTGTCGGGTTTTCTAGCGATGAAGGTTTTGGATTTTTCGTGAGTTTTTTTTACAGTTTTCAAGGGCTCTGTGTCTATGGTTATTGGGTTATGGGTTATGGGATTCATGGAGTAGAGTGTTTATGATTTCATGTGGTGGAGGTTTTTTGTTTTACTAGGGTTATTGTTTTATTTTTATAGAGATTGGGGTTTAAGGTTTTATATGGATGTCATATTAGGGTTTAGGGTTTTCAGGAGAAGAGGGTTAAGTTTTTTGTAGTAATGAGTGTTTAGGGTTTTTTAGGAATGTGGGTTTATGGTAATCTGGTGTTGAGGGTTTATGGGTTTTGGGAGTGAATTTTTGGGGTTTTCTTGGGATAAGTGTGTCAGGTTTTATGGTGTATATGGTTTAGGGTTTTTGGGGGCTATGTGTTTAGGTTTTTCAAGGTATGATAATTTAGGGTATTTGTGGGCTATGTGTTTTTTGTTTTTTGGTGATGATGGTTTATATTTTATTGGGGATGAGGGTTTAGGGTTTACTATGTATGAGGAATTTGGGTATTTTAGGAATGAGTGTTCTTGGTTTTCTAGGGCTGAGGAATTATGATTTTCTAGGGATGAGGGTTTAATGGTTTCTAGGAATAAGAGTTCATATTTTTCTAGAGATAAGTGTTTTATGATTTTTTGGAGATGTGTGTTTATGGAATTTTGGTGATGAGGATTTAGGGCGTTCATGGGATGAAGGTTTAGATATTTATGTGGCTCAGTGTTTATGGAATTCTATGGATGGGGTTTTATATGGATTTTACGGGATGAGGTTTCATGTTCTTTTTTTGGGAGGGGGGTTTTGGGATTTTTTTCACAATTAATTTATCAATTTTTTATGAGGGTTTTTGGTTCTTTGGGGTTGGGGGTCTAGTATTGTTTAGGGCCAACAGTATAGGGGTTTGGGCGCTAAAGTTATAGGGTTATTTGTGGATGAGGGTTTAGGATTTCCTGTTGATGAGTGGTTATATTATTTATGGATAGTGGCTTAGGGTATTTTTTAGGATGAGGTTTTCAGGATTCTTGGAGAATATGATTTATTGTTTCTCTTGGATGATTTTATTTGTTTTTTTAGGTTTAGGGTTAAGAGTTTTTTGGAGCAGTTGTATAGGGTTTTTTTTTAGATAGTAGTGTTAGGTTTTGTTATGGATTACGGTTTGGTGTTTTTTGGGGATGAGGGTTTGGGAATTTATAAGGAATGAATGTTTATGGTGTTTTGAGGATTAACATTTAGAATTTTTTTGTAGCTGAAGATTTTGGTATTTTAGGCCGATGATTATGGTTTTTTGGGACCGTGAGCTTAGTTTTTTTGGTTCTATAGGAATAAGTTTTTTTGAGGCTAAAGGATTTTTATATTTTTGGCTAATGATTGGTGGTATTTTTGGGAAGAGTGTTTATTTTTTTTGGGGAACATCGCTTATGGTATTTCTGTCCGGAGGGTACAGATTTGTTTTTGTTAAAGAGTATAGGTTTTTTTGGAAAATGGTTTGGGGTTTTGCGGGAAGAGGATTCAGGGTTTTTAGGGGATAATATTTTTGTGGATTTTGGGATTTCAGATTTTTTTTTGGGGAGGAGGTTTTATGATTTTTTGGGGTAGGCCATTTAGTGTTGGGAGGTGAGTGCCACATTTTTGTGGGACAAGGGTTTGTTGTAATCATCAGATTAGGGTTTAGGGTTTTCTAAGGATTATTGTTTTGGGTTTTCTCACACAATGGATTTATGGTAATATGGATATGTATGTTTGTTGTTTTTTTGGGAAATATGGATTTGGGATTTCGTGTATTGAGATTTTTTTTCTTATTTTTTTAAGTACATCTTCAGAAAATTATTTAGGGATTTATGGGGCTTTGGTGATAGTGTTTTTTGGGGAGGAGGGCTTAGTGTTTTCTGGGCCCGATGTTTTATGATTTTCTAGTGCTGGGGGATTGGGAATCTCTTGGGTTGTGTTTATAGGTTATCATGTGGTGGGGGTTATGTTTTTCTAGAGATGGTGGTTTATGGTTTTTACGGGATAGGGTTAAGGGTCTTTTGGGTTAGAGCATTTTCAGTTCTAATGGGAGGAATGTTTGGGTTTTCCTGTGTAGTGGGTTAAGTGGTTTCTGCGGATGAGGATTTAGGTTTTTCTAGGAATGAGAATATATAGTTTTATATGGATGAGGGTATAGGTTTTTAGTTTTTCATGTTTTCTCGAGTTGAGGGTTTGGATCATTCTCGGGTAGTGGGTTTAGAGATTTGGGGGGATTTTGGGTTAGGGTTTTATGGGGATAAGGTCTTAAAATATTTTTTCTAGGTTGTAGTTTTTTTCTCGGGATGATTTTTCAGGACATTCAAGGGATGTGGTTATAAGTTTTTTTTACCTATGATATTATTTGGATTTATAGGAATGATGGATTATTCTTTTCTAGGTCTAAGGGATTAGGGTTGTCTATGAATAAGAAACTAGTGTTTTCTAAGGATGTGTGTTAAATGTTTTCTAGTGATTAGGGTTTTTGTTTTTCATTGGATGAGGGTTTCATTTTTTCTACGTATAAGGGTTTAGGGTGTTCTTATAATGACAGTTTAGTGTATTCTAGGTATGATTGTTTATAGTTTTCAAGGGATGAGGGTTTAGTGTCTTCCATGGTTGGAGGATTAGTGTTTTCTTTCAGTAATGGTTTAGGGGTATTTGGGGATGATGGTTCAGGGTTTTCTAGGGCTAATCATTTTAGGGTTTATCAGGATTATGTCTGAGAGTATTTGGGGGTTCATGATTTTAGGATTTCTAAAGATAACATAATAGGTCTAACTAGTTAGGGTTTTTAGGGCAATGGGAATAAAGTTTTTTAAAGATGTGGGTTTTCAGTTTTTGTAGAAGTGGGTTTGGGGTTTTTGGTGATGAAAATAAATTATTTTATATGAGTGTTTATTTTATTATGAGTGTCTATTTTATTATGAGTATGATGGTTAAGGGATTTATGGTCTTTATGGTTTGGTGTTTTTTGGAGCGGAGGGTTTAGGATTTTTTTGGTGATGAGTGTTTATTGTTTTTTGTAGATATGTGATTCAGGTTTTCTTGGGCTAAGTGTTTGGGTGTGTTTGGGGATGAGTTTTTATGTTTTTTGTTGCTGGGGATTTAGGTTTTTCATGAGATGACGGTTTATGTTTTTTTTGGGGGATGATGGTTTAGGGTTTTCTTGGGATGAGCTATTATGATTTCATAATGATTAGGGATTTGGGTTTTTTTCGGGATGAAGTTTTAGTATTTTCTTGGCAGGTGGGTTTATGATTTTCTAGGAATGAGGGTTTAGGGTTTTTTGGGGACTAGGGATTATGGTGTGTTGAGGATAAGATTTTAGGGTTTTTTGGGGCTCAACATGTAAGGATTTATGGGGTTTAGGGTCTTGCATTTTCTCTAAAAGAGGGTTTTGGTTTTTTAATGGAAAAATGTTTAGGGTTTGTCGTGGCTTAGGTTTTACGGTTTTCTATGGATATGGGTTTTTGGTTTGGTGTGGATGAGTGTTTTGGGTTTCCTTGTGATGTATATTTTGTGTGTTCTAGGGCTAAGGGATTATGGTTTTCTAGGTACAATGGATTACACTTTTCTAAGGATGAGGGTTTAGTGTTTTCTAAAAATGAGGATTTATAGTTCTCTTGGGATTATGTTTTATGGTATTTGTGGGATGATGATTTAGATTTTTCTAGGGAATAATTTTTATTGATTTCTAGTGTAGAGGGTTTGTGGTATTTTGTAGATGAGGGTTTATCGTTTTTTGTGGCTAAGTGTTTAGGGTTTTTTATATCTAAGGGTTTATGGTTTTAAAAGTATGAGGTTTTAGGGTTTTCTAGGCATTTGGATTTATGTTTTTTGTAGAAGGGTGATTATGATATCCAAGGTATTATAGTTTAGGGTTTTATGGCCATCATGGATTGGGGTTTTTTGGGGATGAGAGTTTTTGAGGGTGAGGTGTCTGGATTTTATGGGGATGAGGGTATAGGGGTTTCTAGGGAATATGGTTTAATGTTTATTGTGTTATGGGATTTATTATTTAATAGGGATGAATGTTTGGGTCTTCCTTGTGCTAAGGGAATATTGTTTCCATGGATAAGGATATAGAGTTTTATGGGGATGTGGGTATAAGGCTTTATGGGGCTATGGGTATTATTTTATCTGGGGATGATGGGTTATCATTTTATGAGGCTTAGGGTATATAGGTTTTCTGGGGATGAGGGTTTTGGGTATTCATTGGTAGAGGGTTTATGGTTTTTTGGGGATGATATTTTTGGGTTTTTTGGGGATGAGGATTTCAGTTTTATTATGAATGAGGGTTCAGGGTTTTCTAGGGCTAAGGGATTTATCTTTTCTGTTTCTAGTGTTTATGGTTTTATAGGGATATGGGTATAAGGTTTCATAGTTATGATGTTTTAGTGTTTTTTGGTGTTAATGATTATGGGTATTTTGGGGATGAGGGTTTGTGATATTTTGGACCTGAGAGATTAGTGTCTTCAAGGGAAGAGGTTTTGACGTTTCTAGGGATGTGGGATTAGTGGTTACTTCGGCTAAGCATATAGGGGTTTCTTTTTTGATTGTTTTGGATTTTTTAGGTCAGGTGGTTATGTTTTTTTGGGGTTTATGGTTTATGGTTCTTGTGGTTGAATGTTATGGTTTTTCTGAGGATGAGGTTGTATGGTTTTTAGGGTTGAGTGTTTAGGATTTTATAGAGAATGTGGTTTGGGTATTCTAGGATTGCGGGTTTAGGGTTTTTGAGTAATTAGGGTTTAATGATTTCTAGGGATAATGTATTAGTTTTTTCTAGGGATGAGGGTTTTGGGGAATCATGTTATGTCATTTTATTCCCTTATTGGGAAAAGGGTTTATTGGTGTTTGAGGTGACAATTTAGTATTTTCTGGTGATGATGGTTTAGGGGGTTTTAGGGATATGTCATTATCATTTTTTGGGACTACAGGATTAGGGTTTTTTAGGGATAATGGTTAAGGTTTCTTAAGGGGATTGGGGTTAGGGTTTTTTAGTGATAAGTGATTAGGGTTTCCTGCGGATGATATTTCTGGTTTTTCTAGGGATAAGGTTTTAGGGATATCTATTGGATAGGGTTTTGGGTTTTCTCGGACTGAGGGTTTTGGGTTTTTTTGGGATTAGGGTTTAACATTATTTGGGGTAAATGTTTTATGGTTTACTTGGGATGGGGGTTTAGGTAATTTTGGAGAGCAGTGTTTATATTTTTCTAGGGATGAGGATTTATGTTTTTCATGGGTAGAAGGTTTAGGATTATCTAGGGAAGCGGGTTCAACATTTTCAAGGTATGTGGTTTGAGGTTTTTTAGGGAATAATGGTTAGGGAGTTTATAGGGATTAGGGTTATGTGGTTCAAGGGGATGTGGTTTTAGGGTTTTTTTGGGGATGACCATTTAAGGGTTTTGGGGGATGATGATTTATGGTGTTCTTTTGATGAGGGTTTTGGGCTTTTTGGGGATGAGGGTATCATATTTTCTGTGATTGAGGTTTATGGTTTTTTTGAGGTTTTATTGATTTTTAGGTTTGAGGGATTATGGTTTTTGGGGGATAGGAGTATTGTGTTTTTTTAGGATAAGGTTTTATGACATTATAGGAAAGGGAATTTATGGTTTTTTTGGGATAAGAGTTAGGGCTTTTAGGGTAGAGGGATTTGGTTTTTTATAAGGGATTAGGTTTTTTTTATGAGGGTTTATGGTTTTTTTGGTTTGATGATTTAAATATTTTTTGGATGAAGAATTAGTGTTTTGTGGGTAAGGGTTTATGGAATTTTGGGAGTATGTTTTTTTATTTTTTGGGGGGATAATTTTATTTTTTCTGGGGATGAGGGTTTTGGTTTTTTATGGTTGAGGGTTTTTGATTTTCAAGGGAAGTGGGATTAAGGTTTTGTGGGGATTATGGTTTAGGGTTTTTTATGGGTGTGGTTTTATTGTTTTTTGGGGATGAGGGTTTATGGTTTTTTGGGGAAGAGTTTTTTTTTGAAAACACAAAAATTTATAAATAAAATTCCCATAATAATTGAATTAATTTCCCTATTAGGAGTGATGGTTATAAAAAAAATTGAATATGTTTGGATTTTTTTTCAATATTATATCCTATCAGATTTTAAATACTATTAATCATCATAACCATTGATAATATATAATGTTATCATTGATCATATAATATGATTAAATATAGGGTTATGATAAATCCATTTGACAAAAAACAAGGAAGTCATGGCCTCGACCGGTAGGATCATTCCCATTGATGCCCATTTCTCATATCATTTAACTTGGATTTCCCATTAACCAAGCCCGGTCATAGATTCAAAAAACAATTCATTACTGAAACCATATATAGATGTAGATCAAGGTTATCATTGATCATAAAGGGTTATTTATTTAAACCATATTTTTTTATCCTCCAAATAATTTTTTATTTTCATTAGCATCACTTTTAGGGATGCGGTGGTAACCATCACGATTTAAAAATACCACAATCTCGCAGGCCCAGTGATCACAACTTCAAAATTAAAAAACTAGAAACTAATGAAAACCACACATTCCTGTGTGTAGAAATCAGAAAATAAAAATTAAGACTCTCAAGGAAACCTAACCTCAGAACCTTGAGCCATGAGCCACCCATCACAGATGGAAATTTCTTCTATCTACTATCACATCTTGGTATTATTGGTGACATCACCACCTGACCGATGACCGGAGAAACTCCCCCTGATATAAATCCCACCATAGTATCCATCGTAGAAATAAACCACACTATCATCACTTAAACCTCATCACCACCATAAAAAAATAACGAAATCAAGAAAAAAATAAAAATATTCGCCGATCAAGAATAAAATGGATCAAGATCTCATAAAAAAAGAAATCAAAGATTCTTTATGGCTATGAGGAAGAATCATCAAGAAAATATAACAAAAAACTAATAACCCTCTCAAGAGTACATCGAAACATGTTTCGTCTGGAGCATCGATTGCCACCGTCCCTCATCCAAAAACCAAATTGTTCCAACACCCCATATCTTACTGGAAGGGGCTCATAGGAACACAAGGCCATATAATATCCTTGAGAAGTTGGGGGATTCAAAAACATGCATCGCCGATGTAGAGGAACACCGGTAGATGACATAACAAATGTAATATGACTCTGGTAATGTCTGTAATCTCATCGACCACCAAAGCACATAACCAAATCCATATTTTTTACAAATTATCCAACTCTAACCAGGAGAGGTACCTATGAATGTGAGGATATGGATTGTATTGAGAGGTTGATGGATTCCATAGTAAGCATCCTTTGATGGGGATATTGAATGATCCGTGGAAGAAATCTCATAGTAGCGAGCAATTGAGAAATAAGAAAACATAAGGAAGAGTGAACTGCCATGAATATGAGAAAATTAAAATAAAGATACAAATCATAGGACAGTAATGTCGAAGATGTAGGAGAAGAGAAGGATATCCATCACCATTGAGGTGTTCCATGGAAACTCTAGGAGGAGAAGCGGAGCAAAAAGCTGAGAGGAGATCCGGGTGAATGGGGCACTATCAATTTTATCTAGACCATAATTGAAGGAACTATTATACTCATTAAATTAAATTACCCTTATAATTACATATAATTATTTGATAATGAGTTTTTTTAAAATTAAATATTAATATGATGAAAATAAAATTGTATATCTGAGATATATATAATTTTGATCATGAAACTATTTTTAAAATGTTAATAACTATGTAATATATTATGTTTTCAAATTATTTTTTTATTATGAATGGAAATATAATTTTAAAAAGTCAAATAAAATTTTAATAAGTGATATAAATGTGTTATTGTCAAAAAAGCCTTGTATCTATAAATAAATGGTAGTTTTTATTTAATATTTCAATTTATTATATTTATATAATTATTTTTCAAAATAAATATAATTATAGGTTTATGAACATCAAAATTACCCAATAATTAATTTTTCATAGTTGAATGATACAATAAATGTTTTGGGTAATAATTTAATACCGTATAAATATAGGATGTGTACTATTGTATTATAATGGAACAGAATTGATGTAATATATTCCATAAAAGGCATCCACAAAAAATTATATATGTCCCCATAAATATAATGTATTTATGAAGTTATTTGATTAAATTTATAAATCCTTTATTCGTCATCCAACACATATTTTATATTTTTAATGTCATTAAACAATTTCATTAAAAATAGGATTCACTTCCACATCACCAAGGATAAAACCTTAATGAGCTTGATCATTTCCCTTATAAAATATTAAAAAAATATCCCATATAGAATAATCATCAGAAAATATGATGTGAAATTTTATTTTTTAATACATTATTATATAATGTCCAAAACCTAGGTTTATGAAATCATAAAGATCTCCCCTCTCCATTCCAAAATAATCTAAGCCAAGATCCTTATAATATTCAATAAAAAATCAATGAAAATTCCTTTAGATATCCATACACTCTATAGAGTCCTACCAATGTTACCCCAATATCTCTAGAAACTCCTCAAATGATTATTGAATATCCCTTTCAAGGTAAGGTGTTGTCTATTTCCCTCCTTTATTCAAGAAATTTACTAATGTTATAAATATTTTTATAAAATTACTATTTATGGGATATTTTTTACACAAACCTATTACTCTCCATTTTATATAAAAATGATGAAAGTAATTTTTTGATCTCATTAAACCGTTTTTTGATTCGTTATGTACTGTCATTATGTTGCTGATATTTCATACTGATTTTTCCATTCCAAGGATGTGTATTATTAATACTGTCACAGTTTACACTCAATACTATCCACCATGACATGCCTATTTTTTTTATTAGGGTATTACATCTATTTATTCCACAATCATTAATCATGTAATTAAATGTGATAGAAAATAATCATATGTTGAATGATCTATGTGGACCACATATGAATATAAATGATATAAAAGTGATGTTTGTGATCAATGTTATATAGATATGCAATGCATTGGGTAATGTTTTATTCCCATGAGACATATTTGAAGGGATTTTTGAGTTATCCAAATATATTATGGGACTCTGTGCAACATATTATATTATCTTGAAAGATATCCTTGACCTATTTTTTTGATTTCATGATTACATTTTCTTCCAAATTACCATGATTTCTTTATAATATCATGTTATATCATTACTGTTTGTTTATGATTATCATCAATTATATTTCCTATTGAATTACTATTGCATAATAGGTGATACTTTTCTTCATTTAAGGTTTTGTTCATTTCCTTTCTGAGCTTTATATCTCACCCCATTCTTATGTATGTCCCCATGTTATTCCATGTTGTCTAATGATTTATGGAATATTAGAATCATGATTATGATGTTTTAAATAATGTTGTTGTTTCCCACATTAATGTTGTTATGATATGAGCCTTATTCAGAAAGAAAATACACATCAATATTTTATATGTCTTAGTATGTGATACTTTTTTGTATTAAATCAGGAAATATTGTGTAATAAAGACCATGGGTTTCATAGTTGGAATCAAATAATAGTCTACTTATTTAGAAATTCGGATTTGAAAACACTAGTGAACGATATAGGGTAATTATATGAATTGGAAAATTCCCAATATTTTTGTACAGATTGATTATGAGGTTTCCATTAAAATTCACTTATATCTGGATATTACAAGTGGATGTTGCTCTTTCATAGATATAAATAGGTGTTACTATCCCACAATTACATTATAGAGATATTATCGACTAGGAACTTGTTCATGACAATGGGCCTTTCTTCCCAACCTTTTTGACACTCACAAGGGATATGATGTAGTATCTTCAAAATATAATATGAACCATTATTAGGTGTTTTTTTAATGATGACGGTTCTAGATTTGTTGGATCTGAGGGTTTAGGGTTTTCATTTAAGGTATTGTTCATTCCCTTTCTGAGATTTATATTTCACCCCATTATAATGTATGTCCCCATGTTATTCCATGCCATTTAATGATATATGGAATATTAGAAGCATGATTATGATATTTTAAATAATGTTGTTGTTTCCCACATTTATGTTGTTATGATGTGTACCTTATTCATAATGAAAATACTCATCAATATTTTATATGTTTGATCATGTGATAATTTTTTGTATTAAATCATGAAATATTGGGTAATAAAGACCAAGGATTTAAGAGTTGGTATCAGATCATATCTATTTATTGAGAAATTAGGATTTGAAAAAACTAGAGAATGGCATAGGGTAATTCAATGAATAAGAAAAATTCCCAATGTTTTGGTAATGATTGAGTATGCATTTTCCAATAAAATACATCTATATCTAGATACTACAAGTGTATGTGGCTATTTCATAGATATAACTAGGGGTTACTATCCCACAATTACAGTGTTGAGATATTCCTGACTAGAAACGTATTCATGATAATGGGCCTTTCTGCCCTACTTTTGTGACACTCATAAGGGATATTATATAGTAACTTCAAAATCTAATATGAAACAATATTTGTGGTTCTCTTGATGATGACGATATTGATTTTTTTGACCTGAGGGTTTAGGGTTTTTTTCTACTAAGGATTTAGGGTTTTATGGGAATTGGGTAATGGGGTTATTTTTGGGATCATGGTGCTAGTTTTTTATAGATAGAGTTATTTATTTTATTGGAGTTCATGTTTTAGAGTTTTTTGGATATTTAGTTTCTGTGTTTTTTTAGAGATAACAGTTTGTGGTATTTTTGCGAAGCGGGTTTTACAATTTTTGGGGCTGACTATTTCATGTTTTTTTGGGCTGGGGGTTTAGGGTCTTTTAGTTATATGGGATTAGGGTTTTTTGGAATGATTTATTTTTGTTTTTGTTTTGGATTTGGGTTTAGGGTTTTCAAGGGATTAGGGTTTGGGGTTTTTTGGGGATGTGGTTTTTGGGTGTTTTATGGATGAGGGTTAAGGTTTTTTTTCAGGAAGAGGATATATGGATATTTTGGGATGAGGGATTTTAGGCATTTAGGGATGATTGATTAGGGTTATTTAGTAATATGTGATTGGGGATTTTCTTGGAAGAGGTTCTAGGGTTTTTTGAAATGAGGATTTCAGTTCTTTTGGGACTGTGTGTTTGGCGTTTTCTGGGACAGAAATTTTTGGATTTTTTTCGAGAAGGGATTTTGGTTTTGTAGGGTTCCCGGTTTAGGGTTTTTGAGGTTCATTGTTTAGGGGTTTTTGGGAGGAGGGTTTCTGTATTTTTGGGAGTCAAGGATTGGGGTTTATTTATTGTTAATGCATTGACTTTTTATCGGACAGAGTGTTTTGTATTTTGGGGGATTATGGGTTTCGGGTTTTTTTGGGATGATGTTTTGGGACTCATAATTTATGAGGGTTTGTGTTTTTTTTATAATGGTATTTGGGGTTTTTTGGGGACTAGGGATTTGTTTTTTTTTGTGATTGACTTTTTTTGGATTATTGGTGCAACGAGTCTGTAATTTTAGGGAGCAATGGGTTTTAGATTTTTTTGGGTTGATGGTTTAGTGTTATTTATGGTGAGGCTTTGGAGTTTTTTTTATGTTTGGGGGGAATTTTAAGGCTGATGGTTTGGGGTATTTTGTGAAAAAGGGTTTAGGGATTTGTGGGCCTACGTGTTTGGTGTTTTTTAGGATTAGGGTTTTGGTATTTTTAGGGCTAGGGTTTGTTGAGTCAATAAGGTTTTCCTTATGAATTTTCCATTCCTTCTTGTTTTGAAAATCACAAACACCTTATCATTTAGGAAAATCGCTTTTATAAGGAAAAATGCTTTCTTAAGGAAAATTTCTTTTATAAGGAAAAATGCTTTCTTAAGGAAAATTGCTTTTATAAGGAAAAGTGCTTTCTTAAGGAAAATCTCTTTTATAAGAAAAATTTATCCTTATCATATTCTCATTAATATTTTTCTTAAGTGTGAGATTCGGATTCACTTTCTCAGAGTCATAAAAACTTTGATATAAAAGCATTCTGTTTTTAGGATTCGGTTCTGGACAAGAACTATAAGGAAGTTTCATTCCGAATTCCGGATATGAATTCTGACTAAGTTCAATTCCAGATTCAGGATACGAATTCTGAAGAAGAATTCTCATTACGAAATCTAATGAAGAAATCTCATTCCGAATTCTCGTTACGAATTCTGATAAAGAATTCTCATTACGAATTCTAATGAAGAAATCCCATTCCGAATTCTCATTACGAATTATGAAGAAGAATTCTCATTACGAATTCTAATGAAGAAATCTCATTCCGAATTCTCATTACGAATTCTGATAAAGAATTATCATTACGAATTCTGATGACGAATTCTAAATACGAATTTTGTTGACGAATTCTCATTACGAATTCTGATGACGAATTCTCATTACGAATTCTAATGATGAATTCTCATTACGATTTCTGATGACGAATTCCTATTCCGAATTCCTACTCCGAATTCTCATTCCGAATTCTCCTATTAAACAGAATCTGATTATCATTGTTTTATACACTCTGAATTTATTCACTCCGAACCTTCACTCCGAAGTTTCTATTCCGAACCTTTATGTTAGAGTTTAAAACGATGTCGTACTTTCTGTTACACTTGTTTTGTTATAAAATGATGTCGCCTGTTTTGTTATAAACTAACCGTTGTCTAAGTGACACGTGTGCAGGTCCCTCCGAACATTAAGGGAAATATGACCGTTGGAGAAGGAGCCGACCTTACCTATAAATAGGAGCTCATTTGAAAGAGCTCGCTGCTGATGAACAGCTGATGAATAGCTGATGGTTGATGCATATGCTGATTGCTGAATAAGTACTTACATGCTGTTGAAGTGATTTCTAGAGAGAGAGTCTCTTATTAACTCTCAGAGCTTCGTGCGACTCCGAATGTTGGTGATTACATTCGAGGGCTTCCGGGGATAGGAAGACAGAGGTGCCGACTACCTTAAAGATCGAGGGCTTTCTTGCTGAGAAAGACAGAGGTGCCGACTACCTTAAAGATCGAGGGCTTTCTTGCTGAGAAAGACAGAGGTTGCCAACTACCTTGAAGTTGAGGGATTGCGGGGATAGCAAGACAGAGACACCGATCTTCGTATCGAGGGCTTACCCTGGTGTGGGTAAGACAGACTTGCTTGAAAGTATAAATCAAGGGACCTTTATCCAAGGTTGTTGGATACCCTTCTCTTTGGGTTAAAAGACTATTATCTTGTTACTAGTAGTTTTACTACTTGTTGTTATTCCGCTGTAATTTGTTTCTTAAGGAAAGTATAACTTTCTTATACTTCCTTACTTACTCTGATAAGTTTAGATTCTATACGCTTTAAGGTAGAATCTCATATTGTAACTTTTTTTAAGTTTCAATTTCCGGAACCATATTTCCGGAACCTACTTTTGGAATCCCTTTCCAAGTTCAGTTCAGTGTTAGAGGTGTTGTGAATTTACTTAGTTTAACTTTGTTAAACTTAGCCTTTCCTTTTCTTAAGGAAACTCTAGTTATTCATAACTAACTTTAAAGGTTCCAAAGGAATTTTTAAAGTATACAATTCACCCCCCCTCTTGTATATTGAGCATCTCATATTATATTTCAATCCTACAATTGGTATCAGAGGTTGGAAACCTCTTACTCTATACCATTCTTACATTTGGTATCAGAGCCAAGGTTACTGAAATACTTGTACTCCCATACAAGTTTTTCTTGCTCAACTTTTCTATTCCGATCTTTGTCATTCCGATTTATCCATTCCGAACTTTTTCTCATTCCGAACTTTTTGATTACGAACTTTTGCTATTAACAAGTTTGTTTCCAAGTTATTTTCAAGTATGGCAGGAATGAATGTTGGATCTATTGACAATCTGAATCCTACAAGACCACCTATCTTTGATGGTAATGATTATGAATACTGGAGAGATCGTATGAAGACTTTTGTTATCAATACTGGAGTAGACAACTTTGTGATGCTTACTGGTGACTATAAAATTCCTGACAAGGAAGTCAGAACCTTTACTAACCAGGAAAAGCAAGAATATCAACTCAACTATAAGGTACGCAATACTTTACTGTGTTCAATGACTAGAAATATATATAGCCAAATTTCTTCTTGTGAAGCAGCTAACTGTATATGGAAGAAGTTAGAGGTTACACACTTTGGAACTTCTAAGGTGATTGAGACTAGGAGAGCTATGCTTAGAGCTGAATATCATGGCTTCAATTTTCCTTATGGAGAACCTATCTGTAAAGTTAAACAAAGATTTATGACAATTGTCAACAGTCTACAATCTATGGGAGAAAAAGGTTTAGATGATGAAGCTCTTGTGGACAAGATAATTGATATTATGCCCAATGAGTGGGAATCCAAGAGAACAACTATAGATGAGAACAGGAAGGTCACTCAAATTACTCTTGATGAATTATTTGGAACTCTTCTACAACATGAGACCAGAATGAAGAGAGATGCTGACAACATCAAGAAGAAGAATGGAAATGGTACCGTTGCTTTTACTACAACTTCGAATCAGATGAAAGCTAAGACTCCTGAGAGAGTAACCAGATCCAAATCGAAGAAAGTCATTTTCCAATCCGATTCTAGTGAGAGTGAAGTTTCAGAAAATGAATTAGCCAATCTTGCTCGAAGGATGAACAAGATAGCTGGACAGAGAAACTTTCAATCCAAGTATAAGAAGAAGGATAGGAAAGATAAGAAAGATGGAGAAGTTACTTGTTATGAATGTAAAAGAGATGGACATATTAGACCTGATTGCCCTATGCTCAGAAAGAAAGAAAGGAAGGAAAGACATTCAGAAAAGAACAGGAAGAAGTATTACAAAGCCAAAGCTAAGAAAGTTCTGAAAGCTAATGACACCTGGAGTGCCAGTGGTGGTGACTCTTCAGATGAATCTTCTGAATATGAATCTTCAGGACAGAAGAATCATGGTCTTATAGCCAGATTACCTATTGAAAATCATTGTCTTATGGCTAAGGTACGAAATGCTGAATCATTGACTAATGTTTCCTTAAATCCTAATGATAGTAAGTATTATAACTCTTCTGATGAAGAATCATCTTCTGATGAGGAAAATACTTTACCTACTTATGAAGAAGTCTCTATATTTGCTGAACTTCTTGAGATTGAGAACTCCAAACTCAACAAGAAACTTGATAAGGCAAATTCTAGGAATTCTATTCTTACTAAAGAGATATCAGATCTTTCTAAAGATCTTGATAAGAAAAATGATGATTTTGAAAATATTTCAAAAAATCTTGAGGAAGTAAGTTCTGAGAAGAACAAACTTGCTAAAGAATTAGAAAAAGTAATTTCTAATAAAAATGTTTTCGAGCCTAACACTAGTTCCAAAACTAATGATTTTGAGGATAAAAACTTGGTTGTAAAACTCAAGTCCGAAATTTTTTCCTTAAAGAAGTGTTTATCAAACTTTACCCATGGTAAAGAAAATTTTGATAAGATGTATTCTCAAATACGACCATTAAGAAATAAATCCGGATTTTGTTATACCCATGCAAAACCAGTTTTCAGTAACAATTATTTTGTTCCTCAAAGTGCCCCATTTTGCACTAAATGTCAATGTGGTGGTCAGTGGGCAAGAAATTGTTCCTTAAACAAAACCCAATCCTTAGGTTTTCATAAAGCTTATTTTTCTAAGAAAATGTGGGTACCTAAAATTTTATTGTCTGGAAATCTCGGATCCAAACAAGTTTGGATTCCGAAAGTCTAACTTTGTTCTAAATTTCAGGAAAATAAAGAAAGTTCCAGCAACAATATTTGGTACATGGATAGTGGATGTTCCTGGCATATGACTGGTAACAAAATCTTTTTTGAAAAGATTATCAAAACGAAATGAGGAAAGGTAACTTTCGGAGACAATGCTAAGGGAGAGATTGTTGGTATTGGTAATATTGTTCTTTTAGGTAAAACTTTGATTTCAAATGTTCTTTTTGTTAAAGGTCTGAAGCACAATCTCATTAGCATAAGTCAGTTATGTGATGAAGGTTACCTTGTGAATTTTAGGAATGATAAATGCTTAGTTCACAATTCCAAGGAAGAATTTATTCTCTCAGCCAATAGGCAAGAGAATGTTTACACCTTAAACTTAGATGACCTAAGAAGCCAAGATTTACCTTGCCTAAGTGCAATGGAAGATCACTCTTGGTTATGGCATAGAAGATTAGGACACTGTAATCTTAGAAACCTATGTAAACTCTCTAAGAAGAAACTTGTTAAGGATTTACCGGAGCTTAGATTTGATTCTTCTAAAGTTTGTGATCCTTGTCAATATGGAAAGCAACATAAATCTAGTTTTAAGTCAATCGGTGAAGTCTCAACAACCGATGCATTACAGTTGGTGCATATGGATCTTTTTGGTCCAACACAAACTGGAAGCATTGGAGGCAAATACTATGTGTTTGTTCTTGTTGATGATTACACTAGATTTACATGGGTCTATTTTCTAGCAAGGAAATCTGAAGCTTTTTCTTATTTCAAAAGTTTTAGAGCCCAAGTTAAAAATGAGAAAAATCTTCTATTGAAAACTATTCATAGTGATCATGGAGGAGAATTTCAAAATTCTGATTTTGAAACTTTTTGTAGTAAGAAAGGTATTACTCACAACTTTTCAGCACCTAGAACTCCTCAACAGAATGGTGTAGTTGAAAGAAGAAATAGAATTCTTCAAGAGATAACTAGAATCATGTTGAGTGAATATTCTATTGCTAGACATTTCTGGGCTGAAGCTGTAAGTACTGCTTGTTATACTATAAATCGAGTTTTGATTAGACATTTTCTTAATAAAACTCCTTATGAGTTATGGAATGGTAGAAAACCAAGACTTTCCTACTTCAAGGTTTTTGGTTGCAAAGTATTCATTTTGAATACTAAAGATAACTTACATAAATTCGCACCAAAATCAGATGAAGGAATTTTCTTAGGTTATTCCACAACCTCTAAGGCTTATAGAGTTTTTAATAAAAATACTTGTACTGTTGAGCAAACAGTACATGTAAAATTTGATGAATCAGATCCTTTTGTTTTTAAAACCTCCCAACCTACTTCTTCGGATGTGTTTTCAAAAACTGATTATCAACCTTTGATAGAAGAACCTTATGATAAGGAAATTGTTCTAGAAGATACTTCTGAAACATTTACCCCAGAAGACTTTCTACCCTATGTTGATGAACAGGTTTTACAAAACCCAAACCAGATGTTTCTTAAGAATCATCCCAGTGATAGTATCATTGGTGATGTAAATCAACCTGTAAGGACCAGAAGTTCCTTAAGAAATGAAGTAGAACATCTAGCATTTCTTTCCCAATTAGAGCCTAAAAGCACTGATGAAGCTTTAGGTGATGATGATTGGATCAAAGCAATGCAAGATGAACTAAATGAATTTGAAAGGAATAAAGTCTGGACCTTGGTTGAGAGACCTAAGGAAACTTCTGTTATTGGAGTAAAATTGGTTTTCAGAAATAAATGTGATGAAAATGGAGTCATTGTTAGAAATAATGCTAGACTTGTTGCTAAAGGCTATAATCAGCAAGAAGGAATAGACTATGAAGAAACCTATGCTCCAGTAGCTAGACTTGAATCTATCCGTATTCTACTTGCCTTTGCAGCATTCTTTAATTTCAAACTATTTCAAATGGATGTGAAATGTGCTTTTCTTAACGGTTATGTTCAAGAGGAAGTTTTTATTGAACAACCTCCTGGCTTTGAAGATACAAAACATCCTGATCATGTTTTTAGACTTACCTAAGCTTTGTATGGCCTTAAACAAGCCCCACGAGCATGGTATGATAGACTTACTGGTTTTTTGCTTCAAAATAACTATGTTAAGGGAAATGCAGATCCAACCCTTTTTATAAAGAAAGATAAGAAAAATGTTTTGATTGTTCAAATTTATGTTGATGACATTATATTTGGTTCAACTCAGCAATCTTTGACTGACTCCTTTGCTAGTCTAATGAAATCTGAGTTTGAAATGAGTATGATGGGTGAGTTAACATTTTTCCTTGGTTTTCAAATTTCTCAAAAACCAGAAGGAACCTATATATATCAACATAAGTATATTAAAGATCTTCTTAAAAAGTATGGTTATGACAACACTAAGAGTATAAGCACTCCCATTGGTACCTCAAACTCTTTAGATCTTGATGAAGGTGGGAAACCAGTAGATCAAACATCTTTTAGAGGTATGATTGGAAGTTTACTTTACTTAACAGCTAGTCGACCAGACTTAATGTTTTCTGTATGCTTATGTGCAAGATATCAATCCAATCCTAAGGAATCTCATTTAAAGGCAGTAAAAAGAATTTTTCGCTACCTTAAGGGAACCATAGATCTAGGATTATTTTATACTTATGGAAATGATTTTGTTCTAAAAAGCTTTTCTGATGCTGACTTTGGTGGATGTAGAATGGATAGGAAAAGTACATCCAGAACTTGTCATTTCTTAGGAGATTCATTAGTTTCATGGTCATGCCAGAAGCAACATTCTGTTGCACTCTCCACTGCTGAAGCTGAATATGTAGCAGCTGGAAGTTGTTGTGCACAAGTGTTGTGGATGCAACACATACTCACAGACTATGGCTTGAGTTTTACTAAAACTCAAATTTTGTGTGATAACACAAGTGCCATTGCCCTAAGTAAAAACCCTGCACATCACTCTCGTGCAAAACACATAGATATTAGGCATCACTTTCTTAGGGATCACACACTCAAAGGAGACATTATTCTTCAGTTTATCGGAACGCAAGATCAACTTGCTGATATTTTCACAAAATCTTTGCCTTCTGATAGATTTGAATATATTAAACAAAATTTAGGAATGATAACCGTAAGGTAATCTTCCTTAATTAACTTTTTGTTGAAAAAATCTCCTTACAGTAATAAACTCCTTTTCATAGGAGGAGTACATTTGTTTGTTTGTTTAACAAAGTTTTTCAAAATTTGTCTTCAAATTTTTCGGAACGAAAATTTCCGGAATGGAATTTCCGGAACAACCATTTTCCAGAAAGGATATTTTCGCACAGAATACTTCTGGAATGGAAGTATTTGTATTGAAAATTTCCGGAATGGAAAACTTTCGTACTGGTATTTTCATAACGGAACTTTCGTACTGAATCTTCCATAACAAGTTTTCGTATTTACTTTTTCGTATTGAGTTTTTCGTATTTACTTTTTCGTATTTACTTTTTCGTATTGAGTTTTTCGTATTTACTTTTTCGTATTGAGTTTTTCATATTGACTTTTCATATTTACTTTTTCGTATTGAGCTTTTTGTAGTCATCTTTATATTACCCATTATGAATAACTTTCCTAAGCTAATCCGAAAGGTATGATTTCCTTACTGAAGTTTTCATAATCATATTTTACTTGCTGGCAATTTCTTATAGTTTGTTTTTGGTTTTTGGATTTCTTAATTCTTTACTTTAATAAAAACTCAAAAAGATCGGATTCAAGCTTTCAACCGTTAGATCTGATCTCAGATCGATCTAAACCGTTAGATCAACCGAGGAAGTTGAACCGTCATCCCAATGCCTATATAAAGGGGACCCTATTTTATCGTCCCACATCGATTTCAAGCTTTTGCGTGCTGAAGCTCTGACTCTCTGATTTAAGGCAGTTCCGAACTACAGATTTTCAGTTCCGAACTTCAGTCTTCTCTGTTCCGAACTTCTCAGAGACTTCTAATCCGAATGTCTGCAGAGTTAGCTTCTCAAGAAATGTCTTCAACCAAGCCCATTTCTCAGTGGTTAGTCTACAGAGAGAGGTTAGTTCATCCGAATTTCTTCAGCAACTACGATTCTATTATTTCAAAGAATATCAAGCTGAATGGCTGGGAAGGTGTTGCGATATCAAAAACCGGCAACCAAGATGAAGTCTCCTCTGACTTGCTTGTCGAGTTTTATGAGTCAGTTGCTTTCTTCATGGAAGATAATAGAGAGAAGTTTTCCTTTAAATCGTATGGAAAGACATATAAGCTATCTTACACCAAGGCTGCAAGCTTGGTAGGGTTGAGTTATGAAGGTGAAGCTGAGTTTATCTCGCACATTCTGCCAGACTCTTTGGGTAGTTTCAACAAGGAGAAAGCCTTAGAAATTCTCGGATTGGATGATGACAAGGCTCCGAAAATAGCAAGTCTTTCTACAAACTTCCAAATTCTGGAGTTATGGGTGCAAGGCCTTATCGTACCGAGAAAAGGAGACAAGGACAGCTTGAAGAAAAGTAAGATATACATCTTGGATTTCCTGATAAATCTAAGAAAGTTCAACCTGATGAAGCATATTCTTCTCAACATTGATAATTTGAAGAAGGGGAATCTGAGAGCTCAGATAGTGATGTACCCGGCAATATTGTCGAAGCTGATAGTTCGGTGCCTAGAATCCTTCAAGGTGGCTTGTAGTTCTAAGCCGAAAGTTTGCAAGATCATGTTGCTCAGTGATGCAACTCTTAAAAGGATGAATATAGCTTTTAACAAGGAGTCAGGGAAGTTCATTGATCTACCTCCTCAAGTAGAAGTGACTCCGAAAGTGGCTGATCCGGAATCATCCAAGCCGGTAAGGAAAAGGAAGCAGAAAGAAGTGGTAGTCGATGCTGAGGAACCTAAGTCTAAGGAAGTCCATTCCGCACCTCCTAAGCCTAAGAAGAAGAAGACATATACTGATGAGGTTGCAGCGAAGTGGAGAGCTGACAAGGAGAAGAGGAAGGAAGGAGATCCGCAGTTCGGATTGGATCCTGCAGAGGCTAAGGCTCTGAAAGAAAAGGCTGCTGATGAGCTCGAGAAACAAGCAAAGGAAAAGAAGCTGAAGAAGAAGTTGTCAGAAGCTGAGGCTGTGCAAGCGTTGTTGAAATTTAATGAAATGGTTTCAGCAACCATTCTCGTTCCGAGATCTTTTTCTATGGAATCTCTACCTGAGACTCCAGGAAGAAATCTTGTAACTCCGGAAGAGGCTGTTGCTACTGAGGAAGTAGAGCAAGTGGAAGAGGTTGAAGAAGCGGCTGAAGGAAGTGGTGAGACAGGAGATGTGCTCAAACAAGTAGATGAATATAAGGGAACTCCTTCGGATCACCTCTCGCTCAGAACATCTGAAGCTCAATCTTCAAAGCTTGCTACTCCTGCAATGGAAGAAGAAAAGGGAGAAGAAGAAGTTACTTGTCAAGAACATATTTTACTTGATGCTGCTCAGATGGGAAACGTGGAAGCCAATGTTCAAGAAGTTGCTGATGAGGAAGATAAAATTGTTCAAGTCTCTAATAGTGAGAACAGATCTCCGGAACAGGTTTCAATTCCAGAAAAAGATAAGGGAAAGCAAATTCTTGCTGATACCCCGAGTTCAGAAAAAAGTATGAGGAAGGAAGCTGGTAGCTCTTCTAAGAGGAAGTTGGAGCTTATTGAGGAAGAAAATTCTCCTAGCAAGATTTCTGATTCGGAGTCATCATCGTTGGGGCACGATTTTGTTGTTCAGTCCTTGAAGAAGTTGGTGGGAACCATTCCGACCTTCTCCAGTATAGACTCTAGATGCCAGATGCTTCAACATACGATGAATCAGAAAACCGACTCCGTATCCATGGTTATGGATAAATGTGTTTAGATAGAAGCCCAGTTCAAAAATTTCTTTATTGGTTACGAAGCCCATAAAAGATCTTGCAAAAGGATGACTAGCTGGTCGAAGAAGAATGTGGAAGAGATGAGGTTGCTGGATGAGTTTCAGGAGAATTTTAAGGATGCTTTTCAAACCGAGGACAAGAAGTTTCATGAGATGACTGCTTCATTCGATGAGAAATTGACAGAGGAAAAGAACATTCGGAGTCAGGAAGTAAGAGATCTGAATGGAAAGCTCAATTCTGTTTCTCAGAATTGGAAATCTGAAAGAGATCATCGGATCAATTTTCTAGAAAGGATAAAGTCTCAGGAAGAGAAAATGGAAGCTCAGGAAGAAAAGTTGAAGGCTCAGGAAGAAATCATTGAAGCTCAGTCAGCAAGAATAGTTGCCTTAGAAAAGCAAGCATAGGAATATCATAAGGATCTCAAGAAGATCAAGACAATTCTCAAGGGGCTCATGTCGAAGGAGAAAGATCTGAAATGACCAATCCGATCTTTTTGTTGTAATCTGTTTTTGTTGCTGACATTTCAAATATAATGAAAATTGTGCTTGTTGTTTCTATTGCTGTCGTTACTAATCTTTCAGGTACTTTGTTATTTTTTTCCATTCCCTCCAAATTCTTTTTGAAAATCACAATGGGGGAGAAAGAAAAGATCCTTAAGAAAAAGAGGAAATCTAATAAGGGTTTTTTCAAAGGGGGAGAAAGGAAAATACCCAAGGAAAAAAGAACTCTAATAAGAGTTTGTTTACGGGGGAGTTTTTCTTAAAGAAACATCACTCCGGAAATATGAATACGATCCTTAGAGTTTCAAAGCCTAAGGGGGAGTTAGTCGTATTCATCTATATTCTTAAACCAAGGGAGATAAGCTTTAATATGTTTCTTTCTTCTTAGAATAGCTTTTTCGTAAGGATGTTTGTGCTTTCCAAAAAGGGGGAGATTGTTGAGTCAATAAGGTTTTCCTTATGACTTTTCCATTCCTTCTTGTTTTGAAAATCACAAACACCTTATCATTTAGGAAAATCGCTTTTATAAGGAAAAATGCTTTCTTAAGGAAAATTGCTTTTATAAGGAAAAATGCTTTCTTATGGAAAATTTCTTTTATAAGGAAAAATGCTTTCTTAAGGAAAATCGCTTTTATAAGAAAAATTTATCCTTATCATATTTTCATTAATATTTTTCTTAAGTGTGAGATTCGGATTCACTTTCTCGGAGTCATAAAAACTTTGAAATAAAAGCATTCTGTTTTTAGGATTCGGTTCTGGACAAGAACTATAAGGAAGTTTCATTCCGAATTCCGGATATGAATTCTGACTAAGTTCTATTCCAGATTCAGGATACGAATTCTGAAGAAGAATTCTCATTACGAAATCTAATGAAGAAATCTCATTCCGAATTCTCGTTACGAATTCTGATAAAGAATTCTCATTACGAATTCTAATGAAGAAATCCCATTCCGAATTCTCATTACGAATTCTGAAGAAGAATTCTCATTACGAATTCTAATGAAGAAATCTCATTCCGAATTCTCATTACGAATTCTGATAAAGAATTCTCATTACGAATTCTGATGACGAATTCTCATTACGAATTTTGTTGACGAATTCTCATTACGAATTCTGATGACGAATTCTCATTACGAATTCTAATGATGAATTCTCATTACGATTTCTGATGACGAATTCCTATTCCGAATTCCTACTCCGAATTCTCATTCCGAATTCTCTTATTAAACAGAATCTGATTATCATTGTTTTATACACTCTGAATTTATTCACTCCGAACCTTCACTCCGAAGTTTCTATTCCGAACCTTTATGTTAGAGTTTAAAACGATGTCGTACTTTCTGTTACACTTGTTTTGTTATAAAATGATGTCGTCTGTTTTGTTATAAACTAACCGTTGTCTAAGTGACACGTGTACAGGTCCCTCCGAACTTTAAGGGAAATATGACTGTTGGAGAAGGAGCCGACCTTACCTATAAATAGGAGCTCATTTGAAAGAGCTCGCTGCTGATGAACAGCTGATGAATAGCTGATGGTTGATGCATATGTTGATTGCTGAATAAGTACTTACATGCTGTTGAAGTGATTTCTAGAGAGAGAGTCTCTTATTAACTCTCAGAGCTTCGTGCGACTCCGAATGTTGGTGATTACATTCGAGGGCTTCCGGGGATAGGAAGACAGAGGTGCCGACTACCTTAAAGATCGAGGGCTTTCTTGCTGAGAAAGACAGAGGTGCCGACTACCTTAAAGATAGAGGGCTTTCTTGCTGAGAAAGACAGAGGTTGCCAACTACCTTGAAGTTGAGGGCTTGCGGGGATAGCAAGACAGAGACACCAATCTTCGTATCGAGGGCTTACCCTGCTGTGGGTAAGACAGACTTTCTTGAAAGTATAAATCAAGGGACCTTTATCCAAGGTTGTTGGATACCCTTCTCTTTGGGTTAAAAGTCTATTATCTTGTTACTAGTAGTTTTACTACTTGTTGTTATTCCGCTGTAATTTGTTTCTTAAGGAAAGTATAACTTTCTTATACTTCCTTACTTACTCTGATAAGTTTAGATTCTATACGCTTTAAGGTAGAATCTCATATTGTAACTTTTGTTAAGTTTCAATTTCCGGAACCATATTTCCGTAACCTACTTTTGGAATCCCTTTCCAAGTTCAGTTCGGTGTTAGAGGTGTTGTGAATTTACTTAGTTTAACTTTGTTAAACTTAGCCTTTCCTTTTCTTAAGGAAACTCTAGTTATTCATAACTAACTTTAAAGGTTCCAAAGGAATTTTTAAAGTATACAATTCACCCCCCCTCTTGTATATTGAGCATCTCATATTATATTTCGATCCTACAATTGGTATCAGAGCTTGGAAACCTCTTACTCTATACCATTCTTACAGGGTTCATTGTTTTTTAGGGATGCAGGTTAGGTTTTTTCAGGGTCTGAGGGTTTAAAGTTTTTTGAAGCAAGGAGTATGGGTTTTTTGGGGAAGAGGGTTTAGGGTTTATAGTGTTTATTTCTTATGTTTTCTAGGGACTGTGAGTTTAGATCTGTTTGTGGATGAGTGTTTAGGTTTTTTTAGGATGAGAGATCATGGTTCATGGTGTAAACTTTTTTTGGTTATTTTGTGTTGTGTTTTAATGGTGATTGGGGATGATTATTCATAGTTATTGGTTATGAGGGTGTGGTATTTTTTGGTGATGAGGGTTTAAGGTATTTTGGGTATGAGGGTATAGGAATTTTTTGTGGATGTTGGTTTAGGGGTTTTTTGGGGATGACGTTTTAAGGTTTGTTTAGGATGGGTGTTTGGTTTTTTTGGTGTTGATGGTTGTCGTTATTTAGTGTTGATGGTTTGATGTTTTTGGGGGAAAAATTGCATAGTTTATTAGAAGTCTGAGGGTTTTGGGTATTTTTTTATGTGGGTTTTGGGGTTTCGGAGGCTTAGTGTTTAGGATTTTTGGGGATGAGTATTTCTTGAATTTTCTTGATGAGGGTTTGAGTTCTTTTATGGATAATCATTTAATGTTTTTAGGGTAAGGGTTTATAGTTATTTTGGGGATGATGGTTTGGGGTTTTATTGGGGTGAGGGTTTTCTGGATTTTAGGCTTCGTATTTAGTGTTGTTTTAGGATGAGGGTTGTGTCTTTTAAGGGATAGGGGTTTAGGGTTTTTTCGGATATGGGTTTATGGTTTTTTGGGGTATATGGTTGTGTGTGTTTTGTTCCTCATGTTTTATGTTTTTTTGGGGATATGTGTTTACTGTTTTTTGGATCTGTGTATTTACTTTTTTGTGAATGAGTATTTAGGGTTATCTGGGGATGTGGTTTTAGTGTTATTTTCTATTTTAGGTTTTGTGTCTTTTAGGCAGATGGATTAGGGTTTTTTGTGGATGAATTTCTAGGGTTTATTGGTATGAGGGTACAAGGATTTTTAATGTTTACTGATTTGGGTTTTATTTTTTATTGAGTTATAGGTTTCTCATGGGGTTGAGGGTTTTTCAATTTTTGGGGCTGAAAATTTTGGGTTTCTTTTGAAACTTAGGGTTTACAATTTTTTAAGTGAGGGTGTTGTGTTTTTTGGAAAAAATGTTTTAGAGTATTTGGGGTATGTGGTTTAAGTGTTTTTTGTGATGAATGTTTTTAGTTCTTTACGGGTAATGGTTTATGTTTTTTCGTGATGATGGTTTGTCGTTGTTTAGTGAAAGGGATTTTGTTTTTTTGGATGATAGAGATTAGGGTTTTTTGTGTATAGGGATTTAGTGTAATATGGGGTAAAGGGATTTCAGATTTTTTGACTGAGGGTTTATTATTCATTTGGGATGATTATTTAGGATTTTTTCGGGTGATCGTTTAAGGTTTGTTAGCGATGAGAGTTTAGGGTTTCATTAGTGACCACGATTTTGGGTTTTTAGGGATAATGGTTTTTTTTAGGGGATGAGTGTTTAGGGGTTTTTTGGGTTGATCGAAGAGGAATTTTTAGGTGTGTGGGTTATGGGTTTCTTTTGGGATGGCGGTTAAAATTTTTTCTGGGTTGAGGGATAAGGATTTTTTGGGGATTAGGGATGAGGGATTCATAGGTCTAAAGTTTGAGGATATTTTTTTGTTTAGGAATAGGTTTTTAGGGAAGCATGTTTAGGGTTTTTGGGGTTGAGGTTTAAGGGTTTCATGGAGTTATGGGTTATTTTGGGTATGAAAGGTCAATGGTTTTTTGGTTTTTGGGTTTATGGTATTTTATAAGGGATTCGGTTTTATTGGGGACAAGAGTTAGGGTTTTTTAGGGATGACTATTTAGGGGATTTCAGACAATGGGAATTGTTTTTTTGGGATAAAGGGTTAGGGTTTATTGGGAGTGAGTGTTTAGATGTTTTTTGGATAAGGGATGTATTTTTTTTTGGATATGAGGGTTTATGTTTTATTATGGATGAGGGTTTAGTGTGAGTTGAGAATGTGGGTTTATGTTTATATGGGACTAAGGGTTTAGGATCTTTTAGGGATGGCGGTTAATTCTTTTTTGGGGAGGAATATGTAAGGTTTTTTAGTGATGAAAATTTCAAATTTTTTGTGGTGATGGTTTATGGTTTTTTCCCTTGGTGTAGAGTTGTTTTATTAGTGTGGTTTTGGGATTTTGGATTTAGTTTTTATGGTTTTTGGGGATGATTGTTTGTAGTTTTTTGGGTCTGAGGTTTTAGGGTTTCATTGTCAATGAGGTTTTAGTGTTTCATGGAATGGGGGTTTATGGTTTTTTATACTGAGTTATTATGGTTTTTGGGGATTTGATTTTAGAATTATGTGGAGATGAGGCACTGCTAGAAATGGAGGCTTTCGAAAAAAATTTATTACAATGGGTAGTTCAAACTATTGGTATACATATTTAGATCAACATTTCCCAACAGTTTGAACAAACCAATGGTATACTTGTTCTAGAATCCACCTTCCCCAATGTTTTTAGTAAACCATTGGGAATGATTAAATTTTCCTAATGTATACAAACGAATTTTTAAAACCATTGGTAAATAATATATTTCCCAACAATTTTAATAGAATCGTTGAAAATGTTTCCCCCCAAACACACAATAGATTTAGTTCCCCTGTTCGTACGATTGGAGACCTAAACATAATTTCTCCCGAAGCTCTCTCTTTACCCTAGGCAACGAAACTCCTTCCACCATATATGTCCATCTTCAATCAAGTTATTTTTTAGTTATATAATTAAAATCGGAATGTTAGACCTTTTTTATAATGTTCTCCATTTATGTTTTTTCGGTTTTGATTTGGCCTAAACTGGAGGATCGTGCGGTATGTGGCATGGTATACCCCATAAGTGAAATTTTATTTATTTTATTTTTTTGTTATACACTTCAAGTGTCATGATTGTGTGAATCACCTTTATTTGAAGTATACATAGCCACTCATTCTATGTGTAGTTATCCAACAATATGTACTAATGGAGGTGTTGGTGTATCCCCAATCAAAGATGGTAATGGTTTTGTTTAGTCATATTGTCTTTAGATGGGTAGTGGTTATAAGGATGATCCATATGAAGGGATTGGGGACTATTAGAGTAGTGGTGTAGGTTTTTTTTCATTTTTAGTGGGGTGATATGGTAGTTTCTATGGACATTAGTTCAGTTAAAAATTGGATTTGGATATTGTATTTCTAGTTTTTGTTCAATAAATAATGGGAGGTTTACTGATATTGAGGATGAATACGGTGTTATTTGGGTGATGGATTGGAATTTTGATGTTGGATGGATTGGGTATAGGTAATTTTCAAGTGATTATATGGGTATTGCCTCCACTGAACAACTGCCCGCCCACCCCCTAGACACCCCCACCCCACTGGACACCCCCACATCTTAGACACACCCACCTCCCCTGGAGACTCCCCACCCCAATGACAACCCCCCACCCCCCACAAATATCAGACACCCCCCTGGACCCCCCCCCATTGGACATCCTCCACCCCTACACACCCCCACCCCCCCTTGGAATTCCCCCAACCACTGGAGACCCCCACCCTCATGGAAAACCCCCCATGGAATCCCCCACCACATGGACACACCTCACCCCCATGGATAGCCCACCACCCCCTGAACACCCCACCCCCAGGACACCCCCACCCCCAATCCACTCTGACACTCTACAAAGAAAATAGAATCGCATATAACCATTTTATATATTCTTTCAAACGTTGAGACATTCCATTAAGTTCCATACCAACACTCACTCAAACCCTTACGAGAAGAAGTGATCTATGCAAAAAAATATCACTCAGGTTCTTATCCACTATCCATATTAATCTCATGGAATGTTAATATTCGTACAACTCCATATCACAAAATGATATAACACGGATCCTAATCCCATTGGTAGTGTCGCATCGAAACGTGGATGGTATTCCTAAAAAATATACATAAGATCATATTTGACACACACAAAAAATTTTGTAAACATATATATTACTATATTTTCAAATTATATCACAACATGGAATTAGATCTCATCCATCCTATCAAGGCATCAATAGTACACATACCAAGCTCAAAATTTGGAGGTTCTTTTATAATTTGGTATTCTTTCGAATTCATGTAGGATATTTAGAGTGGAATATAAAATCCAATCCACAAATGATATTTGGAGGTTTTTTATGATTAGATGTGTTGTTATTTATATGTACGATTTTCAAGGTATACACCAACATTCATTTGGGTCCTCAATAATAGGATTAATGTCTTTCTAAAATTGTAATGATATTGGATTCTATGACCGTAGTTTTTTTTTGGGGGGGGGGGGGGGGTTCCCCCCCCCCTTGACAGACCCCCACCCCCTGGACACCCCCACCCCACGGAAACGCCCACCCCTGGGACACCCCCACCCCAAGGACATCCCCCACCCACTGGACAACCCCATCCCCATGGATAGCCCCCCTGGTCACCACCCCACCCCCTAGACACCCCCCCCCCCGGGACACCCCCACCCTCGCTAGACAACCCCCACCCCCCGAGATAGCCCCCCTAGACACCACCTCAATCCCTAGACACCCCACCCCCTTGTCAAACCACATGCCACTAGACAGCCCAACCCCTAGATAGCCTATCTCCCTTTGACAACCCCCACCCCCTAGACAACCTCACCACCCCCTGGGAAAACCCCCCATGGACAACACCCCGCCCCGTGGACACCCCCACCCCCGGGATAGCCCCCCACCTCATGGACATGCCCAACCACTTAGACACCCCCACCCCCTTGGGTATTGTACGTGATCACTCAAATAATCTGATAGAATATAATATTTCTTCGATCTCAAATTTACTCAACTAGTGAATAATTATCCTCCTCAAGTTTACATGATCTTGTAAACTCATGTATAGTTCTTTAAAGATATTTTGTTATAAATATAGTATTTTTTGGTCTTTTATATTGTGATTCTCTTATAGAGTAGTGTGTCATTTCTAGTTTCATATAAAGTGAACAATTCTCGTTTACATAAATATATTTTTAATGAAACATCAATCATATTGAATTTCTTTTAATGAAATGACTTATAATTTTTTTTAGAACTCATATGTATAAAATCAATTGGATCTCAAGATATTTTCAAAACAATTTGGAGAGCTTTATATATTTTTCATTTCAAAATGCATTAGATAGTGGTCACATACACAGGACATGTTACAATTATGTTGGAAGACCTTGTTTGAACCACGAAAATGTAAGATACCACATTACGAAATATGGTTTTAAAGAAAACTATTATGTGTGGTATCACAATGGGGAGAAATTGAAATCTCAAATTGCAGATGATCCAAATGAGAGGACTGCATTAGAGAATTTGTTATATGAATAGTTTCCATTTATTATTCACCATTCAAAAGGAAGTATTATGACATAAGAATACATTGAAATGAGAACACAATATGTGTCTAATGAAAATCATGATGTTTTTAGGGTGAAAAAATATATTGTTTCTACCATGAATCCAGTATATCGATTATGTGGTAAAATGTAAAATATAGAATTTTTAATCTGATTGTATCATGGAAAAAATATGTATGGTATTTATAATACGTCCATAGATTACATTATTACAATCATTAATGAATTACTTATAGATGATACAGATGTTCCCTCAAACCACTATATGTCATGGAAGTGAGATGAAGAACATTGATTTTCATGTAAAAAAAATTCATGCTTTCCCAAAATATTATATTTTATTCTGGGAGGAAATTTCGGAACGAAATGATTTTATAACTTGTGGTACATCCCACTAGAATCCAAAAGTAGATTTAACACCATCCCTTGTGCCATAGAAATTAATGTGTCAATTTCCATTAAACCGTAGACTCCATAATTTTTTTATGTCTGATTAAATATCAATAAAAATGTGATTATATGATACCAAGAGAAATAAGACTATTGATGAGTTTGTTAACATTACAGATGGATTTTCGTGGAAGAGATTTTATGGTCGACATCCTGATTTTTCAGCTAACCTGCGTAATGTAAGGAATTGTATTTTATGTGATGGTTTTAATCTGCTTGGGCAGATGCTTACTTCGAACTGCACATGGAAGATTTTTATACATAGATATAACCTTCCCTTATGGTTGTGTTTGAAAAAACCTTTCACCTTCATGATTATATTCATATCTGGGCCTTCTAATCCTATAAATCATATAGACGTACACATTAAACCTATAATAAATCTGTTGAAACTTCATTGGCATGTGGGTCTGCACACATACGATGTATGTTCGAAACACGTATTTCAGATAAATTATGTACTTATGTGGATGATCAATGATTTTCCTAATCATGCAATGATGTTCTGATGGATCAAGAAGGGAATACTATCATGTCCTATTTTTATGATTAATACAGGATCAGGAAGACTTAAACATCATGGTATTTTGAGTTTTATGGGGCATCGATGATTCTTTACAATGTGTCGTCCATATAAAAATAATCGTCAATGATTTGACCATACCATGGAGACCGACTATCCACCTCAATTTATTTATGGAATGGACGTTCTTAATTAATATAAATATTTTAGTTTTTCATTTGGTAAGGGTCGAATGAAATATGTAAAGAGAAAGAATGTTTCCATAAAAACTAGTTACAATTGGAAGAAGACAACTATCTTCATTTGTTTTCTTATTGGTCAACCAATATTTTATGTAATTTAGTAATCATAATGCAATGAACATTGGAAACAATATATGTTAAAAGTTGAATTCAATTCATCTAAATGTTAGGGGAAAGTCAAAATATGATTTATAGTCTCTGCGAGACTTGGTGGATTGGAGAATCAGACCAGAATTTCATCATGTGCTTATCAGTGAAAATAAATTGAAAGTTCCATGTGCTTCTTATGTGATGAAACCTATAGAATAATGAAATTTCAGGAATTACTAGATACTATTAATTTTCCTGATGGCTTTTCAATCAACATATTTAAATGGTTCATCAAAAGAGATTTGAAGCTAAAATCATTGATGAATCAAGATTATCACATCCTTTTGCATGAGTTGATTCCAATAGAAATGCGTCTTCTTTTTTTCAATACTCTAAGGGTGGATGTTATTTGATTGTGCCACTTTTTTATAGATATTTGTGCTAATAATTTCCCTAGGTCGTTCATGAAAACATGTTAGAAGATGCCCCATTAATTTTGTGCAAGTCGGAGAAAATATTTCTTCCATCATTTTTCACATGCATGATGCATTTGAATGTCGATATTCCAACTAAAATACTTCTCGGAGGACCTATTTATTTTGAAGGGATGTGTCCAATGAAATTAAATATGTTCACATTAAAGTATTATGTCTGAAATAGGAACCATCCCGATGGTTCTATCATGAATTATTACATGGCTCAAGAATGTATCGATTTTTTCTCTATGTATTTGTCTGATCGTACAAAAAGAATAAAACGATCATTTAGAAACGAAGAAGAGTATGAGAAAATTGAAACAACTTTTCCATCTCTTCTTCATATATGAGGAATTCCTAGATCATATACATTGACGATATTAAGCCTTTAAGAATGGGAGATGGCACATTGCACAGTTTTGTTCAACTTTGATTTTTTCGATTACTACATCAGGTAAGTAAATTGAATATGTATATATTACAAATATATCGATTAAAATATTCATATTTTTATATATAGGGAACAAAATGCAGTGATATATAGAATTCATCGTTATTTATCTTTGAGATTGACAGAGACATTTCATAGGAATTATTTTTATACAAGTTTAAAATTTATTGTGAAAATATAACAGTTTAAAATAATTAAATAAATATTTAATTAAGTTTTATATTCATTTATATTTCAGGTATTGAGTTTTCTTGCTGACACAATCTTTGACAAAATATGATATGTTTCCTTTGGTCCTAAAAATGTGGTTCGTTACTGTAAATAAATTGTTATCAATGGGTACAAATTTATTATCAGTGAATGATAAAAGAACATGAGAACACAACATGATGGTGTTATGGTTACTTCCACATCATACTGTTATGCCGGTGAATTAGATATTAGACTGTGATTCGAAAATGATGGTAATTATGGAGTCATTGAAAAAAATATTCGATTATTATTCTCGTGGATGAGTGACGTTGATGAAATGTGTGTGGTTTGATTCGATGATGAAACATGGCACATTTATTGATGATTTTGAATTTCGAGTAGTTTATATGACTCACACTCTTTCTACAGATGAACCATATGTATTGGAATCAATGGAGAAACATGTTTTTTATGTCGAAGACCATCTTCGAACAGAATTGGGTTTCATTATTGATGTAATTCCAATATATATTTTTGATTATGGCGATGATCAAATTGAATCAATTCCTACTACCATTAGAAACGATGCATTTATTACTTTTTATGACTCTAATAGCTCAATTTTTAGAGTTGATTGTGAACCTGATATTGTGGTGGGAAATATATAAAAGTATACATCCATGTTCTCAATTATTTTGGTTTAGCTCGACATGAGTTTTTAATTTGGTACTATTCAATTTTATTTAATATTGATTAAAAATCTGTTGTATCTGACTTGGACGTTATGTTAATTTTCAATGTTTATTGGTTGCAATTTTATATGAACTGCATTTTCTAATTTGGAATTTAATGGCATTCAAACATACAAAACAAACATTTCTAACAATTTCAAAATTTAAATTAATTTTTGACCATACATAAAATTAGTATAAAAGTATTAAATCTATTTAAAATTTCACCAGATAATGAACATGATGATTTTTCTTCTTCGTAAGAAACATGTATAGAAACTAGAATTATCTACCTGGGATAATGAAATTTAAATTTTCCTTATATTTGACTTGTGATTTCCTCCTTCTGAATTTGGTAGGTATATTATCCTTGTTCATATGTTTATATCATGATTTCATACTATCTTAATGGTTTAATCATTTAAATTATATTCCTCGCTGAATTTTCTAGAGGCATAATTCCCTATGATCTCTCTCATGGTTTTTGAGTGAAAAAAATCTACAGAATCAATGTTCAATGATTTTAATAGATTGATGACACTTAGTAAATAATCATCCTACTATAAATTAATTTTCATTATTATATCATTTATGGTTTATTATATTCACTATATATCTATTGAAGGTCACCTAAAACCATGGATTGTTAAATTATCCATGAATATTTGTATTCCCTCTCATTTATTTTTTTGGTTAAACATTATTTATCCTTTTATAATTAATTACATATTTTTTTAATGCATAAAATGAACCCAATTGAAGAGAGGTGAGGAGAAAAGATGATGGAAAACAATCATCGCATGGCTAAGATGGGAGTTCCCCCACTAGTTCATGTAGTGAGTATTTTATTACAAATATATATTTTTATATAATATATAATGTCATGGGTTTAATTTTTTTTTCCATTTTTACAAGATCCACCTCTTAGGTGAAAAATATGTGATGATAACCCTAGTAGTGGTCCTAGAATTCAGGGTTTTCAGACGAGGGTGGGGGGGGGGGGGTTACGAGAGCTAGGGGATCTGGTTGGCGTACCTGATTAGACCCTACCCCTCCCACTAACAAACCAACTACCCCACATTCTTATCCTATTGTGTCTTTAGTGAAACATTGTATATATATGCCTCCTTTTTTCACTACACTTTATATAAGAGTCTCCTCAACCATATTTACCACATCTGATTATGATTCCCCTCCCCATCCATCATTCGGCCAACCATCTGTGTCATCGTCTTTTTCATCTACTTCTTTCCCTCCTAGATTCTATATTCCATATTCATTGACTCATGATCAGGCCGAGTCTCTCTTTATTGATCATACATTAGGACCCACTCCACCTGTACAGGGTTTTCCTTTAGTTTCTATGGATCCAGCAGTTCCCATTAATCAGACTTTCATATGTATATTTTTTGAACCCAAACATATTTTTAAACCACTATTTATTTTCATTATAAAATGTATTGATGGAATATTTGGTTTTTTATCATAACAGATACATCTACTGAAAGGAGGTGGGGTGGGGGAATATGGGTATGCATGTGGTGTGGAACTACAGAACATTCTTGATGGTGGAATGCAATTAAGATTCTCAAATTATTGAAAAAACAGGGTAGTAATGTCGGAATTTTTTGGCGATGTTTTTCAAATACATCGACATCATTCTTTTCAGCCCGCTCTCATAGACACAGTTTCCCAATGAATCCAAGGATAATTTTTGGGAAGAGATATGGGTAAAAAATCAAGTGTATTTAATGAAATATATTCTTTTTTTATTTATATGAATTAATACTTTGGTTTCAGCTTTGGTTTAATTTCCCTTTTGGTGAGGGTGCACAGCTAGCAGATCTAAAAGATTTAGGTGAGGTTTGGAGCGCCTATAAGCATGAGTTTTATATTGGGTGGCATGATTGAGTTGGAAAAATGTTTGAGGTGGTCCCTGTTGTGGATGATTATCATATATAATAGTATCAATAGGTTATTAGTCATTGGAAAACTATCTAGTTTAAGGTATTAATAAAATTTGTGTTATTTAAATGAAAAATTTCATGTTTTGTGTTAATAATAACTTTTGTATTAATGAATTTTATTATGGAATCATCCAGAAGAAATAAAATAAATTAATGCTGAAAAAACCTCCTCACATTGGGATTTACTATGATACCAGATCATGAGAGGAAGAAGGTATGACTGTTGTTTATAATTTTTCGTGATGACATTATCATTCAATTGTTTCCTCCATAATTTATTTGATTGATATATATGTCATATTATTTTAGTTAAGAAATTAATTATTGGTAACCTATTATTTATTATAGTTTCCTAAATTCAATGTCATTGTATTGGAAAATATTGAATATTTAAGGATGTGTGCCTTGATAAAAATAGTTATTCTCGAGTAGAAGGAAGAAAGATTGAAGGGCGGTTAATGAACTGACTCAGCAGAAGATTGTATGTTTTACATTTTTGATATAAAATTGTAATATTTATTTTGTAACATAATAATATATTTATAATTATAAAAGGATGTTTTAGAAGCCCTTGATGCCTAGGAACCTGACAATTGTGGTCCAAATGATCACTTACATCAATTGTTGGGAGATGAGCACCCTACGGGAGTATGCTGCCGACCGGGGATGAGTATAGTCCTGATGGGGTATTATCCCTCATCAGGTATGATTTGTTGTTCCACTGGGTTTTTTTAGGTTAAGTCAAAGGAAGAACATGCTGAAACAAGTGCCACAGTGATGGGTGAATTGTCTTCAAGGGAAAACACTACTTTTATGAAACTGATGGATGTTTTATGTGCAGCACTTCCACTGATGGCCAGAACATCTTGTGATGAATATATGTCATTGATACATTCTATATATGGTTCACCATGTGGTAGTTATTATGGGGGTCATGATGATGGAGGAGGAGGAGGGTAAGGAGGAGGCCGAGACAGAGGAGGAGGTGGGTGAGGAGGCCGAGGAAGAGGAGGGCGAGGAGGAGGAAAATGCAGAATATGGGGTGATGTGGAGGGTGTTGAGGAGGTAGGGGACGATTATGGGGTTGGAGATTAGGACATTGGGTCAGGGTGATGATGATGGTGATGACATTGATTGTTATGAGGTACATATTGATCAGTTACATTTTTGACTGATATTACAAAAATTTGTTTTTTGATGATTTTGTGTACCTGAATATATGCATGATTAGGTTGGAAACATTATCTTTATTTCATTGTCTAAAAATATTAAAACATGACATGATGATTTTTTGTGACTGATTCACCACTCCCGTGGACACCCCCACTCCCCTTAGACACCCCCACACCATAGACATCGCACCCCCTTAGACAGCCCAACACACCCCGTAGACTGCCCCCAACCCCTAGACACACCCACCCCCCAGACACCCCATACCCCCTTGGACTGCCCCCTACCCCCCTGGACGGGCCCCACCCCACCAGGACACCCCCACCCCACGACACACCCATAACCCCATGGGCATCCCCCCAACAAACAGGATATCACCATCCCCCTGGGACAACACCCCACCCCCTGGACACCCCCACCCCCTGAATGCCCCCACCCCCACCCCCATGGATAGCCCCCCCCCCCCCGCACCCCTTGTACACCCCCACACACTAAACAACCCCTTACCCTTAGACATGCCCCAACCACATGAACATCCCCACCCCTGGAAACCCCCCACCCCATGGAAACCCCCAACCCACTGGACAACCGCACCCCCATGGACTGCCCCCACCCCCTTGAGATCCCCACGGACACCCCCACCCCCAGACACCCCTACCCGCTTGGACCGCCCGCCGACCCCTAGACAAACTCCGTCCTGGACACAGCTCCACCCCCCAGACACCCGCACCCCCTTAGAATACCACCCTCCTAGACACCCCCAACCCCTTGGACACCCCCACTCCCCCTCAACACCCCAACCCCCTTGTACAACTCCCCAACCACCAAGGAACCCCCCAAAGGACTACCCACCCATCCCCCTGGATAACCCCACCCCATGGACAACCCCACCCCCATGGACATCCGCACACCCCCATAGACTACCCCCACCCCCCTAGACACCCCAACCCCCTGGACTTCCTTACCCCTTTGGACATACCCTAACCCCTAGATAACCCCCACCCCCTTGGACACCACCACACCCCCTGGACCCCCCACCACATGGACACCCACATTCCCATGGACAGCCCCCACCCCTGGACAGCCCCATCCCCCTCGAAACCCCAACCGCCAGGACACCGCATACCCCCTTGGATAGCCCCCCAATACCTGGACAACCCCCACCATTTGACATTACCCCACCCCATGGAAACCCCCACACCCTAGACACCCCACCCCCATGGATAGCCCCTCCAACCCATGGAAAACCCCCACCCCCTGGACAACCTCATCCCCTCAGACACCCTCAACCCCTAGACACCCCCAACCCACATGGAAATCCCCCCACCCCATGGACACCCCCTTCCCCGGGACACCCCCACCCCTCTGGACACCACCCCACCACCTGGACGCTCCCAACCCCTATACACCCCAACCTCATAGACACCCACAACCCCTTGGACAACCACATCCCCCTAACATTACCAACCACTCTATACACCCCTACCCCCATAGGCAGCCCCCCAACCATTGGACGTCCCCCCCTGGACACCACCCCATCACCTGGACACCACCACCCACTGGACACCCCCACCCCCATAGACATCCCCACCTCCATGGACACCCCATACCCCCTTGGAAAACCCCATCCCCCTTGACAGCCCCCACCCATGGACACCCCCACCCCTAGACAAACCAAACCCCATGGACATCCCCCATCCCTAGGCACCACCCCACCACCATGGACAACCCCACACCACCCTGGACACCCCACCCCTACACACCCCCACCCCCATGGACTTCCACCACATCCCATGGACAACCCCTGGACCCCCACAGCCCCTTGGAAAGTCTCGAACCCCTGGACACCCCCACCCCCATGGACATCCCACCCCTCCCCCTGGACATACCACCCCTAGTATAGCCCCAACCACACCCTCAGACAACCCCCAAAAAACCCCCCTTGCTCACCCACTCAGACAATGCCTTCTCCTCCACCTAGACACCCCCCATAGCACCCCACCCCCTGGACATCCCCCACCACGATGTATATCTCCCACCCCTGGGTAGCCCTTCCCCCTTGGACACCCCCCCCCCCTCAGACACCACCCCACCCCCTGGACACCCCTCAACTTAGACACCCCAACCACCTTGGGCACCCCCCCATCTTAGACACCCCCATCCCCTTGGATAGACCACAAATTAGACCACCCCACCCCCACTAAGCACCCCCACCCCCTTGGATAGCCCCCCAACCCCCTTGGTTCAAATTTTTGTGTCTTGTGTTTATGGAGATGTTTGTTTTAGAGGTGTTATTGTTTAGAGTGGTGTATTTTGATGGGTGTATTGGTGTTATTATGAATTCTACATTGTTTAATGAAATTTCATTGTTTTTATTGTGATGGATTATTATGTGGATCTTATTTTTCTTCATTGGTGTTATTTTGAATTATGTATAGTGTATAGCAATTGCAGATAATTTCAGATGTAATTAGATGTATAGGGTTTTTATTATTGCCTGATCATTCTACCTGATTAATTCTAAATTCTTTATAGGTTTGTTGTTATTGGAGGTAATTAATTATGATTAATTTATTGTTTTTTTAATTCATAATTTTTTATAGAAATTACTATGAATTTTATAATTGTTGAAGGAGAGGCCGATACAACTTCTATATCTAAACTAACTATATTCAAATGGCTTCAAAACCATTGGTATAGATGTGAAAATACAGTCTATACCAAGGCTATCATCAAACAATTTTTAAAAGTGTATACCAACAGTTTACAAACGGTTGGTATAGACATGTTAACTTAATATTTACAAACAGTTTCTTGAATCCTTTAGTAATTTTATTTACCAATGGTTAAGAAAAACGTTGGTATATATATAAAATGAGTTTTATTGCAACGGTGTAAAACCATTTATAAAAAAATTATACCAATGGTAATAGAAAATCATTTGTATAATCTTATATAATATGAAATTCACCAACAGTTTATGAATAACAGTTGAGATATGTCTATCCCCATGACGTAGTTTTTAATGGTTTAGACAACCGTTGGTATATATTATACCAACAACTTAAAAACATTGGTATATCATAGATTTATAGCAGAGGGGGATTAGTATTTGTTGTCCCTACGGGATTAGGGTTTATTCTTATGAGGGTTTGGGGTTAATTAGGGATATTGGTTTTTTGGTTGTTGGTTTCAGGTTTGATATGACAATGGGTTTTTGGTAATGGGGCTGACGTTTTAGTGTTTTTTGGGGACAATAGATTAGGGTATTTTTGGGGTGAGCATTTAGGGTTTTTTTGGGCTGAGGGTTTAGGGTTTTTTGGGGCCACATTTTTCATTTTTTGGGTTGTGTAATTATTATTTATGGGGAAAGATATTAATGGGTTTATTGGGGTTAGTATATAGGGTTTTCTAGGGTTGAGGGTTTATAAATTATTGGCCTAAGGGTTGATGATTTTTTATTGGGGGATTTGTTTATATTGTTCTATGTCGATGAGGGGTATGTTAATTTTGGGTATGAGGGAATAGGTGGATTGGGTATGATGGTTTATATTTTTTTGTGATGAGGGATTAGGGTTTTTGGGGTTGACGGTTTAATTTTTTTTGGGATTTAATGTTTATGGTTTTTTGTGGAAGAGTGATTAGGTTTTTTAGGGTAGAGTGTTTAGGGGTATTTAGTGGCGAGTGTTTAGTTTTTTTTGGGATAATGTATGAGGTAAATTTGGGGAGGATGGGATATGGTTTGGTGGTTAAGGGATTAGGGGATTTTGGGTATGAGGGAATTATGTTTTTGGGGATGGGGGACTAGTGTTTTTAGGGCTGCGGGTTTAGGGGTTTTGGTGGATGAGGGTTTTGGGTATGGGAGGATGAGGGAATTCATGTTTTTAATGATGAGGATTAATGGTTATTGGGACTGAGGGTTTAGTCAGTTTTGTGGATGAGGGGTAAGGGATGTTACATATTTGTGTTTATGGGTTTCTGGAACTCATGATAAATGGATTTTATGGATTGAGTGTTAAGAGTTTTTAATTATGAGGGTTTAAGTGTTTTAGGGGAATATTGTTTTGGGGTTTTAGGGGCTGAGGTGTTAGGGGTATTAAGGGAATATGGTTTTGGGTTTTTTTGAAAGGAGGGTTTATTTTGTTAGGGTTTAGAGGTTGTTGGTGTTGAGTGTTTATGGATTATGGTAGCTGAGTGTTTCTGGTTTATTTGGGATGATATTTTATTGTTTTTTGGATGTGATTTTATTATTTTTGGGGATAAGGGTTTTGTTCATTTAGGGTTTGACTTATTTGGGATATTTGGGAATGAGGTGTTCTGGTATTTTTTGTATGATGGTTTAGGGTAATTTAGGGATGGGGTTTTTGGTTCCATTTTGGGATGATGTTCTATGGATTATTGGGGATGATGGTTTCAATATTCGTTAGGATACTGTTGTATGGTTTTTTTGGGTATGATGGTTTATGGTTGTAGGGGTTGAGGGTTTAGGGTTTTTTCTTTTAGGGTTTAGGTTTTGTTGGGGGTGAGGGATTATGGTTGTTTAGGGATGCGGGTTTAGTATATTTTTGGGGCTATGGGATTATATATTTTTGGGGATAAGGGTTCAAAATTTTTTGGGGAAGAGTGTCTACTCGTTTTTAGGGCTGAGGTTTATGGATTTTTTGGGCTTAAGGTCTAATATTGTTTGGGGATTATTGTATATGGTTTTTTCATTGGTCTGGGATGAGATGTTTTTGGGTACTGAGGGTTTAGGGTTTTTTTGGACTGAGGGTGGAAGGTTTTTATGGGATGAGGGTTTTGGGTTTCTTTGGAATGAAGGATTATTGGTTTTTTTGGTAGAGGGTCTAGGTTTTTTTGGGTAAGGGTTAAAAGGTTTGTTTGGATGAGTGTTTAGGGTTTTTTTGGGGAAGGATTATGGTTTTTTAGGGTAGAGAGTTTATGCTTTTATGGGGATGAGGGTTTGGTTTCTTAAGATGATGGTATAGGATTTCTAAGTATGACTGTTTAGGATATTTTTAGGATTATTTTTTATGGTTTTTATGGACCTGATTATCTGTGGTTTTTTGGATGATGGATTAGGGTTATTTTTGGGTTAGGTTTTAGGGTTATTTGGGTAATGGTTATGGACTGGTGGGGGGTGAGGGTTTGTGTTTTTTTTGAGCTAACAGATTTGGGTTATTTGGGGATGAGTGTATACAGTTTTTTCTGGATGAGGGTATAGGGTTTTTTTATAAGGGTTGGAATTTTTTTGGGGTTGAGGGTAGAGGTTTTTAGTGGAACGGTGTTGGTGGTTTTTTGTTTATGTATAGGGTTTTAGGAATTATGTTTGTGGTTTTTTCATGGGTCTCATGGTTTATGGTTTTTTTGTGTGATTAGGGTTTACTATTTTTTGGATTGATGGTTTATGTGTTTTTAGTGACGATGCTTAAGGGTTTTTTGGGTATGAGGGCTTGATGTTTTTTTTGGGATCCAAGTAAAGTGATTTTTTGGCACTAAGTCTATATAGTTTTTTGGAAGTTTACTATATTTTTTAGGTGGAGGGTTTCAGGTTTTATTGGGGATCCAGTATTAGGCATTTTATTAGGTTGTAGAGTTTTTTTTGGAAAATATGTTTAGGGTTTTTTGGAGCTTAGGGTTAATGTAATTTGGTGGTGAGGTTTTAGGGTTTTTTCGTGTTTAGGGGTTAGGGGGTTTTAGGATGAGGGGATAATTTATTTTGGTGATGAGGATTTAGGGATTTTTGGGTAAGAGGGGTTATAGTTTTTTTAGAAGAGATTTTTTTGGGGACGATGTTTGAGGGAATTTTAGGGCTGAGGGTTGTGATTTTATAGGGTCTCGAGGTAGGGTTTTTTTTGGGGATGATGGTTGGGGGTTTGAGAGAGTAAGGATGTAGGGTTTTTTGGGAATGCAGGGTGGGTGGTTTTTTAGGGGTTGGGGGTTTTCTGGGACTAGGGTTGGTAGTATTTAATGGTTGAGTGTTTTTTGTTTTATAGGATTGGGTGATAAGGGTTTTTTCATGTCTAGGGTTGATAGATGTTTGGGGATGATTGTTGTGTGATTATTGAGGTTGTGGATCGATGTTTTTTTGGTACTGAGGGATGAGGGGTTTTTGAGGCTAGATTTTGGAGGGTTTTTTTGGCTATGTGTTGAGGATTTTTGGGGTTGAGGGTTGGGTTTGTTAGGGATATAGGTATAGTGTTTTCTGAGGACTCGGTATTGGGGTGTTTTAGGGATGAGTATTTATAGTGTTTTTGTGGCTGATGGTAGAGGGTTTTTTTTTGGGATGAGGGTAGACAGTTTTTTGGGGATTAGGATTGAGGATTTTTTTGGGGTGAGGGTTGAGGGAATTTAATGGATTTTGGTCTTTTTTTGTTATGTTAATGGATGAGGGATTATGGGTATTAAGGTTTAGGGTTTTTTGGGGTTGTGGGTTGTGTTTTTTTTGGGATGTGGGTTTTGGGTTTTTGTGTATGAGTGTTGGGTATTTTCTTAGGAATTAGTATTCATGGTTTTGGGGGCCATATGGTTGTGGATTGTCGGGCTATGGGTTGATTTTTTTTGGGGGGAGGGATTATGGTTGTTGATTTCTGGTGCTGATGATTGAGGAATTTCTAGGGAAGAGAGTTGATGGTTTTTTAGGGATAAGGGTTGAGGATTTTTTTTGTTTATGTATTCAATTTTTTTGGGGGATGGGTGTTGAGGTTATTTGGGGATTACGGTTGATGGTTTTTTTGGGTTCATTGTTGAGAGTTTTTTTTGTGATGAGGGTTGTTTGGGGATTATTGATGACGGTTTTTTGGGAATGAGGTTTAGGGGGTTTTGGGGATTAAGTAAAAGGTTTTTTTGTATGATGTTTGGGGTGATTTAATGGATGAGGTTTTTTGGTTTTTTGTTATAAGTGTTTGGTTATTTTTGTGTTGATGTTTTTTGGATTTTTAGGCTGAGATATTCGGATATTTAGGGGCTGACTATTTAGGATTTATTTTAGAGATTAAGATTTATGGTTTTTTTGGGGATGTGTAATTATTGTTCTTTGGGGTAGAGGGTTTTGTGTATATTTTTAATCTGGGTTGAGGATTTTTTAGGGTCCAATGGTTTAGTATTTCATTTTGGCAGAGGGATTAGGATCTTATGTGGATGAGGAATGATTTTTTTGGGGGGATCGAGTTTAGGGTATTTTGTGGTAGAGTATTTAGGGTATTAGGAATTGTATTTAGGCTTTATTGGAATAAGGGTTTAGGGATTCTTAGGGTATGATGGTTTTGGATTTTTTTAGGATGTGGGATGATATTTTTTTGCTACGGGGTCATGGTTTTCTAGTGAAGGGAGTTTTCTGAATATTGGGAGTGAGGGTTTAAGGGTTTTTGTGGAGGAGGGTTTGGGGTTTTTTGGGGATTGAGGGTTTAGTGTTTTTTGGGGATGAGGGTTTAGTGGGTTTTCGTGATGTGGGTTTAGGGTTTTTGGGGTATGTGATTATGGTTTTTAATAGTGGAGAGTTTTTTTATTAGGGTTTCATGATTTTTGAGGCTGAGGGATTGGAATTTTTAATGTTATTGATTTTGGGTTTTCGGGGGATGAGGGTTTACTATACATTGTGGATACGGAATTTGAGTTTTTTGGTGCAGAACATTTTGGGTGATTTGGTGCTGAGGGATTCAGTTTTTTTGGAAATGATTATTTAATATATTTTAGGGATGAGGGTTTAGGTTTTTATCTAACTATGGTTTTAGGGTTTTTTGAGCAGACAACATTCTATTTTTTAAGTACATAGGGATTATTGTTTTATGGGTTAAGAGATTTGTGTTTTTTTATGACAGTTTTTTTGTTTCTTGGGACTGAGAATTGAGTATTTTTTTGGTATGACGTTTTTTGTTGGTATTTGAAAAGGGGTTGAGGTTTTTTAGGTCTATGAGATGAGTTTTTTCCAATGATAAGGGTCGATGGTTTTTTTAGAGAGGTGGGATGTCAATTTTTTTGGGGTTCATGGATTCAGTTTTAAGTGTTTTTTTGGCTAGGGTTAATGGATATTAGTGCTGATGTGTTAACATTATGTGGGGATTTCTATATAGTCTTTTTTGTGATATGTGTTTAAGGATTTTTAGTGTTGAGTGTATATGGTTTTTTTGTTACTATGGATTATGGGGTTTCTTGACTGAGTGTTGATGGTTTGGGGTTGAGAGTCAAGGATTTTTTATGGCTAATGGTTGTGGGTTTTTTATGGAATAAGGTCTGAGGTTTCTTAGAGCTCATGGTTTAGGGTTTTCTAGTGGGTTAGGGTTTAGGGCTTTTTAAAACTAAGGGATTTGTGTTTTTTGCAGTGGAGGGTTAAGGACTTTTCTTAAGGATGGGGGTTTAGGGTTTTTAGTGGTGAGGGTTTGTGTTTTTTTGAATGAGGTAGTAGGATGTTTAATAGTTTATGCATGAGGGTTTTTTTCTGGCCGAGGGTTTAGGGTTGTGTTGTAGTGGAGGGTCTAGGGATTTTTTGGAGTTGAGGGTTTTTCATGTTTTGGTGCTGATGGTTTAGGGTGTCTTGAGGTTAATATTTAGTGGTTTTTTGGGGTTTTGGGTTGAGGTTTTTTTGGGGTTGAGGGTTTATGTTTTTTTTTGGGCTGAGGTGATGCAGTTATTTGGGACGAGGGATTCATTTTTTTGGGGGGATTAGGGTTTATGGTTTTTTTAGATTAGGGTTTAGGGTTTTTCGGGGTCTGGTTTGAGGTGTTTTTCGGGTTGAGGCTTTATGGATAATAGTTTTGGGGGTTGATGGTTTATTGGGGGCTATTGTTGTGTGTTTTTTAGGCTATGGGTCTAGGTTTTGGGGGGATGAGGGTTTAAGGATTTTTCTAGATGAGGGTTTATCATTTCCTTGGGTTTAAGGTTTAGGGATTTTTGGGCCTGAGGGTTGACAATTTTTTGGGGTTGGTTTTTAGGCTTTTTCGGTGATGTTGGTTTATGGTTTACTTGGGATAAGGGTTTAGTGTTATTTGGGGATGTGGGTTTTATTTTTTCTATCTTTGGGTTTTGGATATTATAGGGAGGAGGGTTTATGGTTATTTGTGGACATGTGTTAGTGGTATTTTAGGGATACCATTTTAGGTTTTTTGAGTTAAGTGTTAAGTGTTTTTTTGGATGAGGTAGTACAATTTATAGGGAATTATGGATTAGGGATTAAAGGGGTTATGGGTTTGAGGATTTTTGGGATATGTTTTATGGTTCTTGCTTATAAGGGTTATGGGTTTTTTAGATATTTATATATAGGGATATTTGGTGTCGTGGAATTAGGGTTTTTTGAGGATGAGGCTGTATTATTTTTTGGGAAACCAATTTTGTTTTTCTGGGGTTTGGGTAGAGGGTTTTTTGGGGATGAGGGTGTTGGGTTTTGGAAGTGATGGTTGAGACTCTTTTAGGGATGAGGGATAAATATTTATTAGTTCATCAGGATTAGGGTTTTTTTGGGATGAGGGTTGGTTGATTTTTATGAATTACTGTTTTGGTTTTTTTGGATATGAGTGCTTAGGGTTTTTTTGGCTGCTGGGGGTTGAGGGATTTTTGGGGCTGAAGGTTAATGGTTTTTTTTGAGTGAGTGTATGGGGTTTTATGGTGATAAGGGTAGAGGGTTTTTAGGGATATGGTTTTAGAGTTTTTTATGGCTTTAGTGTAGAGGGGTTTTGGGGATGAGGGTTTACAGATTCTTTTTTCCTAATGGTTTAGGGTGTTTTTTGGTGGTTAAGGTTTAGAAACTTTTGGGGATTATGGTTTTGGGTATTTTTTTTGTGATGTGGGTTTGTTGTTATTTTGAAGTGAGGGTTTAGTGTTTGTGGGGGTAAAGTGTTTAGGTTTTTTTTATAAAATTTTGTTTTCAATTTTCTAGATTTGTGGTTTTTATAGTTTATGGAAATAATGGTTTCAATTTTTTGAGTGGAAATTTTTTATTTTTTTTGGGATGAGGGTCTTTTTATTTTTAATGCTGAGTATTTTGGGTATGGGGGTGAGGGTTTAGTGTTTGGGGGGCTGACGGTTTATGGAATTTTGGGGTAAGTTATAATGTAATTTTGAGATAAGGGATTATTGTTATTTTTGGATCAAGTTGTAGGGTGTAATGAAGAATAGGGTTTGGGGTTTTTTGAGGCTGGAGGATTAGCATTTTTTGGTGATCATGATTTCATATTTTATGCGCCTAAGTGTTTAGTGTTTTTTGTAGCTGAGGGATTATGGTTTGGGGGGATGAGGGTTTAAGGTTTTTTGTGGAGATAGTTTTGGATTTTTTAGGGAAAATAGTCTTGGGATTTTTGGGGATGAGGGATTATGGTTTCTTCTGTGAGGGATTATGGTGTTTTGGGAAGAGCGGATTGGGTTTTTGGGGCTAGGGATTTGGGGTTCGTTTTGTGGAGGTATTGGGTATTTTTGGGGTCGAGGGTTTCACGTTTTCTAGTTTTGAGGGTATAAGTGTTTTTGGGGAAAAGGGAATCAGTTTTAATGGGTCCAATGGTTCATGTTTTTTGAAGTTAGAATTTTGGATTTTTTGGTACTGTGATTATTGTTTTTTATGGTGATGGTATTGGGTTTTCTTGGTCGAGGATTTTTTGATGGGGGGAGGGGGGTTGTTTTTCAGTTATGATGGTTTTGTGTTTTATGGGGATGTAGGTTTAGAAGTTTTGGGGGTTAAGGGTATATGTTTTTTTGGGGGATAAGGGTTTATGGTTTTTTGTGGTTGAATGTTCAGGTATTTTGGGGATACGGGCATTGAGTTGTCTATGGATGATTGTTTAGTGGTTTTTATGCCATAGTATTTTTATTATTTTGGGGTTGAGGGTTTCTGGTTTTTTGTGATGAGGATTTAAGGCTTTTGGGGATGCAGTTACGGAATTTTTGGGGATGATGGCTTATGGATTATTTGTGGATGAGGATTTAGTGTTTTTAGGGATGATGGTTTATGGTCATTTGAACCTGTTGGTTTATGTTTTTTGGGGAACAAGTTTTAGGGGTTTTTTGGATAGCATGTTTAATGTTTATTTATGGTATAAGGGTTTAGGTGTTTTTTGGTGTTGAGGGTTTAGGAGTTTTTGTGGATGAGGGTTTAGGATGTATTTTGGATTTATTATTAATGGGGTTTTTGGGAGTGAGTGTTTTTGTTTTTTTGGGCTAATGGGTTAGGGTTTTTTTGGACTATGTGTTTAGGGGGTTTTCATAGATGAGTGTGTGGGGTGTTTTGGGGATTTTGGTTTTTGTGTGTGATGGTTTAGGGTTTTTTTGTGTTGATGGACGAGGTTGCATTAGGATTACGGTTTACATGTATTGGGGATGATGGATTAGTGTCTCATGGGAATAAGGGTTTAGGGTTTTTCTATTGAAATCGTTATATATTTTTTGTGGTAGAGTGTTGAGGATTTTTGGTGATGTTGATTGAGGGTTTTTGTGTACATGATTTGATTTTTTATTAAAAAGATAGGTTTTAGATCTTTTAGGGATGTGGGTTTTTGGTTTTTTGAGGCTGATGGGTGGTTATTTTTTTGTGAAGAGGGTTGAGGGTATATTTGGGCTGTGAGTTGTGTATTTTTTGGGGATGAGGGGGAAGGTGTGTTTGGGGATGAGTTTTTAGGATTTTTGGTTTGTTTTGTGGGTTGGGGGGGTTTTTGGCTAAGGTATGAGTTTTATTGGATGAGGTTTTTGGGTTTTTTGAGGATATGGGTTAACTGTTTTTTGGGGTTAAGGATTCATTGTTATCAAGGGATGAGGTTTTAGGTATTTATATAGATTTTGGTTGTATTTTATTTTGAGGGTGAGGGGTTGGAGTTCATTGGGGTAGAGGGTTGAGGGATTGTTGGGGTAACAGATTTACGAATTTATGAGGATGTGGGTTTATGGTATTGTTAGGGTTTCTTTTTATAGGATTTAGAGAATAAGGATTACTGGTTTGGGGGGTATGTGTTTTTGTGTCTATGGGGAAAAGGGTTTTTGGGTTTTAATGATGATAGCTTAGGGTTTTTTGGTATTGGGGTTTAGTTTATTGGGGATTTGTGTTTAGGGTTCATTTTTAATGATGAATTACTTTTGTTTTGGGTCTCATGGTTTAGGGTTTTTTTGGGACTTGGATTTATGGATATTTTGTGGTTTAGGGATGAAGATTTTTTGGGGATGAGAGTTTTGGATTTTATGGAGAAGTGGGTTTAGTGTTTTTTGAGAATGAGGGATATGAGTTTTTGGGAATGAAGATTTAGTATTTTTTGGGGATGATGGTTTACTGTTTTATGGAGAAAATCATTGATTGTTTTTAGGACCAAGATATCAGTGGTATTAGAGATGAGGTTGAGGGTTTTTTTGTATGATAATTTATGGTTTTTTGGGGGTGGGGTTTGAGGGGTTTTTATTCTTATGGGTTTGGGGTTTTGGGTGGTTGATGGTTTATGAATTTCTTAAAATATTACAGATGGATTTTTTTAGAAGATGGTTTAGGTTTTTTTGGGTATGGTTGTTGGGTGATTAGGGATGAATGTTTTCTATGGTTTAGGTTTTAGGGTACTTTTATGGGTGATAGTTGATGTTTATCAGATATGAGGGTTCAGAGGTTATCAGGTAGAGGTTTACTGTTTTTTGGGACTAAGGTTTTTTATATTTTGAGGATGAGGTTTTATGGTTTTTGTGGATGAGGATTGAGGGGTTTGGCGGATGATGGTTTATAGTTTCATGGTGTAGAGGGTTGAGGTTTTTTAGGAGTGAGGGGTTATGTTTTTTTGGAACCAAGGGTTGAGGGTGTTTTGGGACCAAATGTTGAGGGGTTTTAGGAATGATGACCTTGGGATTTTTAGATTTGGTTTAGATAGGTTTCGGGGATGTGGGATTATGGATTTTGGGATTTGATGGTTGAGGGTGTTTTGGGGATGAGGGTTGAGTGTTTCATGGGGTTGGGGGCTTAGGGTTTTTTACTTATAGGGGTTTAGGGTTTTGTTGGGTTATGGATTTTGTGTTTTTTGGGGTAACGGTTGAAGGGTTTTTGGGACTTTGTGTATAGGTATTTCCTTGATAAGGATTTAGGGTTTATTATGGTTGAAAATTGTGGATAATTTTGGGTTGTGGGTTATTTTGGGTCTGGGGGATCAGGGTTTTTTTGGGACAAGAGTTTTGAATTATTTTTTCAACAGTTTCAATGGTTTGTTGGGGATGAGGGTTGATGATTTTTTCGCGATGAGGGTTGATTGAATTTCTTGGTTGGGAGTGTAAGGGTTTCCTAGGTTAATGTTTTAGGGTCTTTTGGGTTTGATATTTTATGATTTTATTGGCTTTGTGTTTGGGTTTTTTGGGGGAATGGTTTGAGTTTTTCAATAGGATGAGGTTTTAGGGATTTTTAGGGATGAATTTTGATGGTTATTGGAGCTGTTGGTTGATTGTTTTTTTTGGGATCTGGGGGGGGGTTGCGGATTTGGGTTGGAGGTTTCGGGGGATGATGGTTAGTGGTATTTTGTGGGTGAGGGTGGAGGTTTTCTTGGTGAATATGATGACTTAGGGGGTTTGGGTTTGATGGTAAAATGTTTTTGGGGGAAGTAGGTTCAGGATATTTTCTGGATAAGGTTTTTTGGTTTTGGGACTAAGAGTTGATGGTTTTTTGACAATATAGGTTTAAGGTTTGTTGGGGATGAGGATTAAGGATTATTTGGGGATGATGGTTTTGGTTTTTTTAGGCTGAGTGTTGGCATTTTTTGGAAACCTTCATGATGAGGGTATTTTGGGGTATGGTTTTTGGGTTATTTGGGATTGGGGTTAGAATTTTATTTGCGGTGAATGGTTTATGGTTTTTTTGTGGCTGAGTATTAGAGGTTATTCAAGGCTGCGGGTTCAGGGTTTTTTGGGGCATTGTGTTTAGGTTTTTTTATTATTGAGGATTTAGGGTTTTTTTTGATATATGGGTTGTGGGTTTTTTTGTACTATGTGTTGAAAGATTTTTGTATATCTAGGATTATGTTTTTTAGGGATGTGGGATTAGGGTATTTGGGGATCAGGTTTGAGGGTTTTTTGTGGATGGGGTTGTGGGTTATTTTGGATGAGGTATTATGAATTTCTGGTGCTAAGATATGTCATTTTTTGGGGGTGAGGGTAGAGGTTTTTTATTATTGAGAGTTGACGTTTATTTTTAGGTTGATAGTTGATAATTTTGTTGGCTGTGGGATGATGGTTTTTTTGGGATAAGGGTAGAGGTCTTTTGTCACGGATGGTTAGGGGTTTTTTTTGGAACATGGGTTGAGGGTTTTATAGGGATGTTGGTATATTTGATTTTTTGGTTGAGTGTTGATGATTTTTTAGAGAATAAATTTTGGTGATTTTTTGTGGAAAATTGTTTTGTTAACGGTGTTTTGGGATTCATATAATGAAGAAATATGGTTTATTCGGGAGGAGGGTTTAGATTAATTTTTTGAAGAGGGTTTGTGGTTATTTTGGAATTAGTGTTCAGGGTTATTTATGGATGATGTTTTCTTGTTTTTTTTGGGATAGGGGATGCTGTTTTTTTATATATGGGGTTTGGTGTGTTTGGTGTATAGGGTTTAGAGTATTTTGGTGGTGAGGATTTATTGGGGCTTGAGGTCCAGGGTTTTTTGGGGTGAGGGTTTAGGGATTTTCAGGTCATAGGGATTGGAGTTTTTTTTTACGTCTAACGGTCGAGTGTTTTGTTAGAGCATACAATTGATGGTTTTAAGGGGTGAGGGTTGTTAGTTTTTTGGATATGGGTTTCATGTTTCTGGGGGATAAGTTTTAGATTTTTTTGGGGTATAACGTTTTTATGGAGGAGGGAGGATGGATTTTTTGTACTGAGGGATTACGGTTTTTGGGGAAGAGGAATGAAACATGAATGAGTATGAGAGTTCATGGTTTTTTAGGGTAGCGGGTTTAGGCTTTTTGAGGATAACTGTTTTTGGGGAAGAGGGTTTGTTTTATAAGGATATGTGTTTTATGTTTTTTGGGGATGAGGGTTTAGGGTTTTTTAGATGCTGATGGTTGATTGATTTTTATGTTTTATGGTATATGGTTTTCTGGTGATAAGATATTATGGTTTTCAGATGATTGCATAAGCTTTTTTGGTACTAAAGTTTATGGTTTTTTAGGGATAAGGATTTAGGGGTTTTGGTAATTATAAATTAGGGTTTTTTAGGGATGAGGGTTAGTGGTTTTGTGGGGATATTTTTTTTTAATTTTTAGGGATAAATATTAACTGTTTTGTAGGGATGAGGATTTAGTTTTTTTGGGATTGAGGGTTTTTGGTTTTTGGGTATAAGGGATTAGGGTATAATGGAGTTGAGGGTTTTTTAGAAATTTTGGGCTGAGGGTTTAGGGATTTTTATAGCCTAAAGTTTAGGGTTCAATGGGGATGTTGGTATACGGTATTTTAGTGATGAGGGTTGACGGTTTATTGTGCAAGGGGTTTTTCTATTTTTTGTTCTAAGGGGTTATTTTCATTTGAGTTTGATGGTTTAGGTAATATTAGGAATACGGGTTTTGGGGATTTCAGTGATAAGGGGTAAGGTATTTTTATTGATGAGGGTTTATAATATATTGTGGGTGAGGGTTTAGGGTTTCTTGGTTTTGAGGGTTTATTTTATTTTTTTGTGATAAGGGTTTTTGTTTATATGGAGTGAGGGATGGGGTTATTGATGCTGTGGTTTGAATTTTTTTTTATCTTAGGGTTGGGGTTATTTGTTGAGTTTTTTTGGGGTTTTTTTGGATAATGGTTGAGCTTTTTTAGGATGAAGGATTAAATGTTTTTTGGGATATGGGTTTATGGATTTTGGGTGATGACAGTTTAGGGTTTTTTAGGGATGAGGTTTTAGTTTAATTTGGGTAGAGGTATGAGGTTTTTTTTGTGTTGTGTGTAGAAGGTTTCTTTTATTAATGATGAATTAGGATATTTTGGGGTACGAGTTTTTTGGGATTCATTGGGATTAGTGTTTACGGTTAATTGGGGTTCAGTGTTTATCATTTTTTGATGTTAAAGGTTTCGGGTTATTTTGGGGTGTGGATTGATGGTTATTTGGGGATAATGGTTGAATATTATGTGAGTGTATGGGATGAGGGTTTTTTTAAGGCTGAGGGTTTAGGGTTTTATGAGGCTATGGGTTGATGTTTTTTGGGGGTGAGGGCTTACCGGTATCTAGGGATAAGGGTCTAGCGTTTTTTGGGCCTTTTGGTTTAGGGTTTTCTGGGGATGATAGTTGGGGGATTTTGTGTGCGGAGGGTTTCAGGTTTTTTTAGGATGTTTGTTTATGGATAATTAGGGGTGAGGATTTTGAGTATTTGGGGATGAGGGTTTGTAGTTTTTTGGGCCTTAGTGTGTAGAATGTTTTGTGTTGGATGAGGGTTTAGGGTACTTTGGGTATGAGGAATTATGATTTTTTTACACATTTTGGTTTTTTTGGCATATGCCTTGTGTGATTTATAAGATGTGTGTTTGGGGTTATTTGGGGTCGAGGGTTTTGGGTTCTTTGGGTATGTCACATTTGGATTTATTGGGGAAAGTGTATGTTTTTTCAATCATTAGATTTGGGTTTTTTGGGGATTATGGATTTGGGTTTTTTCACTAGATGGTTTAGGGGTTTTTTAGGGACTAGAGTTTGTTGTTTTCCAGATATGAGGTTATTGGTTTTTTATGGCTAATGTGTTCAGGTTTTTTAGGGTTTAGAGTTTAGTGTTTTTTTGGTGGAGTGTTAATATTTTTTAGGGTTTGGGGATTTTTTTTGAGGCTCCGGCTTTCGAATTATATATATTGGAGGGTATGGTGTTTTTTGTTGCTTAGTGTTTAGGGATTTTTGTGGTTGAGTTCTTATGGGTTTTTTGGGCAGTGGGTTTGTGGTTATTTTCATCTAAGGGTTTTTATTTTTGCGGGATGAGGGTTAAGATTTTTTTGTGCGGTGGGATTCAAGGTTTTTGGTGCATAGGATTTTTTGGTAATTGGGGATGTGTGTTTAGGGTTTTCGTTTGGATATGTATTTTTTTTTGGGAAAACGGTTTTGTTCTTTTTATGTGTAAGGGATTCATTACTTTTGGGGCTGACTTTTTAGGGTTTTTTGGGGTTGAGGGTGCAGTGTTTTTATGGATGGTGGTTTAGGTTTTTTTTCAAATCTTGTGTTTAGGGTTTTTTCTGGAAGAATGGATTAGGGTTTTTTGGGGAAGAGGGTTTAGTGTTTTTTTGGGTTGAGGGTTTAGTGTTTCTTAGGTCTCTAGGTTTGGGGTTTTCATTGGTTTAGGGTCTAGTGTTTTTTAAGGTTATGGGTTTGGAGTTTTTTGCAGCCAAGGATTTGGGGTTATTCTTTGGGAGGGTTTTAATTTTTTTGGGGATGAGGGTTTATTGTTTTTTGGGAATGAAGGATTAGTTTTCTGACGGGATAAAGGTTTGTAGTATTTTTGGGATGAGGGTTTGAGGTTCTCGGCATTGTGGAATCTGTTTTTTTATGAGGTTTTGGTTTTTTGGTTATGAGGGTTTTAGGTTTTTTGGTGGTGATTTTTAGCCTTTTTTGGGCCTTTAGTTTTAGGTTTCTTTAGCATAAGGATATTGAGTTTTTTATGGAACATGGTATAGGTTATTGAGGGACTAGGCTTTGTGGTTTTTTTAGTGCTAAGGCTTTTGGTGTTTTTAGGGATAAGGGTTCTGGGGTTTTGTGACTAAGGGTTTAAGGAATTTTGTGGAATATGGTTTACGGTCTTTTTTTATATGGGTTTACGGTTTTGGGGGACCAAATTTTTTGGGTTCTTTTGGGGCGTGGTTTTATGGATTTTCTAGCTAAGGATTTAGCGAATTTTTTTGGGTGATAGTTTGTTATTATTTTGGGCTGTGGTTTTAGGGGGTTTTAGATGATGATATATGGTTTTTCTGCATTGATGGTTTAGTATTTTTTGGGGCTATGATATATGGGAATTTTGGGGCAGAGTTATTGGGGGTTTTGGGGGTGTGGGATTCATTGTTTTCGGGTGGAGGGTTTTGGATTTTTGGGGTTTAGGTTTTGGGGATTTTCGTGCATCACGTTTAACATTTTTTTGGGGATGAGGCTTTATAGTTTTTAGGGATGTGTTTTTGAAGTATTTTGGTGAAGATATTATGGGTTTAATTGTGAAATAGTATTTATGGTTTCATAGATATGAGTGTGTTGGGTTTTTTGGTTTGAGGGTTTGGGTTTTATCAGGATGATGGTTCAGGGTTTTTAGGTTTCAAGGTATTAGGGTTTATTGTGAATGACCGTTTTTAGTTTTTAAGGGCCAATTTTTATGGATTTTTGGGGTTGAGGTAATAGTGTATTTTTGGGGATATTGGTTTTGTATTTTTTGGGTATGTGGGTTTACGGTTTTTTGGGCATAGTGTGTTGTGATTCATGGGGCCAAGTGTTTATTCTTTTTTGGGGTTGGGAGTTGACAGGTTTTTGGGGACATGTGTATAGGGTTTTTTGTGAATGAGGGTATAGGGTTTCATAGGATTGAGGTTTTATGGTTTTATAGGGCTGAGGGTATATTGGTTTTTTGGATGAGGGTATAGGGTTTTTTTGGCATTGAGATTTTATATTTTTTTACGATATAAGATTTTTTGTTTTTGGGGTCCAAGGGGTTATGTTTTTTTGGCACAATCGGTTTTGTGTTTTTTGGACTGAGGGTTTATGTTTTGTTGGGGTCAATGGTTTTTGGTTTATTAGGGTTCATGGTTTGTCCTATTTTAGATAAAATGGTTTATATTTTTTTCACATAGGTTTTAGGGATTTTATGTTTTAAAATATAGGTTTTTTTGGGGAAAAGTGTCAGATTTTTTATAGTTATGGGTTGTGATTTTTTTCCTCCTAGGATATAATTTTTTTGGTGATGGGGGTTTGGTATTTTATAGGGCCAATGTTTTATGTTTTCTTTATCTTAGGGATTCTTCTATTCGATGTATTATGGATTGGAGTTGTTTATGGTCAACGGTTTAGTGTTTTTCATAGTTGACTGTTTTGGGATTTTTGGTAGATAATTTAGTTTTTTTGGGAAGTGGGTTTTGAATGTTTGGGGATGATGGAATTTTTTATTTATTCTAGGGGAATATATTTTTCTATGGAAATGATTTTAGGAATTTTTAGGGATAAGGTTTTAGGGATTTGCATAGTGAGGATTTAGGGTATTTCTGTAGATGTGTTTAGGGTTTATTGTGGAAGGATGTTTAGGGTTTCCTGGGGCAGAATGTATTGGGATTTTTCTTGGTATGGTCTAGTTTCTCATGGGATGAAGGGTTTATATTGTTTTGGGGATGACGATTTAGGGTATTTGGTGATGATGGTTTACGTAGTCTTCAACAATGGGATTTGGGTTTTGTAGTAATGAGTGTTGAGGGAATTTGGTATTGATGTTTCAGTGTTTTGTAGGTGTGTGGACTTCTGGTTTTTTTTGGATAAGTGATTAGGGGTTTTCTGGAGCGGAGAGTTTTGGGATTTTTGGGATTATGTTTTGGTGATTTATTGGGTGGAGAGTTGGGGGTTTTTTGGGGTAGAGGGTTTGGGTTTTTTTGGGGCTGAAGGTTTTGGATTTTTTTCGAGTCTGGTTTTTTTGTATTTTTCAGGCTAATTGTTTAATATTTTTCATGGTCAAGGTATTGGGGTATTTGGGGGATAAGGGTTTCAGGTTTTTTTGGGGTTGTGGGTATGGGGTATTTTAGGGTTTTTGGTTTGGGTATTTTATCAGATGGGGTTTGGGGTTTTGTGATGATGGGATATGGGGGATTTTTTGTCTGAGGAATATGGGTTTTTAGCATTGAATTTTTCATGTTCATATGGGCTATGGTTCTTGGGGTTCTTTTGGACGAGGGTTTCATGTTTTTTGGGGGTGAGGGTTATTGTCTTTTAGGCCTAGTGTTTAGAATTTTTTTGGGTAGTGGACTTATGGTTTAATGGGGATAAGGATGTAGTTTTTTTTTCTGAGGTTTTATGGTTGTTTTGGGCCTAAAAAAATTTTGGTTTTTGGGACTAAGGACTTATGGTTTTTATAGGATAAGGGTTTAGAGTTATTTGGAGATGTGGGTTTTGAGTATTTTTTATACAAGTTTTTTCATTTTTGGGGATTATTATTTTGTGTTTTGGGGGATTATGTTTTCAGGTTTTTTGGTTAAAAGGGTTTAGGGTTTTCTGGGGCAATGCTATTAGGAGTTATTGGGGATGGCGGTTCAGGTGTTTTTGGAAATGCAGTTTTAGGTTTTTTTGAACCAATTGATAATGTTTTTTAGGGCATAGGGTTTATTTCTTTTTGGGGATATGGTTTTTCAGTTTTTTGGGGATGGTAATTTGGGGGTTTTTAGTGTCATCAGATTAGGGTTTTTAGGTTGTATTTTTTAGGGTTTTTTGAGATGATGGTATTGTTTTCTAGGGGCTGAGTTTATTGGATTTTTTGGGAATGATGATCTTTTATTTATTATGGGATTGAGGGTTTGGGGTTTTTTGGGTTTGAGGGTTTATAGTTTTTTTGGAGCTAGGGGTTTAGGATTTTTTGTGGATGAGAGGCAAGATTTTTTTTGGAAGAGTGTCAATGGTTTTTTGTGGATGAAATTTTATTGGATATTTGGGGATGGGGGTTTATGATTTTTTATGATTAAAGTCTATTTTTTAGGGTTTGTGTGTTTATAGTGTATGATGGATGAGTGTTGTGGGTTTTTAGGCACTAAGGGTTCAGGGTATTTTGGGAAAAATGTTTTGGGTAATTTTTGGTTTAATGCTTATTGTTTTAAAAGAGATGAGTTTCTAGGTTTTTTGGTGATGAGTTTTTATGGTTTCATGTGGTTGTGGGTTGGGGGTTTTTTGGGTTTTGGGTTTTTTGGGACATGGGTTTAGGTTAATTTAGGTCTAGGGTTTAGGGTTTTTGGAGGTTGTGGATTTATTGAATTTATTTGGATGAGGGTTTAGAGATTTTTGGGTCTGAAGGATTAGGGTTTTTTGTGGTGAAGGGTTTGGGGTTGTTTTTTACCAGAGGGTTTAGGGTTTGATTTGGGACTAGGTTTTGGTCTTTTGGTTTAGAGGGTTTGGTGTTTTATGGGGCTAAGTGATTAAGGTTTTACAAGCTAAGGTTATATGATTTTCTTGTCTTGATGTTTTATCGATTTCTTAAGGGTTTTTGTTTTTTTCAGGATTTATTTTTATGGTTTTTGGGGGATGATACTTTTTTTGGGGGGGGGATGAGGGATTTGGGTTTTACAGGTTGAGTGTTTCGGCTGTTTTTTGGATGATGTTTTAGGATTTCATGGGGAGGTGGGTTTATTGTTTCTAGGGGTTAAGGGTTTAGGATTTATCAATATGAGGGTTTAGGCATTTTCAGGCAGGGGTTAAGTGTTTTCTTGTGGTGTGGGTTTATTTTTTTTGTCCAGGTGTTTTGGTTTTCTGGGGCCATCGGCTTGTGTTTTCTAGGACTGTGGTTTTTTGTTTTTTTAGGATGACTGCTTTCAGTTTTTCTAAGGCTGAGGAATATGTTATTTTTTGGTATGAGAGTTTAGATGGACTTGAGGTTGAGGTATTTTTATTTAATTGGGATGGGTGTTTTGGGATTTTTGATGATGAGGTTTTAGGTGCTTTTTGGATTAGGTATTTTTGTTATTTTTGGATAAGGGTTTTTGGTTTTCATGGAAAAGAGGGTTTGGAGTTTTTTGAGGATCAAAGATTGAGGATATTTGAGGATAAGGGTTTGGGGATTTTTTTTTGTATAATGGTTTATTTGATTTCTTTTTTAGGTTTTAGGGTTTTTCGGGGATGAGGGTTTAGGGTTTTTTTGGATAAGGGTTTAGGGGTTTAGAGTAGATGGTTAAGGTTTTTTTGGGTTTATCATTTAGTAATTTTTTAGGCGATCTATTTTTGTTTATTTATGGTTGAAGATTTAGGAATTTTGGGGACTAGGATTTTGGGTTTTTTTGGGGCAATGGATGTGGTTATTTGGGCTTAAGGGTTTATGGGTTTTTAGGAATGAGTGTATATACATATTTTGGGATAAGGATTTGATGTTTTTTGAGGAAAATGGTTACGATATAATGGGGATGAGAATTTAGGGTTATTGAGGGATGATGGTTCCAGGTTTTTGGGATCATGGTTTTTTGTATATGGGGATAACGATTTAGGGTATTGGGGTATGAGGCAATAGGTTCATTTTTGAAGTGGTTTTAGGGGTTTTTATGTTTGTGTGTTTAGGGATTATTGGGATGATGGTTTAGGGTTTTTTAGGATTAGGGATTAGAGTTTATTCATTTTGAGGGATTAGGGTTTTTTGTGTACATGATTTATGATTTGATGGGGATGAGTGTTTTGAAATTTTAGTACCAGTGGATTAAGGTTTTTTGGTCAAACATATTATGTTGTTTTGGGGTTGATGGTGTGGTGATCTTTGTAATGAGGGTTGTTCATTTTTTGAGGCTTAAAATTTAATGTTTTTTGTGGCCGAGATTTTCATTTTTAGGGTCCATTGATTTAGGGTATTTTGGGGTTGTGGGTTTAGTATTGTTTTGATACAAGTGATAGTGTTTTTCAGGGGATGGGGTTTTATCGTTATTTAGTGCCGATATTTTATGTTTTTTTGAATGATGGTTTTGGTTTTTTTGGGTATTTTGGGAATATAGAATTTTGGGGTTGAGGGTTATGAGTTATTTGTGTAAGAGTTATAATTGTTTTTCATGCTGGAGGATATAGGGTTTAATGGGGATTAGGGTTCGTGGTCTCAAGGTGGTGATTGTTTTTGTGTTTCTTAGGAGAAATGATTAGTGCCTTTGGGGTGGACCATTTCTAGTTTTCTGGGATGATGGTTTATTTTTATTTTAGGATAAATTTTTTTGGTTTTTTTGGATGAGGGTTTAGGTTTTTTTGTGATGATGGAATCTTTTTGGGATAAGGTTTTAGTGTTTTGGGGGGTTGAAGTATTAGGGTTTTTTGTTCTTGATGGTGTATGGTTATCATTGCTCGGTGCTTAAGATTTTTGGGCTCTGAGCTTTTATGGTTGTTAGGGGATGAGGGGTTAGGTTTTTTTGTTGTTGAGGGTTATGTATTTTATTGAGTCAAGGGTTTTGGAATTTTGTGGATGAATGTTTAGGGGTTTTTTGGTCTAAGGGATTAGGATATTTATAGATGACAATTCAGGTTTTTAATAGCTGACTGATTAGATTTCTTTTAGGGATGTGGGTTTTTAGTTTTTTGGGCATGATAGATTAGGGTTTAATGGGACTGAGGGTTTAGGGTATGGTGTGGTTGAGGGATCAGGGATTATTTTCGAATGAGGGTTTATGGTATATTGTGTAGTCTTTTTTTTGTTTTGAGGACATGGTAAGACGGTTTTTAGGGGTGAGGGTTAAGGGTTTTTTTAGAGAAAATGATTATGATTGTATGGGGACTATTTCATATGGTTTTCGGGGTTCTAGGATTAAGGGATTCCTTATTGTTATATAGGGGTTTTCGGGATTGTGGTTTTATGGATATTTAGTTATGAGGTTGTAGGTTTTTTTGGCCTAAGGGTTGATGGATTTTTGGTGCTGACGGTTTAGTTTTTCTAGTGATGAGGGTTTTAGGATTTTTGGGGCAAAGGGTTAAGGGTTTTGGGGGGATGATGGTCTTTTTGGATGGAGGGTTTATTCATTTTTAGTATCAATGATTAGAGTTCCTCTATGGAGAGCATTAACAGTTTATTGGGGGTATAGTTTTAGGGTCTTCCATGGCTGACTATTTACAGGTTTTTAGTTTTTAGTGTATAAGATTTAATAGAGCTAACATGTTACAGTTTTTTCATGCTAAGGTTATTGGAAATTTTGGGGCTTTATGTTTAAGATATTTGAGGTTTTGGGTATTCATATTTTTGTGATGAGTGTTTAGTTTTTTCAAGGGGTTAGGGTTTATAGATTTTTGGGTACGTATTTTTAGTTTTTTTTGTGTATGATTTAAGGTATTTGGGGGACATAGTGGTAATAATATTTAGGGTTGAGTGAAAAGTGATTATTAGGATTGAGAGTTTAGTGTTTTTTTGGGATGAACATTTTGGGTTTTGTTTAGGTGATGGATTAGTGTTTTATGGAGATGAGGGTTTATAGGATTTCTGGGATGAGTGTTTATGTTTTTATGGCTGATAGATTAGGATTTTTTTGGCTAAAAGTTTATGGTTTTTTGGGCTGAGGTTTTTGGGTTTTATGGTGATGAGGGTGTAGGATTTTTGGTGTTTGGTGTTGTGTTTTTTAGGGTTGTTGGTAGAAAGGTTTTTTGTGATGAAGGTATGTGGATTTTTTGGATTTGTTTTTTAGGGATTTTGGGTGTTTAGGTTTAGGTTTATTTGGTGTTGAGGGTTTATGGTAATTTTGGGAAAAGCATATATGGTTTTTTGGGGGATGAAGATATACAGTTTTTGGGGGATGGGGTATAGGGTAACTTGGGTATTATGATATAGAATTTCTTTGTGGAATGGGTTATTGGGTTTTTGGGGTTAAGGATTATGATTTTTTGTGGGTGAGGGTATATGGACTTTTAGGTATGAGTGATATGTTTTTTAGTGATGAGGTGTTGTTTTTTTACACTTATGTCATAGGGGTTTTGGGCTGAGGGAATTGAATTTTTCTGGGCTAACAGAAAAGGTGGTCTTTGGGGATGTGGATTTAGGGTTTTGTGGGGTTGAATGATTTGGGTTTCTTAGGGCTGTGTGTTGAACGTTTCTTATGGTATAGGGGTTAGGTTTTCATGGAATCGTGGGTTTTGGGTATATTTGGCATGATTTTTTCTGGTTTATTTTGGATGTGGATAAGGGGTTTCCAATGGGTGAGGATTTAGGTTGTTTGGGGATTGCTGATGAATTTTTGTTGGGTTGAGGGTATATTTTTCATTAGTTGTAAGGGTTTATGAATTTTTGGGATTATGGTGTTTGTTTTTTTTGTTTTGATGGTTTATATGTTTTTAGGGATGAGGGTATACGGTTTTCTTACTAAGGTATAGGGATTTTTTGGGGTAAGGGTTTAGTGTTTTACGGAGTATAGGGATTAGGATTTTCTAGGGATGAGGGATTCGGGTTTTATTAACCGATAGTTCAGTGTTTTTGTGGGTCAATGGTATAGGGTTTTTAAGGAAAATGGTTTTACGGGTTTTATTGTGGCCAACTATTTAGGGGGGTTTTATGTAAGAGGTTTTTGGGTTTTTATTGCTAAGGGTTTAGCACCTTTTTGGGTTAAGGAGTAATGGTTTTTAAGGATGTGGGTGCTGGGTTTTTAGGGGATAAGGATAAAGGATTTTTTTGGGCCATGATTTTAGTGTTTATTAGGACCATGTTGTTTGGGTTTTTTGGTCCAAGGGTTATTTGTTTTTTTATTAGGTAGTTTAGTGTTTTTGGGGGATTTCGGTTTAGTGTTTTATAGTGATAAGGGATTAGGTTTCATGGGGATGAGGGTTTAGGGTTATTTTTGTTTGTGGGTTTAGGTTTGTTTAGTGCCAGCGGTTTAGGATATTTTGGTGGTTACGTGTTATGTTTTTTTGGGTAGAATAGTTAACATTTATTTTGGGATGAGTGTTAATGTTTTTTTTGGGTCTGATGGTTTTGGGATCATTCGGGCCCATTGTTTATGGATTTTGGGTGCTATAATTTAGTGTTTTGGGGGGTTTCGGGTTTCGGGTTTTTTAGGATTATGGGTTTAGATTTTCTATAGATCAGGGTATGAGTTTTTTAGGATAGATAGTTTAAGGGGGTTTTGGGTGAAGAGTGTTTTGGGTTAATTGGGGTTGAGAGTTTTGTTATTCCTAACTGGAAAGGGTTTTGGTATTTTTTGGGGATGACGGTTTTGTTTTTATGGGGGATAAGGGTGTGGGGATTTTGTTTTTTGAAAATTTAGGGTTTTTTAGGAAGGATGGTTTAGTGATTCATAGGGAATTGGTTTTAATGATTTTTGGGTAGATGTTTTAAGGAATTTTTGGAATGTGGGTCTCTGGTTTTTTCAGGATGAGTGTTTTGGGTTTTTCCGGATGAGTGTTTACAGTTTTTAAGTGATAAGGGTTTAGGTTTTCATAGGGTTAAGTGTCTAGGGTTCTTATGGATAAGGTTTTAGTTTTCTGGGTCTATGGGTTTCTGATTTTATGTTTGAGGATTTTGGGATTGATTGGGGGTGACATATTAGGGCTTTCTGGAGCTATTGAATTATTATTTTTATGTGATGATATTTTATCGTTTTTTGGGGATGTGGTTTTCAGATTTTTTGGCTGAGGATTTCGGTTTTTTAGGGATGATATTTTGGGTTTTTCTGTGGATGAGGTTCTAGGGTTTTTTTTGGTTGAGGGTTTAGGGTTTCATAAGGATGAGGATTTTGCGAAATTTGGATGTTATGGTTTAATTTTATTTTGCGCCAAGGGTTATGGTTTTTTTTGGACCAATAATTTATGCTTTTTTGGGAGGAGGTATAAGGGTTTTTAAATTTATTGGTTTAGTGTTTTTTCTAAGGGTTTATGTTATTTTGGGGATGAGGGATTGGAATTTTTTCGTGTGAGGTTATATAATATTTTTGTACGAAGAGATTTGGGATTTTGGGACGATGATTTAGGTTTTTTTGGGGATGCAGGTTTACCATTTTTGGGGATATGTGTATAGAGTTTTTTTGGAATTGAGTGTTTGGGGTTATCTCAATGTGATGGTTTAGGGTTTTTCGGGATGAGGGTTTTATGTTATTTAAAAAATGGTTTAGGTTTTTTTTATGACTGTTTAGTTTTTTATGGGGAATTATAGCATATGTTTTTTTCGGGGTTGTGTTCTTATGGTTTATTATGGATCCAAATTTACTATTTCTTTGTACATAGAGATTAGGGTATCATGGGGATGATGTTGTATGTTTTTATTGTTGATTTTTTAGGTGGTTTTACAAATGGATGTTTATGTTTTCTTGGGAATGATGATTTTGGGGTTTTTTGTGGCTAAGGTTTTAGTGTATCTTGGGGTTGAGCATATAGGGTTATTATTGAAGTGGGTTTATTTTTTTTGTATAGGGTTATACAATTTATTTGTGAATGGGATTTATGGATTTTAGGGGAGTAGTTTTTAAGATATAATTAGTTCATGGGTTTTGGATTTTTTTATGAGGAATTATAATTTTTTGGGGATATTCTTGTAATGGTTTTCTAATGAGGGTATAAGATTTTCTTGGGGCATATGGTTTATATTTTTTTTGGTGGTATGGGTATAGGATTTTTTGGGATATTTGTATAGGGTTTTTTTGGGGCCGAGGGTTTATGATTTTTTGGGTGGGGGTATATGTTTTTTTGGAGATGATGGATTAGGGTTTTTACTGTTGAGGTTGAAGGATTTTTTTGGGACTGAGGGTATATGTTTTTTTATATGTAAGTGTATAGGAATTTTTGGGGAAGAAGGATTGATGTTTTTTGTGGGTGAGGGTTTAGGGTTTCATGAGAATGATATATTAGGGTTTTCTATGGATGATGGTTTAGGGTTTCATTAGAATTTTGGTTTAGGGTTTCATGGAGTTGGTGGTTTAGGTTTTTTTAGGGTAGGAAGATTGTGGTTTCATGGGGATGAGGGTTTAGGGATTCTTAGGGGTGAGTGTTTAGGGTTTTTGTGGAAGAAGAATAAATTCTTCTGTGGGATAAAGCTTTAGGGATTTTTTTTGAGGTGTGGTTTTATCAATTCTGTGGGATTAGGGAATAGGGTTTGTTTAGGATGAGGGTATAGGGTTTATTAGGGTTGAGGGTGTTTCATTTTTTGGGTTCAGAGGTTTATGGATTGGGGGGAGGGTAATGTACTTTTTTGGGGTGATGGATTATGGTTTTTGGGGACTGTGGGTTATCATTATTTATGGAAAAAAAGGATTGGGAATTTTTGGGTAAGAGGGTATATGATTTTTTGGGGTTTTGGGTTTAGGTATATTTAAGATTTATTGCATATGGTTTTTTTGGGAATGATGGTATAGAGGTTTTTGGGGATGAGATTTTAGTATTTTTTAGGGTTGAGGATATATGGCTTTTTGGGAATGTCGTTTTAGTGATTTTTGGGTTGTGGTATTATGGATTTATGGGGTGGAGGATACAAGGTTTTGTGAGGTTTAGGAAATAGTGTTCTTCGGGGTGATGGTTTGGTATTTTTTGGGATGGGGGTTCTGTACTATTTTAGCATGATGGTTTTTGGATTTTTAATGGATGGAGATTTATGGTTTTCATTTTTAGTGGGATTAGGGGTTTTTTAGGGTCTAGGGTATGTGGGTTTTATGGGGATGAGCGTTTTGTTTTTGATAGGGATGAGGTTTTGTGGTTTTCTCAGGATAATGGATTGGATTTTGTTGTTTTCGATGGTTTGGTGTTTTTCGGGGAGGGGGTGTTGGATTTTTTGTAGAATAGGGGATTGTGTTTTATTGGTCCAATGTATTGGGGTATTTTTGGGTCGTGGGTATGGAGTTTTTTTATGAGTGTATGGTGTATTTAAGGGAGTAGGGTTTAGGGATTTCTTCAATGTAAGTGATTGATGTATTTTTGGGGTTAGGTATTTGGGATTTTATGAATTAGAGTTTAGGTTATTTTGGATATGAGGGTTTGGAGTTTTATAGGGATACATGTTTGTTGTTTTTTTAGATTTTATGGTATCATGTTTTTTTATATGGGTTTGGGGTTTTTTGGCCTGAAGGATTACTGTTTTGGGGGGTTAGGGATTTAGGGTTTTTTTTTGGGATATGGGTTTAGTGTTTTTTTAGGATGAGGTTTTAGGGGTTTTTTTGGGATGTGGGATTAGTGTTTTTAGGGGATGATGGTTAAGGATTTTTTGGGATGATGTTTTAGGGTATATTGGGGTTGATGGTTTAGGGTTTCATTCCTGACTATGGGTTTTGAGTTTTTTGGGTATAATGTTTTAGGGTTTTTTTGGGTTGAGGGTTTAGGTTTATCTTGGGGACAGATGTTTAGAGTTTTATTATGCAGAGATTTTATGGTTTTTGGTGATGGGGGTATAGGGTTTTTAGGATTATTCATTTTGGGGGTTTTGGGTATGAGGGGTTATGGTTTATTTGGATTCAATGTTTAGGTATTTTTTATGCTGAGGTTTTTGGTGTTTCTTGGTTATTAGGGTTTAGGGATTTTGGGATGTTAGGTTAGGGGTTTTTGTTTCTAGGGATTTCGATTTTTCTAGGGTTTAAAGTTGATGGTTTTTTGTGGCTGATGGTAAATGTATTTTTGTGGAAGAGGGTTTAGGGTTTTCTAGTGATAAGGGTGTAGGGTTTTGGAGGTAGAGGGAAGTGGGTTTTGGGGGTCTGATTATTTAGGGATTTTTGCGATGAATGTTTATGACTTTCAGGGGATGAGGGTTTCTGGGGTTTTGGGGTGAGGATTTTGTGTTATCATGGGACAATGGAAAATGGTTTTCTGGGGTTGACAGTTTGGAGTTTTCTCATGCTGAGGGTATCCTAATTTGTAGTATGAGAGTTTTAATTTTTCTAAGAATGAGATATTGGGGTTTTCTAGGGTTGATGGTATGGGAATTTATAGGAAAGAGGGTTTGGTGGTTTCTATGGATGAGGGGTTGGATTTTTCATGGGATAATGGTTTTTGATTTTCTATTGTTCGTTTGTGGGATTTTTATTCAAAGGTATTATGTTTTTTTTGGTTATAGGGTTTGGGGAATTTGTGGGAATAGGGTATCTAGTTTACCTAGTTTGGGTGTTTGGTGTTTTTTTCATATTCTGGATTGTCTATTTTTTTATGATGTTTTTGTGTTTTTTGGGGATTGGATTATGGGATTTTTGGAGGATAAGGGTTAGGGTTTTTTTCAGGGTAATGGGTTTGGGGGTTTTTGGGGCTGAGGTTTAGGGACTCTTGTTTTTATGGGATTGGTGTTTTTTTGGGTTAAGGTTTTGGGTTTATGGGAATGAGAGTTTCCTGGATTTTGGGTCTAATGGTTAGAGGTTTTTCTTTTGGTGTGATGAGGGATTTGGGTTATTTTAGGTTTAGGGGTTAGGTTTTTAAAAGGATATTGGATTGAGGTTTTTTGGGGATGAGGTTAATTTCTTTATGAGGATGAGGTTTTTAGTAATTTGAATGATGAGAATTCAAGGGTTTCTAGTTCGAGGCTTTGGGGTTTGGGGGGCTATGATTTTAGTGTTTTTTTGGGTCTATGATGTTGTGTTTAAGGGGCCGAAGGTTTATATATTTTTTATTTCATAAATATTATGGTTTTTTGGGGTAGAGGGTATTGTGTTTTTTTGGGTCTGAGGGTTCATAATTATTGGGTAGAGATAAATTAGTAATTTTTTGGGCTGAGTATTGTGTGTGTTTTTGGGGATTCTAGATTTGGGTTTTTTTGGGTGTGTGGGTTTATTTTTTCATGGGGATGGTCTTGTAGGTTTTTTTTGGATGAGGCTTTAGGTTTTATTCAGTTGTTATTTTAGGGTTTTTTTTGGAGTTGAGAGTATTGTCTTTTAGGAAGGAGTTTTTCTATTATTTTTATGGGATGAGGTTTTAAGGGTTTTTGGTTAGAGGGTTTATTATTTTTTAGGTATAGGTTTTTGGGTATTTTGTGGCTAAGGATTTAGGGGTATTTGGGAAGGGGATTGGGAATTTTTATGGAGAAGGGCTTTGGGTGTTCATGGGTGAGGGTTTATAGAGATTTGGTGTTCTAGGTTTATGGTTTTTTGATGAGTGGGGTTTTGGGTATTTTGGGGATGGGATTTCAAGGATGTTTTGGGCATCGATATTAGGGTTTTTGGGGATCATGATTCTGGATGTTTTGTGGTGGGGTGTTAAGGGTATTTTGGAGATCATCGTTCTTGGATTTTGTGGCTTAGGGTTTAGCATTTCATTGGCCTTAGGGTTCAAGGGTTTATAGTAAACATGATTCAAGGTCTGTTGAGTCTTAGGGATCACTGATCTTTTGGTTTCATGATTTATAGTTTTTTTTGTTCTTTTTGTTTAGGGTTTTTGGGGTTAGGTTGTAAGTTTCATTATGGTATGGAGTTTAGGGTTATTCAGGGATCAAGAATTAATGTTTTTTGGGATCAAGGTTTATGGTGTTTTAGGAATGGGGGGATAGGGTGTTGTGGTGAGTTTTTAGTGATTATTTGGACAAGGGTTTGGGTTTTTTTGGGATGATGGTTTAGGGATATTTTGGGATGATGTTTTACAGACTATTGTGGATGGCGTTTTATGTTTTTAAGGGGATGAGTGTTTATTTTTTTATAAATTATTTTTTAGGGATTCATTAGCTTTGAGGTTTTATGGTTCTTTTTGGATGACGACATAGGGATATTTTGGGCTGTTGTTTTTCTGTGGGTTTTGGGGATAAGGGTTTAGAGTTATTTGGGGATGAGGCTTTTGAATTTTTGGGACTGAATGTTTTAGATCTTGGGTGGGTGATTGTTTTTGGATTTATTGGGCTAGGGATATAGGTATTTATATAGATGTGGGTTTTGGGTTTTAGGGGATGAATAGTAAGATTTTTTTTAGGGAATATGATAATTTTTTGGGTGGAGGTTTAGGAATATTCAATTTTTTTTGGTATAGGTATTATGGGGTTTAGGTTAGAGGGTTTTTGGGGAAGGTGATTTATTGTTTTTTCGGATTGTGAGTTTAGGGTTTTATTGGGGTTGTGTGATTTTGTGTTTTTGGGGTTGAGGGAATTATATTTTTTGGTTTATATTGTTCCATATTTTATGTGGTTAACTATATAGAGTTTTTATTGGTTAAGGGATATGGGATTGTTTGATGAGGGTTGATTGTATTCATTGGACTATGGGTCTAGTTTTTTTGGGTTGGGGTTTTTGGGTTTTATGGGGATGAGGGTTTTGGTATTATAGGGGATGAGGGTTTTAGGATATTTTTGGGATCGAGGTTAAGTTGTTATTTGGGGGGAAGGGTTTATGGTTTTTTGGGGATTATTGTTGAGGTTTTTTTTATTTTTAGGGATTATAATAGTTTTTATTGAAGGATGAGTTATTAGGGTTGTTGGGGATAAGGTTTTAGGGTTTTGGAATGCTCCGGGCTAAATGTATTTTGGGAATAATTTCTGGAGAGTTTCTTGGGGTTTAGGATTCAGGAATTTTAATTTCAAATGGTTGAGGGTCTTTTGGATATGATGGTTTAGGGTATTCAGGTTATATGGTTTTATTGTTATTGGGGTTTAGTGTCTTGTGCTTTATCGGATTTGGGATTTCGGTTTTTTGGGAAGTATGGTTTTGTAGTGCTGAGGGGTAGTCGGTATTTTGGGGATTAGTGTCTAGGATTTTTTTTGTGGCTGAATGGTTAGGATAATATGGGAATGAATATTTTGTTTTTATTGGTTGATGGTTTAGTGTTTTTGGTTCTATGGGTTATGGATTCTTTTGGGGTAAGGGTTTGGGATTTCATAGGGATTCTAGTTCGGTTGTTTATGGGATGAGGATTTATAGTAGTTTTGGAGTAAGGTTGAATGATTTTGATGGGATGAGGGGATGAGAGTTGAGGGTTTGTCTGGGCTATGTATTGAGGATTTATTGGGTAGGGGTTCTGGGTTTTTTGGGGTTGATGGTTTAGGGTTATTTTGGATGAATGTATAGGGTTTTTTATGGGTGATCAGGTTTTTTATGGATGATGGTTTGAGTGTTTTCTTAGATGAGGGGTTAGGGTTTTTAGGGGATGAGGGTTTTGGTTAATTTGGTAATGAGGTATTTTCTTTTTTTATCGGGTTGAGGGTTTTGGGTGACATGGGTTGAGTTTCTAATTTTTTATTGGTGATGTTTGACAGTTTTTTCGATGGGATGGTTTATGGTTATTTAGGGATGGGGGATTCTGTTTTTTTGGTAGACCGTTTATGATTTTTTTGGGATGAGGGTTTAGGGATTATTGGTGATGTGGGTTTTGAGTGTTTTGGGGATGATGGTAGATGGATTTTTGGGTCTAGGGGATTAAGTTTTTTTTGGATAAATCGGATCCTTTATTTTTGTTCCAAAGGGTTCACATATTTTTGGGATGATGGGTTTAGGGTTTTTTGGGTCCTTGGTTTTAGGGATTTTTGGGACTAATGGTTTAGGATTTTTTGGGAATCTGGGTTTAGGGATTTTTAAGCACAATGGTTTAATGTTTTTTGGGCCTTTGGTTCATAGGTTTTTTTGGATTAGAGTTTACCGTTTTTTGGGGACGAGGGTTCATTGTATTTTAAGGATAAGGGTTTTTTATATTTCGGGGATGAGGCTATAATGTTTTTTTAGGGTTAAGGCTATAGGGTGTTTTCTTTAGAATAGGGTTTTGGGTTTTGGGGGCTGAGGTCTAAGGGTATTTGTTGTATGAGGGTTTATGGTATTTTGTGTGTTGAAGGATTAGGGATTTTTGGGGATAATGGTTTATTGATTTTTGGTGCTGAGGTTTTTATGATTTTCTAGGGATCGGGGTTTATAGTATTTCAGTTATGAAATTTTAGTGTTTTATTGTGGCTGTGGTTTTACCATTTTTTGGGGAGGATAGTTTTGGTTTTTCTAGAGAGGATGGCTCTAGGTTTTTGTGGAGTGAGCGATAAGGGTTTTTTGAGGATGAGTGTTTATCGTTTTATTGGGGCTAATGGATTTAGGGATTTTTGGACAATGGTTTTAGAGTTTTCTGGTGTAGAACATTAGGGGGGGTGTTGTGATGAGGGTTGATGGTTTTTTGGGTCTGATATTTGAGGGTTTTATTGGTCTTTTCAGTTTTTGGTTTTTTAAGGTTGATGGATTATGTTTTGGTTGCTGTTTAGGGTATGGTGTTTTATGGGGATGAGGTTTTTGTGATTTTTGGGGTATTAGGGTTTAAGATATATTTAGGTAAGTTTGTAGGGTTTATTTGGGTGTAGGGTTCATGTTTTGGGGGGGGGGGTATTGAAATTACAATTTTTAATGTTCAGGGTTCAGTGTTTTCATAGTGCATAGGGTTCTTGGTCTTTTGGTGAATAGTTATCCGGGTTTTCTTGGGGGTTAGGGTTTGTAGTTTTTTAGAAATTAGGATCTAGTCTTTTTTGGGGAATATGGTTTATGGTTTTTCTGTGATGATGTTTTAGGGGTTTGGGGATGTGGGTTTAGGGTTTTTTTTGGAAGATGGTTTAAGGTGTTTTGTGGAAGATGGATTAACGTATTTTGGGATGAGGGTTATGTTTTTTTTTCGGCACATTTTTTATGATTTTAATTGTATAATTTATTAGGGTTTTTAGGGTTCTGTGTTTAGGGTTATTTTTTGGCTACGTGTTTAGGGTGCTTTAGAATTTGGATTTTTGGTTCTTTGGGTATTAGGGTTAAGGTTTTTTCTAGATGTGGGAATGTGTTTTTTTGTACTGAGGGTTTACGTTTTTCCATTTTTGAGGGCATAAAGATTTTTTGGGATGTGATTTTATCATTTATTTTGGATTAGGTTTTAAGGTTTTTTCAGGATTGAGTTTCAGGATTTTTTGGGATGAGTGTTTATGTTTTTTTATTTGAGGTTTTATGGATTTTTTTGAGGAGAGTATTATAGATTTTGGGGGTGAAGGTTTTGATTTTTTTGGATGATAGTTTAGGATTTTTTAGGATAAGGGATTATGGTTATTTGTGATTTTGGTTTATAGGTTTTTTGGGTAAATGGTTGAGGAATTTTTTAGGGATGATGGTTTAGTGTTTTTTGAGACCTAGGGTAAATCCTTTTGGGGATGTGGATTGAATGTTTTTGAGGAATTATCTTGAGCGGTTCTTGAGTATGATGGTTGTGGTTTTTTTGGTTAGACGGTCCAGGGTTTTTTTGGAGTTGCGGATCATAGGTTCTTTATAACTAAGAGTTCTAGGTTTTTTGTGGCTGAGGGGTCACATAATTTTGGGGATGAGGCTTTAGGTGTCTTTGGAATTGTGGGTTCATTTTGTTTTGGGGCTAAGGTTTAAGGGTTGTTTTGGAACTATGGTTGTGGGGTTTTTTTTGTGACAAGGTTAAGGCATTGTTTTCCACTGAGGGTTTAATGCATTTTTGGGCTATTGATATAGGGATTTTTTAGGATGAGAGTTCATGGATTTTTGAGTTTATGGTTTCCTGGTGTTTTTAGTTTGCGGGTTCAATGTTTTTTGGGGTGATGAATATGTGTTTTTTGGGGGATATGGGTTTAGGGATTTTTGGAGATGACTATTTATGGTTTTTTAGGGATGAGTTTTTGTGGGTTTGGTGGGGATGAGGGTTTTGGTATTTGTGGGGATCAAGGATCCAAGATTTTTTATGGAAGAGGGGTAATTGTTTTTTAGGAATGAGGAATTAGGATTTTTTTTAGTTTATGGTTCATGGTTTATTGTGATGAGGGTTAAGGGGTTTTTTTGTTTAGGGATTATCGATATTTTTGAGTGTTTAGCAGTTTTTTGTGTTAAGGGATCATGTTTATTGTGTGCAGGGTTTAGGGTGTTTTTGGGACAAAGGTTCAATGTTTTTTGGGGATGAGTGTTTAGGTTTTTTTTTTTGAGGCCATGGGTTTAGAGTTCTTTTGGGCTATGGTTTCTGCTTTTTGGGGGATGAGTGTTCAGGGTATTTTAGGGAAATGGGTATAGTGTTTTTTAGGGGTGGGTATTCAGGGTGTGTTCGGGATGGGGGTTAGTGTTTTTGGGGTTGGGGGTTCTTGGTTTTTTGTATATGGGGTCTCAATTTGTTTTGGAGTAGGGGATTCATTGTTTTCTAGGTTGGTAATTTAGCGCTTTGGGGATATGTGTTCTATGTTTTTTGATGTTATGGGGTTCAGGGTTTTCCAAGGGTTGGGGGTTCATGGTTTTTTTTGGAAATGAGGGTTTAAGGTTTTTTTGGAATGGGTGTTGAGATTTTAGTGGTGTTGAGGGTTTAAGAATTTATTAAAATGGGTTAATTAATGTTTTGGCATAACGTTTTAGGATTTTTTGGGTCTTGGAGTTCAATATTATTGGGGATGAGTGTTTAGGGTTATTTAGTCTTAGGTTTCATGGTTTTTTGAGGTTGAGGATTCATGGAATATTTTGGAATTGGTTTAATTATTTATTATGGATGATGGTTTAGGTTTTTTGTGGTTGATTTCTCATGATTTCATGGGGTATATGGATCATGTTTTTTTAGTGAAGAGGTTTCATGTTATATTTGAGCTAAGGGTTTAAATTTTCAATTATTGAGTGTTTTTATTTAATTTAAATGAGGTTTCCCAGTTTCATGACGTTGATGGTTATAGGTTTCTTGTGAATGGGGGTTTAGGGTTTCATGGGGATATGGGTTCAGAGTTTCATAGATCTAGTTAAGAGTTTCTTGGGGGTGAGAAGTTAGGGTTTCTTAAGGGTTAGGATTCTGGTTTTCTTCATGATGGGAGTTCAATATTTTATAAGGATTAGGTATTAGGGTTTCATTGAGTTTGGGGTACATGATTTATTGTGGAATATAGTTATGGTTTACTTTGGGCTACGATTTTAGGGTTTCTTGAGGCCAAGGGTTTGTGGTTTCAGGGGGATGAGGGTTTACAGTTAATTTCGGCGAAGGGTTTAGGGTTTCTTGTGGCTAAGGGTTTAGTATTTCATTTGGATTAGGGTTTAGGGTTTCATAGGATGTGTGTTTAGGGTTTCCATGGGATAATGTATTAGGGTTTCATTGAGTTGAGGGATAGTGTTTCCTGGGGTGTTTTGGTTATAGTTTCATTGGGTTTTGGGTTTCTTTGGGTTTTTTTGTATAGGTAATCACGGAGATTGGGTTTTAGGGATTCTTGGGGATGAGGGATTCTGTTTTCTGTGGATAATTGGTTTGAGGGTTAGGGATTTCATTGGCCTATGGGTTTTGAGATCCTCGGATTGTGTTTTTGTTTTTCTTGTTGATAATGGTTGAGTGTCTCTTGAGGATGAGTATTTATGATTTCAAGGGGAAATGTGATTAATATTACAAGGGGATGAGGGTGTTGGGTTTCTTGGTGGGAATGGATTTGTGTTTCGTGGGGATGAAATTTAATGGTTTATTGGGGTTTAGTGTTTTATATGATTTTGGGATTATTTTTTCATGGGGATTAGGGTTTTGGTTTCTAGGGATGAGGGTTTTAGATTAATGAAGATTAGGGATTATTACTTCTTGTGACTGAGGTTATAGGGTTTCATGGGGATGATGGTTTTTGGTTCATTGGTGATGAGTGTAGGATTAATTATGAATGTGAATTTATCACTTCATGGGGATGATGGATATGGTTTCTTAGGGTAGAGGGTTTATGGTTTCATGGATCTGAGGGTTTATAGATTCATAGGGAGGAGGGTTTTGGGTTTCTTAGGGCTATCCTTTTACGTTTCCCATGGGATGATGGTTTAGGTTTTCTTAGGGATCGGGGTTCAAAATTTATTATGACTCATGTTTTGGCTTTTTAATGATCTAAGGTTTTATGGTTTCATGGTCTATGGGTTTAGGGATTGATAGGTCTTAAATTTTTTTGATTTCATGGAGATGACTATTTAGGGTTTCATGGGGATGATAGTTTATGTTTTCTTCAGGAATAGGGTTTATGATTTCATGGGGATTAGTTTTTAGTGTTTTTGAGTTGATCCTTTAGGGTTTCATTGAGATGAGGGTTTATAGATTCTTGGGGATGAATTTTTATGCTTTCCTAGGTGTGAGTTTTTATGGTTTCTTGGTGCTGAGATTTTTAGCTTTTTCAAGGACGAGTGTTTAAGGATTTTGGTGTCGAGGTTCATGGGTTTTTAGGGATGAGGGATTATTGTTTTTTATAGAAGGGGGTTTCTGGTTTTTTTTAATAATGGTTTAGGATTTTTGGGGATGAGGGTTTAAGTTCATTTTTGGATGAGTAGTTAGTGTATTTTAGGAAAGGGTTTTTGGTTTTTTGTGTATGAGGGTTTAGTGTTTTTTAGGGATTATGGTTTTTTTGTTTTTGTGGATTATGGTTTGGGATTTTTTATGTATGTAGGCTTAGGGTGTTTTTTGAGATATAGGTTTGTCGGTTTATTGGGATTTGGGAATAGACTTTTTGGGGATAAGGGTTTATGATTGTTTTTGGATGAGATTTTAGGGGGTTTTATGATTGAGGGTTTAGGGTTTTTTTGGGTAATTGAATATCTATTTTTTAAGAGGGTTTATGTTTTTTGGGATGATGGATTAGGGGTTTAGTTTCTGAGTGATGAGGGAATCCTACGGTTAGTGGATTATGGTTTTTGGGGATATGGTTTTAGTAGTTTTTGGTGATGATGTTTTTAGGGTTTATGGGCATGAGGGTCTAGGTATTTTAAGGGAAATTTTTTTAGAGGTTTTTTGGATTAGAGTATAAGTTTTCTTGGGTTGAGGGCTTATTGGTTTGGGGATAATGGTTTTGGGGGTATTGGGGAAGATTATTTTGGGTTGTTTACACTAAAGTTATATGGATTTTTGAGCAGTGGGTTTGGGTATTGTTTGTGGTTGTGGGATATGGAATTTTTTTGTTGAGTTTTTAAGGTTGTTTGAGACTGAGAATTTACGGATTTATATGGATGAGGGTTTAGGGTTTATTGGGGCTGATTAATTTAGGTTTTATAGGTCTGAGGGTTTAGGATTTTTTGGGTATTATGGATTATGGTGGTCAAGGGATGAGGATAAAGAGTTTTCATTGTTTGAGGGTTTAGAGATTTCCGGGTTTAAGGGATTAAGTTTTTTGTGTTAATGGTTTTGGTGTTTTGGGGGATGATTGTTTATGGTTTTTTGGGGAAATGTGTTTAGTATTTTTTAGGGGCCATGTCTTATTGAATTTATGTTCTTTGGGATTAGGGGTTTCAGCCCTAATAGTATCGGGGTTTAAGAGAAAGTGTCTTGGAGGGTTTTGGGGCTCTCTAGGATTAGGGTTTTATGTTTTTTGGGGATGACGGTTCAAGGATTTATGGGAATGATGTTTGAGGTTTTTGCGGGGTTTTGGTTTTAGTGTTTTATGGAGGTTAGCATTTAGCTTTTTATGGGTTTGATGGTCACAGTTTTTTGGGGATTGGGGTTTAGGGTTTTCTGGTCCATAAGGTTTAAATTTTTGGGGGTTGTGGGTAAAGGGTTTTCATGGATGAGGGTTTATGGTTTTTTGTGGCTGAGTTTTTAGGGTGTTTTGGGATGATGTTTTAGATATTTTGTGTCTAATGGGTTTGGTTTTTTGGGGAAAATGTATTAGTGGTTTTCGGTAGGATGGTTTAGGACTTTTTGGGGATGAGGGTTTAGGGGATTTTGAGGATGAGTGTTAAGTGTTTTGAAGTTATGATGTCATGGGGTTTTTAGTGGATGTGGATTTATAGAATTTTATTACTGAGGGTTTTGAATTTTTTCTACTAATGTTTTTATATTTATTAGGGCTAGGGGATTAGTTTTTTTCTATGGATAACGCTTTAGGATTTTATGGGTATGATGGTTTATGATATTTTTGGATCTGACTGTTTAGGGTTTTCAATGGCTGAGGGTTTAGGTTTTTTTGGTGCTGTTGTTTTAGTGGTTTGAAGGGATGAGGCATAGGGTTTTTTAATTCTTTGGATTTAGGGTTTTTTGGGGATAATGGAATATGATTTTTGGGGGATGAGGGTTTAGTTTTTTTATGGGATGTATATTTAAAGGTTTCTAGGGATCCTTGTTTAGGGTATTCTGATAATGAGTGTTATAGTTTTTTAGGTTAATAGAATTTAGGATTTTATAGGGATGCCTGATTATTGTTTTATAGGGATTATGGTATAGGTTATTCTTGGTTTGATGGTTTAGTTTCGTGGAGGATTAGGGTTTTGTGTATTATTGGAATTGGTTTTGTGTTTTTCTGGGGCTAATGGTTTCTGGTTTTCATGGTACAAGTGTTAAGGGGTTCATGTGGTTGAGGTTAAATGGTTTTTCTAGAGGATGTTTTTGGGTAATAGGGACTAGGGGTTTATGGTAATGTAGTATTATGTGTTTTGGGTTTTCAGGGGATGGTGTTTTAGGTTTTTCTAGGGAAGAAGGCTTAGGTTTTTCTTTGGATGAGGGTTACGGGTTTTCGAGGTTGGTTGGTTTAGGGTATTCAGGGTATGATAGTTTTTGTATTTTCTAGGTATAATAGTTTAGTGTATTCATGTATAAGGGTTTATGATTTTATGGGGATGATGGTTTACATTTATCTAGATATTAAGGATTAGGGTCTCTGGGGATGATGGTTTAGGGTTCTCTACGGATAAGTGCTAATGGTTTTCGGTGGGTGAGGCCTATGGGTTTTCTAGGGATAAAAGATTACTTATTTGGGGGTAATATATTATTTGTTATGGGGCTGAGGGTTTAGTGATAAATGGGGATAAAGTTTTAGGGTTTTCAGGGGGTTAGGTTTTAGGGATTTCTAGGGCTGAGGGTTTAGGTTTTTCTAAGGATGAGGGTTTAGGTTTTTCTAGCTAGACAGTTTTGGGTATTCTTGGGTTATGGGATTATGGTTTTCTAGGTATATGGATTTAGGATTTTATAGGTATTAAGGATATTGGTTATATAATTATAAGGGTTTCTAGTTTTCTATGGATGTGGGAATAGTATTTTTGGGCTGAGGAGTTAGGGTTTTCTAGGTCCATGAGAATAGGGGTGTATCAATAGATTTTTTTTTTTCAAGGATGAGGGTTTAGAGTTTTATATTTCTGAGGTTTCTAGGTTTTTAGGGGATAAGGTTTTAGTGATTCTTTATGGAATAAGGTTTTACCGTTTTTTGGGGTATCAGGTTTCTGGTTTTCTATGGTATTGATTTTACTATTTTTCAATGATGATGGTTTAAGGATTTCCTAGGATGAGGGTTTTGTGTTTCTATGGATGGGGGATTATTATTGTTTCGATATCAGGATTTAGGGTTTTCCATGATGAAGGGTTTATTAATTATCAATGCTGGATCATTTGGGTTAATGTGGATAAGGATTTAATGTTTATAGGGATGACATTTAGGGTGTTGTAGGGTTTTGGGTTTTGGGTTTTCTGGGGAGAAGGGTTAAATTTTGTCATAGGATGAGAATTTAGGGATTTTCAACCCTTTTCGATAAGGGTTTTCATTGTCTAATGGTTTAGTGATTTTCTTTAATTAGGGTATTCAGCTTTTGGGGATGACTATTTAGGTTTTTTATGAGGGTTTTAGAATTTTTGGGGATATAGGTTTATTGTGTTTTTGGATAATTGTTTAGTGTTTTATAGGGATGATGTTATATGGTTTTCTCATTAAAAGTATATAATGTTTTCTAGGATTGATGGTATAGCGTTTTATATGGATGATGGTTTATTATTTTGGGGGAATAGTGATTACGATTTTATGGGTCTAGGCTTTAGGGTTTTTTAGGGATGAGGGTTAATGATTTTTTTGTAAATGAGGGTTTATGGTATATTTCGGTAGAGGTTTACTGTTTTCTAGGGAAATGGGATTAGTTTTTTTGGTCTCATTGTTGTGGGTTTTATAGGGATGAGGGTTGAGGGTTTTCTAAGTTATACAGTTTAGTTTTTTTATAGGGATGAGGGTTCAAGGTTTTTTATTGGATAAGGGTTCATGGTTTTCTATGGAAAAAGTTTATTGTTTTTCTAGCTAAGGGTTTTATGGGAATGAGGTTTCAGGATTTTGATTGGATGAGGTATTAGGATTTTATGTGGAAAAGGGTTCATGTTTTTTTGAAATGAGGGTTTTGGATTGTTTGGTGTTGATGGTTCATTTTTTTCTATGGAAGAGGTTATAGGGTTTTCAGGAGACTATAGTTCGTAGTATTTCGAGGTGGATTGTTCTGGGGTTTTTTGGGATTGAGGTTTTATAGTTTGTATTGGTTGAGGATTGTTTTTTTGTGGTTAAAGGTTCATGGTTTTCTATGGAAGAGTGTTTTTTTTAAGGATGAGGGTTTGGGGTTTTCTAGATATAATGGAACAATAATTTATAGGGTTGAGGGTTTAGATATTTCTAAGGATATTAGATCATGGATTTATGGGGATTGTGGTTTGTGACTTTTATGGGACTGGGGTTCCGGGTTTTCTATGGTTGAGGGTACAGGGGTTCCTACAACTATTGGTTGAGGGTTTTCTGGGGATGAAGATTCATTGTTCTCTAGGGATTTGTATTTTTTCTTTTATGGGGATGAGTGATTATGTATTTCAAGGACAATGGGTTTTGAGATTCCATGATATGAGAGTTTTAGGTATGTTGAATTTGTGGGTTTTTTGGTTTCATGGGAGGAGGGTTTAGGTTTTTTTAGCAATAGGGATTTTAGGATTTCTATGGATAATGCTTTATGGTTTCTATGGGGTTGAGTGTTTTAGGTTTTCATGGTTGGTGGGTTTATGTTTTTTTGGATATGAAGGTCTAGGTCTTTCTTGGGATTTGGGTCTTATGCTTTCTCGGGATCTGGGTTTCAATTTTTTTAGGGAATAGTGATTATGTTTTTTTGGGGTTGAGGGATTATGGTTTTCATGGGATGAGGGTTTAGGTTTTTCTGGGGATGATGATTTTTGATTTTACTAATATATAGGGTTTATGTTTTTCTAGGGAAAATGAATAAGGGTTATATTGATTTGAGGGTTTATATTCTTCTAAAGATATTGGGATTAGGGGAATACTGGGATATTGAATTTTTTTTTTCTAGGTATGACAGTTTACAGTATTCTGGGGAAGTGCGTCAATGGTTTTTTTGGATGATCAATGGGTTTAAGATATTATGTGGCTATGAATTTGGAGTTTTCAATGTGTTAGGATATATTTTTTATATGGAAAGGGGGTTTGGGTATTTTTGGATGATGTATTAATATATTCTAGGGCTATGGGTTAAGGGGTTTCTGTGATAAGGGATTAGGGTTTTAAGGGTTGAGGGATTAGGGTTTTAGAAGGATGGGGGTTCAGATTTTTCTATGGTTGTGGGTTTATGGTTTTTTGTGATTTAGGATTTAGGGTTTTCTATGGATGTTTTTTCGGGACGATAGTTCAGGGTTTCTTGGTTTCTAGTGTTTTGTGTGGTGTTGGGTTAAGAGTTTATGGTGTTTTGGGCCTAAGGATTGAGGATTTTCTAGAACTGAGTGTTTAATATTATCTAGGGCTGAGGATATAGGGTATTTTTTGGATGATTTTCTAGGGATTCCTAGGATAAGGGATTCATATTTTTTGGGGTGAAGGGTACATGGTTTTCTAGGTCAATGGGATTTGGGTTTTATGAAATTGAGGGATTATGATTTTCTATGTCTATGGGTTTTCTGTTTTCCGAGGGTGTGGATTTATGATTTTTTGTGGCTAAGGGTTTTGTGTTTTCTAGGGATTAGGGTTTCCAATTTTGGGGGATTGGGGTTTATAATTTTCTATGGCCTATGTATTAGGTTCCGCAGGTTCATAAGGTTTAGTGCTTTCAATGGTTGACTATTTACAATTTTCAGGAGTGGAAGGATTATGGTTTTTAGTATTTGAGAGATTAGTGGTAATATTGGTGATGGTGTAAGGGTTTCATGGGAAAATGTATTAGAGTTATCTGGGGTGAGCTTTTAGGGGGTTATGGGATTGAGGGTTTTGGTTCTTCTAGGTTTGAGGGTTTAACTGTTTCTAAGGATTTGGGGTAGTGAATTCCAGGCTTGTGGGATTAGGGTTTTCTATGATTGAGGGTTTTGTTGATTCATAAGGTCTATGTTTTAGGTTTTTCAATGGAGGAGGATTTAGGGGTTTAAAGGGATAAGGTTCAATGTGTTTTTGGATATTCAATTTTGGGGTTTTGTGGTTGAGGGTATAGTGTTTTTTTGTTATGGGTGAAGGGTTTTCGACCATAGGTTTTAGGTTTTTTTGTATGGTAGTTTAGGGTTTTCTAGGGATTATGTTTTATGGTTTTAGGGTAATTCTATTGAGTATTTTATTGTTTTGAGAGTAGAGTTTTTTTGGGGATGAGGGATAAGGTTGTTTTGCGATATTTGTTTTTTTTGGGTAATGTTTTTGGGGGTTTGGGGATGAGGTTTTTGTTTTTTGTAACAGATGAGGATTTTATGGGGATGATGGTTGGGGGTTTTTATGTCACATGGATGAGGGATTTTTTGGATAGGGTTTGAAGGTTTTTAGTGGCTAGAGGAGGAGGTTTTTTGTGGTTGGGGGTTGAGGATATTTTGGGGTGGAGGGATGAGGATTTTTTGGGGAAAATGTTTGAGAGTTCTCTTAGGGATGAGGGTTTTGGATTTTTTGGGATGACAATTTTGGGTTTTTTTGTGCTGAGACTTTATATTTTTTGGGGAGTTACGGTTTTGGGTTTATTAGGGTTATCGGTTTATGGGTTTTTAGGTCTAGGGGTCATATGGACATGATTAAAACCAAGAAGAATACATTGGGTCTAGAGATGATATTAAGACCAATTGTTATTAGAAATGGACCAGCCCAAACCATTTGTCAGGTAACAAAAATTTGGACAGAACAGATATTATTGGGTCTCAAAATGACATATCCAAAGACAAATTTAAGGAAATTCGTTTTATAACCATATATATGAGGGTAAACATGTATGCAATCATTATTTTTAAGGTATATCTCAACATTAATATGGTAAAGTTATTTCCCATTTTTTATATTACCTTTGTGTGTCCTCATTCCTTGAAAATCAATTTGTGTCATTACAAACAGTTTATGTTTTCATTATAATTTATTTTCACTCATTTTTCATGGATGCACTTCAATCCTTCATATTTTAAATTTTTTTGTTCAACTATAATTCATTATCCTGATCCCATGGATCATAGCTGTGGTGAATCCTTTTTGATTATGAAATGATCTTCATGCATAGATAATCCTTGCAAGGTGGTGTTACCTTTAATCGTTTTTCATTTTGATAAATTATACTACTCCATCACCACTTACTAGTTTCATTATTTCGGTGATGCATTAGTTTGGTATCATAGCTATGTTTCCTAGTAGTTTTATGTCCTAAAACCTTATTATTAGTCTAAAAAAATTCTCCACTATGTCACGCAAAATCAAGCCATATAATTCCCTTCATCTATAACAAATAAATGATTCAAAAATACAATTTTAGGTTAAAAAAACATTAAGAGACATTCTTAATTATTGAGTGTGGTGAAAGAATTCCCCTCCACCGTAGTGGAATCCCCGATGTTCATCATCCCATAATATGTCCAATATCAATCCATTTTTGAAACATCATATTACTGGAGACGATTCCAGTGATTTAGAGTTGGATATGTGAAGAATAATATAATAATATAATATTTAGATCTAATTGATGATGAAAATTCTAGATTTGGATATGTGTATAAATCTTGATGATTTTGTATATTGGATGCAGACAATTGAACGATTCTTCAAATTTAAGAATTGATCTGTTGAGAAAATGTTTAATGTAGAAATAATGAAATTTAAATACTAAAAAACTATTTGGTGGTAAAAACTAATGAAAAATATGGAACGTGATGGTATTGAAAAATAATCTCACAAGAGATGTTGGAAAAGCTATTGAGATGATGATTATTGTTTGATAATTATATAAAAGATCTATATTTATAAATTCATAGCTCGCAACAAGGATATTAATTTTTTGAAGAGTAAATTTAGGAGATTGATCATTGATTTATTTTATTTTATGTTACCTAATACAATGAGAATACAATTTCAAGGACTTTGGGTCGATTAAAAGTATACATTTAATTTTTTAGTGGAGTGAAAACCATTCTTTTAAGATGAGTATGTTTGAAAGATGGCAATCAAATTGGAAAAGCTTAACAAAATATCAATGGACAAAAACTCATCCACTACAATATAGGTATATTTCTTATAATTACATTTAATATAATTAAAATTTTGTTGGTTATATGGAATTTTGAATAAAAATATATTTGTTAAAGGGAAACTATGTAACCACCAAAAGGAAATTCCAACACCTTTGAATGTGGGAATCAAATGTTCTTTAAATTTCATGGGTGTGATAATTTTTTTTGCTAATTATACTATAAATAAAATTATTACCCTAATGTATGTTGGGGATATATAAAATTCAATTGATTATTAGGGGCATGTTGGTGAAGAATCTGAAAATGATGACTATGTGGTGGAAGTAGTTGATTTGGGTAACATCTTGATTCCATGGAGAGCTTGGAATCCTAATTCATTATTTACAATGAACAATGGGAAAAAATTTTCCAAACAATTTTCACCGAAAACTACTGTGTTTTTAGAGTGATATTTTTTATTAAGAGTAATAATGATGTTTCTTCAAAAACGGTAGTGGAAAAATCAATGCTTCAAACACAGAAACATCCCTTGTCATAAAAATTATAATTTTTTAACAATACAAAAACACTTAAATTCAAGAAATATGTTCACATTTCATATTCCATCGGTATGAGATATGTTAATGAGGTACTGTTTTTCTTATTACTATGTATGATTTGATCTTTTTTTAGTATGTTGAGGGATGTTTTATAGGGAAGTAACATGTGATCGGTCGAAGAAAAATTATCTTTTTGGATCTAAGGAAAATAATATTAAACATAATCATTTAAATCCATTTTAGTTTGTTGAATAAATATTTATTCGGGAAAAAGAAAATGTTATGATATTTATCAATAATTCTCATGTGGATAATTAAATCCATAAATGAAATCATAATTTTTCTTTATTGATGATGGATTAGTCAATTCATTGAGAGAATATTCATTACAATAAGTTAGTTAATTATTTGATTAAGGAATATATTGTTTTTTCTTATGGATCTTCGGTGTGTATTATCACCCATTAGAGTCATTGAACACATAATTTATAATTCATGGGTGTTCAATTTAAAAATAAACTAGCACATTATTTAAATGAAGGGGAAATAGATGAATTATTTAAGAAAGTGTATGGATTGATGAATACAGCCTTCATAAGACCATGTATGAAAATGTGTTCTATTCCAACATTATTAGTTCCATATAAAGATGGTCTCGGTCTCATGTGTATAGATAGTACAACTATAAATAATATTTTTATAAAATTCAGGAATCATATTCCATGATTCATTGATATTATCGAAGAAATACATTGGTCATCGAACTTTTCAGTGGTTGATCTTCAGAGTAGATACCACTTGATTATTATGAAGGAAGGTGATGAATGGAAACAAAAATAAAAAAAAAATTGTTTTATTGTTAGGGTTGTTTTTTATTCCATTGGTCTTCTCAAATGTTCCTAGTAAATTAAAATGACTCATGAAGGATGTTATAAAACCATTTACTGGTAAAAAAATTTCTCTTTTTCTAGATTATGTTTTGAACTATAACATGGATGTGGATTTCCATCTGTATCATCATCGTTATGTATAAAAAATTTTGTGTGTTCAAAAGAATTATGTATAGCTAGAAAAGAGTAATTTTTTTAAATGCTAGTGGGGGGTTTTGGAAATGTTGTATTAAAAGAATGCGTCATGATGGATAAATAATCGGTATATTCAATCAATTCCTATCCACCACCTGAATCCATAATAGAAGGATTTTTCATAGATTGGAAAACATTATTATTACTTTTTTCAAATTTTAACTATATCACAGAACCCATCATAGAATTAATGAAAAATGGTAAATTTAATTGGTCAAAGTCTTCTAAAAAATGAATTTTAAATTATTGATAAATGTTTTTGTGAGGCACAATTTTTGGAATTACATGATTTGTGTGAGGTATATTGAGATGGGTTTGATTCTAGTGGTGTTGGGATACATGTTGTTTTAATCCATTGAAATATTACCTTTTCATTGAGAATATGAATGATTCATTTAAGAATAAAAACTCCCATGATAAGATATTCTATGATCTTATTAGAGACCAATATCATTAATCTAATTATTTGGGACAATAACAGGTCATTCTTCATTATTACGATTAAGCATTGAGCTCTATAAATGGTCACCATAGGTTATGTTCAAGGCATGAAATGTGGGTAGAACTCATACAATCATTCTCATTTGTGTCAGAATAAGAAAAAGAGGAGTGAAAACTGGGAGGAAGATGATTTATCGAATGTTATGAATTTCATAACATTCATGATGCCAGAATTTGTGGATTTAATTTTGTGAAAGAGGACTATAATCATGATATGGAGATAAATTCTAATTGATTCGAATTTCAAAATGGATTTTTGGATGTTTTTTTCATGATGTTTTTCTCTTCAAGAGAAATAAGTTGGGTGTTCCAATGGGTAATTAAAAGGACATGATCATTATAGATACTAATGAAGGAAGGATTTCTAGTCAATTTTATATCCAAAAAACCATGGGGATTGTAATCCAACATTTCTAATATATTATTTTGTAACAAGATACCCAGGATGTTTATTCAGTATTTGAGACATGAAAATGGGAATAGGTTCAATTCAATATTAAATTATACATCCCATTACATATTCTAGGGTAGGCATGGGAATATCTTAAAATTGATTTCATTAGGGAATTACCATATACTCGAATGAGAAATTTTTTCAAAGGGAGCTATTGACTTAATGGATTTTCACATAATATTATTATTTTGTAGAGGCACTAAATTTATTATCCAATTTTGGAGGACATTATTTGGGAAATTGTGCATTGAGAACATTTTCACAGCATCCCATTACACAGAAATTTATTTCAAAATAGAGGATACTAATAATAAATGGGAATGATTATGATAAAATTATTTAACAAGAACATGAGATATAAGGATTTACATATTTCTCAATCCGAATTTACATAAAACATATCACCATGTGTTACAACTTGACATTCTCCGTTTGATGTATTTTATGGAATCAATCCAATATCTCCAATAAAAATGTGATTACATTCTCATTATTTCCTTGTTATGTTTAATATGGATAATAATGAAGAAAATATGAAAAAGATTTATGAATCTATTTGAGCGCAAATAGTGAAGTCTAATGAAACATATATTAGTTGAGCAAAAAGGGTTAGAAGTTGGCCATTTTCATCATGACAAAATGGCGTGGATTCAAAATTTCAACGAGTGATTTATATCCATAAAGAATAGATAGATGTAACTATAATATGAAGTTCCATTCATGGTTAATTATCTAATGATTATCAATTTATTCAAGATCGATTTACAAAATGATTTTTGTGTAATTTCAGTAAAGCATAACATAGGGGATTTATCTCCATAAAATGAAGAATATGATATGATCTATTCGCAGGAAAATCCACTCCTACCCATAGGGAATGATATAAAACATATTAAACACATGGAGAATTCCTTTGGGAATTACAATAGTTTTATTCCCAATTGTTTTTCGATTTTGGTCACCCATCACTTTTTTAAATCCAATAAAATAGTGGGATACAACACACATATTTGGGGATAAAAATGATATATCAACATTGGAATGAAATTAATGTCATATAATAACATTAATGAGGATAGATAACATTGATAAAAGAATAATTAAGAGATAATCTCACAACATTGGTTTGAGGGATCACTAATTATCATGTGAAAGTGGTTTTTATGATTTTTAGGTGACTATTGAGTCCCCCATGACCTATAATCAAATTTAGTTCATTAGTATCACATTTTTTTATTATTATATATTATGAAAAAATATTACTTGTAACACTTGAATATTATGAATTTTAAACATTTCATTGAAATTTGTTTCTTTTTCAACTTCCTTTTTCCTAGAATTTGTGGTGAATCTCCATTTCTTTTGAATTATTCTTTAAGCATGGAGAAACATTGGCAGGTTTTTATTCCATTATGATATTTTCATTCATATTAATTTGAATTTTACATCTTTAAATACTAATTTCATTCATTCGGGGATGCATTAGAGGGTTTTTGGTTATTTTGGATAGAAGGTTCAGTGTTTTTTGGGGTTGATGATTTATGGTTTTTTGGGGATAATGGATTAGGGTTTTTGGGAAATGATGGTTTTGGGTTTCTTGGGGATGTGGGTAGAACATGTTTTTTTGTTAAGTGATTATGGTTTTTGTGTTTAAAGGATTATCATTTTTGGGAATTATGGTATACAGTTTTTTAGGGCTACAGGAAAATGAAATTTAGGGCTAGGTGTTTAGGGGTTTTAGAACCAATGGTCTAGTTTTTTGTGGATGAGGATTTTGGATTATTTGGGATGTGGTTAAGGTTTTTTTGGTACTGAGGGTGTATGGTTTTTTGAGGAAGTAGGTTTAGGGAATTTTTTAGATGAGGCTCTAGTTTTTTTTGGGATGAGGGTCTAGGGATTTATTGGGATGAGGGATTATGATTTTTTGGGTGGAGTGTATATGGTTTTTTGCGGGGGAGGGTCTATGGTTTTGGGGGATGAGGGTCTAGGGTTTTTTTGTGGATAAGTGTCTTTGGTTTTCTAGTTTTGAGGGTCTACGGATTATTGGGGCTTGTTGTCAAGGGTTTTTTTGGGATAAGGGTTTAGTATTTTTTAGGTGTGTGGGTAACAGTCTTTTGGGATTCAATGGTCTGGGGTTATGTTTTTCCTAAGGCACTATTGTTTTCTATGTATGAGGGTTTATGTGTTTTTGGGTTGAGGGTCAAGGGTATTTTTGGGATATGGTTCTATATTATTGTAGTGATGATGGTATAGGGTTTTGGGGGGTTGAATGTATGGATTTTTATGGGTTTTTGGGGATAGGTTTGTTTGGGCCTTAGGTTGTACGGTTGTTTTGGGTTGAGTATCTTGGGAATTTTTGGGGATGAGGGTCTACGATTTTTTGGGAGTACTAGTCTAGGGATTTTTGGGGGTGGGTGTCTAGTGTATTTGTTTGTTGTGGTGTTGGGTTTTCAACTATATGGGTGTATTGTTTTTGGGGATGATGGTTTAGGGATTTTTGAGGCTATGGATATAACATTTTATGGGATTTTGGTTTTTGGATTATTTAGGTATGTGGGTCATTTTTTGGTGATGAGGATTTAGGCTTTTGAAGGAATGAGATTTTAGGTATTTTTAGATAATGTTTATGGTTTTATTAGAACTGATGGATTATTGTTTTTTGGTTGTCGAGGTTTGATGGATTTTTGGGGATGACCATTGAGTGTTTTTTAATTTGAGGGTTGTGGTATTTTTTACAGATGTTGTTTTGGTATTTTCTGGTGATGGGGCTTTAGATTTTTTTGGGGATGAGGGTCTTTTGTTTTTTATGAGGGTTTTGGTTTTCTAGGGCTATGGTTTGAGGGATTTTTTGGGGTGACGTTGTATTGTTTTTAAGGATTAAGATTTAGGTTTTTTCTTTTATGAGGGATTATATTTTTATGGGGATGATGGATATGACTTTTTCAGGGTTGAGTTTTTATGGTTTTTTGGGGTTGTGGGTTCTGGTTTTTTGGTGTTGGTGGTTTAGGTTTTTTTGGGCTAAGGGTTTATGGTTTTTGGGGATAAAGGTTTAGGGAATTTCTAGGCATAATGATTATAGATATTTTGGTCTAATGGTTTTTGTTTTTGGGGGTCTAAGGGTTCATGATTTTTTTTTTTGGGATGGGGGTTTTTGATTTTTTGGGGCTGAGGATAATGGTTTTTTATGGGAAAAGGGAATAGGGTTTTTTAGGATAGTATTTTTTTCGGTTTTTCTAGGCTGAGCGTTTAGGGTTTTTATAGGTTAAGGGATTATGGTATTTTTTTTGTCATTATCTTTAGGGTTTTATGGGTATAAGATTTTTGGGTTTTTTGGGGATATGAGTTTATGATATTTCTTGAGGACATATAGTTGTTTTATGATGAGGTATTATTTTTTATTCTTCGATAATGTTTCAGGATTTTTCTAGGATGAGTTTTTTTGGTATTATGGGGTTGTAGGTTTACTATATTTTGGCGATTATGGTTTTTAATTTTTTATGATAAGGAATTAGTATTTTTTATTATTCAGGGTTTATGGATTTTTTGGGTCGTGATTTTAGGGTTATAAAAACTGAGGGTTTAGCATTTTCAACAGTTGGGGGTTAAAGGTTATTTTTGGATGAATATTAATTGTATTTTGGGGTAATGGTTGATGGTTTTTTGTTTATAAGGATATAATATTTTGGGAGGAGAGGGTTTGGGTTTTTTATGGTTTAGGTATTAGGGTTTTTCGGGGTTGAGGTTTTACGGAATTTGTAGGGATGTGGGATTATGATTTTTTGGGGATGATGGTATATGGTTTTCTGGGGCTAAGGGTTTAAGGTTTTTTAAGGCTGTGGATTGTGGGGTTTCTTTGGGTTAGAGGGTTCATGGTTTTTCGGGGTGGAGTGTTTATAGTATATTTTAGATAAGGTTTTAGAGTCTTCGGGTGATGAAGAATTTTGGTTTTTTGTCGATGATTGTTTCGGTTTTTTTGGCGATGATGGTTTAGGGTTTTTTTATGGATGATGGTTTATTTATTTTTATAATGATGGTTATTAGTTTTTTGGGGTTGACTGTTTAGGGTTTTATTGGGATAACTATTTTTTATTTTCTGAGGGTCAGGGTTTATGGTTTTTCTACCTTTGGGATTAGGTAATTTTCGGATGATGGATTCTATTTTTTTAGAGCCTATGACTTAGAGATTTTTATGGACGTGGGTTGGGGTTTTCTGGGGATGAAATTTTTGTTTCAGGTGGATGGTTTAGGGATTTTTGGATAATGTTTTATGGGTTTGTGGTGATTAGGGATTATATTTTTTTAGGGATGAGGTTTTTAGGTATTCATGGGTTAAAGGTATAAGGATATTTGGTGTTTACGGATTCATGTTTATTGGGTATGGAGGTTTATGGATTTTTTGGGATGAGGCTTTAGTGTTTTTTATGTGTGATTTTGGTGTTATGGGGATGAAGGTTTAATGTTATTTGGTGATGAGTGCTTATTTTTATTTTTAGATAAATGGTTTTTTGGGGACGAGGGCTTAGGGTTTCGTTGGTAAGGGTTTATGGTATTTTCGGTGTGAGGGTTTACATTATTTTGGGGTTGAGGGTTTATTGATTCTTGGGGATAAGTTTTTAATTATTTCTAGGGATATGGATTTAGGGTTTTTTGGGGATAATGGTTTTGGGTTTTGGGGTTGAGGGTTCGTTATATTGGGGTTTAGGTTTTAAGGTTTTTTGGGGCAAATGGTTGAGTGTTTTTTGGGATGAGGGTTTAGGGTTTCTAGTGAGAATGGTTTATTGTTTTTTGGGGCTAACATCTGAGGGTTTATCTAATAGTTCTTGGGGATTAACGTTGAGGGTTTTCTGGGTGTGAATTTTGATTCTTTATTTATGATAAGGAGTAAGATTTTTTCATTTACATTTTGTGGGTTTTTTTGGGGTTGATGGATGATATGTTTTTGGGGATGAAGGATGAGGTTTTTGTGGGAATTAGGTTTGTGGATTTTTTAGGGACGAGGATACATGGTTTTTTGGTTGGGGGATTAAGATTTTTTTCTCTCTGAGTTGATGGTTTTTGGGGTTGTGGGTTTAGGTTTTTTTGGGGATGAGGGTTTGTGTTTTTTTTATAGAGCGTTTATAATATTACGGTTCTTAGGTTATAGGTTTTTTATAGGTATGAGGTTTTGGGATATTTTAGGGGTAAAGATTTTGGGTTCAAGGGAATAAGTTTATTGGGTTTTTAGTGTAAGAGGATTTAGGGTTTGTTGGGACTTAGAGTTTATGGATTTTTTGGGATGAGCTTTATGGGTTTTAGGGGAAGACTGTTTGGGGTTTTATTAGAGATGATGGTATAGTGTTATTTATTGAAGATTTTTAAGGATTTTTGGGGCTATGGGTCTTGGTTTTTTGGGTTTGAGTTGTTAGGTTTCTAGGGATGAGGATTTGCGTTTTTTTATCGATGAGGGTTTTGGATTTTTGGGACTGAGGTTTGTGGGTTTTTTATGGATGAGGGTTGTGTGTGTTTTTAGGATAAGTATTGAGGGTTTTTTAGGGATGAGGGTTTGGGATATTTAATGATGAGGTTTTGGTTTATTGGTGGATGTGGTTTTTTGTTTTTTGGGGGCTTGGGGGATTATTGTTTTTTTCAGGTAAGGGATTTGATTTTTTGGTGCTTTGGGATAAATGTTTTTTTGGTTGGGGGTTAATGGGTTTGTATGTTTAGGGGTTTAGGTTATTGTGGGGACATGGGATTAGTGTTTTTTGTGTTGTGATCTTATGGTTTTTTGGGGATGAAGGTTTTTTTATTCATGGGGTATAGGGTTAGTGGATTTTGGTGGCTGAGTGTTTAGGTGCTTTTGTGCTGAGAGTTTAAGGGTTTTTAGTGAAAAGGGTAAAGTGTTTTTTCTGGGACGATGATGTAGGGTTTTTATGGGATGACGTATTTGGGTTTTTCTAGGATTAGGGTTTAGGTATTTTCAGGGTTGAGGGTTTGGGTTTGCATTTGGATTAGAATTTAATATTATTTCAGGATTTGGTTTAATGGTATTTCTTAGAGTTTGTGTTTTTCTGGGACGAGTGTTTAGGTATTTCATAGTATAAGTGTTTAGAGATTTTTAGTGATGATGATTTATATTTGTTAGTGTAGAATGATTATATTTATTCTATGCTATGGGTTTTGGATTTTTTCGGGATGGCGGTTTGAGGTTTTTCCAAGGATGAGTGTTTAGGGTTATGTGGATGATTTTATGGTTTTTTGGGGGATGATGACATTTATTTTTTTAGTGGTGGGGGATTAGGGTTTTTTGCATAAGATGGTTTAGGATGTTGGGGGCTATGGGTTTAGGGTCTTTGGAATCTAACGTATTTGGTCTTTTGGAGGTGAGGTTTTAGGGTTTTCTAGGGATGACGGTTCAGGGATTATTAGGGGATAAAGTTAAAGGATTTGTTCGAGATGAGGATTTACTATATTTTTACTGATAGTTTAGGGTTTTTTGTTGATAAATGATGTGTATTTTATGGAGATGAGGGTTCAAGGGGTTTTTAGTTGAGGGTCTAGCATATTTTGGTGGAGATAATTTATGATTATTTTGGTACGAGGGATTAGTGTTATTTGGGATTGAGGGTTTATTGTTTTGTGTGGTAGAGGGTTTTAAGTTTTTAAATGATAGTGGTTTAGGGTTTTATATGAATTATGGTTTAGGGATTTTGGGGAAGGGAGTTGAGGTTTTTTTTTCTGAAGAGGGTTTATGGTTTTCATGGTACTAAGTGTTAGGGTTTTTGGGATCTATGGATTTGGGTATTTTTGTGCCGTGGGATAAGGATTTATTAGTGATATGAGATGTTGTTTTTGGGTATCAACAATGAGGGTTTTCTTGTAAAAATGGTTGAGTGGTTTTAGGAGATCAATTTTCAGTTTTTTTGGGGGGGTTAGGGTGGATGGTTATTTGGAGATGACTGTTGAGGATTTATTAGGGATGAGGGTTGATGGTTATTTTGGGATAAGGGATGGGGGTTTTTTTGAACCGAGGGTTGATATTTTATTTGGGGATGAGGGTTGATGTTTTTTTAGGATGGTGGGTTAGGGTTTTTTGAGTCTGAGGTTGAAGGTTTCATTGGGGTTGAGGATTGAGTTTATTTTGGGATGAGGGTTGTGCGTTTTTGGGGCCGAGGGTGGAGGGTTTTTTTAGCTGTGGGTGGAATGTTTTCTAGGGATATGTTTTGAGTTTTGTTTTGGTTTTGAGGGATGTAAGAAAAAAGGATCTGTAACCTTGGGAAAAGGATTGGCTATGAGGGGTGGGCGTAGGGGTCCAAATCTCGAACTAGTCGGTTATTGATGTACTGATCGAGCTGCTCTCTCAGCGAGAGCGTGTCATTTCATGATATTTGGGGAATGGATTGGGAATGGACCCCTCAGGGGCCTTCCCCGGACATGGAAAAGTCGACTCAGAACTGGTACGAAAAGGGGGAATGTTACTATTTAATTAAAACAAATCATTATAATGGTCCCAGAGTATGCGCGCACAATATGATTTTAGTTTGAGGATTTTATTGGTGGAGTGTTGAGAATTTTTTGGGCCTGAGGGTTGATGGGTTTATGAGGATAGGGATAATGGTGTTTTTGGTCTCATTGTTTAGGGTTTTGGGGCTAAGGGAATTTTTTTTAGGTTTATGATTTTCTATTTTTTGGGGATGATGGCATATGGTTTTGGGGATGAGGGTTTAGGGTTATTGGGGATGGGGGTTTAGGGTTATTTGGTGCTATGGGATTTTGGTTTTTTTTAGATTATGGTATGTTTTTTTTCGTATAATTGTTTAGGTTTCTTGAACTACTGTCTTAGTTAATTTTTGGGATGATGGTTTATAGTTTTTTAGAGATAAGGGTTTGTTATTTTTATATGAGGAATTATAATTTTGACGACGTGGGTTTAGGGTTTCATGGGGTTGTGGGTTTAGAAATTTTGGGGCTAGGGGTTTATATTTTTGGGGTAGATGTTTTAAGGGTTTTTGGGGAAATGGGTTTAGTGTTTTTTGAAGCTATGATTTTTATTATTTATACTGTAATGGGTTTTATGTTTTTTTGGGCGAAGGGGTTAGAGTTATTCAGGATTATAGTTTATATTTTTTTGGGCTATGGTTTTATATCTTTTTAGGGATGAGAGTTTATTTAGGATAATGGTTTAGGGGTTCATGGGGAGTAGGTTTAATAATTTCATGAGTATTAGGGTCTAATGTTTTTTTGCGATGTGGGATTAGTGTTTTTTTAATTTCAGAGGATTTTGGGTATTTTGCGTCTGTGGGTTTTGGTTTTTTTGGAGCTACATTTTTAGGATTTTTTTACAGCTATTGGTTTTGGGTTTTTGGGTAATAATGATTGGATTTTTTGGGGTTTTAGTTTAAGGGGATATTTGGGTATGAGGTTGTAGAGTTTTTTTTGACTAAGTGTTCGGGGTTTTTCTGGGTTGAGGGATCATGTTTTCTCTATTCTATGTGATTATCATTTTTATGAGTTGAGGGTTTTTGGATTTTCTAGGATGAGGGTATAGGTTTATTAGGGACCTAGGGTTTATATATTTGTTTTTGGTATGAGGGTCTATGATTTTTTGGGGAAGTGGGTTTAGGGTTTTCTAGGGATAGGTTTTAGTATTCTTACGGATGATGGTTTAGGTTTTTTCTAGGATGAGGGATCTAAATTTTTTTACAGCTGAGGGTTTAGAATTTTTTCGGATGGGGTTTAGAGTTTTTGGTAATGAAAGAATGGGTGCTTTTATATTGAGTTTATAGGATTTTTTGTGGATGAGATTTATTTTTCTTATTGGGATTAAGGATTATGGATTACTGGGGTTTTGGGTTAATGTTTTTTGGGTATGGGTTTTTGTGTTTTTTGCAATTGATGGTTTTTGGTTTAAATTTAAGCGGGTTGTGGGTTATTTGTATATGAGGTTTGATGTTTTCTATGAATAAGGGTTTATGGTTTTTTAAAGCTAAGGGTTTAGTGTTTTTAATCTTGAGCATTTGGGTTTTTTTTATGATTTAGGGATTATGGTTTTTTTGGGTTGAGTGTTCATTGGTTTTTAGGGATAAGGGTTTTGGGATTTTTTGGAATGAGTGTTTAGGGGTTTTTGGGATTCATAAATATAGTTTATTTTGTATAAGGAATGATGGATTTTTTGGTTTGAGTGATTTTTATTTTTGTGGATGAGTATTGAAGGTTTTATGGTATCGAGGATCGAAGGTTTTTTGGGGTTGAGTGTTGAGGGTTTTTGGTGGATGGGGGTTGAGGCGATTTTCATTGGATTCGGGTTGAGGTTTTTTTTACTATGTTTGTTGGGGGTTTTTTAGGCTAATATTTTTGGGTTTTCTGTTGATTTGTGTTCTGGGTTATCTAGTGCTGAGGGTTTTAGGATATATTTGGATAAGGAATTATGGTTTATTTGGCTGTGGGTTAATGGTTTTTAGGTTTATGTGTTTTTTAAGGGTTTAGGGTTATTTTTTGGATAAGGGTTTAGGGTATTCTGGGGTCGAGGGATTTGGGTTTTTTGGGACGAAGTTTTTATGGTTTTTAGTGGATCATAGTTTACAGTTTATTATCATAGAGGGTATAGGTTTTGTTGAGGATGAGGTTTTTTGGTTATTTGGGGTTGAGGGTTTAAGTTTTTATTCAGGATAAGGGTTTATTGATTTATGTGGCTGAGGGTAGAGTAATTTTTTTTGGTAATGGGTTGATTTTTTTTGGGGATACCTATTGATGGCCTTTTAGGGTAGATGGTTGAGGGTTTTTTGGTGTTTCGGGATGAAGGGTTTTTATGGAAGATGGTGGAGGTTTATTTGCAGACAAGGGTTGAGGGATTTTTCAGGCTGATGGTTGAGAGTTTTTTGGGGTTCATGTTTAATGGTTTTTGGGACTCATGTTTGATGTTTTATTGGGATGAAGGGTTTTTTGTATGAGCTATTTTTTTTGTGTGACTTGGTTTGAGATTTATTTTGTGGGGAGTGATGGGTTGTTTTTTGGGATGACAGTTCATGGTTTTTTGGTGAATGGTTATAATGGTTTTTTTGTGGTGAGGGTTTATGGTTTTTTGGGGCTGAGGTTTGATGGTTTTTTGATGGAGGGGTTGGTGGTTTTTTTCTGAGGATGTAGGTTGGGGTGAGGGTTTAGGTTGTTTTGGGGATCAAAGTTAAGGGTTTTGGGGGCTTAGTGATGAGGTGTTTTGGGGTTGAGGGTTGAGGGTTTTTTTGGATCTGGCGGTTTTTGGTTTATTTTTGATGATGGTTTATATTTTTATGGGGTAAGGGTTTTAAATTTTTTGGGCTACAGTATTAGGGTTTTATAACATTGAGGGTTTATGTTTCTATTTTGAGGAGAGAGATCATGGTTTTCTAAGGATAAGGGTTTAGGGTTTTATGGGGATGAGGGTTGAGGGTATATTAAGGATGTAGGGTTAGGGTTTCTTGGGGTTGAGCGGTTTAAAATTTTTTGGGGCTGTGGGTTTATCTTTATTTATTGATTATGGTTGAGGGTTTCTTGGGTTGGGGTTAAGGGTTTGTTAGGGTAGTAGATTTATTGTTTTATCTTTGTTTTTTGGGTTGGGGGTAATTTTTTTCTAAGGGGTTAGGGTTTTTCGCATTGAGGGGTAAGGGTTTGATGGAGAAATAGGTTTCGGTTTTTTTGGGATGAGGGTTTGTTGTTTTTATAGGTGTCATGTTTATAGAATTTTTGGGGAAATGGTTTTATGGTTTTTTGGGTCTGAGGGTTTACATATTTTTAGGTACAAGAGTTTACAGTTTTTTGGGGATGATAAAATTGGGATTTTTAGTGTTGAGGGTTTCGATTTTTTTAGGGATGGGGGTTTGTGTTTATTTTGGTATGAAATTTATAGGGTGTTTTTGGGCAGAGGGGTTGGGGTTTTTTGGGGCTGATGGTTTAGGGTTTTTTTGACTAATGGTTTGTGGTGTTTTGGGGCTTCGAATTTAGGTTATTATGGGGTTTTTTGGCCAAGGTTTTTGTTCTTTTGGGATAGGGGATTGGGTTTTTTCAAGACTGAGTGGTATGGTATATTTAGGTCTAAGTATTTAAAAATTTCTGGTACTGTGTATTTTGGTTTTTGAGGGCTGGGGGTTTTTGGGTTTTGGGGGAAAAATTTTAGGGTTATTTTGGACCAATGGTATTGGATTTTTTTAGCGAAGTTATAATGTTTGTTGGGTTTGAGTGTTTAGTGTTATTTGGGGATAAGGGATTTAGGTTTTTGGGACCAAGTGTTTTTATTTTTTGGGATGATGATTCTAGGTTGTCGTAGGCTATGGTTTTAGGTTATTCAGGGGTTTTGGGTTCAGGTTTTTTTATGGATGAGGGTTCTGGATTTTATGTGATGATGGGTTTAGGGTTTTTTTTCTTCAGGGGGGTTTTGGTTTTTTAGGTGGCACGATGTTTGGTTTTGTAAGGTTTATGATTCGATATTTTTTGTAGTTATGGGTTTAATGATTTTTATGTACAAGGGTTTAGGGTTTTTTAGGGTACATGGTTTAATTATTTTTATGGTATAGCGTTTAATGTTTTTTAGGACCCAATGTTTATCAATTTTTTAGGGATGATGGTTTTGGGTATTATGGGGCTATGGGTTTAGGGATTTTTGCAGAAGACGTTCTATCAGTTTTTGGGATCTACGAATTATGGATTATTATTGCAAAGGGTTTTTGTAATTTTGGGCCGAGGGTTTAGGGATTTTCGGGGTGAGGGTATATTGTTTTTATGGCCAAGGGTTTATGATTTTTATGGTCTAATGGTATTCGTTTTTTTTATCATGAGTTTATGTTTTTTTAAGCTGAGGGTTTCATGTTTTTTGGAACTAGTGGTTTGTTGTTTTTTGTATTAATGGTTTTGGGGTTTTTAGGTGTTTATGGATTATGGTTTTTTTGGTTTGTGTGATTTAGGGATGTCTGTGGTCACCTGTTTTGGGATTTTTGGGGCTCGAGGCTTCTGGTTTTTTGGATATAGTATTATAGTATTTTACCAATATGGAGTTATTTTTTTTGGACTAAGGGTATATGGGGTTTTAGGGATGAGGGTTATGGTTATTTTTGGGTTTGTGGTTTAGGGTTTTTTTGGAATGAGTGTTTAGGGTTTTTGGGGAAAATGGATAAGGGATAATGTTGCTATTTTTTAGGGTCATTTCCGGCATACAGTTCATGATTTTTTGGGAATAAGGATTTAGGTGTTTGGGGGATAAGGGTGTAGGGGTTTAAATGATGAGGGTTTATGTGTTTTTGGGTATAATGGTTTAGATTTTATTAGGGTTGTTGGCTTAGGGTTTTTTAGGGATAAGGGTTGAGGGTTTTTGTGGCTATGAGTTTAGGGTTACAGGGGATATGGGTTTAGGATTTCATGGAAAATGGTTTAGGATTTTTTTTGTAGAGAGATTAGGGTTTTTTGGGGTGAGGGTTTTGGGTTTTTTTGGTGCAAAGGGATGAGGGTTTATAGTTGATGAGGGTATAATGTTTTCATGGGGAGATGGTTTTTGGTTCTTTGCAGATGAGGATGTAGGATTTTTGGGCCCGACAGTTGATGATTGTTTTGGATTGTGTTGAAGAAAAATTGGGACTATGGGTTTAGGGATTTTTTAGGGTAAGGGTTGAGTGTTTTTTTGGGAATGAGGATTAAGGTTTTTTTAAATCTATGTGTTGAGAGTTTTTTGGAGTTGCTGATTTTGGGGGGTTGAGGGTTGTGGGTTTTTTTGGTATGTGGGTTGAGGTTTTTAAAGGATATGGGTTGAGGGGTTTTGGGGGGATTGGATTGACTGTTATAGGGAAGAGCGTTATATGTTTTTTGTGAGTTTTGAATGTATTTTGAGGTTTAGGGTTTTCTAGGTTGAAGGATGTGTTTTTTTTGGCTGAGGGATCAGGGTTTTTTGGGATGTGGGTAGTGGCTTTTTGGGGCTAAGGGTTAAGGGTTTTTTGGGGATAAGGGATGTGGGTTTTCTAGGGGTGAGGTCTTAGGTTTTCTACGAGTAATGGTTAATTGTTTTTTAGGGATGAGGATTGTGGTTTTTTTGGGATTTGGATTTAGTATTTTAATGATAGTTTTGGGATTATTGGAGGTGAGGCCTTATGATTTTTTGGTGATGAGGGTTTAATATGTTATGGGATGGATGATTTGGGGTTTTATAGGGCTGAGGGTATAGGATTTCTTAGAAATGATATTTTCGGGTTTTATAGGGATTTTGATTATGAATTTTATGGGGATGAGGTTTTAGGGTTCATTTGGGATGGTGGAATAGGGTTTATTGGGGATGGGGGTTTGTTTTTTTTAAGGGTTAAGGGTTTAGAATTTTTTTGGACTAAGGTTTTATGCTTTTTGGTGACATGGATTTTTGGTTTATTTGTCGAGCGGTTAATGAATTTTTTGGGTGGATTGTTTATTTTTTTAGGGACGAGGATTTATTGTTTTTTTGGATGAGATTTTATGGTTTTTGGGGCCCACGAGTTTATGGGGTCTTAGGGATTATGTTTATCCTGGGATGAGGGTAATTTTTCTATAGGGATTAGTGTATAGTTCATTCTTGGGATTACAGTTTATGGTTCTCTGGGATTTTTTACGATATTTTGGGGATGATGGTTCAATGTTATTTATGACTGGGTAATTTTATTTTTCTAGGGAAATAGGATTATGTTATTTTTCGGGACGATGGTTCCGAATTTTTTTGAGATGAGGGTTTAGGTTATTCTAGGGTTGATGTTTTGGGTTTTCTATTGCTATGTGATTTGGTATTTCTTGGGATGAGGATGTAATGTTATTTTTGGAATAAGGCTTTAGGAATTTTTGGGGTTGGTGTTTAGGGTTTTGTGGATGTTGGTGTACAGTTTTCCAATGCATAGTGATTAGGGTTTTTTTGTCATTAATGTTTTAGAGAATTTGTGGGATAAGGGATAAGGGTTTTGGGTGTTCTTGGTTTAGTGTTTTCTATATATGAGGTTTTATAGTTTTCTAGGGATGTGGGTTTAGAATTTTTTGCGTATGAGGGTATATGGATTTATCCATATGTCGGTATGGGTTTTTCAAGGGCAGAGGATTTTAGTTTTTTGGGTGGTGAGGGTTTATGGTTACTTATGTAATGTTTTATGGTTTTAAATGGATGAGAGTTATGTTTTTTTGGGTATGAGGGTTTAGATTTTTCTAGTTCTGAGTGTATAGGGTTTTATAGGGATAAAAGTTTATGGTAATATAGGACTAATGATTTTGGGTTTTTTAGGGATTATGTTTTAGGGATATTTGGGGATAAGGTTTTTGGTTTTTCTAGGGATAATTAGTTTTGGGTTTTCTTGTTCAGAGTGTTTAGGATCTAGTCAAGATAATGGTTTTGATTTTTTACAGCTATGGGTTTATGGTTTTATGGGTGTGAGGGGTTATGGATCTCTCATACTGATAGATTAGTGTTTTCTAAAGACGAGGTACTACGATTATCTAGGGTTGAAGGGAATTCATTTTTCTGTGTATGATGATATAGAATTTTTTGGGGAAGAGGGATTACCGGTTTCTTGGAAATGGGTTCTAGAGTTCACTTAGGATGTGGGTTTATGGTAATTAGTGATGATGGTTTGGGGTTTTACGATGATATTGTTTAGGGTTTTCAAGGGATGAGTGTTTTGGTTTTTATGAGGAAAAGGTTTAGGGTTTCCAATGCTACGGATTTAGGGTTTTTTTGGCGTAGATCGTTTTTTGGTTTTTTGGGGTTGAGGGTTTAGGAGTTTTTGGGGTTAAGGGTTTTGGGTATTTTTTGAGGATGAGGGTCTATAGTTTTCTTGGGGATGAAGGATTAGTTACTTTTGGTGCCGAGGATTTATTGTTTACTATGGGATAGGATATAGAGTTTTCTAAGACGATGGTTTAATATTTTCATGGGAAGAGTGTTTAGGAGTTTTCTATGAAGACAGTTCGAAGAATATATGGGATAATGGTTTAGGATTTTATGGGTGTGAGTGTTTGGGGGTTTTTATGACTAAGGTATTTTAGATTTATTGGTGTGAGGTTTATAGAATTATAGTTTTGAAGGATTATGGTTTTTTATGGATTTTGTAGGGTTATTATGTTTGAGTGTTTATGATATTTTGGGACTGAGGGTTTATGGTTTTATGGGATGGCAGATTCAAGTTTTCTGGGTTGAACATTAACGAGTTTCGAGAGATTGGGGGTTTATGGATGATTTGGTGATTATGGTTATTGGTACATTGAGGATAGGGGTCAGGGTTTTTTTGCACAGTTGGATTGAATTTATTTGTGGGTGAGGATTTAGGGTTTTTCTAATGAGGGTTTTTGGTTATTTTGGGGTTTAAGGATCTACATTTTTAGGGATGAGGGTAAGGGGGTTTTTTGGGATGAGGGCTTTGAGTTATTTGTTCGTAGCGGGTTTGGGGTTTTTTGGGACTGAGTGTTTTATGTATTTGGTGGGTGAGGTATTATTGTTTTTTTGGGAATTCGTTTTACGATTTTGGTGGATTAGGTTTTATTGATATTTGGAATTAGGGTTTACCATTATTTGGGGATTAGGATTCTGGGGTTTTTTTGGGCTGATGGTTTATGGTTTTTTTGAGAATAGTGTTTATGGATTTTTACCCTTAGTGTTTTTGATTTTTTTTAGTTCACGGGGTTTTGGATTTTTTTGGGATGATGGTTTATTATTTTTTTATCTGAGGGTTTATGGTTTTTTGTGGAAGTAGGTGTAGGGATTTTTATGCAATATGGTTTAGGATATTTTGGGGATGAGGGATTAGTTTCCTTTGGAGTTGATGGTTAATGGTTTTTTTTGAAAAGGGTGTATCATTTTATATGGTCAAGGGTTTAGGGAATTTTGGGGATGAGGCTTTGGGGTTTTCATGAACTACGTTTACGGGGTTTTCTAGTGCTGTGATTTTTGGGACTTCTGGGGATGAGGGTTTTTAGTTTTCTAGGGATGAGGGTTTTCTGTTTTCTAGGGTGAAGGGTTTATGGGTTTTCAGGGTTGATGGTTTAGGTTTTTCTAGGGATGAGGGTTTACAGTTTTCTAGGGATAAGTGTTTACTATTTTCTAGGGCTAAGGGTTTAATGATTTTTGGGGCTAATGATTCAGTGTTTATTTGGGATGGGGGATTAGTGTTTTTTGAGGATGAGTGTTTGGAATTTAATTAAGATGAAGTAATAGGTTATTATGGGTTTTAATTTTATAGTTTTTGTGGGGATGTGAGTGTAGGATTTTATGTGGCTTAGGGTTCAATGTATTTAGGGTATTAGGGTTTAGTGTTTTCACAGAATGATGGATTCTGTTTTGGGGATATGGGTTTAGGTTTTGTATTTCTTAGGGATGAGGCATTATGGTTTTCTTAGGATGACGGTTTTAGGAATTCTATGTCTAATGGTCTCAGGTTTTATGAGGTTGAGTGTCTCGGATTATCTTTATATGTGGGTTTAAGGTTTTTTTGGCCATGTTTTTAGGGTTTTCACGGGATGGTGGTTTATATTTTAATGGAGTTGAGTGTTTCGGGTATTTAGGGAGGAGGGTTTATTTTTTTTTGAGGATTGAAGGTTTAATGCTTTTTTGGGTTGAGTGTTTATGGTTATCAAGGGATGAAGGTTTAGTGTTCTCTACGAATTAGTGTTTTGGTTTTTCTATGGATAGGGGTGTATGATTTTCTCTGGATTACGGTTTAGAAATTTCATGGGATGAGAGTTTATTGTTATATGGGGATGCGAGTATAGGTTTCTCTAGGGAGGCAGGTAAAGGGTTTAGGGTTTTCTGGTGATAATGGTTTGGGTTATATTATGATGTGGTTGTCATGTCATCTAGGTGTAAGGGGATAGGGTTTTATTGGGATAGGAAGCTAGGTTTCCATTCGGGATGAGTTTTTAGGTTATTTTTGGGTAATGGTTTTATAGTTTTCTAAGGATTCAGGCATTTGGTTTTTTTGGGGATAAAGGTTTATGGTTGTTTGATTGTAAGTGTTTAGGTTTCCCTAGAGCTAAGGGATGAATATATTCATGGGATGAGGGTTTATGTTTTTCAGGGGTTGATATTTTATAGTTTTTGATTGTTTAGGGTTTTCTTATTTGGGGATGAGTTTTTAGGGTTTTCTAGGACATAGTGTTTAGGGATTCAGTGTAAGGGAATGAGGGTTCAGGGTAAGGGAATGAGGGTTCAGGGTTCTCTAGGGATAATGGATAAGGTTTTTCTAGGGTTGAATGTTTTTGGTTTTTTGGGGCTATGGGTTTTTATTTTTCTGGGGATGAGGATATCTGGTTTTTTTTGGTGGAGGCTTATGTTTTTTTAGGGTTGAGTGTCAATGGTATTCTTCGGATCATTTTTTTCTAGGTCCGAGGGATTTGTGTCTTCTAAGGCTATGGGAATAGGGGTTTCTCGGACTGATGTTTTTGCGTCTTCAAGGGACAAGGGTGTAGGTTTTTCATGGGGTTAGTGTGTATGGTTTCCTTGAGATATGGGTTTATGGTTCCGTCTGGATAAGCGCTAAGGGATTCATAGGTAAAGGGTTTTTTTTCAGGGAATAGAGGTTTAAGGATTCCTAGGTCCTTGAGGTTACCATTTCCTTGGACTTGGGGATTAGGTACTCCTTAGGGATTTATTTTTTTCTGGGCCTATGGGGTTTTGGTTTCATAGTAACAAGGGTTTGTAGTATCCTATGTATGAAGCTTCATGGTTTCATCGGTTTGAGAATTTATGGTTTCATGGAGCTAAGGGTTTAGTGTTTCCATGATTTGAGGGTTTACATTTTTATTCGGATGAGGATTTTCGGTTTCTTTTGGATGATGGTTTTTTGGTTCCTGGTGATGTAGTAATAGGGTTTCCTCAGGATGAGGCTTTAAGTTTTCCTAGGGATGTGGAATTACGAATTCCTAGGATTGAGTGTTTAAGTCTTCATGGGGATGTGGGTTTCAAGTATTCTAGTGTTAAGGGCTTAGGATTTCATGGGGTTCTAGGTTTATGATTTCCCAGGACTAAGGGGTTTGTTTTTTAAGTGGATATTTTTTAATGATTTTTTGGGGATGAGGGTTTTGGGGTTCATGGGGTTGATCTTTTAGGTTTTCTAGGGGATAAGGGTTTATGGTTTCATATGGCTATGGTTTTTGGGCTTCTCCGGGAGAGGGGTTTAAGATAACCTTGGGGAAAATAGTTTAGGATTTCTTGGGGATAAGGGATTATTGTTTTCTAGGGTTGAGGGTATAGTTTTTTCTATGTCTCAGAGTTAGGGTTTTCTAGGGTAAAGGATTTAGGTGATTTTGGGGAGGTTAATATAGGGTTTTCTTTGGATAAGGGTTTATAATATTCTTTAGATGATATTATAGAATATTTTGGGGATGAGGTTTTATGGGTTTCCGAGTATGGGGTTTAATAGTATTTGTGGCTTCAGTTTTTAGGGGTTCTATGACTTTGGATTTTGGTGTTTCACGGGATGAGGGTTTTTTGGTTTTTTTGGTATAAGGGTTTAAGGGTGTAGTGTTGAGGGATTAGTGATTTTGGTGATGTGGATTTATGGATTTCTCAGGATGTGGGTTTTTGGGTTTTTGGGGCGGATTTTTATGAGTTTTTATGGATAGGGGTTTATGGATGTTTGGGGCTGAGGGTTTTATTTTATTTTGGGGCAGAGTAATTATATTTTCTTAGGGGTGGGGGTGTTAGATTTTTTTGGGAATCGAGTTTATGGTTTCATGGAGGTGACTATTTATGATTTTCTGGATTTGAGGTGTTAGAGTTATTTTATGAGGGTATAGGTATATTTGGAATGATGATTTATTTTTTATAGTGATGATGGTTTATGGTTTTCTGAGGATAAGGGTTCAGGTTCTTTAGTGCATGAGGATCTAGGGTTCTTATGAGAATTTTTTTTTTGGAAGAGGTTTTATGGGATTTCTGGAGATGATGGTATAATGGTTTAATGGGGATGTGGTTTTATGGTTTACCAGGGATGAGTTATTAGTGTTTTCTATGGATGATGGTGTAGAGATTTATGGCGATGGGTGATGAGGGTTTTCAAGGTAATGTTGTTTCTGTTTTCATGGGACTGTGGGTTTAGTGTTTTTTATGGATGACATTTTAGGTGTGTTGTGGATTAGGGTTTTGGTTTATTTTTGAATGAGGGTTTAGGGTTTTTTTTAAGGTGGTTGGTATAAGATTTTGTGGGGCTAAGGATTTAGGTTTTCTATTGTTGAGGATTTATGTAATTAAGAGTAAGAGGTTTCAGGATAATCTTTGGATGAGTTTTTAAGAATTATTTGGGGATGTGTGTTTATGGCCTTTTATATCTGATGGTTTAGTTTTATATTGGGATAATGGTTTTTGGTTTTCTAGGGATGGCAGTTTTGGGTTTTCATAGGATGAGGTTTTACGATTTTTTAGTGATGTGGGTTTAGTGTTTTTTAGTACTAAGGTTTTAGGGTTATCTATGGGCAGGGGTTTGGGGTTTACTAGTGATGAGGTTTTAGGGATTTTTGGGTCTTATATTTTAGGGTTTTATGTAGATGGGTGTTTCAGTTTTTTTGTGGGGTTGTGTGATTATTGTTTTTTTTGGGCTGATGGTTTGGGTTTTTTTTGGGTAGGTGGGTTTATAGATTTTTGGGGATTTGGGTTTCAGGTTTTAATGGGATATGAATTTCGGGATCTTTGTGGCTAATTCATTAGAGATCCCTAGAGTTGCAGTTTTAGGGGTATGTGGGGATGAGGGTTATGGGATTTTTTTGGACTATTGTTTTATGGAGTTTTCATATTGTTGGTTTAGGTGTTTTTGGGCTAATAGTTTTTGGGAATAGAGTTTTTCAGGAAAAATGAGTAATGGTGGTTTTTTGACGTAGGGTTTAGGGTTTATTTTGGTGCGTAGTGTTCATGGGTTTTTTTTGGATAATGGTTTATGGGTATCATATTGGATCGTAATATAGATGTATATGTATATTATATGACACAATAGAAAAGGGGGGGGGGTGTGAATTGTTGGTTTAAAAACTTTTTATTTAAATACTTAATAATGAACATAGTTTAAGAAGTCATAAACTAATACAATTCACTACCAAAAAAATTGACCATACAGGTCTTTGATCCGATGGATATGATATGTTGTAATATCAAAATTATTAAAAAATAGTTGTATTTGAATTTACTATAATGATCAGAGTAATACAAATGTAAACAATTATACTATATAGCATATAGGATCTATTAATAAAATTTTGTGTTAATGAATCATAATTAAAACAATTACAATATAAATGAATATTGATAGATAGTGGAAATAATAAAATTACCATTCTATTACAAATAGTAGTGGGAATGTAAAGGAATAACAATTCTTTTATCACAATGAATAGGGTATACTTTCACCTAAGATAAAAGTTCTTTCTTACCACCACCTTGGTATTCCCTCGATATGATGATCAGAACAACTGTATTACTATCCCCGCTAGCCCTCGATTAAGAAGATAATTGTAACCTCTATCATTCGAACAGATGAATTCCCCCAATATGATGATCAGAAGCACACATTCTTATCCCAAGTATCCCTCGATTGTTATCAAATTTATCTGTCACACAAAGAAGAAACAAAGAACATATAGAAATACAAGAACATGGAACGAGTTGTTCACTTCTTCTATCTTCCATGACATTGCACAAAACAAGGGATAAGTCTCAAAATCTCTCTCTAGAACTTGATGAAAGAAAAATTTATATATTCTAGTTCAAATGGCCACTTATTTTTAGGGATCAGGATACAATGGTCATATTTCCCCCAAAGATCATATATCTCTAAAAAAATTGGAGGGACTTGGACCCCTGGTATTACAGCAGTAAAAAAAATTAAATACTCGAGGCCATTTTGATTGGTAAATAACCAACTCAACTACATCGTTTTACTTATAAAATAGTAAGTACAAAATTATGAAAAAATATGTTGAGTAACATATAATTAGTATTGATGTTATGATAATAATGTATTGAAAGTCAAAAGTACAATAGATAACTTGGTTACTATGATTATCTTGATAACAATGCATATCATTATTCCAATTTATAATAGGGTTACGATACTTAATTTTTATGATACATAACCTTGTTATGAATGATAAGATATTAAAAATTATTGAATAAAATTCATAATAAGAGTATGATACATAACCATGTTATAAGACGTAACCTAGTTATGATTCATGACTATGAAAAAATACTTATCCTGGTTACCATGCTCATGGTTATGATGCATGTGGTTACGGTTCATGTGTTTACGATGCATAACCTAGTTTCGATTCATGTACCGACAACAATTCATGATTATGAGGCATGTGGTTATGATGTATAACCTGGTTATGATACTGGTGATTATGATTCAAAAAATATATATATTGTTTTGTTTTACAAACATATACATGATTATAACAAGAATATATATGAAAGAAATTGACTAATTTTTATTCTAAAACAAAATACATGATAAAAAATATGTGATTAAGATATGTGTGATTTTTTATTTCCAAAACAAATGATTGATGGGTGAGTCAAAATTTGTTTTGACTCAAAAATCTCCACCTTTTTGGAAAGCTAAAAAAACAATAAATACTTATCTCACCCTGAGTATAATAACTCCTCTAAATGTAATAGTGAATATGATTAATTCCACCATTGGTTTAAACAACTCACAAGGGATCATATTCTATTTACTTTTACTTGAGATTCCTCCCCCATAATAAGATATTCATGAAATTATTCTTTTCAATACTATTCTTCCCCATTTTGATCTTCAAAAAAATTAGGAAAATTATTCATTTCTTATAGAAGGTTACAAAAACAAAGTAAGAAACAATAATTAATGCTTGAATAAAAATTTCATTACAATAAGAGTTCAAACATCACTCATTCCCCTTTTGTTTTTTCAAAGAATTTTATATTGTAAGCTCGTTTTTTGAACTCCTTTCTGTCCTCCATGAGTTTTTCTAGATATTCTTGATGATACTTTACCTTCTCAAATTGTTCAGCAATAACCCTTTCTTGATCCCAGAGCCTATCATCATGAAGCCGATTAATTTCTTCATAATCTTTATGCCTTGTATCTTGGTTATTCAAATAATTAAACCTGATTCTATAGTCCTTCTCTAGGATAACAACATTATTTGAGATTGAAACAACCTCATTACACTAATTCTACTAGTTTTATTTTGGAACAACAAGCTCTTACAGTCTATTCCTTGAGAGGTACATGGTCTTTGAACGACTACAAGATTTTCATTCTACTCAATAGCCATCATTTGATACATAGTGTTGAGAACATTAACCTAATGTACCAATTCTTAATGTTTTGTCAGATGATTATTGAGACTATCATCAACATTGTATTTCCACTTCACAAACATATTGAATGCCTAACTGTGCTCAGCAGCACGTTCCTTGAAAATCACGAAATCGGATTCAAGACGTAGGCACTTGTCTATCAGAACCATGATAGAGACTTTTCAATATTTGTGTGCATTTGAACTATTTTATAATCTAGCTTCAATATTTGGAATTAATAGTATAATATTATCCAATCTATTCAACTCTTCTTTGATGTACCGAAATCCTTTCAATGTGATTATTCTTTCAGAACCCGTGTCTCTAGTGTATTCTGGGAGACCACTGAAATTAGTTTCCGTGCCGATCACATGAGTTGGATGATTTAGATTCTTATTGGATTCATCCTCTTATATATCTGATATCTGAATAACTTTTTTAGAGAAACCCTATTGAGATTATTTCTGGGAATGCTGAGGGTCTAGAGATAGGAAATTCAATGAAGGCACTTATGAGGATGTTGGGGTATGGCTTATCTTGTTTTCATATTATTTCCCATGAACATAAATTTATTCCTGTCCCTATTCTTCTTCCCCTTTTGGTCTTGTTCATGTTCTTTTTTTCCTTCTTCTTATTGTTCATCTTGTTATTCTTCATATTCGTGAGCATGAGATTGTGTAGATGATTGTTTAAAAGCTTGTTTTTTCCTTTCACTACTGGATCTGATTGAACTGAATAGGTGGCTCCCTTATTACAGTTCCATTGTTTACCTAATCATCTATTTTGGGAAGAGTTTAAATGTCAATTTCTAGAGCCTTTCTCTTCTTTATTCTCTTTTTCTTCACATCTTCTTTTAATGCCTCTGTTGATCTTATTTTCAAATAAAATGTTTCAGCTAGATCCAAACCAAACTAAGGATCCACTTATTTCTTTTCATAATTTTTCATTCTCCACTTGAAAACAGCCTCACCGGATATAACATTTTGTTTCTTTGATTCATTTGGAGTAGCAAAATAACTACATTTACTTTATTCGATGATGTATTGGATGAATTAGATGGTTTATCACTACCTTCAACTACTTTATTTTCTTTCTCAGCATCTGGATCATTCTCAATATTTTTTTACTGAGGAATGAATCATAACTTTGGACACTTTAAAGTATCATTACTAAGTAATGGATCTTTTTAAGGAAGATGAATCTGACTTGATTGAAACATTAAACAAGCTCAAGAATTATTTCAGAAACTTACTGATAATAGTTGGAAACATGACCATCTATGATTTTATGGCACCAGATTTATGTTTCATAATTGTCAGGAAGTTGAAACCCATAAAGTTGAACATTCTGATGTTTACTAAATGATCAAGGACATACACATCTAAAACATTCAGATTTTCCTTGTCAAAATTTCTCGTCACAAAAACCCTTTAATCTAGAGGAATATTAGTATATTATCCCCTAATAAATTACTCAGTTTTCTATTGTCCCCATGAATCTCAAAAAGTGACTGTTTAGAATTAGATTTATCAATAGTTCAATAAAAATTTGGTAATTCATGCGAATGTCATAGTGCATCACCATCAAATAAAACATCTATAAATGTAGCTTTTTTTTATGGAGGTTGTATAATTCATGTCATATATATTAAAAGAAATCATAAGATCATTTTCTATCTCCATTGATTAAAAAAATTGTATCACCTTATATTGATACACATAATCATTATTTGAATTAGTTCTTTCCTCAAAAATGGATTCCCGTCCATGAAAACTTATAATCCTTTTTATAGGCGAATCAAAAGTCTCTTAAAAAACTCTGGATACTAACCTTTCACCTTGAAAGGTCATGGAAGAGTATTTTTTTTTAGTGACATTTCGTTTATAGATGATGTAGTATACTAAGTCCTGAAAGCCTAACTCGAACCCAAAAGATCTTCCTAATTATGAAATCTTATTAGATATTTGATTATAAAAACTGATGTAAGAACCGATTATGAACGATGCTAAATTTTTATAGTGCAACTGGACTTGAGAGAAAAATAGACAAGTTCGATGTGGTAAATGTTCTTTTAAAAGGAAATTGAAGACCAGGATTAGATCTAAAATACCCAATGGTAAAGAATAATTTTGAACTCTTGAGGATTTCAATAAATGAAAATCATATTCAGACTGAAAATGATTAGGAGGTAAAAGAAAGAATTGACAATAAACTATTGAAACAACCAAAAAAATGCTTTAGATGATTTTCATATCAGATTATTAGGATAGATGGATTGGTTTCAGTATATTGTTCTTAAGTAAGTAATACAGACAACAAAATTTAAAATGATAAGAATTCGAAAACTGATAATATCAAATAGCCTAGTATTGGAAAACTAGTACTGATAGTATAATCCAATACTAATAGTTTAGTACCGATAAAGTATCCAAATATCGATAGTTTCATACCGATTAAGTATTAGAATACTGATTGTTTAGTACCGATGATGTATTCCAATACCTAAAGTCTAGTCTACTAGTGATACTTATGAAGACGAAACATGGATCTGACAAAACATGAAACAGATAAAATCATGAAACTGATAAAATCAAGAAACCGATAAAGCCAATACAGATAATAGTGACACCGATAAACTATAAAATTATAAATTGAAACCGATTATTGTGAAATAGATTAAGTGAAACCAATATTCATGTAGAACTAATAAGTGAAAAACCCTATATAAAAACTGATAAACTTAAAACTGAAGGGTGAAATCTATAAAATTGTGTATACTAATCCTTTGAAAATGAGTAAAATAATGTTAGGATATGGGTTAAACATGAAATATATGGTAACTATTATGTTATAGTGATCATTCTTAGTTTCTATTTAATGTATTGAAATCTATTAGAAGATAATGTTTTAGTGAAAATATCAGCATGTTTCTCTTGCATTCCAACAAATTGTAAAATAAAACTTATTTTTTGTGTGTGATCTCTAAGAAAGTGATTCCTAATATCTATGTGTTTTTCATGTGAGTTATGTGCATGGTTTCTACTATGTTCAATGACACTAGTATTTTGACATTTTATTTGAGTTTTTGAAAAACTAATTCCATAGTCAGTGAGTGTGGGTTGCATCCACAACACCAGAGCACAACAATTCCAGCTACTAAATATTCTTCTTCAATAGTGGATAGTGCTACTGAATGATGTTTATTAAAAGACCATAAAACCAAATAATATACTATTAAATGAAATTTTTCATATGTAATTTTTCTATCAATTCTACAACCACAAAAGTCAGCATATGAAAAAAGTTTAAAAAAACATTTCTAGAAGAATAAAATATTCCTAAATCCACAGTTCCCTTGAAGTAGGGAAAAATTATTTTGACTGATTTTAAATGATATTCTATTGGATTATATTGGTATCTTGCAATTAATCACCCCAAAATCATGATGTCTGGATGACTAGCTATCAAGTATAACAAACATCCCATCAAACTTATAATAGTTGTATGATCCACTAGTTTCCCAACATCATCAAGATCAAGAGTTATTGAGGCACCCAATGGAGGGCTAATACATTTAGTGTTGTTATCGACACACTTTTTGAGTAAGTATTTGATATATGTTTGCAAGGATATATAGGTTCTTTGTGGATATTTAGATATTTTAAAACATAAAAATATTTATAAATCACCCATCATAATCATTTAAAACTAAGATTTCATTTGATTCGCAAAAGAAATAGTTAGAGATTTCTGAGTTGATCTGAAAATAATTTTATCTACATAGATTTTAACAATAAAAGAGATTTTCTGTTCAATTTATATAAAAATAATTGGATCTGTCATACCATTAGAATAATTGTTTTGTAATAGAAATCTTGTGATTCTATCATACCAAGTTCTATGGGATTGTTTAAGGCCATATAAATCATTTGTATGTTTAAAAAATGAATAAGATTTTTTGGATCAGTAAAATAAGAAGGTTTTTCTACAAAAACTTCTTCTTGTACGAAAATATTAATAAAATCACATTTTCCATCAATTTTAAGATGTTTGATATTAAAGTATGATACAATGGATAATAGAATTTCAATTGATTCAAGTCTAGTCAACAAAGCATAGGTTTCTTAATAGTCTATTCCATCTTTTTTATTATCTCCCTTCGAACCAAGTCTTGCTTTATTTCTTATTATGAATCAATATTCATCACATTTTTTTTCTAAAAACCCATTTCACACCAATTAAACTTTTTTTAGTTCATTCAACCAAGGTATAGACCTAATTCCATTCAAATTAATTTAGTCCATCTTTCATTTATTTAATCCAATATTCATCACCTAAGGCCTCATTAGATGGTTTAGGTTTTAATTAAGATAGAAAAGAAAGAGGTTTTATTCAATTTCTAAAGTAATTTCTGGTCATTACAGGTTGAAAAACATCACCAATGATGTTATCAATAGGATGATTCTGAGAAATAATTGATATGGGTATTGTAAAACATGTTCATCAACATAAGATAGAAAATCTTCACACGTAAATGTTTTAGAAACATTTTCTTGAGTATTTCCTTTTTCTGAAGAGTCATCAATCAATGGTTGATAATCAATTTGTTAAAACACATTAGTTGATGTAGGTAAGGATTGTATAAAAACAAAGGTGTCAGTTTCATAAAATTTGACATGGACTTTTTCCACAACAGTACAAGTGTTTTTATAGAAAACTCTTTAGGACTTATAATTAGTGGAATAACCTATAGAGAATCCATCATCATATATGGGTGTAAAATTATGTAAATTATCTTTTTAATTCAATATTAATACCTTGCATCCAAATATATTGAACTTTTATGCTTTAGTTTTTGTTTCAGTCCACAATTCATAAGGTGTTTTATTAAAAAAATGTGTAGTTAAAACTCGATTTATAGTATAACAAGTAGTAATAACTGATTCATCCACAAAATTATAAGAAATTTTTTATTCAATCAACATGGATCTTGTCATTACATGAATAATATGATTTATTCTTTTGAAAACACTATTTTTATGAGGGGTTCATGGACCTGAAATGGTTTGTATAATAAATTTTATACTAAAAAAAGAATCAAAATATGATTTTCCAAATTCTCCACCATGATCAATATGAATAGTTATCAGTGGTCGGTTTCTCTCATTTTTAACTTGGGATCTAAAATTTTGAAATATTAAAAGTCTTATGATTTTATTTCTAGAAAATAGAACCTTGTCAATGTAGTGATGTCATTAACAAAAACAAAATCATTGTACTTGCCTCCAATTATTCTTCTTTGGGTAGGGATGAAATGATCCATGTGCACTAACTATAATGCATTAGACTTTTAATCATAATTTATTGATTTAAATCTAGTTTTATGTTGATTTGAATATTGAATAGGGTCAAAAACATTTTAATAATCACACCATAGATCCTATAGATCATTAAAAAGTCATTTAATTGAATTTGTGAAAATGTTTCTAAGGTTACAGTGTCGTGGCCATCTATTCCATAACCAGGATTGGTCTTGCATTTCACATAATCATGTTAGGTCTTGGCTCCAATGGTATTCTAAGTTGATTGTGTATAAATTATCAGGCCCGTGAGGTGGAAGAATGATTTCATCCTTAGAATTTTAAACTAAATATTTATCATTCGGAAAATTAAAAAGGTAACCATCATCAAATAATTTTATAATGATTATAAGGTTGATCTTAAGACCATTAACAATCAAAACATTTGAAATTAAAACTTTTCCTCAATAACCATATGACCTATCCTAGTGATCTTTCCCAGAGAATTATTTCTGAAGGCTACTCTTCAAAATTTAATTTCAATAATATTTTCAAATAAATATATGTTTCCCATCATTTTTTGAGAACATCAACTATCCATGTACCAAATGTTCTTGTTGTTGGTAGACTTATTGTTTTCCAGAAAAAGAAACAATTGGTCATACGGAACCTAAACTTGTTTGGATCTAGAAATGACAAATAAAAGAATATAATGAATCCAAATTTGTTTTGAAAATAATTTATTTATGTAATCCTAAAAAACTGTGTTTTAATAAGAGAATATTTTTTTCCAAATTTCAACTACATTGAAATTTGGTGCAAAATGTGGCAAATTGAGGAAGACATAGTTATGACTAAAAATCAGGTTTGAGTGAGTGTAACCAATTCAGGAACTATTTATAAGAGGATGAATTAGGGAATACATTTTATCTAATTCTTTCCCTCCCATGGTAAATTTTGATAAATGATTCTTAATAGAAAAGGTTTTTGATTTTAGTATAATGACTAAATTATCATTCTCACATGAAATTTATTTGGAATTAATTTTAGTTCCAAAAACATATTTCATTGAAACATGTTCCTAAAAGTAATTAGAATTTTTATTCTTCCATAAATTTAAATCCATAAGGTTCTTAGAAATATTTTCCAATTCATGAGTTTTATGATCAAGATCTTTTGAAAGATATGATTCTTCTTCTGTAAGAATTGTTATTCTAGAATTTTCATTATCAAACATCCTCTTGAGTTTTGAATTTACATTATAAAGTTATTTGTTAAATATAGATACTACTTAAAAAGAATTTATATTTTCCAATAATGAGGAATATTATTCATATGAAGAGTAAGAATGATTCACATCAGGATAATTTTCATTTTAAGATACATTTGTATAAAATACTGTATTGTGTACCAAAGCCACGAAACAATGATTTTCAATAGGTAGTCTATCTATGAGTCCTATATTTTTCTGAATAAATTATTCATATTATTAATATTAGTCTGATGAATCACAACCACTTACACACTAAGTATCATTTTAATTTAATTTATTCTTAGTAATTTAATTGTAATACTCTTTCATGTTTCTAAAAAAATTATCCTTTTTTCATTTCATTTTAGAAAAGTAAAATCTGGTCTAATATGAAATTCTCTTTACATTCATAACATGTTACTTCTGAGTATTTCTTGTCCTTTATTTATTTATTTTTGAATATGCATTGAAATTATTTTCTTCAAAAAATCTTGTTCATCCTTCGTGAACGATTGGATAACTCATTCTCTGTGTGATCACTTTCACTAGATTCTGATACAAAAATAGATTTCATATCCGTGGATCGTGTTACCCTTTCTTGTTTCTTGCATTTAGATTTATTATTAAATGCAACAATTAATTTAAAATTCTTATTCTTATTTAAATTATTATCTCTTTTAATTCTTGTCTCATGCTATAAGAGAGTACCAAATAATTCATCAAGACTTATTTGAGTAACTTTCCTATTCCCATCAATAACTGTCATTTTTATTCCCATTCATTTAAAATTATATAAATTATCTTCTCCACAAGTTCTTAATCATCATGAACCATTTCACCTATTGATTTATGATTGTTGATGATGGTTATAAATAAATGTTGGACCTTTCATACTGGTTCCCCATAGGGAAAAACAATCCCATGATATTCTTCTCAGAGCATGGATCTCCTTGATTCTATAACATTAGATGTACCAAAATGTGTTACCTCCAATTTATTCCAGATACAATTGATAATTCATGTGATGATATCTAGATAAATATATTCCTGTCCATGTAACAAAACAATGTATTGCGTACCTTTTAGTATTATTGATATTCTTGTTTCTCTTGGTTGGTGAAGGTTCTTACTTAATTGATTCAGATTTTCTAATCTCTAGTAAGCATGAAAAATATGTCCACTCCAACATTAATAAAAAAGGTCTTCATTTGACCTCTCTAGTACTCATAATAATTCCAATAAAAATAGGTTGTGTAGTTGAATTTATATTTTCAATTGATCCAATATTCATTCCTAACATCTTATAAAACAATATTTTTTCACTCCATAAGATAGTGTAGTCAGTAGTTATAAAAATAAGATATCTAAATGACATAAATTCATTAATAAAAATAAGTGTAAACCTCCTTTAAAACCAATTTAAGGATCGTAAAAAATATGTAAATGTATTTTAGAAGGAACAATACAAGTGGGGTAGAATTGTAGGTTTAAAAAAACTATATTTAAACACATATTAAATAACTTAGTTTATGGGGTCCAAAACAAATGCAATTCACTACCAATACCATATAGGTCTTGGATCCGATGGATATGATATGTTGTAAAACCACATTTTGATGAAAAACAATTGAATTTGAATTGAATACAATGATCAAACCAATAAAAATGTAACTGATTCTACCATACAAGATACAAAATCAATTAAAAAAATATGTAATGAATGAATCATAATTGAAACAATTACACTTAAAATTAATACAAATAGAAAGATTAAACAATAAAATTATCTTTCTATTACAAATAGCATTAGAAATGTAAAGGTATTACGACTCTTTTATCCCAATGAATAGGGTGTCCTTTCACCTATGACAAAGGGTCTCTCTTACCACCACCTAGTTAAACCCTCGATATGATGATCAGCAGCAATGTCTTCCTATCCTCGGATTCCCACAATTATGAAGGTAATCAACACCTCTATCTATCAAACACTAGAAATACATAGACAAAATGATTGGAAGCACATATTCATATCCCCAGAATCCTTCGAACATTATCCCAATTATTGGTCTCCCAAAGAAGAAACAAATAACTTATATAAATACATGAAGTTCGAACAATCCATTCAATTATTTTATCTTCAAGGCTTATTCACGAATAAAAAGAGAAGTTATAGAATCTATATCTAGAACATGCTGAAAAAAAGTTATATATTCTAGTTCAAATGACCTCATATTTATATGCCTTAGTTTCCAATGGTCATATTTCCTCCAATGGTCATATTTCACTGAAAAAATCCAATGGAAAAGGAAAACATGAATTACAATAGTCAAAACAATCAGAATACATGATATTTTTTTATTGGTAAATAAACAACTCAATGAACTCGGTTTAGTTAGAAAATAGTAAGTACAAATGTATGAAACAATTTGTATGAGTAACATGTAATTTGTATTGATGTTAAGAAAATAATGTTATGCATTTAAAAAGTAAAATACAAAACATGGTTACTATATTGTCATTATTACAATGCATATTGTGATTTCAATTTATAATTTGGATACAATTCTTAATATATACGATACATAACATGGTTATGATTCATAACATGCTTACAATTCATGAATACAATGCATAATAAGAGTATGATACCTAACATGGTTATGAAACCTAACATGGTTATGATTCATGACTATGATAAAATAAAAATCCTAATTACGATCCATGTGGTTATGATTCATGTGGTTATGATGCATAACTTAGTTACGATGCATGTCCAGGTTATGATTCTCTATTATGATGCACGTGGTTACGAAGCATAACTTGGTTACGATATAGGTGGTTACGATTCTAAAACAATATATCTGGTAACTTTTGTAGAAAACATAAACGATTATGTACGGAAAACAATTTGAGTGATTATGATTGTAAAACAACATACCTCATCCCCAAAAGAACATTATCCCCCAACTAAACAAACCCTAAACCCTCATTCACCAAGCCTAATACCCAAAAAACCGTCAACCAGAAAGCCCAAAACGGTGAATACAAATCCATAAAAACCCCTATGTCCATTCCATAAAAAACCTGGAACCTCATCCCCAAAAGAACATTATCCCCCAACTAAACAAACCTTAAACCCTCAGTCCCAATAAACCATGCACTCTTATCCATGAAATAAACCTGCATCCATAGAGCCAAAAAACCCTAACCCAAAAAATACGTAACCATCATTCTATAAAAAACCTAAAACTCAACAAAAAAAATAGTAAAATCACATCCCCACAAATATATAATCCCCCATCCCTAAAAAACCCTAAACATTTGGCCACAAAGATACCTAAGCCCTCATACCCCATAACCCCAAACCCTCAGAACAAAAACACCTAAACACATAGCACCCAAAAAAATCCTAAACCCTAATCCCATATACACCGTAAACAGGTTTTTTCAAAAAAAACCTAATGTCTCATCCCTAAAATACAAAAAAGGTCTCCAAAAAACCAAAATCCCTTATCCACAAAATTTTATAAAACCTTATCCCAAAAAATTCCTAAACACTAATCGCCAAAAACCCATGAACCCTCTTCCTAAAAATCCCTGACCCTCAACTGAAAAAAATCATAAACCCACACCCAAAAAAACCAAACACTCAGCCAAAAAAAACCCTGAACCTTTAGCCATAAAAATCCCTAAACACTCATTCCCCAAAACCATAATCAATGTGAAACAAAAAAGAATGAACCATGATCCCCAAAAATCCCCTAAAACCTTATCCCCTAAAAAATATATACTTGTCATTGAAAAAAAACCTGATCCATTGTCCCAACTAAACGATGATCCCAGAGCTCTAAAAAATGAAACCTAGTCCCATAAAAACACTCAGTCCTAAAAGCCATCAACATGAAACACCATATAACCCTTAACACTATGTAATAAAAATCTTGAACTCTAATACCCAAAAAAATTCTATAACCTCGCCCAAAATCCATAAATATTCATCCCCAACAAATAATGAACCCCAATCCACTAAAAACACTAAACCCATAAACCAAAAATATCATTAACTCTCATCCCTAACAACCCAGAACTGTACAACACAAAAATCCAAAAACCATCAACAGAAAAAAAAAATAATCAATTTTCCCCAAAAAAACACTAAACCATCATCCCAAAAAAACCCTAAACCCTAAACCAAAAAAAAATCATAAAAACATATTCCAATGAAACTAAAAACCAAAAACCCAATAATCCTTATAACCTCATCCACAAAAATCCATAAACCTCAGCCCCCCAACCCTTAACCCTAGGCTGCAAAACCCCCTCAACCATCATCCCCAAAAACATCTCAACCGTCCACCCCAAAAAAATTCATTCCCAAAAAACACACTAATGATATCCCTAAAAAACTAAAACCCTAGCCACAAATAACCCTATATTCTCAACACTGAAAAAAATAAAACATCATCCATTTAAACCACTATGAAACTAGTATCCTAAAACCTTAAACACTCATCCCTAGAAATCCATAAAACATCGGTCCAAGATATCCCTAACCCCTCAGTCCTAAACCATCATCCCCATACTACCATAAACTGTCTTCCTGAAAAAACCAAATCCATCTCTTAAAAAATCCCTTATCCATCATCCCAAAAAACACTTAAAATAAATCCCAAAAAATTCAGTAAACTCACATCACTAAAAAATTCTAATGCCCTCTCCGATGAATATCAAAATCATCTACCCCACAAATACTAAACCCTTGGCCCGAAAAAAACTAATCCCAAGACCCTAATAATACCGAAATTCGCATACCTAAAAACCCTAAACCGTGAGCCCCCAAAAATGTTAAACTCTAATGCCCAAAAAAATGAAAATCTACATCCCTAAAAAACCTAATACCTTAGCCTCGATATACCCTAAACCATCAACTCCAAAAACACTAAAATCCTTATCCACAAAATTCCCTACACCGTTATAACCAAAACACCACAAACCCTCAACCCCAAAAAACAATGAACCTCATCCCCGAAAACCCAAATACATAAACCCCAAAAAACCCCATACCCTCATACCCAAAAAACCCCATACCATAAGCCAAAAAAAACAAAAACATTAGCCTCAAAATTCCTGAAACCTTATTCCTAAAAAACCCCAAACCCTTGGCCCAAAACACACAAAAAAAACTCATCCCAGAAAACCAAAAACCCTCATCCCCAAAAAACCGTTAAAAACCAATCCCATTAAAACCAAAACCATTTCCAATGAATACATGAAACCATTATTCCAAAAAATATGCAATCCCTAAAAAATCCCAAACCCCTAGTAATATTAATGAATAAACCGTTAGAAACAAAAAAAAATCCCAAACCATATATCCCCAAATACCCTATACCATCATCCCTAAATACTGTAATCCCTTAGCCCCTAAAAACACAAACACTAAGGAAAAGAACCCTAAATGCCAAACCCAAATAAACACTAAACACTCAATCAAAAAAACAAACACCCTCAGAACCCAAAACCCATAACCCTCACCTAAAAAAAACAAATGTCCAAAAAAACCTACAACCCTCAACCTAAAAACCTCCAGACCCTCAACCATAAATAATTTGTACCCTCATCATCAAAATCCCTGAAAGTCATGTAAAAAAACCCAAAACCCATAGTGAAAAACAGAAATATTCCTTGGAAACCCCAATCCCTCATCCCCAAAAAAATTTACAACCCTCATAAAAAATATAGATAAAACCCTTATCACAAAATATCAAAAATCCTCAATAGAAAAATTTCCCTAAACCATCATCAACAAAAAAACCCTAATCCCACATGTCCAAAGAAACCTATACCCATAGGAAAAAAATATCTAACCCATAATCCTCAAAAAATTATAAACCATCATTTTTAGATACCTTAAAACCCCATCCTAGACAAACCCTAATCCCATAGTATAAAAAATCACTAAAACTAAAGCCTTATAAAACCAAAAACCCTCAACCATAAAAAACAAAAATCCATAGTCCCAAAAAGGATATCACTCACCCCTGAAAAAAACCAAACCATCATCCCAAAGAAAACCAAAACCCAAAAGACAAATAAAACCTAAATACTCTTCTCAAAAAATCTAATTACCACATCCTAATAAAAATAAACACTCACCCCAAAGAACCATAAACCCGAAATCCAAAAAACATTAAACACTCAGCATAAAAAATACCAATCCCCAGTCCAAAAAAAACCTTAACCCTTGACCCCAAATATTCCATAACCCATAGTACCAATAGAACACTAAACCATTGTTCACAAAAAACTATGAACCCTCGTCATGAAAAAAAACATTTCCTATCATCCACAAGAAACACCATATCCTCATCCCCAAAAAATAAGAAACCTTCATCCTTAAAGGATTAATATTTTGATGTGATTTTGATTTAGTTTTTTTATGGGGATAATTATTTAGTATTTTTTCTATCAATGGTACATTGTTTTTTGGGGAAAATTTTATTTTGTTTACTAGGGGAGTTGGAATAGGGATTTCTAGTGATGAGGGCTTGTGGTTTTAGGTGGTTTAGGGTTTCAGATTTTATAAGGATGTGATTTTAGGGTTATCTAGTTATTATTATTAGTTTTTTATGAAGATGCGTGTTTATTTTTTTTAGGATGATGGGTTTAGTGTTTTCGAGTGTAGATGGTTTATGGTTTCTAGAGGATAGAAATTAATGTTTTTTAGGATTAAATTTAATGATATAATGGGGCTAATGGTTTACAGTTTTCTAGGGGTATGGGTTTTGGGATTTCATGGGACTTTGGTTACGGATTTTTAATGGGGAGAAGGTTTAGTGTTTTATGTGGATGGTGTTTTGGGTTTTTTCTTGGGGTTGGGGTTTTGGGTTTTTGTGACTGAGGATATTAGTTAATTTAGGCTATGGTGTTAATGGATATTTGTTGATGAGGGTTTAGGTTTTTTTTTGATGAGAATTTTGGATTATTTTGGGCTATGGGATTAGTCTTTTTTTGTATAAGGATTTAGGGTGTTTTGTGGAGAAGGAATTATAGTTTTATGGGAACAAGGGTTTAGGTTTTTCATGGGTTGAGGGTATTGAATTTTCATGAGATTGTTGATACATAGATATGAGATTTTAATGTAATCTTGATTTGAGGGTTTAGGGTTCCCTTGTGATGACTTTTTAGGGTGTTTTGGGGATTAATGTTAATGTTTTTTTAGGTATGGGGTTTTAGTGTTTTTAGGGGATGAGGGATTAGGGTTTTATGATGATGAGGGTTTTAGGTTATCTAAAAATGAAGGTTTGTGGTTGTCTAGGATTTTTGGTTAGGGTTTTTTTAAGGAAAGGGTGTACTGTTTCCTAATGTTGAGGGTTTAGGATTTTTCCTATGCAATGGGTTTATGGAATTTTTGGGAGGAGGGTTTAGGGTATTTTGGCTCTGGGTGATTACATATTTGGGGTGCAGAGTCATGAAGGTTCTTTTGGAGAGAGTGTTTAGGGATTTTTGGGGAGGATTTCTAGGGTTATTTTGGGTCGGATTATTTGATGTTATTCAGGACTGAGGGTTTAGGGTATTTTTTCACTGCGGATTTAGTGATTTGTTTCTAAGGGTTGACGGGTTTTTGGAGATTATGTTTTAGGGTTTTTTGGGCTATGGGTTGAGTTTTTTTGGGGTGGATGGTTCAAGGTTTTTTGGGTTTATTATTTAGTGTTTTTGGGGGCTCTGGATTTAGGGTTTTTTTGTGTATGAGAGTTTAGTGTTTTGGGGGATGAGGGTTGAGGATTTTTTGGGATAGGGGTTGGTGGTTTTTATGGTTTGTGGGTTGATGGTTTCTTGGGTTCAGTTTTGATTACACTTTCAGATTTATGTATTATATTTTTTCTGGGATGAGTGTTTACAGTCATTTGGGGATGAGGTTTTATGTTATTTTGTTAATGACGGTTTTGGAGTTTTTTCAGCCATAGGGTATAAATTTTTGTAGGATGAGCGTTTGGGGATTTTTTGGTGTTGAGTGAAACAGATTTTTTTGGATGAGGGATTTGGGATTAGGGGGATTAGGGTTTATGTTTTATGAGGGAATAGGTTTGAGGGTTTTATTTAGTTGAGGGTTTATAATTTTATTATGATGTGTTTTGAGGTTTTTTAGAATAGGGATTATTGTTTTTTTTTTGAAAGAGGGTTTAGGGTTTTGGGGGATAGGTATTAGGTTTATTTTGGGATGACGGTTAAGAGTTTTTTAGGGATGAGGTTTTTGGGTTGTTGGGGATGATGGTTTAGGGTTTTCTAGGGTTAAGGATTTAGAGTTTTTTTTGGGAATGATGGTCTAGGGTTTTTTGGGAAGAGGGTTGAGGTTTTTTTAGGTTTCAGGTAAAAAGATTTATTGGGATGTGGGTTCATGGTTTTTTGGGGATGAAAGTTTGGGATTTATTGGGTACGAAGTTTTGGGTTTTTTTGAGCCGAGGGATCTGGGTTTTTGGGGAATTAAGGTTCAATGTGTAATGGGGATGAGGGTTTAGGGGTTTTTAGGGATGAAGATTCATGGATATTTTGGTGAAGGTGGAAGATAGTTTTTTAGGTCTTAGGGTTGATGGTTTTTCAGTATTTAGGGGCCATTGTTTTTTGGGGCTAAGTGTTCGATATTTTTATTTTGAGGATGAAGGTTTTTTTAGGTCTGAGCTTTAAGGGTTATTTAGGGTCTAGAGTTTAGGGTTTTTTTCTAAGGGTTATATGTTTTATTTTGTTGGGGGTTTATTTATTTTTTATGGATGAAGGATCGTGGATTTTTGAGGCTAAGTGTTTTGGGATTTTTGGCGTCTGAGGGTTCTGTGTATTTCAGAGCTAATTCTTACGGTTTTTTGGGTCCTAGAGTTTATTTTTTTGGGCAAAGGGTTATGAGTTTTTTGGGGCTGTGGGTTGAGGGTTTTGGGGTGAGAATTTCATATTTTATGTGGATGAGGGGTTAGGTTATGTTTTGGATGATGGTTGAAGGTTTGTAGAGATTGGGGTTTAGGGGTTTTTGGTGATAAGGGTTAAGCGTTTTTAGGGTTTAGGGTTTTTGCCTCCTATGAATAATGTTTTTTTTGTGGTGGAGGTTTTAGGGATTTTTTGGGATGAATGTTTTGGTTTTTTGGGGATGTTGGATAAGGTTTAATCGAGGATGATTGTTTAGGGTTACATTGGGTAGGGGCATTATTGTTTTTTCAGGGAAATGGAATTAGCTATGATTTTGGCTTGATGATTTCGATTTTTTGGTGTTGAGGGTTGAGGGATCATAGAAGATGATGGTTTTTATATTTCAGGGTTATTATTTTAGGGTTTTTATATGATGTAGGTTTAGTGTATCATGGAATGAGGGTTGAGGGTTTTTTTGTGGAATATGATTTTGGGATTTTGGGGCTGGCGGGTTTGGGTTTTTTGGGGCTGCATGATCGGGATTTTTGTTTTGTATAGGGATTATAATTTTGGTGTCTGAGGGTTGAGGGTATCTTGGGGAAAATGTTTCAGGGTTTTTTTGGGGGATGAGGGTGTAGGGATTTCTAGTGTTGGGTGATTGGTTTTTTTTGGTTCAGGATAGATGGTTTTCTAGGGTTTTGGTTCTATGTTTTTTGGATAACAGGGTTTAGGTTTTTGGGGGGATGAGGGATGAGGGGTTTTTTTGGTTGAGTGTTTAATGTTTTTCATGGAAGATAGTTCTGGGTTTTTTGTGGATGATTGTTTAGGATCATGGGGGGAGATGTTTGAGGTTACTTTGGGGTTGAGGGTCCAATAGTTTTTTAGGATGAGGGATCAATGTTTTTATGGATGAGGATTTGGTGTTTTTAGGGTTTAGGGTTGAGAGTTTTTTGGGATGGGGGTTTACGGTTGTATGGGGATGAGGTTTTATGGGTTTTGGGGATGAGTGTTCAGGGTTTTTTGGGTATAAGGGTTATGAATTCATTAGGCATGATGGTTCATGGGTTTTTGGGACTTATGGATTATTGTTTTTTTGGCATAAGTATTAGTGTTTTTTCGATGACGAATAAGGGTTTTTGTTGCTGAGGTTTTATGGTATTATGGGGATGATGGTTCATAGATTTTTTTGGACTGATGATTCATGGTTTTTAGGGATTGGAATTTAGGATTTTTTTGGATGAGGGTTCACTATTTTCTATTGATGAGGGTTTAGGGTTTTTTGGGGTATAGTGTTTAAGTATTGTTGGGGATAAGGGTTTAGGGTCTTTTGGGGATAAGGGTAAAGGGTTTAGAGTGACTTAGTGTTTGGGATTCTATGGCCCTGAAGGTTCATGGATTATTGAGGCTATGTCTTCATTGATTTTTATAGTCTGTGTGTTCAGGTTTTCTGGGGATAAGAGTTTAATGCTTTTTTTGGGCTAATGTTTTGGGGTTTTATGGGTTTAATGTTCATGGTATATTAGGGATGTTAAATGGTCTATTTTTGGTTTGAGGGTTCAAGGGTTTCTGGGATGAGAGTTTATTGTTTTGGGGGGGCAAGATTTTAAGGTTTTTTGATGCTAAGGGTTCATTTATTTTTGGTGGCTGTGGGATTAGATTTTATTGGGGCTAAGGATTTTGGGGTTTTTGGTTTGAGGGTTCAATGTTTTTAGGGATAAGGGGTATGGTTTTTTATGGTGACATGTCAGGCTGTTGTAGTACTGATTGTTTAGGATTTTTTTAGAGTTGCAGGATTATGATTTTTTGGGGATTCTAAGGATTTATTGTTTTTTGGTGATGAGAATTTAGGAGTCTGGGGATTAGTTTTATGGGTTTTAGGGTCTAGGAGTTCATGGACTTTTTGTGATGAGTGCTATGGTTTTAATTAGGATGTGGGTTTGAGGAATTTTTGTGTTGTGGTTTTGGGTTATTTTGTGTATGGGAGTATAGATTATTTTGGGTATCAGAATGTAGTGTTTATTGAGAATGAGGTTTTATGGATGTTTGTGGAGGAGGATTCTGGGTTTTTTATTTTAGGGTTTTGTGTTTTTTATGAGGGTTTAGGGATATTTCGAGATGACAGTTTTGGATTTTTTTTGCGGCAGATAGTTGAAGACTTTGTGTGGCTAAGAGTGTAGTGTTTTTTGTGGATAAGTGTTTATGATTTTGTTGGAATATTATTAAGGTTCCAAGTGTTGCAGAAGCTTGTGGGTGGATGTTCCCACTAGGCTTTTTTCAATTAGCAAAGATCAATCTGGGATCAATACGATGATAAATGCAAGACTCCATAGGTCGAATCACAGAAATGATCAAAGAAGCAGAATAGTCCCGAGACCACCAAAGAGGATCATCATAGGATGGTTATAATTAATTTAATTAATTGAAAAGAAATAAATTATTGGTATTATTTCACCATTGATATTTCTGATCACATTCTTATTTGATTCGTCATTTTGTCGCAGAAGCCAAGGGTAAACTTCCACTAGCGGTGATCCACACGTGCACCATGTATCTCTAGACGTCATCAAGGATTCTCCGGGTGCTAGAATGGTGAAACATTTTCTTTTGTTTTTTGCCTTAGACTGTCTTAATCTTTGGAGGAGGATCTCTCTCGGTCTTGAGAGAATTCTTGGTAGAATGAGTTCTTTTAGTCTTAAGAGAATTGTCCATAATTTTTTTTCACAATGATAAAGGAAAAGTGTTGGGGTTGTGAGGATATTTATAATCAGGTTTGAGGTTATAGAGTTTTGACAATAAATAAACAGGTTACGTGTTTTATTTATTTCATTAACTCTTATTGAAAACCCAATGTGGAATCATTAATTACATTACAAGCACCCACGATGATTATAATAAATATCATTTAATAAAACTATATTATATCCTCAAAATCCCGACTAAAAAACTACATGGTGTGTAGTTGTTTTCCATAAAACTACACGGTGTGCAATCATTAATACATGTCATGTAATTGTTTTTAATTTCCTTTCCTAAATGAAAACTACATTATGCCAAATTATTAATACACGGTGTGTATATCTTTTTTTCATTTTATTATTCTTCCAACATTAAAATGATTCAGGATTCCCTGAATAATTGTTAAACAATGTATGGAAATAATCTTTATTCTACTTGAGATACTTGGATACACTTAGTGTCTGACCCTGTAGTCCTTTTTCTCATTATAATAAGGTGGGATTGCATAAAGTCCATTAGTAATATCTAGAAATTGGTCAAGGAACCCTAGATAAATAATTTGATGTTTCATTGACATGTCACCTCATACGAATGCTTACCATGAAATTTAATCCCCTTTTGTCGATATCTCATCAAGTAGGTTTCATGGATGTTTCATAAACCTATATTCTTGATATGTCATTCTTTGACTTCCTAAAATAATCTTGTCATTACACCATGGCCTTGAAATTTGGGCGAGAAAACTATTTCAGTCAAGGGGCCATAAATATCTACTTCCATAAATATGGAAGGGATAAATCCTTCTCGTCATATCCCTTAACATCAGGTCATTCGTGACACACCCAATGTACCCTACATCCCACCAACTGTGTTCATGATGGTTTTTATCAGAATATGTAAGGGCATGAGTCATGACATTATTAAATGATAATATTCCAGTCTAAGGACCATTACAGACACTCATAGATAGTAATGTCCGATGACACCATGACATGTAGAATTACTACTTGCGAGTCTGTTCTCATAATCTCTCATCTTGGTGATTACCAAGTGCTAACTCCATGAGAGAGAGTCTAGTCCTCTTATGAGTACTCGCACATGATGGTCTATATACTATGTGTCCAATCATAGTATGTCATCCAACCGTAGTACATTATTTAAGAATATTGTTATAGTATTTCGTGATTCTCATCATAACAGGGATCTGCCATGACCTTATTAATGCAAAAAATATTCCATCCCATTATTATATTATAGTCATGAAGACCAATGAACAATATATAATAAGTGTACATTCATGTAATCAACGTACAAATAGTTGGCTCTCAGGACACCAACTCTAACAAACTCTATCTTGGACTAGAGCAAACGACCTATGATTTTTAGACCACTAGATCACACATGATGATCATGTTTCTGCTGAGTCATGGATTTTTTCAAGGAGTCTTCCATGTTGTCTTTTGTGGAAATACTTCTCACTACAACTTCACCTCTCGGAGAAAAATCCATCAAGAGATGATACATCCGAGGTTCGTGCTTTGTCCGCTGGTGTGACCTTGGCACTTTTTCAAGTTCCACCACTCTAGTATTATCACAACAGAGCGTGATATGATCATTACTTTCAGCTACTACATCCAACTTTTGTATGAAGATTCACATCCATACTGCTTATTTAGATGCAATAGAAGCCGCGATATACTCAAACTCTACTTTAGAATCTACCACCAAACCTTGCTTTGGGTTGAGGGTATAGTGTTTTTTTGGGATGTGGGTTGAGGATTTTTTTCGCTAAGGGATCAATGTTTTCTGGGTATAAAGATTCATCATTTTTTGGGATAAGGGATTATTTTTCTGGGGAAGTGGGTTCTTATTTTAGTTTTTCTATCAAGGGTTTAGTGTTTAGGGGTTTTAACGAAGCGTGTTCAGGGTGTTTTGGGGATATGGGATCAGGGTTTTCTAGGGTTGAGGGTTTATGGAATTTTGGTGTTGAGTGTTTTCATTTCTTGTGCATAAATGATCAGGGATTTTTGGGGATGATGTTTTTAGTTTTTTTGGGATTTAAGAGTTCATTTCTTTTGTAGATATGTTTTTTGGTTTTTTAGAGGGTCCGGGGTTTTTTGGGATTAGGGTTTTGGTTTTTTTATGGAAGATGTTTTTTTCGGTATGAGGGTTTAGGTTGTTTTGGGGTTTAGGGGTCATGGATTTCCAGGGTATATGTTTGGGGGTTTTTCTGAATGAGGATTTAGTTTTTCTTTGGGATGAGTGTTCAATATATTTTGTGTTTGGGAGGATAATGTTTTTTTGGGGAAGTTGCAGGTTCATAATTTTTTTGGTTCTAATGGATCATAGATTTTTCAGGTTGAGGTTTAGGGATTTTAGGGTGGAATATTTTAAATTTATTGGGATGAGGGTTTAGTGTTTTTTGATGATGAGGTTTTAGGGAATTTTGAGTTAATTGTTTTTGGGGTTTTTATGGTTTAGTGATTTTAATTTTTATGGTATGTTGATTTATGGTTTTTTATAATTGAGGGTTTAATGTTTATTGGGGATGATGGTTATGTGTTTTTTGGCAATAAGGGTTTGTTGTTCTTTCTTTTTGGGTCTAGAATTTTAGGGAATACGGTTCATGGTTTTTTGCGGTTGACAATTTGGGGGTTTTAGGGATATGGGTTCTCTATTTTTTGGGGAATCTATTTTAGGTTATTGATTTTTTAGGGGTGAGGGATCATGGAATTTTGGGGATGAACAATCATGGTTTTTTTAGGGATGAGGGTTTTGGGTTTTTAGGGGATGAGGGTTTAGGATTTTTTTGGTGTGTATGTTTCATCATATTTTTGGGGGATGAGGATTTAGGGTTTTTTAGTTCTTAGGGATCATGGATTTTTGTGTTTGAGGGTTCAAGTATTTTCATCACTTGGGGTTAAGGGATATTCAGGTGTAAGAGTTTTTGGATTTTATGGGGTAGCTGAGGGTTTATGGTATTTAAAGGATTGTGTTTCATGATTTCATAGGGTTATGGGTTTTGGTTTTTGGGCGATAAGACTTTAGGTTTTTTATAGGAATTCGGTTTCATGTTTATTTTAGTTCCCAGGGTTTAGGGTTTTAGGGATGAGGATTCAATGTTTTTTGGGGATGAGGGTTCAATTTTTTTTGGATTATGGTTCTGAGTTTTTTGGGCACCAATAGGTCAAGGTTTATTATAACTGAATGTTTGGGTTTTTTATGGTTGAGGTTTAAGTTTTTTCTAGGGATAAATGTTATGTGATTTTTGGGTATGGGATTTTTGTGTATTGGTTTTCATGGGGTTGAAGGTTTAGGGTTTTTGGGGAAGATAATTTACTGTTTTTGATTATTGGGAATGATTTAAAGCAAAGGAATTTGTTTTTTTGGGGGTTGAGCATTTGGTATATTTTGGGGCTTAGGATTTAGGGTTTTTAGGTTGAGGATTTATGTTTTTTGGGGGTTGATGCTTTATAATTATTTGGGATTATGGTATTTTGGTGGACATGTTTAGGTTTATTGTTTTTTAGGAAATATCAGTTATAAGGGTCTTGGGATTTGGTGTTTTGGGTCTTTGGGTTGATGGTTTTTATAGTACACTATTTGAGTATTTTTTTGGGTTTAGGTTTTATGATTTTTTATGAATGAGGGATTCAGGTTTCGGGGGGTTCAAGGATCAATGTTATTTGGGGAATTGGGTTTTGGGTTATTTGGGGAGAAGGGCTTATCATTTTTTATTGCTGAGGGTTTGGGTATTTTGATTCTACAGTTTTAGTGTTTTTTGAGGGGATGAGAGATTAATATTTTTTGGGGATTAGGGTTTACAAATTTTCTTACTGAGAGTTCAGGGTTTCTCGGACTTAGGGATTAGGTTTTTTTGTATATGTGGTGTTGGGATTTTTAGGGTAGGTGTTTATGTTTTTTTGGGGATGATTGTTTAGTGTTTTTTAAGATTGAGGATTGACAAGTTTTCACATCTAAGAGTTTATATTTTTTATGAGTGTTTAGTGTTTTTGGGGTCATAGAGTTTTGGAATTTTTGGGCTGAGGATTTTGGGATTTTTTGGGAGACGAGGGTTTAGGGTTTCAATTTTTTAGGGTTCAAGGGTTTTTTTGGTTATGATGTTTATGTTTTATTATGTATGAGGTTCTATAGTTTTTAAGGTCTTATTATTTATTTTTTTGGGATTAGGGTTTATGATTTTTTAAGAGGGTTTATATTTTTTTTGCGAAATTGATTAGTTTTTTTAGGTGAAGTTTTCGGGTTTTTTGGGGATAGGGGATTAGTTTTTCTTGTGGTGGGGGATTATGTTTTTTTTGGGATGATGATTTTCTATTTATGGGATAAAGGATTTGGTTGTTTGTGGGATGAGGGTTTTGTGTTTTTTGAGGAAGACGGTTTTGGGTTTTGGGGGGATGATGCCATGAGGTTTTTTGGAATGAGGGTTTGGTTGTTTTGGGGAATAGGGATATGTTTTGTTGGGGATGATGGTTTAGGGTTTTTTCAATGGTTTTTGGTTTTTTAAAAGTTGATGGTTTGGGGTTTGGGGGTTTTTTGATTAGGGGTTTTCTTAGGACAAGGGTTTATGTTATTTTATGGATAAGGTTTTATTGTTTTTTGGGGATTATGGTTTAGGTTTTTTGTGGAAGGGATTTTATGTTTATGTGGAGATAAGGTTTTAGGTTTTGGGGAAATAGTCCTTATAGTTTTTGGTGTCAAGTATTTATTGTTTTTTAGTTATTAGTGTTTAGTTTATTTTATGGATTTCAGTTTCAGGTGTTTTCAGGATGAGATTTTAGGGTTTCTTCTGACTAATAGAGTAAGGTTATTTGGGGTGGGGGTTTTGGGGTTTTTTTGGATTATGGACTGGAGTTTCATGGGGATGTGAATTTAGGGTTTTTGGGGATGAGGGTTTATGGTTGTTTTAGGTAAATGTGTTTGGGGTGTTTTTGGGATGAGTATTTAGGATATTTTGGGGTTGAGGGTTTATGATTTTTTTTGGGACGATTGAATGTTGGTTTTTTGGGATGAGGTATCTGGGTTAATTGGTACCTCGGATTTGTGGGTTTTCTCAATGAAGGTATTAGGGATGGTTGGGGATTGGGGTTTTGAGTTTTTTTTGTGTTGATGGTTTACGTTTTTTTTGGAAAATAGTTTATATTTATTTGTTTCCGGGTATTTAGGTTTTTTGTGGATGAGCAGTTGGATTTTTTTACGGATCTATTGTTTATTAGGGACAGTGTTTTATGGTTTTTCTGCAATGAGGGAATACAATTTTTTAGAGAAATGCTTTTTTGATTTTTTGGGTAGGGTTTATAGGATTTTTTTGGGACGTGGTGTTATGAATGTTTGGGACTAGTATTATCATCTTATGTGGGGACTCAAGGTTATGTGGTTTTTAGCAATATGGGTTAGTTTTTTTAGGGACATGGGTTTATTGGTTTTGGGGTCGGATAGTTTAAGTAATATTGAGGCTAATGTTTTAGGGTTTTCTTGGGATGAGTTATTAGGGATTTTTGAGTATGTTGGTTTATGATTTCATTGGGATGAGGGTTTTTTGTATTTTTTGGATGAGGTTATGTGGATCATTGGGGATGAGGGATTAGGGTTTTTTATGTGTCTGGGAGTTTATTTTTTATTATTTGTATGAGGATTCGAGGTTTTACGTGGATATGGGTTTGGGGAGATTTGGGATGAGTATTTGGGTTTTATTGGGTTGAGGATTTTTTGTTCTTTATGGATGAGTTTTCATGATTATTTAGGTCTCTAGGTGTTTGGGTTTATGGGGTTCAGGGTTTAATTTTTTTGGGGGTTGAGAGATTAGGGTTTTTTGTGAGGATCATTTAGGGTTTTTTGGGGATAAGTGTTTGCAGTTTTTATGTGACGAAGGATTATTGTTTCATAGCTATGTGGGATGACGTTTTTTGGGGATGAATGATTGGGGTTTTTACGGGATAATAATTTATGTTTTTATGGAACCAAAGGTTTGCGATTTTAAGGGGTAACCGATATTTCTTTTTGGGTGAAGGGGGTTTAGGGTTTCTGGTCCTGAGGCTCTATGGTTTTCGGTGATTAGGGATTAGGTTGTTTTTGGGTTGTGGATTTTTTATATTTTAGGAAAAAGGGATGAGAATATATTGGGGTAATGAATATATGGTTTTTTTGAGGTTGAGGTTTTTGGGATTTTTATGTGAGATGGGTCAGGTTTTTTCTGGGGTTGAGGGATTAGAGGTTTTATGGGACAAGTGTTTAGAGTTGTTTTGGGAAAATAGTTTTGTGTTTTCATGGAAAATTTTTTATGGTTTTCTATGGCATAGGGTTTTAGGGGTTTTTTGTGGTTGAGGGTTTAGGGTTTTCATGGAAGTGGATTTAAATAAATTTGGGTTGACTCATTAGGGTTTTAGGGTTATGGGTTTGTGGTTTTTGGCGGTGGAGTGTATAGGGTTTTTAGTGATGATGTTTTTATGAATTTTGGGGATGGCTGTTTAGGATTTCTTGGTCATGTGGGTTTAGTGTTTTTTGGGGCTGAGTGTATGGGGTATTTTGGGGGTGAGGGTTTTGGGTTTTTTAGGGACGAATTTTTAGGATTTTTTTAGGGATGAGGGATTATTGTTTTTTGGGAGGAGGGTTTTGGGTTTTCTGGGATACAGGATTATGGGTTTTGGGGGATGAAGATTTATGGAATTTAAGTACAAATAGTTTATGGTTTTTTGTCTGAGGGTTTAGGATTATTTGAGGTTCAAGGTTTATTGTTATTTAGGATAAGGGTTTAGGGTTGTTCGGGACATGTTTTTTATAATATTTTGTGTTGTGGGATTAGGTTTTTCTATGGGAAAGGGTTTATGTATTTTTTGGCTGAGGGTTAAGGATTTTTTTTCATTGAGTGATTGGAATTTTTTCTGTTTAGTGTTTAGGGTTTTTTGGGGTTGAGAGTTTAGGTTTTTGTGGGGTTTAGGGATTAGTTTTTTTTGGTATGAGGTTATAGGGTTTCCTATAGTGATGATTTTATAGTTTTTTAGGGGTAAGTTTTTAGGGGGTTTTGATGTCGAGGGTTTAGGTTTTTTTATGGAAGAGGGTTATGTTTATTGGGGGATACGGGTTTAGGTTGTTTTTATTAGGGTTATGATTTTTAGAGGGATGATGTTAGGGAGTTATTGTGTCTATGAGTTTTAGAATTATTTTTATCAGTGTTTAGGGGTTTCTGGGGCCATGTGGTTATGTTATTTGTGGGCCATGGGTTATTTTATTTCATGGAGAAGGTTATAGCTATATTTGGGTGTAGTTTTTAAGGATTTTTTGGATGAGGGTATATGGGTTTTTATAAGGAAGGTAGTTTCAGGTTTTTATGGGTTGAGGTTTTATGGTTCTTTGGGGATGAGTGTTTCATGTTTTTTTGAGCTAGGGATGGGGTTTTTATGGATTATTGTATAGGGTTTTTTTTATGGAGGTTTTAGGGATTTCTAGGAATTTGGGTACTAGTATCTATAGGTCTACGTGTTCATGGTATTCTTTGAGTCTAGAGTTTGCGTTATTAAATGCTAATGGTTTTGGTTTTTTGTGATGAGGGTTAAGGATTTTTTGGGAGGAGTGTTGAGGGATTCATACGGATAATGGTATATGGTTTTTTTGGGATGACGGATAAGAGTATTTTGGTATCTAGGTCAGGGGATTTTTCGGGATGTGGTTTATGGATTTTTGGGATGTGGTTGTATTGATATTTAGGGATGAGTGCTTGTAGTTTTTTGTGGTTGAGGGTTTGGGGTTTTCTTGGGATGAGTGATTAGGTCTCTTGAGGGAAGACTAGTTTGCATTTATTTTGGGGATATGTGTTTTTGGTTCATTGGGGATGATGTTTTATTGTTTCTTGGTGATGTGGGTTTGGGGTTTTTTGGGTTTGATGGATTAGTGATGTTTGGGGAAGAGGATTTAGGGTTTTTCAGGGAATAGGGTTCTGGGTTTTTTATGCGGGTTTATTCTATTTTTGGGGATAAGGGTTTAAAGAATCATGATGTCGAGGATTTATATTATTATGGTTCTAGGGGATAAGTGTTTTTTGAGTCTATGGGTTTATAGTTTTTTCTGTATATGGTTATTGGTTTTTTGGGATGATGGTTTTGGAATTTTGGAATGTGTTTGGGGGCCAACGGTTTTAATTTTTTTAAGGCAAGGGAGGTATAGTGTTTTCTTGGGTTTATGGAGTATTATTGTTTGGGGATGGAGGTTTTGGGTTTTTTGGGCTTCGGGTTTTTTTTGGGATGAGTTTTTTTGGGTGTTTGGGGAGGATATTTTTTGTTTTTTTGGAATGATGGTATTAGTATTGGCGGAAAAGGGTTTGGGGGTTTTTTGGATGGGGGTTTATGGTTTTTTTTGTGAATGAGGCTTTATGGTTTGTTTCATTGAAGGCTTAGGGTTTATGGATGTCTCGGGTTTTTTGTTTTCTATAAAAGAGCATTTAAGATTTTGGGGGCTGAAGTATAGTAGTTTTGGGGATGAGGGTATGGGGTTTTAAGGGGATGAGTTTTTGGATTTTTTCGAGGAATGATGTTCAAGATTTTTTAGATTTGAGTGTATATGATATTTTGTTACTAAGGGTATGTTGTTTAATTGTGATCGGTGTTTGGATTTTTTTGTTGCTAATGGATTAGGATTATTTAGGTCTATGGGTTTAGGGTATTTTGGACTGACTCATTATTGTTTATTGGGGTCAGTTTTTTGTTTTTCATATAGCTTTGGGTTTGGGTTTATTTGGAGAATAGGCTTTTGAGTTTCATAGGTATGATGGTATATGGATTTTTGGGGCTAGGTGTATGTGGATTTGTGGTAGAGGGTTTAGGTTTTTCTGAGGTTGTGGGTTTATGGTTTTTTAGATATAAGGGTTTTGTGTTTTTTTGTGCTGAGTTTTTGGGGGATGTTTGGGCATGGGGTTTAGGGTATTTTTGGTCTATGTGTCGGGATATATTTGTGTATTTGGGGTTAGGTTATTTGGGGTCTTACAGTTTATGGTTTTTTAGGGATATGGGTTTGGTGTTTTTTTTTGGCTGATGGTTTAGTACTTTTTGTGATGGATGGTTTTAGGGTTTTGGGGGGGGGGGGTGAGGGGTTTAGATATTTTGGGTATGAGGGGATAATGTTTTTTGGGTGATGGTTTTTTCTTTTTTATGGATGATGGTTTTGTATTTTTTTTGGGGTTGACGGTTTTGGGTTATTGTATGGTTGAGGATTTTCCATTTTTTTGTGGCTCATGGTGTTGGGTTTTGGGGGTGACATGTATCTGTTTTTGTGAGGATGAGTGTTGATAGTTTTTTGGGATGGGTGTTTATTGTTTATTGGGGATTAGTTTTTATGGATTTTGGTGATGAAGGTATTGAATTGTTCGAGAATGAGGGATTATTGTTTTTTGATGATGATTTTTTTGATTATTTATGGTCAGATGGTATCAGGTATTCATGGATGAGGGTTTATGGTTTTTTTAGGTTGAGGGTTTTGGATTCTAGATATATGTGTTTATGGTTATTTAGTGATATGTTTTTAGTTATCTTTCAGTCTCAGTTTTTAGGGTATTCTGTGGATAAGGGTTTAGTGTTTTTAAGGATGGGCGTATATTGATTCATTGGGATTAGTTTGTTTATGGATTTTGGGGATGAGTTGTAAGGGTTTATTCAGTATGGGGTTTATGAATTTAGGGGGTGTAGAGTAAAAGGTTAATTGTGGATGTTGTTTTTTAGTCTTTGGGGGATGAGGGTTCAGGGTTTTTTTTGGTGTTGAGTGTTTTAGCATCCCTATGGCTAAAGGTGTTGGATTTTTTATATATGATGGCTTTCCTTTTTATTAGTATGATGATTTGGTGTGATATAGAATAGTGGTTTTATGGTATTGTGAGGATTATGGTTGGAATTTGGGGTCCTTTTATTTAGGTATTTTTACAGATGAGGGATTATGGTATTTTCTGACCTGTTGTATAGGGTTTTCCGGGGGAAAGGGGTTTAGGGTTTTGTTGTTGTCGGATTATGGTTATTTTTAGCATGGGGATTTGGGTTTTTTCAGGTTGTGGGTTTATGGATTTTTAGGGCCATTTGTTTTGTTTTTGTTTTGAATACGGTTTAGGTATTTTTGAGGGTGGTGGTTTAGGGTTTTTTGTTGATAATGGATTTAATGTTATTGGGGGCTATGGGTTTAGGGTTTTTTGGGGATGGGGATTTTGGGTTTTTTGGGGATGAGTGATTATGGTTTTTTTAGATTAATGACTATTTTTTTGGAATGAGGGTTTAGGTTTTTTCTATAATGTGTTTTTTGTTTTTGGGGAATTAGGGATTAGTGTTTTTTGGGGATGAGGGTTTAGGATTTTGTAGGATGGGGTATATAGATTATTATTTTTCTAGGGATGAGGTTTATGGTTCTTTCGGGATTACTATTCATGGATATTTTGGGTTAATGGTTTATAATTTTTTGGGGATGAGGGTTTTTTCTTTTTTGGGAATGAGGGTCTTGTGTCCTGTAATGATTGTTTATGTTGTTTTTGTTATGTGGTTTTAGTGTTTATTTATGTTGAGTTATGATGTTTTTTTGGTGATGAGGGTTTAGTGTTTTGGGGGATGATGGTTTAGTGTTTTTTGGGATTGAGGGTTCTGCGTTTTTTGGGGGTTCATAGTTTAGGGTTTTTAGGTACTAGGGTTTGGGTTTTTTGGCGCTGTGGGTTTGGGATTGTATGTGGGGGGATGGTCTATTGTTATGGGGAGGTGGTTTTTGGGTTTTTGGGTCTGAGTGTTTAGTGTTTTGGTGCTAAGGGATAATTATTTTTGAAGATTTGGTTTTAGCATTTTCTAGAAATAAGGGTTTAAACTTTTCTGGGGTGTGGGTTTATGGTTTTCTAGGGATGAGGGTTTAGGGATTTCTCTGGATGAGGGGCCATGGATTTGGTTTCTTGGGGATGAGGTTTTATGAATATATGGGGATGGTAGTTTAGGTTTTCCTAGGATGAGTGTTTAGGGTTTTCTATGGCTAAGAGATTATGTTTTTCTATGGATGAGGGTTTTGGGTTTTGGGGGTATGATTCATTAGGGATTATTGGGGTTTTCTCGAACTGAGTAATTGGAGTATTGTTTTGATTTTGATTTAGTATTTTTAGTCGATTAGTTTTTTACAATTTATGAGGCTAATGGTTTTATCTTTGGTGGGCCTAATTTTTTAGGATTTTCATGGGATGAAGGTTTATCATTTAATGGGGATGTGTGTTTTGTGTTTCTGGGTGCAGATGGTTTTGGGGTTTCTGAGAATGTGGGTTTTTTTTCAGGTGAAGAGGGCATAGGATTTTTTTTATGGATTATGGCTTTTTGGTTCTTTGGTTATTGTGTTTTCTATGGAACGGGTATTAGGGTAATCTAGTGTTATGGGATTGGTGGTTATTATAGATTGGTGTTTAGCATTTTGTGGGGATGGGGGTCTGGGGATTTTTTAGGATTAGTGTTTTTTGTCGATGAGGGTGTGGGGATTAGGGTTTTTGTAGGATGTGTGTTTCAGGTTTTTTTGGGCTATGGTCTTATGGGTTCTATTGATGGGGTTTATGTGTTTTTTGGGTTTTTGGGTCTATGTAATTGTGAGGATTATGGTTTTAGGTTTTCAAGGGACGATGGATTATGGAAATTTAGTGATGTTGTTTCTATGTTTTTATCAATGAGGGTTTTTGGTTTTTAATGGATGAAGGTTTAGGATTATTTATGCAATACGGTTTTGTTTTTTCAAATGTGGTGTTTTTGGTTTTTTAGGTTTTGGGAGATTAGGGTTTTTTTGGGATGAGGGTTTTGGGTTTTCAAGGATTAATTTTTTTGGGTTTTATGGGATGGCTGTTTTGAGATTTTATAGGGAAGAGGGTTTACAGTATTGGTGGGATGAGTTTATAAAGTTTTCTTGAGGAGAGAGATTAGTGATTTATATAGATGTGGTTTAAGGGTTTTCTTGGGCTAAGGGTTTTGGCATCTATGGGGTTGGGGATATAGGGTTTATTGGGGATGAGGGTGTAGGGTTTTTCATGGTTGATGGTTAAGGATTCTATGGGTCTGAGGGATTAGGTATTGTTATTCTGCAATATTAGGGTTTTCATACGATAATGGCTAACGGTTTTCTTGGGATAATGGTTTTTATTTTTGGGGGTGAGGTTTTTGGATTTTATTTTAATGAAGTTTTAGGTTTTTTGTGTCATGGGTCTATGATTTTATTGTCTAAGGGTTTAGGGATTTTGGGGATGAGTTTTTTTTCTAGGGATGAGTGTTTAGTATTTACTATAGATGAGGTTTTAGGTTATTCATGGGATGAGGGTTTAGTGTTTTAATGGGATAAATCATTCATGTTATCATGGGATGAGTGTTTAGGGTTTTTTAGAGCTATAGGTTTCATGTCTGTTGGGACCGAGAGTTTAGGTTTTTGATGGGTTGAGGGGTTAGTGTCATCAAGTTCAGAGGGATTAGGGTTTTCTAGGGGTAATGATTTAGGTTTTTTCGGGGGTTGAGTGTTTAGGGTTTTTTAGGTATGAGGGTTTCAGAATATTTGAGGATGAGGGTTTTTCGTTCTCAAGTGATAAACATTTTGGGGTTTTAGGAGGTTTTATCTATGTATAGAGATAAGGTTGTAGGGTTTTGTTGGGTTTAGGATTTAGTCTTTTTTAAGATGATATTTTTGGGTTTTCTAGGGATACAGGTTTAAGGTTTTATGAGGATTAGGGGGTGGTGTTTTCTCATGATGAGGTTTATGGATTTTTTAGGGATGGGTGTTTTGGGTTTTTTGAGTAAAGGGTTTAGGTTTTTAATTGGGATTATTATTTTTGGTGGTTTTAATGTGAGTATTTGGGGTTCATTTTAGATATGTTTTTTTATTTCTTGAAAATTGGTTTGGGGTTCTCATTTCCGTAGAGATTAGGGTTTTCGTAGGTTTAGGTTCTTGGATTTACTATGGATGAGGGATTATTGTTTTCTAGGGAGGAGAGATTAACTTTTTTGGATATGGTATAGGGTTTTATTTAGATGGGGGTTTGGATCCTTATGGGTATAAGGGTTTTGGGTTTCTTTAGTGATGTGGTCACAAGGTTTTTTGGGGATTAGGGTTCAAGAATTTGTTTGGGTGATGATTTACTATTTCTGGGATGAGGGTTCAGGGTTTCATGGTGAAAAGGTTTCATGGTATTTTTTGTGGTTTTATTGTTTTTTGGGGCTTATGGTTGAGTTTTATTTTGGTCTGATGGTTTTTTGGTGCAGATGATTTACAGTATATTATGGAATTTGGATTAGGGTTTTTTTGGTGCTGTGGGGTTATGGTTTTTTATGAGTGTTTAAATTATTTATGGGGATGTGGGATGAGTTATTTTTTTGGATGGGGGTTTAGGGTTTTTAGGGATGGTGGTTGATGGTTTTGGGGATGAGGATTTAGGGTTTTTTAGATGCTATTATATAGTTTTTTGTACTGAGAGGTTTTAGATTATTGGGGCTGGTGGTTTAAAATATTCAAGGGAAGAGTGTTAAGGGGGTTTTTTTGGTAACAAGGGTTTTAGGTTTCTGGGGAAGTGAGTTTTTGGTTTTTTGAGGATAATGGTATATGATTTTTTTGGACTGAGGGTTGAGGTTTTTTATGGTTTTGGTTTTTGGGTATTTTATGGATTAGGGTTTAGGGTATATTGGGGATCATGGTTTAGGGGATTCATGGCTGAGGGATCTGGGTTATTTGTGGAGGGGGATTAGATTTTTTTATGTTATAAGTTACGTTTATTTATATATAATGGATTATTATTTCCTTGGGCTAGTGGTTTTGTTTTTTCTATGGTTGAGGGTTGAGGGTTATTTTGCAGTTGAGTGTTGAATATTTTTTTAGTGATGATGGCTTAGGGATTTTGGGGGCTGAGGTTTTAGGATTATATCTTATTAGGATTTAGTTTTTTTAAATGCTATGGGTTTAGGGTTTTTAGGGTTGGGGTGTTGATGTTTTTTGTATTGATTGCTCGATATTTTTTGGAGGAGGATATAGTATGTTTTGGAGCTATGGATTGAGGGTTATCTGGGGTAAAGGGTACACATTTATATAGCATGAGGGTATAATGTTTTTTCATTGGGATTAGTGTTTTGTGTGTGTTGGGGGGGGGTTTGATTTTTAGGGATGCAGGTTAATGTTTTTTTGGGTTGAGATTTGATTATTTTTTAGAGCTCGATGATTAGGGGTTTTGGGGATGACTGTATTGTATTTTTTAGGGCTGAGGGTTAAGGATTTTTTTTGGAATAATGTTTTTGTGGTTTATTGTGTCGGATGTCTCACAGTCATTAGGATGAGAGATCATGAATTTTTAGGTTAGAGGGTTCTGTATATTTTTTTAATAATTATTCAGGTTATCATGTGGTTTTTGGTTTATTTGTTTTGGACTGTGATTCCTGGTTTTTGTGGGATGGGTTTTTAGGGATTATTATACCTAAGAAATCATTTTTCTTGGGAATAAGTGTCTAGGGTTTTTTGGGGTGACAGTTCTGGGGTCTATGGGATGTGCTTTGAGGGGTTTTTTTCTAAGGGTTCAATGTTTTTTGGGTCTAGAGGTTCACAGTTTTTGGGGATAATGGTATAGTTTTTTGTGTCGTGGGTTCAAGATTTTGATTTACTATGAAGGGATAAGGGTAAAGGGTTTTTAAGGCAATGTTATGGGTCTTTTTAAGATGTAAGTTTAAGGTTTTCTGGGGATAAGTGTTTAAGAATATTTTTGGGTGAGGGTTATTGGTTTATTGTGGCTAACTGTTCATGGATTTTTTGGGTTGATGATTTAGGTGTTTTGGGTGTTAATATTTTAGTTTTTTTTTTGATATTATGGTTCAGGTTTTTGTAGAGGGTTCTATTTTTTGGGAGTGGGTGAGGGTTTAGGATTTTTTACAGAAGAGGGTTCACTATTATTTTGTAGGATGAGTGATAAGGGTTTTTTGGTTGAGTGTTAAGGTTTTTCATTGGTATTGGTTGTAGGGTTTTTTATGCATGATGGTTTAACATTTTTTTGGAAGAGGGTTCAATATTTTTTGTTGATGATAGAACATGGTTTTTCGGGGAAGCTATGGGTTTAAGATTATTTGTATGAACAGTTCAATGAATTTGTAGGCTGAGGGTTTATGGGTTTTCAGGGAGGATTATATTTAGTTTTTTGGGATGAGGGATTATGATTTTATGATACTGAAATTCTGGGGATTTTTCATAATTTTTGTTCAAGGTTATTTTTTTTAGTGTTTCTTATTTTTTATGTGTGATGGTTCAAGGTGTTTTAGGGTTGAGGGTTTATCATTTTTTAGGGATGATGGGGATGTGTTTTTTGGCACTAAGGGTTCAGGTTGTTTCATTGAGTGTCTATGGATTAGTGGAATGGGGTTCATGGTTTATGGAGGATGAGGTATTGTGGTTTTTAAGGATATGGTTTCAGTGTTTTTTGGTGCTGATATTTTTGTTTTTCTGTTTATTTGTGGTTGATGGTTCATGTCCTTTTTGGGTGAACCATCATCGAGTTTTATTTCTTATAGTTCAGGGTTTTTGTAGGATGTGGGCTTATTTTTTTTATAGCATGGAATGATCATTGTATTTTTCGGGGTTGAGGATTTAGGTTTTTTTGTTTCTTAGAGATCATTGATTTTTTGTCTTGAGGGTTCATGGGTTTTCAGTAGTGAGGGCTAATATATATTTGGGGGGCAAAGATTCAGGGTTTTTTTGGGATGCTGAGGGTTCAATGTATTTCAAGGATTATTGTTAGTGGAACCTATTGGGTGATGCTTTTTTGGATAAGGATATAAGGGTTTTTTGAAATTATTTTCAGGTATTTTTGGGGCTAAGAGTTCAGGTTTTTAGGGATAAGGATTTAGGGTTTTTTGGGGATGAGGGTTAAGAGTTTTTTGGGGATGATGGTGTAGGGGTTCTTGGGAACAAATGGTTCATAGTTTATTGTGGTTTAAGGTTTAGGATTTTTTATCGATGAGGGTTCAGTAGTTTTTAGGAATAATAGATATGTGCTCTTTTTTGTTTGGAGTTTAGTGTATTGGATTTATTGCAGTTTGGGTTTCATGAATTTTTTGGGAGTATCATTTAGTTCCTTTTTGGATTAGAGTTAAGGTATTTTTTGGGCATAGGATTTATATATTTTTTGGGATTAGGGTTTACGATATTTATTTTTTCTGAGGTTTTAGGGGTGTTTGGAGTTTAGGGGTCACTGTTTTTTGGAGGTGATTGTTCAGGGTTTTTGTGTGTTGATGTTTTATGATTTTTCTAGGGTTGATGGTTTTGAATTTTTTTGGGTTTGAGGGTTCATGTTTTTATAGGTATAATATTTCAGGATTGTTTTTGTGTAATATTGTTCATGATTATTTTTGGGAAGAGGGTTAAAGGTGTAGGTATTATTTATGGCCTACTTTTCCGGGATGTCGCGGGAATAGGGTTCCGTTCTTTATGGGGATGAAGGTTACATTATTTTTTGGATGAGTGATAATGTTTTTGGGGGATAAGGGTGTTTAGGATTTCTTTGGGGTTAGTGTTTAGGGTTTTTTAGGGATGAATGTATATTGTTTTTTGGGATATAGTTTTAGGAATTTTTTGGGTGATGGGCTATATTTTTTAGGGATGAGTGTTCAGGGTTTTTTTGGTGTTGTGGCCTTAGGAATTTTTGGCATTGATTGATTCGCGGATTGAAGAATATGGTTTTAGTGTTTTTTTAAAGAAGTAGGATTGTATTTTTTTGGGTTTTGGGTTTTGGGTTTTTTTGGATTAGGGTTTAGGACATTTGGAGTTAGGGGTTTTGGGTTTTCATTACCATAGGATTTACTATATTTTGAGATTAATAGCTTAATGTTTTATGGGGATAATGGTTCAAGTATATTTGGGGGTGGGGTGAGGTTTTCAGTTATTATATTAACTGAGGGATTAGGTTCTTTTAGTGAAGAATGTTTAGAGTTCTTTAGAGATGAGGGTTTTGGGTTGTTTGGGGTAACTTTTTTAGTAAATTTGGACGATTTTTTAGGGTCTTTTATGGATTATAGATTATGGTTTTTGGAACTTAAGGTTTATGGGTTTTTGGGGTGGGTGTTCAGGCTTATTTGCAGTCTAGGTTTTGTTGTTTTGGGTGATGATGCTTTATGGTTATTTAGGTTTGATGGTTTTGGATATTTTGGATAGGGGTCTACTGTTTTTTCGGTGTGAGGTTTTTGGTTTTATGGGGATGAAAATTTAGGGATTTTTGGGCTGAGGGTTTGGGGTTTTTGTCAATGCTAGATTAGGGTTTTTTGGGGATGAGGATCTCTAATTTTTTTTGGTTGAAAGTTTAGTGTTTTCTGGGGTATAGTGTTTATGATTTTTTGGGGATATTAGTTTAGGGTTTTGTAGGTATGTTGTTCTATGAGATTTTAGGGGATGATAATTTCTTGGATTTTGGGTATTCTGTTTTATGGATTGTTTGGGAAAAGTGATCTTGTATTTTTTGGGCTATAGGTTTAGGTGTATATCAGGGTAAGGGTTAATGGATTTTTTGGGATGAGGGATTATGGTTTTTTGGGATGATTGTTTAGGGATTGGGGGATCTTGTTTTAGTGTTTTAGGGGATTATGGTACATGGTTTCTTTTTGGATAAGGGTCAAGGTAATTATGGGGATTAGTGTTTAGGTTTTCTTGGGGTCATTGTTCATGATTTCTTGGGGATAAGGGTTTAGGGTTATTTGGGCTCAAAGATTATGTTTTTTGAGGTTAATGGTCTATGAATTTTTGGGGATCATGGCATATGGATTGTTAGGAATCATGGTTCCATGTTTATTGTGGATAAGGGTTGTGGATTTTATGGGGTCATGGGCTTAGGGTTTTGGGTGGTGGTTGTTTAAGGTTATTTGGTGCTAAGGGTTTTGTTATTTTAGGGAATTACGGTTTATGAATTCATTGGGCATAGGGTTCTGGGTTTTTTAGGCTCAAGGGTTTGGTATTTGTGGGATCTTGTTTTTTGGTTTTTTGGGGATCCATGTTTGGTGTTTCATAGGGATCTGTATTCATTGTTTTTTGGGGAAATTGAATTAATTTTCCCCCCAAAAGATGTTGTAGGGTTTCTTAGGGATTCATGTTCTGAGTTTTTTATGTCATGGTGTTTAGGGTGTTCGGGAAAGGTATTAGGGTTTTTGGGGTCTAAGTGTTTTGGTGTTTTGGGGGAATTGTTTAAGGGTTTTTTTTTCGAGTTATGAGTTTTGGGTTATTTTGGGGGTTAGGGTTTAGGGTTTTTTGGTGCTATGGGTTTATTGTTTTTTAAGATAAGGGTTTAAGATTTCTATATATGTGGTTTCTGGGTTTCCAAAGGCAAATTTTTTATGTATTTTTTGGTATTAGGTTTTTTCGTTTTATAGGGATGAGGGTTTACGGGTTTAGTGGCTTAGTTTTTTATGTTTATTTATGGATTACCGTATAAAGTTTTTTGGGGTTTAGAGATTAGTATATTTGTAGATAAGGGTTTTGAGTTTCAGAAGGATGAGGGATTAGGGTTTTGGGGGATTCTATTTTTCTATTTTTTGGTATATTGGTTCATTGATTTTAGGGAAGAGGGTGCATGTTTATTTTGTGTTGAGGGTTCTAGGTATTGGGGGGCTATGGGTTAAATGTTTATTTGCAATGATAAATAATGAGTTTTTAGGGAAAAATGGTTAGGGTTTTTTATTAATGATGGTTAAAAAATTTGTAGGGCTAGGTGTTCAGGTCCTTTTTGCTACGGGTTATGGGGATTTATGTTGTAATGTGTTCATTTATTTTTAAGGTTTATGGAATTTTTTGGATAAGGGTTTTAGGTTTTTTAGGGATGAAGGTTTATGCGTTTTTTGGTATGAGTGTTCAGGGTTTGGGGGGTGAGATTCAATGTGTTTTGGGTCTAAGGATTTAAATCTTTTTTAGGATTGGGTTTCTTTTTCTTGGGGATAAGGGTTCGAGGTTTTTTCAGGATGAGGGTTAATGGTTTTTTGGATGAGAGATTATGATTTTGGTGGTGAGGGTTCTATGTTTCTCATGGATGGGGGTTTTCAAATTTTTGGGGCATATTGTTTAGGGTATTTTTGGTGCTGGGTGTTCTTATTTTTTTGCGGATGAGTTTTCAATTTTTTTGGGATGAGGGTTTATGGATATTTTTGGGATCCAGGTTTAGTGATTTTATATGGATGAGGGTTCAATATTTTATTAAATCTGAGGTTTTAGGTTTTTTTTGGTTTAAGGGTACATGAATATTTAGGGATGAGTATTGTTGTTTTTTTAGGATGAATATTCTGGGATTTTTTGGGATGCAGGTTCATGGTTTTGGGGTAAAGTGATTGACATTTTTTTTTAGGTTCTCCTTTTTTGGGGACGGGGGGTTTTTTTTGGATATGGGTTCTGTGATTTTTGGGGCTGATGTTTTTGTGTATCTTTTGGGATATGGTTTTGGGTTTTTTGGGACTATGGGTGTAGGGTTTTCTTGGGATGAGGGAACAACGTGATTTAGGGAACAATGTTTATGGTTCATTGGGGATCATGGATCAATTTTTTTGGCTATGTGGTTTCATGGTTTTATCGGTATATGGGTTCATGGCTTTCGGGGCTACGTGTTCATGTTTTGTAGGACATAGGATAATGATTTTTTACGATAATGGTTAAGGGTTTTTTATGATATTAGGTTTATGTTTTTTTGGGCCAATAGATTAGGGTTTTCTAAGGATGAGGGTTCATTATTTTTTGGGATAAGGGATAAAGGCTTTTTGGGGATGAGGGATCGGGGTTTTATTGATTTGTAGGATTAGAGTTTCACGGGGATGAGTGTGTGAGGTTTTTTGGGGATGAGGGTTCAGGGTTTATCCTTTATGATGTAAAATGGTTTCATTTACAGTGGTTTTATGGATTATTATGGATTATTGTTAATAGTTTCATGGGGATGAGGGTTTGTGGATTCTTAAGGATGAGTGTTCAAGGAATCTTATGGATGGGGTTCATGGATTTCTAGGAATGAGGGTCTAGGGTTTGTTAGGGCTGAGGGTATGGGTGAATCATGAGGCTAAGGGTTCATGTATTCATGAGGTTAATGGTTCAATTATTTATGGTGGTGAGGGTTTAGGTTGTCTTAGGGATGAGGGTTCAGGGTATGTAGGGGTTGAGGGATCAGGTCCCCTTGATGTTCAGGGTTGAATATCTCATTATGATGGGGGTTCAATGTATCTTAAGGTCAAGGGTTCATGGATTCATGGTGATATGATTTTAGGGGTTATTGGGGGTGGTTATTCATAATTTATTTCAGCCGATGGGTTCATTATTTCATGGGTCTAATTGTTCAGGGTATCTTGGGGTTGAAGGTTCATCGTTTCAAATAGAATAGGTTTATGTTTTTCATCTAGATGAGGTTTCCAAGTATTTTAGGGATGATGGTTTTCAGTTTCTTGGCATACAGTGTTCACAGTTTCATCGGATGAGGGATCAATTTTTTAATGGGGATGGGGGTTTAGGGTTTCTTTTAGCTTTGGATTTAGGGTTTCATAGGGCTATGGGTTTGGAGTATCCTAGGGCTGAGTTTTTAGGGTTTATTTGGGAATAGGGTTATTGAATTCTAGGGGAAAAGAGATTAGTGTTTCATTGGTTGGTGGGTTTGGGGATTCTTGTGGATGATGTATTATAGTTTCTTACATGAGATGTTTTTTAGTTTTTATGGCTTTTGGTTAAGGGTTTTATGAAGCTAAATTTTTTAGGGTTTAATGGGGATGAGGGTATTGGGATTCACGGGGATGGGAGTGTCAGGATTATTTGAGGTAAGGTTTTATGGATTCATGATGATGAGGGTATAAGGCTTATTTGGGATAGGGGTATAGAGTTTTGAGGATGAGGATTTAGGGTTTCTATGGAAATAGGGTTTTTGATTTCTAGATTGGAGGGTATATGATTTATTGGGTGGAGGGTTTATGTTTTTTATGGACAAGGGGTTAAGGGTTTTTTATGGACAAGGGTTTAGGTTTTAATGGATCTATGAGTTTAGGGTTTCATGGTGTTGAGGGTCTATAGTATTCTTGGGAGATTTTTGGGTTTCTTGTCTAATGATTTACAATTATTTTATCATGTTGGGATTACAGTTTTTTGGAGTTGATGGTTCGGGAACATTTGGTTCTCAGGGTTTAGGGGTTATTGAGGTGGTGGTTATATGGTTTGTTTGGTTCTGAAAATTTAGGTTTTTTTGGGGATGATGGTTTGGATATTTTGGTGGATTATGGTCTTGGGTTTTTTAGGGATGAGTGTTTAGGGTTATTTGTGGATGATTGTATATGGGTTTTAGGGGTGATCATTCTAGGGTTTTTTGTTAAAATGGTTTAGATATTTTTTACATAAGAGGGTTATGAGTTTATTGGGGTTGTGGATTTGGGTTTTTTTGTGTTGTGTGATTATATATTTTTGAGTATGAGGGTATATGGGCTTTAGGGATCAGTGTTTTTGGTCTTTTTGGGCTAAAGAATTAGGATTTTTTTGGGGATGAATATTTATGTTTTTTGTGGGCTGTGTGTTTTGGGATTCTGGGATGGGTGTTTTGGGGTTCTCTTATGCTAAGGGGATAGGGTATTTTGGTGATTTTGGTTTATGGGTATTTTGAGATGATGGAATTGAGTTTCTTCGAGGGAAGGATTTAGGGATCTTTGGGGATAAGGGGATATGTTGTTTGGAGTTGATGATTTATGGTTTTATACAACATATGGTTAAGGTATTCAAGGGTTTATGGGTTTACTATTTTTTTAGAATGAGGGTTTAATTTTTTGGGGTTTATGGTTTAGGGTTTTTTATAGATAATATTTTCGTGATTTGGGGATGCGAGTTTATGATATTTTTGGGATAATGGAATGTTGTTTTTTATGGTTGAGGATTTATGGTTTTTTTGGGATAATGGTTAGGGTTTTTTTGTGGAGGGTGTTGAGTCAATATGGTTATTTTATGAATTATACATTATGTATGGTTCTATATTTTGAAAATCAAAAACACTTTCTTTTTCTTAAGATCTAAATTTTTTTATTAGGTTTTTTTCTTATGATCCAAAATTGTCATTCCGTTATATCATTACGATATGTCATTCTATTACACTTACAATTATATCATTGTGATTTTTCATTCTATTTCACTTATAGTTATATCATTACAATTTGTCATTCTGTTACACTTATAGTTATGTCATTACAATTTTTCATTCTGTTAAACTTAGAGGTATATCATTACGATTTGATATTCAGTTTTTATGATACTGATTCCAGTGTATAAGTGATTTAGTTTTTATGAAACCGATTCCGGTTTATAAGTGATTCAGTTTTTATTGTTCTGATTCTGGTGTATAAGTGATTCATTATTTATGTTATTGATTCCAGTGTATAAGTGATTCATTTTTTATTATACTGATTCTGGAGTATAAGTGATTCAGTTTTCATGATATTGATTCCATTGTATAAGTGATTCGGTTTTTATGACACTGATTCCGATGTATATGTTATACTGTTTTCACAATCCAATTTACTTTTTCTTATGAATCCATTTTCCTGATAAATATTAGAGTTTCTAAATGTATTATTCCATTATTATCAGATTCTAAGAATTATTATACTTATCTTTTATCTTTTACTTAACATATTTTCCATTACTTGAAACAATGTCATTCAATTTGTTAAAAAATAACTGTTGTATGTTTGAAACGTGTCCATGTCCCTCTAAAATTTATGTAAAATATGACCATTGGATAGGAGATGATCGTTGGGATGTTTTTACAATAAATACAAGTCCATTTAAATGAGAAAACTACAATGCAGAGAGTGTATGAACTCGATGAATTTGAAAAAACTGTGAAGTGATTTATAGAGAGAAAATATCCTACAACTCTTAGTGCTTCATGTGGATATTAGGAAAAACTTATTCTGGTGTGAACAACTTATTCAGACATGCATTGTGTAGACTCCGATCGTTCTGATCGTGGGCTTTAGTTTTCAGAAGTCAGAGGTTCTGATTTCCTTCTAAATCAATGGCTTGCGGGGATAGCAATATAGATACTAATATTCATATTGAGGGCTTACCCAATTTTGGGTACGAAAAACATTTTTGAAAGTATAAATCAAGGAACCTTTATCTATGTATGTTGGAAACCCTTCTCTTTGGGTTAAAAGAATCTTATTTTTACTTGTTTACAATTACAAGTTGTTTTAATTCCACTGTAATCTTAAATTTGTTAATTTTAGAATGTATAACATTCTTTTACTTTGTAATTCCATTACTCTGATTATATTAAAGATTCTATATGATGTAATGTTGAATCATTCCTTTACAAAAATCATTCTTAAGTTTTTATCTTAAGGTTGTAATTTTATGAAAAGGTTTATCTAAGAGGCTTAATGAATGTTTGTTTATCTTTGTTTAGATAAGTATTTTTAAGGTTAAGAATATTTCATTAAGAAAGTTTTATATCAACATTAAAGGTTCCAAAGTAATTAAGTATAAAATTCTCCCCCTCTTGTATTTGAGCATCTCATTATACATTTTTGATCCTTAAATTCGTATCAGAGGAAGGTCCCTGAGATACTTATAACAACATATATGTTTTCTTGATCAAGTTTTCTTTTTGTTAAATTCATATATTTTTTTATAAACTTTTACTTCTAACAAGTTTTGTGGAAGGAAATATTATTTTAGTATGGAAGTAATTCATGTTGGATCTCAAGATAATATCAATCCTAATGGACCACCAATCATTGATGGAAATGACTATGAGTACTGGAAAGGAAGAGTGAAGACTTTTGTGATAAACCCTAGTAGAGACAACTACATTATGTTAACTGAAGAATATAAGATTAATGATAAGGAACATAGAACCTTTACGAATCTATAAAAGGTGGAATAGAAACTGAACTTTATGGTACGTAATAATTTTCTTTGTTCAATTACTAGATATATATACAGTCAAATTTCATCTTGTGAGGTTGAAAATAGTATTTGAAATAATCTTGAAGTAACTCACTTTGGAACTTCAAAATTCATTGAAACTAGAAGAGCAATTCTCAGAGCTGAATATCATGGTTTCTAGTTTCCTTATTGAGAACCCTTATGTTACGTACAAAAATGTTTTACGACTATCGTCAATAGACTAAAATCCATGGGTGATAAAGGTATAGATGATGATATTCATGTATACAAGATTATAGATATCATGCCTAAACAATGGGAATCCAAGAGGACTGTTATAGATGAGAATAGGAAACTTACTCAGATTTCCCTTAATGAATTGTTTGGAACTCTTCTTCAACATGAAACCAGAATGAAGAGAGATATTGATAATATTATGAAAAAGAAGGGAAATTGAGGTGTTTATTTTACAAAATACTTTAAATCATATGAATTCCAAGACTCCTGATAGATTTACAAGATCAAAATCTATGAAGGTTGTTATTTAATCTGAATTTAGTAAGAGTGAAGCTTCAGAAAATGAAATAGCAAATCTTTCTCAGAGGATGAATAAGATTGTTGGACATAAGAAAATATCAATATAGATACAAGAAGAAAGAAGTAAATGATAATAAAAATGGATAAGTGACATGCTATGAATGTAGAATTATATGTCATATTAGATCTGATATTCCTTTGCTTACGAAAAGAGACAAGAAAGACAAAAATTCTGAATGAAACAAGAAGAAGTTATATAGATCCATGCATAAGAATGTCATCAATGCCAATGATACTTGGAGTGCCAGTGGTGTAAATTCTTCTTATGATTCTTCAGAATATGAGTCTTCTAAGCATATTGATAGAAAAGAGAAATTGTAAAGTTTATATTAAACTTGAAAAATAAAATTCTATAGAATCTATTTTAACAATAGAAATTTTAGATCATACTGAAGATCGTGATAAGAAAATTGATTTTTTAGAAAATCATTCTATGATACGTGAGAAAGTTAATTCTGATATGGAAAAACCTTCTAAGGATCTTAAAAATATGTTTTTAGAAAATGATATTTTAGAGGATAAACTTAATTATAAATCTATTAATATTGAAGATAATATTTTAGTTCTAAGACTCATATCTGAAATAGTTTTCTTGAAGAAACTTTTTGAAAATTTAACTTCTGGTACGGAAAATTTTGACAACATGTACTCTCATATTCGGCCTCATGGTACTAATCAAGGTTTAGGTTATTCTCATGAATAGCCTATTTTCAGAAATAATTACTTTGGTTCTTCAATATCCCATTTATGTACTAAATGCAATGTGGTGGGAATTGTAAGAAAAACTATTCTTTAAATAAAGTTCAATCACTTGGATTTCATAACGCTTATTTTTATAAATAAATATGGTTACCCAATATATATTTATATAACAGTTCTGGAACCAAGAAATTTTTGATTCCATAATGATAACTCTATATTTTTTAGAATAATGAAGGAAGTACCAACAACTTATTGTACATGGATAGTGGATATTCATGGTATGTGACTGGTAACAAATACAATTTCAAAATGTTTTAAAAAACTAATGGTGGAAAAGTAACCTTCGGAGAGAAATATTGAGGAGAAATTATCAGTACAGGTAACATTATTCTTCTTGGTAAAACAATTATTTCATAAGTCATTTTTGTCAAAGGTCTTAGGCACAACATCATCACAAAAATCCAATTATGTGATGATAGTTACTTTGAAAATTGTATAAATGATAAATCTTTAGTGAACAATTCCAAGGATGAGTTTATTTTCTATGACTTACGGCGTGAAAATTTGTACATCTTAAACATAGAAGACCTTAGAAGTCATGATCTACCTTGACTTAGTGCATTTGAAGATCAACAATGGATTTGGAATAGAAGACTAGGACACTGTAACTTAAGGAATCATAGTAAACTTTCTAAGATAGAACTTGTTCAAGATCTACCGGAACATAGGTTTGATTCATCAAATGTCTTTGATCTGTTGAGTCAATATGTTTTCCTTATGACATTTACATTCCTTCTTTTTTTGAAAATCAAAAACACCTTATCTTTAAGAAAATATTTTTTATTCTTTGGTTTTCTTTTATAAGGAAAATTTCATTCTCTATGAAAATTTTTCCTTACCATATTTTCATTGATCATATTTTTATTAAGTATAAAATTCTGATTCATATTTAAACCCTTGGAATCCTATAAATACTTAGATATGAAGCATTCTGTTTTAGGCTCCGAATTCTGAATGTGAACTATAATGAAGTTCCACTCAGAATTTTGGATGTGATCTTTAATGAATTTCCACTCCGAATTCTGGATGTGAACATTAATGAAGTTCCACTCCGAATTCTGGATGTGAACTATAAGGAAGTTTCACATCGAATTATGGATACGAAATCTCATATAATTCAACTCTGAATTATGGATACAAACTCTCATTAAGTTCCACTCCAAATTATGGATACAAACACTCATGTAGTTCAACTCCAAATTCTGATTACAAAATTATCTAAGTTCTCACTCTGAGTTCTCTGAATTCAGACTCCGAACTCTTATGAGTTCTGAATCTAAATTCCTATGAACTCTGACTCCGAAAATTGTATGATCTAGTTCTGAATTTAGATGAAACCAGACTCTGAATTTCCTTGAAATTCAGACTCCAAATTTCTACAGAATTCAGGTTCAAAATTCCAAAAAAACAGAATCTGAATATCATATTATTATAGACTTCGAAGTCAATTTTGGTTAGAATCTAAACATTTATTTTGTTTACATTACGAACTATTTAATGACACTCTGATTTGTTATGTTTGTTATAAAAAGATGTCGTACTTTTAGTTACACATGTTTTGTTATAAAACGATGTTGTCTATTTTGTTTCTAACTAACCTTTAGTTTAAGTGACATGTGTACATGTCCCTCCGAAATATAGGAAAAATATGACCGTTGGAGGAGGGAGCCAACCGTTCCAACTGAGCCTAAAAATATGAGTTCATTTGAAAGAGCTCAATAACAACATGTTGATCACTCTAGAGACCGCACACTGTTACAATGATTTATAGAGAGATAAGATTGTCATGCCTTGTGCGTACTGAACATCTCGTTCAGATTGCTTCATGTGACTCCGAATGTTGGTGATTACATTTGAGGGCTTCCAGGGATAGGAAGACGCAGGTGCCAACTACCTTGATTCCTGAGGGCTTCCTTGCTGAGGAAGACAGAGGTTCCAACTACCTTGATGTTGAGGGATTGCGGGGATGGCAAGACAGAGACTCCGATCTTTGTATCAAGGGCTTACCTGGTTGCGGGTAAGACAAAATTTCTTGAATGTTTAAAACAAGGGACCTTTATCCAAGGTTGTTGGATACCCTACTCTTTGGGTTAGAAGATCTATATCTTGTTACTTGTTTTTGATACAAGTTTTTTCCACTGCATTTTGGATTGTAAGGAAAGTATAACCTTATTTTATTTCCTTACAATTGTACTCTGATTCTTTTATATTCTATACACTCTAAGGTAGAATCTCATATTGTAAACATTCATTAAGTTTTAGTTTTCCAGAATCATATTTCTGGATCCATCTTTTCGGAATAATATTTCTAGAACCTGTTTTTCGGAATCACTTTCCAGATTTAAGAAAGTGTGTAGAACTAGATGTTTATTACATCGTACCATGTTCCAATTCTCCAATTTCTGTTAGAGGTGTTGTTAATTTTCTTAGTTTTAACTTTGTTAAACTTATATATTTCAATGTTTAAGGAAATTTTTAAAGTGTAAAATTCACCCCCCTCTTATATATTGAGAATCTACATAATTATTTCAATCCAACAATTGGTATCAGAGGAGGTATCGGAAATTCTTATATTCACTTATAAGATTGTTTGCTTAATTTTTTCATTGTTCTATATTTTTCTTTGCTTAGGAATATTTTCCTTGAATTCGAACATTTTTTATTTACAAGTTTTTCTGTAGAAGCTTTTTAAGATGGCAGGAATGAATGTTGGATCCATCGACAACCTAAATCATACAAGGGCACCAATTTTTGATGGTAATGATTATGAGTATTAGAGAGATTGAATGAAGAAATTCGTTATCAATAATGGAGTAGAATATTTTGTTATTCTTAATGGAGGTTATCAACTTCCTGATAAGGAAGTTAGTACTTTCACAAATAAAGAGAAGCATGAATATCTAATAAACTCTAAGGTATGCAACACATTACTTTGTTCAATTACTAGGAACATATATAGCCAAATTTATTCTTGTGAAGCAGCAAACTGTATCTGGAAGAAACTTGAAGTTACACATTTTGGTACATCTAATGTCACTGAAACTAGAAGAGATATTCTTAGAACTGAATATCATGGTTTCAATTTTCCTTATGGATAACCCATATGCAAAATTCAACAAAGATTAATGACTATTGTGAACAGTTTACAATCAATGGGTGATAAAGGTTTATATGATAATGATCTTGTGGAAAAAATCATAGATATTATTCCCAATGAGTGGGAATCTAAAAGAACAACTATTGATGAGAATATAAAGGTTTCTTAGATCACTCTTGATGAATTATTTGGATGTCTTCTCTAACATGAAACAAGGATGAAGAGAGATGCTGACAACATCAAAAAGAAGAATGGGAATGGTACTGTTTCCTTTAATACAAATTCAAATCATATGAAAGCCAATACTCCTGAGAGAGTTACTAGATATAAGTCTAAGAATATTGTTGTCCATTCTGAATCGAGTGGAAGTCAATCCTCAGCAATTGAATTAGCAAATATTTCTCGAAGGATGAACAAGATTGTTAGTCAGAGGAGCTATCAATCAATGTTTAATAAGAAAGATGGAAAGGATAAGAAATATGGAGAAGTGACATGCTATAAATGTAGAAGAACTGCTCACATTAGACCTGACTATCCTTTTCTTAAATAGTGAGACAAGAAAGATAGGAATTCTGAATGAAATAATAAGAAGTTCTACAGATCAAAGAATATGAATGTTTTGAAAGCCAATGAAACCAGGAGTGCCAGTGGTGGAGACTCGTATGATGAATCATCAGAGTATGAATATTCCGGACAGAATAATCTTGGTCTCCTAGCCAAACTACCTATTGAGAATCATTTTCTAATGGATAAGGTACAAAATTCTGAATATTTGACCAATATTTCTTTAAATGCTAATCATTATAGTAGTAAATATTATAACTCTTCTGAATAAGAATCCTCTTCTGACGAGGATAATTATTTTCCTACCTATGATGAAGTTTCTAGATTTGCTGATCTTCTTGAGAGTGAGAATTCAAAAATCATGAAAAATATTGATAAGCAATGTTCTAGGAATACTATTCTTATTAAATAAATATCATATCTTTCTAAAGATCTTGTTATGAAAATTTCTGATTTAGAATGTATTTCAAAAAAATCATGAGGATGTGAATTCTATGAAGGATAAACTTTATATAGAAATAGAAAAAGTATTTTCTAATAAAAATGTTTTTGTGGCTAGCTCTAGTTCAAATTAAAATAATTTAAAGATAAGAATTTAGTTATCAAACTCAGGTCCGAAATATTCTCTTTATGTAAGTGTTTGTCAAAATTTACTTTAGGGTATGAAAATTTTGATAAAATTTATTCAAAAATACGACCTTTTAGGAATTGTTCAGGTTTTGGTTATACTAGTTCTAAACCAGTTTTTATAACAATTACTTTGTTCCACAAAGTGCTCCATTCTACACTAAGTGTCATTGTAGTGGCCATTGGGCAAGAAATTGTTCCTTAAACAAAACCCAATCATTAGGTTTTCACAATGATTATTTTTCTAAAAAGATGTGGGAGCCTAAAATTTTGCTTTCTGAAATTCCTGGATCCAGAAATGTTTGGATTCTAAAAGTATATCTTTTTTTGTTTTTAGGAAAGTTAGGAAAGTACCAAAAGAAACACATGATACATGGATATTGGATGTTTCCGACACATGACTGGTAACAAAAACTATTTTGAAAAGATTATCAAGGGGAATGGAGGAAAGGTAACATTCAGAGATAATACCCAGGGAGAAATTGATGGTATAGGTAACATTGTTCTTCTTGAAAAAACATTGTTTTCAAATGTTCTTTTTGATAAGGATCTTAAGTAAAGGAGATATAATTATAAAGTTTATCGGAATGCAAGATCAACTTGATGATGCCAACGAGCCTGTACCCTAGTGGTTCAGGCTACTGCTTAGCATCCAAAAGACCCAGGATCAAATCCGAGCAAGGGAGATTTCCCGATTTACTGTAGTAGGGTACTGTAGTAGGTAACTATAGCAGTACTATAGCATCGGCAGACTGTAGCAGCGGAAAAACTGTAGTGGAGGAGGCACTATAGCAGGTACTATAGCGGTGAGGGTACTGTAGCAGTGTAGGAACTATAGTAGTATTGTTCACCGAGGGGTCCTTTGGGAAAAACATGTTCTTTCTAGCCTTGTATTCATGCAATTTGGCCATGGGACTTTGGGATATGTAATGGGTCACCCTCCACCCAGAATAAAGAGGTCCATTCTTTAATAATAAATTGAGGCTTCAGCCCCAACCTTAAAAAATAATTATTGACTTTTTCACAAAATATTTACCCTGCGATAGAATTTAAAACATTAAACAGAGGTTTGGAATGATAAAAATGAGGTAATCCTCTTTCAAAAACATCTTTTTGAACTATTCTCCTTATAGTAATAAAATTCTTTTCATAGGTGGAGTACATTTTCTTTCTATTGTAATCAAAATTTTCATTGTCAAAATTTCAAGTTTTTGTTATCAAAATTTTTACTGTCAGTTTTTCACGATTTTGTAATCAAAATTTTCGTAGTCAGTTTTTCAAGCTTTTGTAATCAAAATTTTCGTAGTAAGTTTTTGAAGCTTTTGTAATCAAAATTTTCATAGTCAGTTTTTAAATCTTTTGTAATCAAAATTTTCGTAGTCAGTTTTTCAAGATTTTGTAATCAAAATTTTCGTAGTCAGGTTTTCACGATTTTGTAATAAAAATTGTTGTAATAATAATTTTATACTGGAAATATTCGTAATGAGGTTTTCGGAACTAAAATTTGTGTAATAGAAGTTTTTGAACTGATGTTTCCATAATGGAATTCTTCAGACCTTAAATTTTTTTAATAAATGTTTTAGAACTAGATCTTTCTTAATGAGAATTTTTGTACTCGGAATTTTCGTAATGAAAATTTTTCATACTCATAATTTTCATACTAGAGTTTTGGTAATCAAATTATTTCCAACGTTATGTTTTTTTAAGTTCTTTTTTCGTAGTCAAATTTATTCAAGAATAATATCACCTATTACGAATAATCTTCCTAGCTAATCCGAAAGTATGATTTCATTACTTAAGTTTTCATAGTTAAATTTTACTTGCTGGTATTTTCTTATGAGCTTTAAATTTTTTGGATTCTAGTTTTCTTAAAAAAACCTCAAAAGTTTGGAACCTATTCAAGATTTCCTTGTGGCTTGTTTCTCAACTGTAAGATCAAATATCAATGATTTGTAGTCGTTCGATCCGTCGTGGCAGCTTAACCGCCACCTCAGTTCCTATATAAAGGGGACCCCGAGGGTTGTCCCACATCAGTTATCTAGCTTTTGCATCTCGATGGTTTTTCACTATTACTTAAGGTCATTACGATATTTCACAAGTACATTCTGAATTCTTCAGAAGCACTCTATTCCGAATGTCTATAGAATCCACTTCCCAAGATATGTATTCTTAGAAGAAAATATCAAAGTGGTTTGTCTACAGGGAAAAGTTAGTCCATCCGGACTTTTTCAGTGAGCACGATTCTCTAATTTCTAAGAATATCAAAATTAATTGATGGGATGATTTCTGCGTATCTTAACCAAGGAATCAACTTTCTGCTTACACAAATTTTCTTGTAGAATTTTATGAGATTGTTTCCTTCTATGAAGAAGATTGCAGAGAATGTTTTTCTTTTTTGAGTTATGGTAAGACATAAATGCTTTCTTACACCAAGGCTGCAAGCTTGGTATGCTTATCATATGATGGTGAAGCAGAATTTTGTTCACATAAGCTACCAGACGTGCAAGGTAGTTTCATCAATGTGAAGGGAATGGAATGTCTCAGACTCAAAGATGATAAGACAGCCATGATTTCTCACCTCTCTTCAACGAACCGGGTGTTACAGTTATGGGTACAAGGATTTTTCATTCCAAGAAGAGGTTATAAGGATAATCTTAAGAAATGTGATATTTACATCTTGGATTTCATGGTAAATCTAAGAAAAATAAATATGATGAGGCATATTCTTATTACAATTAAGAATATCAATGAAGGGAATCTGAATGCTCAAATTATCATGTATCCTGCCTTGCTCTCCATGTTTATTATTCGGTGTCCTGACTCTATTAAGGTTGCATGCACTTCCAAACCAAGAAATTTGAAGGTTATTCTTGTAAGTGATGATACTTTGAAAAGGATGTTTATGGGTTTCTCTAAGGATACTAGTGAGTTTTATTTTCAATAATTGAATGATAATAAAGTTTCTGAGGAGTAAGAAGCTCAAAAACCAACAAAGAAGGCTGGAATGAAGAGAATGGTTAAGGAAGTGGAAGTTTTTGACAAAACCCACAAGTGTAAATAAGTTCAATCTGCACCCCCCAAACTCATGAAACAAAAGGATTATCCAGATGAGGTGGTTTCCAAGTGGAGGCAAGATAAAGAAAAATCGAAATAAGGGGAACCACATTTTGGATTAGACCCTGATGAGGTTAAGGCCTTGAAAGAGAACGAGGCTGATGAATTAGAAAAACAAGCCAAGGAGAAGAAGATGAATAAAAAGATGTTTGAGGCAGAGATTGTTCAATCTCTTTTGAATGCTACTGGAGTAGCATCTAAAAAATTTCCCATTCCGAAATCCTTTTTATTAATGGTTTTCCCAAGACTCCGAGTGAGAAGACTCCTAAAAAATCACAAGAAAAGATTGTGGAAGAATGTGAAGCTCCCGAACAAGATCATCATGTTGTGGAGGAAGTCCATAAAACTGAGAGGAGTGGAGGTTCTGATGATATAATAAGGAAAATCGAATAATATCATGATTAGGGAACTCCATTCGAGAAAATATCACTCCGGACTTCTCAAGCTAGATCTTCCAAGTTATCTACTCCTGGAGATGATGATAAAGGTGAAGAAGAAGTCAGCAAGCCTCTTGAGGAAGAATGTTCTCATCATGATTTCATTCAAGAATGAGCTGAAAAAGAAAAAATGGATGATGATAAAATTTTTCAAGTGTCTGATAGTGAGCATGAATCTCCAAATGAAAAAGATGTTCGAAAAGTTGACAAAGTAAAAAAGGTGATTTCTATTACACCTAGAAATATTAATGTAAAGAAGAAGGTAGTTGCTGGTTCATCTAAAAGAATTTTGGATGAGATAGTCGAAGAACCATCTCTTACCCGACTATCAGATTCGGAGTCGTCATCCTTAGGACATGAATTTGTCATTGATTCCATGAAAAAGCTATCGGATGTCATTCTGAATTTTCCAGCTATTGATTCTAGATGCAAGATTCATTAGAATAGAATGAGTCAATAATTGTATTCTATATCCATGGTGTTGGATAAGTGTGTTATGCTTGAGGCTGATCAGAATAATTTTCTTATTGAATATGAATCTCACAAAATCTGTTTCCAGAAGAAAACCAAGTGGTCCAGGAAAGTCAATGCAAACATCAATGTTTTTGATAAATTTCAAGTATAGTTCAAAGATGATTTTGATAATTTAGATTCTAGAATCAGCAATATTTCAGATTTTTTTGAGAAAAAGTTTACCCTTGAGCAAAATCTTTAAAAAAAATTATTCATTTCTTTGCTTTTATAAGGAAAATTTCCTTCTCTAATAAAATTTATCCTTACCATATTTTCATTGTTCATATTTTTATTATGTATAATATTCGGATTCATATTTATAACATTGGAATCCTATAAATACATAGATATGAAGCATTCTGTTTTAGGCTCCGAATTCTGAATATGAACTAAAATGAAGTTCCACTCCAAATTCTGGATGTGAACTATAATGAATTTCCACTTACAATTCTGGATGTGAAATGTAATGAAGTTCCACTCTGAATTCTGGATGTGAATTGTAATGATGTTCCTCTCCGAATTATGGAGGTGAACTGTAATGAAGTTCCACTCCAAATTTTGGATGTGAACTGTAATGAAGTTCCACTCTGAATTCTGGATGTGAACTGTAATGACGTTCCACTCCAAATTCTGGATGTGAACTTTAATGAAGTTCCATTCCGAATTCTGGATGTGAATTGTAATTAAGTTTCACTCCGAATTATGGATACGAACTCTCATATAGTTCGACTCCGAATTCTGGATATGAACTCTCATGAGGTTCCACTCCAAATTATGGATATGATCCCTCAGGTAGTTTGACTCCGAATTCTGATTACGAACATATCTATGTTCTAACTCTGAGTTCTATGAATTCAGACTTCGAGCACTTAAGAGTTCTGACTCCGAATTCCTATGTACTCTGACTCCAAACGTTGTAAGTTCTGGGTCCAAATTTTTATGAAACCAGACTCCTAATTTCCTTGAAATTCAGACTCCATATTTCTATAGAATTCAGTTTCCGAATTCCTACAAAACAGAATCCGAATATCTTTTTATCATAGACTCTGAATACTATTTTGGTTAGACTCTGAACTTTTATTTTTCTTACATTACGAACTTTTTACATACACTCTGATTTGTTATGTTTGTTATAAAATGATGTCGTTCTTTCAGTTACAAATGTTTTGTTATAAAATGATTTCATTCATTCTGTTTCTATTTAACCCTTGGTTTATGTGACACATGCACTGGTCCCTCCGAAATTTAAGGAAAATATGACCGTTGGAGGAGGGAGTCGACTGTTCCAACCGAGCCTATAAATAGGAGCTCATTTGAAAGAGATCAATAACAACAAGTTGATCACTCTAGAGACCACACATTGTTAAGGTGATTTCTAGAGAGAGAATATTTTCATGCCTTGTGTGTACTGAACTGCTCATTTAGATTTCTTCATGTGACTCTGAATGTTGGTGATTACATTTGAGGGCTTCTGGGGATAGGAAGACAGAGGTGCCGACAACCATGAAGTTCGAGGGCTTCCTTTCTAAGGAAGACAGAGGTTCCAACTACCTTGATGTTGAGGGATTAAGGGGATATCAAGACAGAGACTCTGATCTTTGTATAGAGGGCTTACCCAGGTGTGTGTAAGACATACTTTCTTGAATGTATAAATCATGGGACCTTTATCCAATGTTGTTGAATAACATTCTCTTTGGGTTAAAAGATCTATATCTTGTTACTTGTTTTTGTTACATGTTTTTCCCGGTGCATATTGTATTATACGGAATGTATAACCTTCTTATATTTCCTTAGACTTGTACTCTGATTCTTTTAGATTCTATATGCTCTATGGTAGAATATCATATTGTATCCTCTCATTAAGTTTCAGTTTTCCATAATCATATTTCAGGATCCATCATTTGGGAATCATATTTCATGAACCTGTTTTTTGGAATCACTTTCCAGATTTAAGCAAGTGTGTAGAACTAGAAGTTTCTATCTTCATACCTTGTTCAAATTCTCCAATTGGTGTTAGAGGTGTTGTGATTTTTCTTATGTTTAACTTTTTTAAACTTATATCTTTCCTTGTTTTAGGAAATTTTTAATGTGTACAATTCACCCCCATATTGTATATTGAGCATCTACATCATTATATAAATCCTACATGATTATTTTCAATATGAAAATCATCATCAATATAGCTTTAAATATATAAGTGAAGTTACAACTTCTAATGCCTTACAGTTATTGCACATGGAATTATTTGGTCCAACGCAAACAGGATGTATTGGAGGCAAATACTATGTGTTTGTCGTAGTTTATTACTACACTAGATTTTCATGGGTCTATTTTCATGCAAAAAAGTCTGATGATTTTTCATATTTTAAAAGTTTTAGATCTCAGGTAAAAAACGAGAAAAACCTACCATTGATAACTATTCATAGCGATCATGGAGGATAATTTGAAAGTTCTGATCTTGAAACGATTTGTTGTAAAAAAGGTATTAACCAAAACTCTTCATCTCCAAGAACTACTCAACAAAGTGTTGTTGTCGAAAGAAGAAATTGTATTCTTCAAGAGATGGCTAGAACAATGTTGTGTGAATATTCCATAGCTAATATTTTTTGGGAGGAAACTATATTTTTATCTTGTTATACTATAATCGAGTTTTAATTATACCATTTCGTAATAAAACACCTTATGAGTTATGTACTAGCTGAAAACCAAAAGTTTCATACTTCAAACCTTTTGTTTTCAAAGTATTTATCTTGAATACCAAGGATAACTTACATAAATATTCACCCAAATACAATGAAGGAATTTTCCTATGATACGCTACTAACTATAAGGAATACATGGTTTTTAATACAACCAGTTTCACTATGGAAGAAATAGTACATGTAAATTTTGATTAAAATGATCCATTTTTTTTCAAAATACTGAATATTTTCCTGATATATTTTCTAAAATGATCACAATCCTTTTATAGAAAATATTTATTAAAAGGATAATGTTCTAGAAAATGTCTCTGCAATATTTACACATAATGATTTTCTACCCTATGTTTATGAACATGTTTTTCAAAATCCAAGTTAGTTGTTACTTAGGAATCATACCAGTGATAATATTATTGGAAATGTAAATCAACTAGTAATAAATAGAAGTTCAATAAGTAATGAAGTTGAACATGTTGCATTCCTCTCCCAATTTGAACCAAATACTCATGATGAAGCCTTGGTTGATTAATATTGGATTAAGGCTATGCAAGATGAACTCAATGAATTCGTAAGGAATCAAGTTTTGACCTTGATTAAAAAACATAAGGAAACGTCTGTTATTGGAGTAAAATGGGTTTTTAGAAACAAATGCGATGAAAATGGAGTTTTTGTTAGAAATAAAGCAAGATTATTTTCTAAAGGATATTACCAACAAGAAATCATTGACTATAAATAAACCAATCCTCATGTAGCAAGACTAGAATGTATTCTTAGGATTCTATCCATTGAATCATTCATTAATTTTAACCATTATCAAATGGATGTAATGTCTGATTTTCTTAGCTTTATGTACAAGAGAATGTCTATGTAGATCAACCACCTGGCTTTGAAGATACAAAATATCATAATCGTGTTTATAAACTTACCATAGCATTATATGGACATAAACAAGCCCCTCGATCTTGGTATGATAGAATTTCATGATTTTTGCTTCAAAATAACTATTTTAAGGTAACTGCTAATCCAACACTTTTCATAAAAAAAATAAATATGTTTTTATTGTTCAAATTTAAGATGATGACATCATCTTTGGATCAAATCAGAAATAACTAACTGATTCATTTGTGAATTTATGAAATCTGATTTTGAGATTAGTATGATGGGAGAGTAAAAAAAATTTATTTGTTTTAAAATATCTCAAAAACCATAGAGAACTTACTTCTCTCAACATAAGTATATCAAATATCTTCTTAATAAGTTCAGGTTTGACAATAGTTAGAGAATAAGTACTCATATTGGAACCTCTAATAATATTGATATTGATGAAGTAGGTAAACATGTGGATCAAACATCTTATAGAGGGATGAGAGGAAGTTTACTTTACTTAACATCTAGTTGACCTGACTTAATGTTCTCAGTATGATTATGTGCAAGATTTCATGAAAATCCTAAAGAATCCCATTTAATGGCTGTAAAAAGAATTTTCTGGTATTTAATGTGAACATTAGATTTGGAATTATTTTATTCCTCTGGAAATGATTTTGAACATAAAATTTTTTTAGATGCTAACATTGGTGGTTGTAAAATGGATAGAAAAATTACATCCATAACTTGTCCTTTCTTAGGAGATTCTATAGTTTCTTGGTCTTATAAGAAACAACATTTTGTATCACTTTCCACTGGTAAAGTTGAATATGTAGAAGCTATAAGTTGTTCTGCTCATGTTTTGTGGATGCAACACGCACTCACAGACTATGGTATGAGTTACACTAAAACACAAATTATATGTGATAACAGAAGTGCCATTTCTCGTTGTAAAAACCAAAATCATCACTCTTTTTCAAAGAACATAGATATTAGACATCACTTTCTTGGGGATCACAAACTTAAAAGAGATATTATACATCAATTCATCGTAATGAAAGATAAACTTGTAGATATTTTACAAAACTGTCACCTTCCAATAAATTTTAATACATTAAAATGAAGATATGAATTATATATATGAGGTAACCATTAATACCTACTTCGTGATTAAATCATCTCTTAATATTAAATTAGTCCTTATTTCAGGGGGAGTACATAATTTTTTTTTTAAAATTTATCATTCTTTAATGATTTTTTATAAATTTCATTATCTTTCTCGAATTTTTTGATTTGAAATCCTTGGATTTGAAAATTTTTTAATTGGAAATTTTGGAATTGAAATCCCAGAATCTGAAACTTCCATGAGAATTCTTATAATACCGATAAATTCTTTAGAGTATTCTAAAAGGAACACTTTCATATTTTATTATTATCGTACATTTTAGTTGATGGTATTTCAGTATTTTAAAATCCAGCTTTACCTTACTATAAAAGATCATTATTCAAAATTTTCTACATCCATCCTCAACCGTCAGATCAGATCTGGTTATTTTCAATCATTTTATTATATAGTGGAAGTTGAAAGGTCATATCTATGTCTATATAAGGGGTACCTCGCTTACATGTTCCCCACCATCCTTCTTACTTATGTGCTGATGTTTTGTTTCCATCAAAATCCTTGTTCCGATATCTTTGTCACACTTACCCCAGATGACTCCTAAATCCTCGGCAGATCAGATGCTGATTAACAAGGAAATAATGGAGTGTTAAATATTTAGGGAAAGGTTAGTATACCGTATTTTCTTTGAAAAATATGGCTCCCTTATCACTATGGTGATAAGAACTAATGGATGGGAAAGTGTTTGTGTGGATAAGGAGAAAAGGTAGGATCCGATTTTTGCGGACCTAGTTATTCAATTATATGAATCTGTTACTTTCATTCAAAATGATGTAAAGGATGTACTTAAGTTAAAATTTCATGATAAGTCTGACATAATTCCCTATAAGAAGGCATCAAACATTCTCAACATACTGTTTGAAGGGGAAGCTATTCTTTCCTCTTGTAAACATCCTGAGAAGGATGGTTCTTTTGAAAAATCAAAGCCATTAGATTATATTAGTCTTAATATTGTTAAGAATACAAATATTATGAATCTTACAATGAACCACAAGATGGTATCACTTTGGATGCAAGGATTTCGTATTCCATGAAGGGGAGATAATGACTATTTAATGATATGTGACAATTTTATTATAGATTATCTTGTCAACTTATGGAAGATCAACTTGGTGAAGTACATCATTCTCACCATTTAGGAAATAAAAGGCGGAACTATCATATCTCATATTATTATGTATCTGGCAACTATATCCAGGATACCTGTTATGTGCCTTCAAGAAGTCAATGTCCCATGATGATCATTTTCAAAGCTTTTCATGATTTTTTTCTCATTGATGACACTCAAAGGAGGATGAAGGTATATTTTTTACATGAATCCAAAAGTTTTGAAGAAATGGCTTTCCAAAACAGGGGTGATGTTCCAGAATCATCAAAGTAGGTTCCTATGAAATGTAAATATGAAGAACCATGCTTTCAAGCACCAGTTCCTGATGTCTTGGTATCAGCAACTCCTCCTGCAATGAAATCAAAATCCTATTCTGATGCAACATTAGAAAAGTGGAGAGAAATGGAAGCTACCAAAAAAGAACGACATACTTCCTCTGGGTTAAATCATGTAGTTTCTAAGGACCTAAAAATCATGAAAGCTAAAAATAATGAGAAATAAAATAATGAAAAGATCGTGAAGAATAAATCCTTGAAATCTCATGTGTTTCAGTCCCTTTTGAAAGCTGTTGAAAAGAAATCACAACAAGTACCAGAACCTCAGGTTTTTCATAAGAAGACGATTGTCACTCCAAAGATCAAGAATGCCATGAAAGTTCTATATTCATCTGAACATGTTCAATAAATAGAAGATCATATTATTCAATCAGACTTTGATGATGTTTTATGGGATGTGGAAGAATCCATTTGAATTCCTACGAGTTCAGTCTCTAAATCTGTTTCTGATGAACAAGTTGAAGAACAACTTAAATAAGAAATTTTTGAATATGTAGAGGATGATGAAGAAGTTGAAGACAAAGAACAAGATGAAGTTGAAATGGAATAAGAAGAGAAATAAGAGGTTTAAGAACTAGGTGGTGAATAAGGTGAAATTCAGGAAGATGAAAGACAAGAACAAACTCATGAAGAAGAGTTTCGAGAAGAAGAAGAAGAAGAACATGATGATCTTATTGTTATCCATGTAGCCGTTGAACAAACCCCAATTTAGAATCCTGACAAAAGAAAAACTGTTTTGGTTGCCTCATCTAAAAAGGAAACGCCCCAAAAGTCCTCTATGAGAATATAGAGTCGAGCTTCCTTAACTCTAAGAGGAGGTGAGAAAGGAAATTATGTTTTATGTTCTGAATGTTCTCCATCTATTGAACATGACTTCGTCAATCTATCTCTAATAATATTGGTCATAACCATTCTGATTATTGAAAATATAGCTTCATGAAGTCAAATTATGCAAGAAAGTATGAATCAACAGATAGAATCGACCAATATTCTTATAGACATGGTAGTCATGCAAGAAGCAGACTTCAGTAATCTTTTGATTGATTAAAATGTGAAGAAGTTTACTCGTAAGAAAGTTATTAACCGCACCAAAACCATACTAGGAAGAGATTAGGAAATTCAGTGACATCATGGATTCAACAAACAGAGATTTAAATGCTTGTGAAACCGAGTTCAACATGGTCAAGGAATCTATATATGATAATTCTAGTCATCTCATTTATTTTGCTCGATCTGTAAGTAGTGAGAATGAAGTCAGAGATGAATTAGAGAAAATGGTGGCTGCTTAAGAAGAAATAATATTGTATTTAGAAAATAAGAATCAGGATTAGGAGATCTCGTAGAAGAAGTTTCATGAAGATCATAAGGAACTCAATAAAATCAAATCCTTGATAAATAAATTGTTTTCTGAGTAGAAGAATGATGGATGATTTTCTTTACATTCTGATGTTTTGTTGAAATCTAAACCAGATTTCTAAAATTTTCATAATAATTTTATTTCATATCATTCTTTTTTTATTGTATACATACGTAACCTTACAGGTACATATTATACATCTCCATTCATTTTCCCACTTTTTGAAAATCACAAAGTGGGAGAATTTATTTAAAGGATGAATTTAATGAAGATCTCTATGAAGTAGAATCTATTAAGGGGTAGTATGGTAAGAAAGGGTAATGTCTTTTTAAATGGAAGTTTTCTTTTATGATGAGATGATTATCTAAGAGGGAGATATTTTTTCTTAATAAAGAAAACCAGATACTAATGTTCCAGAATACGATCATTGGGAAACATAATCTAAGGGGGAGTTAGTCGTATTCACCGTAAATCATTTTCAAAGGGGGAGATATGTTTTTCAATTATTTTTATCTATGTCAATATATTCTTCCATAGAAAAGTTGTTTGTTATTTCAAAAAGGTGGTGATTGTGGAGTCAATAATGTTATCTTATGACTTCTCTATTCCTTATGGTCCTATGTTATGAAAATCACAAAAACATTATTTTTCATAAGATATTAAATTTTTTTATTAAGTTTTTGTTTCTTAGGATCTGAAATTTTCATTATGTTATATCATTACGATTTTTTATTCTATTACACATACAGTTATATAACTATGATTTTTCATTCTGTTACACTTACATTTATATAATTACGATTTTTCATTCTGTTACACTTATAGTTAAATCATTATGTTTTTTCATTCCGTTACACTTACTGATATATCATTACGATTTGATATTCGGTTTTTATGATACTGATTCTTGTGTATATGTGATTTAGTTATTATGATACTAATTATAATGTATAAGTGATCAAGGATTTATAGTTATGAATCTGGTGTATAAGTGATTCAGTTTTTATGATTCTTATTCTGGTGTATAAGTGATTCAATTTTTTTGATACCATTTCTGGTGTATATGTGATTCAGTTTTCAAGCTACTGATTCTGGTGTACAAGTGATTCATTTTTTATGATTCCGATTCTAGTGTATATGTGATACAATTTTCACAATCCGATTTTATTCTTCTTAATAATTCATTTTGCTGATTATATTGGAGTTTCTGAATGTATCATTACAATATTATCAGATTCTATGACATCATATACTTAACTATTATCTTTAACATAACATCATTTCTGTTAATTGAAATGATGCCTTACAATATATTACAAACTAACCGTTGTATGTTTGACACGTGTCTAGGTCCCTACAAAATTTATGGAAAATATGACCGTTGTAGAGGAACCCCCTGTTGGGATGTTTTTCCTATAAATACAAGTGGATTTGAATTTGAAACTACATTGTAGATAGTGGATGAACTCAATGCATGTGAAAAATGTGTGAAGTGATTTCTGGAGAGAGGATCTTACAACTCTGATTGCATTGTGCGGATGTCATGAACAAATTGTTTGAGTGTGAATAACTTGTGTAGACTCCAATCGTGCTGATTGTGGGCATCCAATTTTGGAAGGCAGTGGTTCCGATTTCATTCAAAATCAAGGGCTTGCATGGATAGCAAGACAGATACCGATCATTGTATTGGGTGCTTACTTGGGTTTTGGTAAGACATACATTATTGAATATATTAATCAAGGAACCTTTATCCAAGGCTGTTGGATACCCTTCTCATGGGGTTAAAATAATCCTATTGTTACCTATTTACTATTACAAGTTGTTTTAATTCCACTATAATCAAAACATTGTTAATGTTATAACGTATTACATTCTTATACATTTTAATTCCGTTACTCTGATTATATTAATGATTCTATATGCTTTAAGGTAGAATCATTCCTTTACAAATATCATTCTTAAGTTTTTATCTTAAGGTTGTAAGTCTAATAAATGATTTATTTTAGAGATTTTGTGAATGTTTGTTTAACATTGTTTAGATGTGTTTTTTTATTGTTAATAAACATTCTTTCATAAAGTATTATATCAACATTAATGGTTAAAAAGGAATTTTTAATGTATACAATTCACCCCCCTCTTGTATTTGAGCATCTCATTATAAATTCTTGATCCTACAGAGGGTTTAGAATTTTATTGAGGAGGTATTGGGGATTATTGAGATGAAGGTTTATAACATTTTGGGGATAAGTTTTTATGGTTTTTTGTAGCTGTGAATTTATGATTTTTGGGTGATAAGGGTTTAATGTTTTTTCAGGAAGTGTATTTATGGATTTTTCAAGTCGATGGTTTTTGGTATTTAGGGGATAAGGGTTTTGGATGTTTGAGGGGTGAGGGTGTAGGTTTTTTGGGCATTAGGTTTATGATATCTTTTTTCAATGGGGATAGATGTTTTTTGGGGAAGTGGGTTATTTTGTTTTTGGGGTTACTGTTTTTGGGTTTTTTTAGGATTTAATTGTTTTTGGTTTGGGCTGAATGTTTCAGGGTTATGGGTGATGAGGTTTTACGTTGTTTTGAAATGTTGTTTTATTGTTTTATGGGTATGAGTTTTGAAGGGTTTTTAGGGATAATGATTTTCTATTTGTAGGTCTATAGATTTAGGGTTTTTTATGTGGGAATTGGGTTTTTTGGATATGATAATTTTGGGGTTTTTGGGGTTGAAGGTTTTGTTTTTTTGGGGAAGATGTTTTAGAGTTTTGGGACTCAGGGTTTTTGGTTTCTTGTGTATTAGTGATTATGGTATTTTGCAGCTTATGTATTATAGTTATTTTTGGTGGAGGGTGTAGGGTTTATTGTGGTTGTTGAATTTCGTCTTTTGGGATTATGGAAATAGGGATTTATTGGGGGTGGGGGTTTAGTTTTTTATGGATATGGGTTTTCAATTTTTTAGGCTGAAAATTTTGGGTTTTTTATTTATGATGGTTTGAGGTTTTTTTAGGTAGTATGTTACAATTTATTTGGGGTTGAGAGTCTAAGGTATTTTTAGGCCGAGGGTTTGGGGTTTTTTTAGTATTGGGTGTTTATGGATTTTTGGGTTCGAGGGTTTATGGTTTTTTGGGACTAAGGGGTTGATTTTTTTTGGAATTAGGGATTAGGGATTTATTAGGGATATGGGTTCTGGGTTTTTTAAGGTCGAGGATTTATTGTTTTCTAGGACACATAGATTAAGGTCTAAAGGGGATGAGGGTTTATGATTTTTTGTGGTGAACAGTTTGGGTTTTTTTGTGTAAAATGGCTTAGGGTTTCATATGGCCATGGGTTTGTGGTTTTGTGGGACAAGGATATGGGGATTTTTGGATCATGGGGTTTAGGGTTTTTTGGGACTGAGGGTTTAGGATAAATTTGTTTCTGAGGGTGGAGGGTTTTTTGTGAATGAGGGTTTGGGTATTTATTGGTATATGGGTTTATGGTTTTTTGGGGAGGGGGTTTAGTGTATTTTATGACTAACGATTTAATGTTTTTTTGGACTAATGATACAGGGATTTAGGGATTTGGATTTAGGGATTTTAAGGGATGAGGGTATTTTGTTTTTTTGGTGTTGAGAGATTAGTATTATTTCTAACCAATTGTTTACTATAATTTGGGGATTGGTGTTTGTTGTTTTTTGGAGTAAAAGGTTTCAGGTTTTCCGGTATGAGGTTTTAAATTTTTTGGGCGATGAGGTTTTGGGGTATTTTGGGGGGTACATGTTTAATGTTTTTTTTGGATTCATGGTCTTGTGTTTTATAGTCTTGATGGTTTTTCATTTATTTTTTATGTGCTTTTAGTGTTTCTAGGGATGAATTTGTCTAGTTTTTTGGTGATGAGGGTTTAGTGTTTTATTGGGATAAGTGGTTACAGTTTCATTGGGATGAGTGGTTATGGATGATTTGGGCTGGAGGTTTACAGTTCTTATGGGTTGAGGGATTATGGTTTTTTGGAGATTATGGTGTGGTATGTTTTTATGATGGGGGTCTATGGTATTTTTGTTATAGGGGTTTATTTATTATTGTGGATATGTGTGTTGAAATTTTTGGGCTATTGGTTTCAGAATTTTTGGGGATGAGGGTATATGTTTTTTGCGGATGCAGTTTTATTTATTTTGTGGGTTGTGGTTTTTGGGGTTTTTGGGGATGAATGATTAGGGTTTTTTAGGGAAATGGGATGTTAGGTTTTTGGGGTGGAGGGTATTTTGTTTTTTTTTGTTTGACTATTTTTGTTTTTTCTGTCTGATTGTTTGGGGTTTTTTGGTGCCAAGGGTTTCAGGTTTTTTTTTATGCAGATTTGGAGTTTTTTTTGGGTTGAGGGTATTGAGATTTTTGGGGTTTAGGGATTATGGGTTTTTATTTTTGAGGGATATGGTTCATTTGGGATTGAGTGTTTGGGATATTTTGGGACATATGATATTGGTTTTTTTGGGTGATGATTTATGTTTTCGGGGGGGGGGGTAATGGTTGAGTTTTTCTGGATGAAGATTTAGGGTATTTTGGGATGGAGAGTTTATGGTTTTTTAATGATGGTTTAGTGTCTTTTGGGGTCGTAATTTTAGGTTTTTTGGGTCTATGGGTTTATGGTTTTTGGGGTACAACAATAAAGTATTTCTTGGGATAACAGATTAGGGTTTATTAATGAGGGTTTGGGGTTTTTTGGTTATGAGGAATAAATATTATATGGGGTTAAGGGTTTAGGGTTATTTCGAGTAGAGGGTTTATAATTATTCATGGGAGAGGGTTTGGGTTTTTTGGGTATATGTATCTAGTGTTTTTTGGGAATTGAGGATTAGGGATTTTATGGATGAGTATTTAACATTTTTTGGGATTTGAGTTTAGGGTTTAGGGAAAAGGATTTAGGTGTTTTCGAGGCTAAGGGTTTATGTTTTTTTGGTTGAGTGTTTATTTTTTTTTGGGTCTTATGGTTTATGGTTATTTTTGTGCAGAGGCTTTAGGGATTTTTTGGGGGCTGAGGTTTTAGGGTTTCTAGGTATGGGGGTTTGAGTATTTATGGGGAAGAGGGTTATGTTTTCTTAGGGATGATGGTTTATGGTTTTAAATGATGAGGTATTATGGTTTTTTTTATTTGGATTAATGGTTTTATGATGATGTGGGTTTATCTATTTTTTGGATAAGTGATTAGTTTTATTTTTTCGATGAGGTTTTTTGGGTTTTTTTGGGCCATGTGATTATTTTTTGTGGGGGTAGGGGTCTATGATTTTTCGGTGATGTGGTTTTACTATTTTTATTGGGATAAAGGGTTGTGGTGTTTGGGGGATCTTGCTATTGGGTTTTGGTGGACTAAGGCTTTGGGGTTTTTGGGGATGAGGACATGTGGTTTATAGGAGCTGAGGGTTTCGGGTTTCATGGAATGATTGTTTAATTTTTTTTGGGTGGAGTGTTTAGGTATTTTTTCAGAAGTTGGTTTGGTTTTTTTGGAAGAGGATTTACTGTATTTTGGGGATGATGATTTAGGTTTTTTTTCAAGTGTTTTGAGGTTTTTTACGGTTTAGGGTTTTTGTTTTTTGGGGCAGAGTGTTTATTGTTGTGTCAGTTGTGGGTTTGGGGTATTTATTTGATAGGGGATTAGTGTTTTTTAATTAGTTTTTTTGGGGAAGAGGCCTAATATTTTTTGGGAATACTAATTTTGTGTTTATTAGGGATGAATTATTACATTACTTTTGGGATTCAGGTTTCGGGAATTATGGGGAATTATTTTTGTGGTTTCTATAGACTAATGATCATAGGTTTTTTGGGGTGGGGTTATGGGTTTTTATGAGGGTTTTGTGTTTCATGGGGAAGAGGGATTATTGTTTTTGGGTATGGGGATTATATTTTTGTTGGGGTAGAGTGTTTGGGGTTTATTTGGGATGAGTGTTTATGATTACTTGGTTTTGAGGGATTATGGTTTTTTGGGAATGAGAGTTTGTAGAATTTTTGGGCTGATGGATTTTTGTTATTTGTTGTTGAGAGATTTTATTTTTTTAGGTGATGGGTTTGGAGATTATTTGGGATGAGGGTTTTGAGTTTTATTGGGGACGATGGTTTTGGTTTTTTTGAGGATAATGGTTTTTCATTTTTTGTTGCTAACTAGTTGGGTTTATTGGGGCTGAGCATTTGGGATTTTGTGTCAGAGGTTATATAGTTTATTAGGGATGAGGGTTTACAGTTTTTCTCCACTGAGGGAATGTTTTTTTAGAAATGTTTTTGTGGTTTTTTCTGTAGTGTGTATTGTATTTCCTGGGGCTTAGGGGTTATAATTTTTAGGACTTATTGCATCAAATTTTTTGGGGGCATATGATTCGGGATTTTTTAGTGAAATGGGTTAGGATTTTATAGGGATTAGGGTTTAATGGTTTTTTTGGACAGACAGTTTAAGGATTATTATGGCTGATGTTTTAGGGTTTTCTAGGGATGAGAGTTTGGGGATTTTTGATTATGTGGGTTTAGGATTTCTTGGGGACAAGGGTTTTGGGTTTTTTGGGGATGAGGGAATGGGTATTTTTGGGGATGAGGGTTGGGAATGTTTTTATGTCTGAGGGTTTAGGTTTGTTTGGGGGGGATAATTTAGGGTTTATTAGTTATAAGGGTTTGAGTTTTTTTTGGACTAATCATTTAGGGGTTTTTTGGGGTAGAAGATTTGTAGTTTTAAGTGATGAGGGTCCATGATTATTATGGATGCGGGTTTAGGGTTTTATTGGGTTGAGGGTTTAATGTTTTTTGGAGTTGAGAAATAATAAATTTTCGGGATAATGGTTTAAGGAATTATGGGGTTATGTGATTGGGTTTTTTTGGAATGAAGGTTTCATGTTTCCTAGAGATAAGGGTTGAAGGTATTTGTGCGATAATGGATTGTAGTTTTTTTGGGGAAGATGGTTTAATTTATTTTGAGCCAAGGGTTTGGGATTTTATGGTGTTGAGGGTTCTCTTTTTTTGGGGAATATGGTTTAGTGTTTCTGGTCCTAAGGCTCTCTGGTATTTTGGGGCTGAGGGATTAGGGTTTTTTGGGGCTGTGGATTTTATGTTTTATGGGACAAGGGTTATGGATTTTTTGGTTCTAAGAATATATTGTTTTCTTGGTATGAGGATTTATGTTCCTTTTGAGTGATGGTTCTTGGTTTTTATAAGGCTAAGGCATTAAGGTTTATTGGGGACAAGTGTTTAGGGATACATGGGGGAAATTTTTTGGGTTTTTTGTCTCTGTGTATTCATGGATTTCTGTGGCTGAGGTGTTTAGGTTTTTTTGGGGTTGTGGGATTAGGGGTTTTCAGTGAAGTAGTTTAATAATATTTCGGGTAGAATCATTAGGGTTATTTAGGGATTCGGATTTGTGGTTTTTTAAGGTATAGTGTGTGGGAGTTTTACGAGATGAGTATTTTTGAATTTTTGGGCATAATGGATTGGGATTTTTTGGTGTTATTCATTTAGTGGTTTTTGGGGATGATTGTTTGTGGTTTTTTGGGGGTGATTGTTTTTGTGTTTTTATTGATGACTATTTCGGGTTTTTTGGGGTTGAGGGTTTACTATTTTTGGGGATGATGGTTTGGTTTGTTTTTAGGATGAGGGTTTAGGTTTATTTAGGGATTATGCTTTATGGAATTTTAGTGCTCATAGTTTAGGGTTTGTGTGACTGAGGGTTTACAGTTTTTATTGGGTGGCATATTTAGGGTTCTTTAGGATATGGTTTTACAGTATTATGGGTCATGTTTTTAGAGTTTTTCAGGGTCTTGGGTTTTGTTATTTATAAAGAAGGATGTATAGTTAATTTTTTTGATGAGGGGTCAGGAATTTTTTTCACTAAACATTTTCATATTTTGGGGTCAACGGTTTAGGTTTATTGTGGTTGAGAGATTACAGTTTTATGGGGTTTTGGGTTTTGGGGTTTTTGGGGATGAAATGAAAGTGTTTTTTGGGGTTATGGGTATATTTTTTATAGGGGGTAGGGTTTGGGGGTTTTTGATAATGCAGGTTTAGGTTTTTAATGGAAGTGGCTGCAGTTTATCGGGGGCTAATTATTTTTGGTTTTTTATTTGGGTATAGTTTTTTGGAGGGCTGATGTTATAAAGTTTTTTTGTGGCTATGGGTTTGGGGTTATTTGGGATGATGGTTTATGGGATTTTTTGGCCTTATGATTATGGATTTTTGGGGCCAAGCGTTATGTTTTTTTATGGTTAAGGTTATAGATATTTTTTGGGTTTATTGTTTAGTGATTCTATTGATTGTGGTATTGGGGTGTTTGGGGGACAAAGTTTCATGTTTTTTTTGGGATGAGGATTTATAGATTTTTGGGCTGAGGGTTTAGGGTTTTTTGTAGAAGAGTGTTCATTGTTTTGTCGGGATGGGGGTTTGTGGTTTTGTTTTTATAGGGGTTTACTGTTTTTGTGAACTCAGGTTTTTGGGGAAGAGGCCTATTATTTTTTGGGAATAAGCATTTTGTGTTTTTTTGGGATGAAGGTTTATATTATTTTGGGGATTTACGTTTTAGCAATTTTGGGGATGAGTTATTTGGGTTTCTTTAGAGTAATGATCATGGGTTTTTTGGGTTGGGGGTTTTGGTTTTTTTTATGAGGGTTTTGTGTTTCATGGGAACGAGGGATTATGGTTTTTGGTGATGAGAGTTTATTGTTTTTTGGGGTAGAGTTTTTGGGGTGTATTTGGGATGAGTGTCTATGAATAATTTGTGTTGGGGTGTTAGGTTTTTTTGGGGATTAGGGTTTGTAGACTTTTGGGGCTGATGGATTTTTGTTATTTTTTGCTGAGGGATTTTGTTTTTTTTTGGTGAAGTGTTTGGGGATTATTGGGGATGAGGGTTTTGGGTTTTCTTTGGGATAATGGTTTAGTGTTTTTTGAGGAAAATGGTATTTCATTTTTTGTTGCTAACTATTTGGGTTTATTGTGGCTGAGTATTTTGGTTTTTTACTGAGGTTATATGTTTTCTTAGGGATGATGGTTTACAATTTTTCTTCACTGAGGGAATAATTTTTTTAAAAAAATGTTTTTGTGGATTTTTTGGTGGTGTGTATATTATTTCCTGGAGCTCAGGTGTAATTCTTTTTTTTGGAATAATTGCATCATGTTTTTTGGGAGCATAGGATTTGGGATTTTTTAGTGATATGGGTTTGAGTTTTTTATGGATAATGGTATTAGGGGTTTTTTGGACAGACAATTTACGGTTTTTTATGGATTATTTTATATTGTTTTCTAGGGATTATGGTTTGGGTATTTTTGAGTATGTGGCTTTAGGATATCATGGGACAAGGGTTTTGGGTTTTTTGGGATCAGGGCATGGTTATTTTTGGGGATGAGGGGTTGGGGATTTTTCTGTCTGAGGGTTTAGGTTGGTTTGGGGTGGATGATTTAGGATATATTAGTGATAAAAGTTTGGGTTTTTTTGGGACTAAGTATTTAGGGTTTTTTGGGGTAGAGGATTTGTAGTTTTTAGGGATGAGGGTCCATTATTTTTTAGTGATGTGGGTTTTGGGATTTATTGGGCTGAGGGTTTAATATTTGTTTGGAGTTGAGAGATAATAGATTTTTAGGATAAGGGTTTAGGGGATTTTGGGGCTATGTTTGTGGGGTTTTTTGGATGAAGGATTCATGTTTCCTATGGATAAGGGTTGAAGGTATTTGGGGACATGAGATTGGGTTTTTTTGGGATGATGGTTTATATTTTGTGGAGCCAGGGGTTTGGGGTTTTAAGGTGTTGAGGGTTATGTGATTTATGGGAATGGGGTTTAGGGTTTTTGGTCCTAAGGGTCTCCAGTATTTTGGGGCTAAGGGATTTTGGTTTATTGGAGCTGTAGATTTTATGCTTTTAAGGGAAACGTGTTAGGGATTTCTTGTTTCTAATAGTATATTGTTTTTTTTTGGTCTGGGGGTTTATGGATTTTTTATGGGTGATAGATCATGGTTTTTCTAAGGCTAAGGGATTAAAGTGTATTGTAGACAAGTGTTTAGGAATACATGGGGAATTTTTTTTTTTGGGTTTTTTGTGTCTGAGTATTCATGGTTTTCTGGGGATGAGGTTTTTAGGTTTTTTTTTCGGGATGTGGGTTTAGGGGTCTTTAGGGAAGTGGTTTTAATACTATTTCGGTTTGATTCTTTAAGGTTTTGTAGGGCTCTAGATTTTTTTAGGGTAGAGTTTATATGAGTTTTTACTGATTAGGTTTGTTGGTTTGTTGGGGATGATGGATTGTTATTATTGGGTGTTATACAGTTAGGGGTTTTTGGGGATGAGTGTTTGTGGTTTTCTGGGGTGATGGTTTTTGGGTTTTTATTGATAAGTGTTTAGGATTTTTTGGGGATGAGGGTTTACTATTTTTGGGATGAGGGTTCGGTGTGTTTTTAGAATGAGGGTTTAGGTTTTTTAGGGATGATGGTTTATGGAATTTTTGTGCTAATAGTTTAGGGTTTGTGTGAAATAGGGATTACAGTTTTTTGGGGTGTCATATTTAGGGTTCTTTAGGATATGGTTTTACGGTATTTTGGGTCATGTTTTTAGAGTTTTTTTGGGGTCTTGGGTTTAGCATTTTCTAAGGAAGGAGGTTTTGGTATTTTTTTGGATGAGGGTTCATGAATTTTTTTCACTATGGATTTTCAAATTTTTGTGTCAAGGGTTTAGGTTTTTTGTGGTTGAGAGTTTTGGGATTTATGGGGTTTTGTGTTGTGGGTGTTTTGGGGATGACATTAATGTGTTTTTTGGGGTGATGTGTATATTTTGTTCAAGGGGGTAGGTTTTGGGGGTTTTATAATGAGGGTTTAGGTTTTTTAATTGAAGTGGGTGTAGTTTATAGGTGGTTTATGGTTTATGGTTTTTTACGAGGGTATATTTTTTTGGTGGGATGAGGTTATGAAGTATTTTTTTCTATGTATTTGGGGTTATTTGGGATGATGGTTTATGGGATTTTCTGGTCTTGTGTTTATGGTTTTTTGGGGCCAAGGGTAATGTTTTTTATGGCTAAATTTATAGATATTTTTGGGGTTTCTCGTTTAGTGATTTTTTGAATGGTGATATAGGTGTTTTTTGGGAAAAAATGTTTCATGTTTTTTTGGCCTGAAGTTATATGGTTTTTGGGCTAAGAGTTTAGGGTTTTTTGAGCTGGTAGATTGTGTTTTTGGGGGATGGGTCATAGGGTATTTTGTGGAGGATATTTTTGGATTTTGTATGGATTTGGGTATGGGGTTTTTTAAGACTATGATTTTGGAGTTTTTGGAGTCTAGGGATTAGGTTTTTTAATGCTAATGCTTTAGAGTTTTCTAGGGTTGAGGGTTTTGGGTTTTTTTGGTTTAGGGTTGCGTGATTCATAGGGATATAGGTTTTGGGATTATTTGGGATGAGGGATTAGTGTATTTTGGGATCCTGGTCTAGGGTTTTTGGTGGATGAGGTTTATTGGTATTTGGGATGAGGTTTTTTTGTTTTTTGTGCCTGAGTGCATATAGTTTTCTATGGATGAGGGTTTCAGGTTTTCATGTGATTAGGGATTAGATCTTTTTTGGGTAGAGATTTTATGATTTTTTGGTTGATAATGGCAAATGGTTCTTTGGGTATTATGTTTTATGGTATTTTGGGGATGTCGGTTTAGGGTTTTTTGGGGATGAGAGATTGGGGTTTTTTGGGGCAGATATTTTAGGATTGTTTAGGGATGGTTGTTCATGTTTTTTTGGGAGAGGGTTTAGGGTATTTTGGGTCTATGGCTTTAGTGTTTCAAGGGATGAGTGTATTTTTTATAATGGGACTATGGGATGAGTTTTTTTGAGTTTGAGGGTTTACAGTTATTTTAGTACCGTGATATTGGTTTTTCAGGCTGATCGTTTAAGATTTTGGGGATAAGTGTTTAGGGCCAAAGGGTTTTAGGTATTTTGGGGCTGAGGGTTTTGGGTTTTATAGGTTAAATGGTGTAGCGTATTTTGGGGATGAAGGATTAGGGTTTTCTAGGATGATTATTTAGTGTTTGTTGTGGTCGAGTATTTGGCGTATTATAGGGGATGATTTTCTATGTTTTTTTGGGATGCATGTTTAGATATTTTGGAGCATAGGGTTTCATATTTTTTTGGTTGGGAGTTTAGGTTTTTTTGGGAATAATGGTTTATGGTTTTTCTACTTTAGGGTTTAGGGTTTATTAGTGTTGCAGGTTTTGGGTTTTCTAGAGATTAGGTTTTAGGGTTTTTTGGGATGATGCTTTTTTGTATTGGGGATGAGTGTTCTGGGTAATAATGGTTTGAGGGTTTATATTTTTTGGGGTTGGTTGTTTAGGATTTTTTGGATATGAGGGTTTATGGTATTTTGGTACTAAGAGGTTTCTGTTTTTTGTGGATTTGTTTTTGGGTTTTTTATTGTTAAGGGTTAAGGGTTATCTAGATCTTAGGGTTTAGGGTTTCTTGGGAGTAACACTTTATGGTTTGTTGGGGTTACTGATAGATGTTTTTTAGGGATGTGGGTTTTGTGATTTTTGGGGAAAAGTGATTAGAGTGTCCTAGGGCCAAGTGTATATGGTTTTTTGGGGGAATGTGTATGTGGAGTTATGGGGATGAGGGTTTTGTTTATTATTACTTTTTGGGTTTTCGTTTTTTTGGAGACAATAGTTTTGTGTTTTTTAGGGCAGTGTGTTTGTGTGAATTTTGTGCCTTGGGTATAAGGATTTTTGGAAACAAGTGTTGGGAGATATTTATGTATGAGGTGTTATGTTTTTTGGGGTCTTAGGGTTTAGGGATTCATTGGGATCGAAGTTTTGGGTGTTTTGGGTTTATGGTTTATGGTTTTTTTGTGATGGATGGTTCATGGTTTTTTTACGGGTGAGGGATTTATGTTTTTTGGGGATGAGAGTTTATTGTTTTTTGGGGGTGATGATATGCGGTTTTTTTGGCATTGGTTTTTGGTTTTTTCGGTTTGATAATTTTTGGATTTCGGGGGATGTCGATTTTTAGTTTTATATTGCTCAAGGTTTGGGGTTTTTAGGGCAGAGTGTATCTCATTCTTTTAGAATGAATGATGATTGTTTTCTGGGTTTAGGGTTTATTGTTTTTTTGGATGAATTTTTATGGTTTTTTAGGATAAATAAATAGGGTTTTTTTTAATGAGGGTTTACGGTTTTTCGAGGAAGAGGTTTTCATTTTTTTCTACTCTAATTGAATTGGTTTTTTAGTGTATGGGGGTTTATTTTGTTTTTAAGATTACAATTTATGGTTTATAGTGCTATCCGTATTGGGTTCGATAGTGTGGATGGTTTTGGGATTTTTTGGACTTATGGATTAGTGTATTTTTGGATGATGATTTTGAGTTATTTTGGAGCTGAATATATTTGGATTTTTGGGGATACATTTTTTGGATTTTGCATATGATGGTTTAGGGTTTATTCAGTATACGGATTTTGAATTTTTTGGGTGGAGATTATATGGTTTTTTAGGTCTCATGTTTTTTTATTTTTGGGGGATGATTGTTTGTGGTATTTTGGTGCTTAGGGTTTTGGAATCTTTTTGGTTGAGGGTATGGGGTTTCTTTGGGATGAGTTTTTTCATTTTTGTGGGGATGTGGATAAAGGTTGTTCTAGAGATGAAGTTGTAAGGTATTTTGTGGATTACGGTTGAGATTTGTGGTCCGATTATTTTGGGATTTTTATAAATGAGGGATTAAGATATTTTTTGAGTAGTTGATTGGGTTTTATTGAGATACAGGGTTTAGAGTTTTTCGGTTGTGGGATTATTGTTTTTTTGGATTGAGGATTAGGGTTTTTTGGGAATTCCTATCCTGGGTTTTTTTGGATGCTGGTTTGGGTTATTTGATAAAGTGTTTTAGGGTTATTAGAGGCTGATTGTCTGGGTTTTTTATGTCTAAGGGTATAGGTTTTTTGGGGATGAGGGTTTTGGTTTTTTTGGGGGATGATTGTTTTAGATTTAATGTGGGATGAAGTTTATGGTTTATTTGGGATAATGTATTCGGATTTTTTGGGGATAAATGTATATAATTTATTGCGGATGAGGGTTTAGTGTTTTTTAGGATGAGGGTTTGGTGTCAATTGATGATGATTATTAGGTTGTTTTAGTTTTGTGGTTTTAGGGGTTCTTTAGGCTGTGGTTTCATGATTTTATGGTTATGAGGGGATATGGTTTCAAGGGATGAGGATTGAAGGTTTTTTTGGACATGGGGTTTTGGGTCTTTTGGGGATGAGCATTTACAGATTTTTTTGGGAGTAGGTACTAGGGTTCTTTGGTGCTATGGGTTAGGGGTTTTTTGGTGGACGCTGGTGTAGGGTTGTTGTGGCTATGGATTTAGTGTTTTTTGGGGCCTGAGTGTTTAATGTTTTATTGGTGCTGTGTGTTTAGTATTTTTTAAGATGAGGAAATAGTTTTTTCTAAGTCTATGGTTTTAGGGATTTTTTGGGGTGAGGTTTTATTGTTTTCTATTGCTAAGGGTTTATGGATTTTTGGGGATGAGGGTTCATTGTATTGATTTTTTGGGGGATGGGGTTTTAGGGTTTTATGGGGATTGAGGTTTATGATTTCTTGGGATAAGTGTTAGGGTTTTCTATGGATGATGGATTAAGATTTTTTACAAATGAGGTTTTTAGGATTTAGGGGGATGATGCAATATTGATTATTTGGGTTTTTTTGGAACTGATTAATTAGGTTTTTTTTGGATTTCAGTTTAGGGTTTTTAATGGAAGAGTGTATTTGGTTTTCAGATGCTAATGGTTTCAACTTTTTTGGGAATGAAGGATTATTATTTTCTAGGGAAGGTGTTTTATCATTTTTTGGGATGTGGGTTTTGTGTTTTTGGGTACTGATGGTTTGGGGTTTTCTAGGAATTTGGGTTTTTGGTTATCATGGGATGAGAGTTTATGGATATTTTTGGGTTTAGGGTTTAATGGTTTTTTGGATTTTGGTATTACGGTTTTCTAATGATGAAGGATTATTGATATCTTTTTCTAAGGTTTGGTGGTTTTAGGGATGTGTGTTTATGGTTATCTGTGGATGAGGGTTTGGGTTTTTCTTTGGATTATTATTTAGTGATTTGTGGGGATTAGGGTTTGGGGTTTTCTAAGTATGAAGGTTTATTGTTTTATTACTATGTCGATTATAGGATTTTTGGGGCAATGTGTTTATGTTTTCTAAGAATGTGGTTTTAGGAATTATTGGGTTTCAGGGATTGAGGTATTGTGGGGATGAGGGATTAGGGATTTCTACATATGATGGATTAGGGTATTTTAGTGCTGATGGTTTTGTGTATTCTATTAATGAGTGTTTTTTATATTAAATGGATGAGGGTTTGGGGTTACTTATGGAAGAAGGGTTAGTTTTTTCAATGATCAGGTTGTAGAGTTTTCAGGGGATGTGACATTAGGGATTTTGGGGATGAGGCTTTGGGGATTTATAGGATTATGGATAGGGGTTTTATAGGACCGAGGTTTTTGAATATTATGGGAATTAGAGTTTTGGGTATTACTCGGATGGGGGACTACTGTCCTTTAGGGATAGTGTTTACAGTTTTATAGGGGTGTGGTTTAATGATTTTATTATGTTAAGGGTTTTTTATTCTCTGGGGTTATGGGTTTTAGCTTTTTATGGTAGAGGGTGTTTGGTTTTCTGGGGCTAAGGGTTTACGATTCAATGGAGGCGAGGGGTTAGGAATTTATATTTCTATGCGATTTGGGTTTTCCTAAGATATCTTTTATGGGACTTCTAGGGATGATGGGTTTGGGTTTTTTGGGGGATATGGTTTAGGATTTTATTTAGATGAGGTATAAGGATTTTTATGTCCTGGACTATAGGTTTTTTCATCGTATGAGTGTTTAGGAATTTTCGGGGATGTGCATTAATTGTCTTCCAGGGATGTGGGTTTTGTCTTTTCTGTGGATTAGGGTTTAATAATTTCTATGGATGAGGTATTAGTATTTTAAAGGGATGAGGGATCATGGTATCATAGGAGAAGGGTATAGGGTTTTCTAGGGATGAGTTTTTCATGTTTTTTGTGAATGAGGTTATAGGTTTTTTTAGGGTTGAAGGTTTAGGGTTTTCATAGGCCAAGGGATTAGGTTTTTCTAGGGCTTAAAATTTTATTTTGTCTTTGAGTGTTTAGGATTTTTTTAGATGAGGGTTTGGTATTTTATGGGGATGAGGGTTTGGTGTTCTCAAGGGATGACAGTTTATGATTATTTTTAATGAGTTTTTTGTGATTATGGAGATAAGGTTATGGATTTTCTTGGGTTTAATATTTAGGATTTTCTAGGATGAGAATTTTGGGTTTTCTGGGGATGGATGTTTTGGATTTCTTTGAGTTGAGGGTTTAGGGTTTTTTGGGACTAATCTTTTTAGTGGTAATATGCGAGGACTTTGGATTCATTGGGATTAGTTGCTTACATATTTGACAATATTATGGTTCGGGGTTCTCATGGTCATAGAGATTATGGTTTTCTAAGGAGGAGGTTTTTGAGTTTTCTATGGATGAGGGTTTATAGTTTTCTCGGGAATAAGGGTTATTTTTTTATGGATGAGGGATTAGGGTTTAATATAGGATTGGGTTTATAATTTTATGGGTCTAAGTGTTTTGGGTTTTAAGGGGCTTGGTGTTTGGAGGTTTTTGGGGGTGAGGGTTTCGGGTTTTCTACAGAATATGGATTATGGTTTTTTTGGTACATGAATTTAGGGTTATTTGGGGCTGGTGGATTTCAGATTTTTGGCGGCGATAGTTACTATTTATTATAGGATTGGTTTTTAGAGTTTTTGGGGAAGATGTTATATGGTTTTATTGGGATAAGGGTTTAGGATTTTTTGAAGCTGATGTATATTTGTATAGGGGTATGATGGTTTGTGGTTTTAGTAGCTTTGGGTTTAGGGTTTTTTCGGGTCTTAGTTTCCCATGATTTCTGGTGATAAGGTTTTTGGGATTTCTATTGATGATGGATAACAATTTTCTAAGGAATAGTGTGTAGTGTTTTTTGGGGATGACGGTTTGGGTTTTCTTAGGATGCAGTTTTTAGGTTAAATTAGGGAAAAGATTTTGGATTTTCTCTTGGTTGTGGAGTTAGAATTTTATGGGGTTTTGTGTTTTCCATTTTTTAGGGCAGATTTTTTTTTTTCTTGGGTGGAGGTTTTTTGGTTTTTTGGGGATGATGTTTTAGAGTATTTATGGATAATGATTTAGGGATTCATGGTTCTGTTGGATTAGGAAATTTTGGGTTTTTGAGTATAGGTTTTTCTAGACCTGAGGGTTTGTAGTTTTCTTTGGTAAAGGGTTTAGTGTTTTGAGGTGATAAGGTTTTGGGTATTCGGTGCTAGAGGGTTTTTGATTTGTGGTGCTATAGGTTTTTCTGTTTCCTTGGATTAGGGTGTTGGGTTTTGTGGGGATGATGGTTTTGGGTTTAATGTGGGTGAAGGATTAGTGTTTTCTAGGGAATAGGGTTTAGGGTTTTCCGGAAATGTGGTTTTCGGTATTTTTGGAGGTGATTGTTTAGTTTTTTCTAGGTTTATAGATTTTGGGTTTTTAGGGATGAGGGTTTTTATTTTTATGTGGTGGAAGTATTTGGATTTTCTAGGGATGAGGCATTTAGGGTTTATGGGGATGAGGGTTTAGTGTTTTCTATTGATGTGGTTTTAGGTTACTTGTGATTTAGGGTTTGGGATTTTTGGACTAGAGGGTTTATAGTATTCTAGGGATGTGGGATAAGGGTTGGACAGGGACAGGTATTTAGGATTTTATACAAATACGAGTTTGGGGTTTTCTACACGAAATTTTTAATTATTTATTATGGTAGAGGTTTTATCGTTTTCTAGTGATAATGTTTTGGGGTTTTATTGGGATTAGGGAATTGTGTTTTCTATGATGATGGTTTACTCTTTTATGGGGGGGTTAGGGTTTATTGATTACAAGGGTTGAGGGTTAGGTTTCTATGGGTATGGGGATTTGATATTTGGGGGGTAAGGTAATAGGGCTATCTGGGACTAACAGTTTAGGGTTTTTTGGATCTAAGGCTTTGAAATTTGATTGTAATTGGGTATGGAGTTTTATTGGGATGCATGATTAGGTTTTTCTTATATTAATGGAATAGGGATTTTTGGGGCCCAGTATAGAGGGTCCATGTATGTGGAAGAATACTCTAATGAAATGGAGATATTGATGCTTCAATCCAATTTGGAGGAGGATCGCGAAGAAATAATGGCAGGGTGCATCAATGGATTGAATCTATAAATTAGAAATGTGGTGGAACATTGGACTACATTGATATGGAGGAGTTGCTTCATAATGTGGTAAAGGTAGAAAAACAATAATATTCTAAATGGTGTTAAGTAAGATCTGATAATTTTTGGAAATATGAACAAAAAGATCCAAAATTGACATATTGTTGGAATAAAGCAAAACCAATGGATTCCAAATTTGGAGAAAAACAAAGAGAATAGTCCAAAATCTATTTTTTCATTTCTGATTTAAATGAAAAGTTAAAAAAACTTCCCCTTATATATCATTTTATATTATGGGTTTTAGTTGCCGAGGACATGGATATATTATATCTCAATGCCCAAAAAAATACATTGATTGTTCAGGATAACAAACACACCCATAGTGAGAGATTTAGTGAGGATGAAATACCACCTTTGGAGGACAATTTATATGTGGAAGTTGAAGAACACATAAATGAATAAGCATTAGTTTAAAGAAGATCTATAAACATTCATCCAAAACATGATCATGGTGGGGAGAAGTGTGAACACATTTTTTAATGGGATTCCCCATCATAGGGATGGTATGTAGTATAATCATTGATAGTGGAATTTGTCCTAGTGTGGTCAATACCTTATTGGTAGAGAAGTTTATTATTCCTACATTAACACATCCTAGACCTTATAGGTTTCATTATTTTATAATAGTGGATAAGGGAAAGTATCAAATGTGGCCATAGTTGCTTTTTTCATTTGCAAATATCATGATGAGGTGTTTTGTGATGCTAATCCAGCACCGGCTGAACATTTTCTACATGGGTGGCCATAGAAATTTGATTAGAGGGTGATGTACGATGGCTATTCAAACCTCTTCTCCTTTCATTAAAGTGGTATAAATATTTTATTGAGTACACTATTTCCCATAAAATCAAATTAAGATCATGTGAGGATAGAGAAAAAATAAAAAAAATTAAATGAAAAGATTGAATGAAGACATGGGAAATGTAAATATGAGAGTGAGAAAATACAGTTTTATGAGTTGAGAGAAAAAGAATAAAGGGGAAAAATAAAAAATTGATGCTAATAATTTATTACACTTTTGATGACTCTTTATCACAAATTATGTTGATATGTACTCCCATACATGTAATCCATATTCTTTCCATCATCCATATACAAGATTCAACCATAATAATTTCTCCCATCTCACATTACCTCTCACATTTCTTGGAATCCATTGAATCAAACACATTTTTATTTTATGATATTTAATGTTTTTCATAACTTGATTACATATTATTAATTGTCTTCGTGATTATATTTAAGAACACATTTAGGGACAACGTAGTTGTTCTAGAATGTGTGAGGAATCTATTGAGAGATTAATAAAAAGTGGTAAAGTGTGTGAGAGGATTTAAAAAAATAGTGGGTGAGGGATCATAGAATTAGAAATTAGAGATTTGGTCGAACATCAAAGTACATTTACAAAGAGTAGTTTTGTCACAAGGCGGTGAAGGTATAAAAAAATTATTTTATCAAAGGTATTAAGTATTTTCACATAATTTTTGGAAATATGAACAAAAAAGTCCAAAATTGACATCTTGGTGGAACGAAAAAAAACTGATGGATTCATAATTTTTACCAAAAAAATGAGAAGTGTCCAAAAATAAGATATTTGTTTCTGATTTGAAAAGAGAGGGCAAAAAAAATTTCCATTATAAATACAATTATATTTTGTGTTTTAGTTGTCGGGGACATGGAAATATTATCTTTCAATTCCCAAAAAAGGACTTTGATTGTTCAGGATAAAAGAGACACCCATATTGAGGGATCTAATGAGGATTAAATACCACCTTTGGAGGACTATTTAGATATGGAAGTTAAAGAACCCATAAATGAATATACATTAGTTGAAATAAGATCTCTAATAATTCAACCAAAATATGATCTTGGTGAAGAGAAGTGTGAACACATTTTTTAATGGGATGTCGCATCATGGAGAAGGTATGTAGATGATAATTGATAGTGGATGTTTTCCAAATGTGGGAAATACCTTATTTGGTGGACAACATAAACATGCCTACTTTATCGCATCCTATACCTTATAGGCAGTAGTGGGTGATGATAGTGGATAACATAATGTAACTAAAGTGACCATAGTTTATTTTTCAATTTGAAAATATCATGAATTGGTTCTTTGTGATGTTGATCCAATGTTGGATGAACATTTTCTAATTGTGAGATCATGGAAATTTTACGTGGGAGTGATGTTTGATGGATATGCTAACCAGTTCTCTTTTCATTAAAGTGGTAAAAATATTGTTTTTACACCTCTAAGTCCAATAAAATCATTTGGAGATCATGTGAAGATAGAGGAACAAGAAAAAAAGTTAAAATAAAATATTGAAATTAGACATTGGAAATGTAAAACCAAGAGTGAGAAAATAGAGTGTGATGGTTTGGGGGAAAATGAATAAAGGGATAAAATATAGAAAATGGGAAGAGTGAAAAAAATGAGACTGAAAATTGAGTGATGAGTGACATAAAAAAATAGGGAAATCAAAGTGTTAAAAACAAGAGTGTTGAGAAAATGGTGAGATTAATTTCATTAAAAAGTGGGGCGAAAAGGGATTTTCTAGGCAAGAAAGTGTTCTTACTACATAGTAATGATGCTTACCTTGAAACTAAAAGACATCAACATTTTTACCTCTTTTGTTCTACCTTTATTTCAGGAATATGGTGATCATGATAGGATTGGATGTAATCTTGTTCCATTTGATCCAGGTGGTTTGGTATGAATGTACGTAATGAAAGAAGTGTTTCAGGAAAAAATAATGTATATTCCTTTCCATCAAAGAGATAATTCATCCCATGTTTTAGAGGATTCCTACAAGACTAACATATACAAATGGTATGTAGATGTGAGTGGTACCATTAATGTAAATAATATTTCTCTAGTTGATTTTTTAGATTCAAGGATGAATATTTTTGATGAGGGGGATGCATGAGAATCATGTAGCACATATGTATTGAGGATTTGAGAGAAATCATGAAACATTTTTTGGATGGTGCATATATGAAAAAGACCCATTTCATGGCATTAGTGGAACAATTACATGTGGGAGATTTTAGAGAATACAAGAGGCATTAAATAGATTTAATTTAAAACTACATGTGGAGGACCATCGAGTATGCATGGGGGGAGAAAATGTGCCTTCAATCACACTTATTAAATCCAAATAGTGAACCTAACAGACCAACAAAATGATTATGTGAATTTTAATCCACATACATTAAGGAAATATCTAATGTCAAAAAGTGGTGGACACCGTGTCTCCAAAGACACGGTGGGAATAATCAATGTCATTAGGGTGGTTATAAAAATTCTTATTGGGAGATATAATTTCCCTCTAAAGTCATGGAAATAATTAAATAAAATCAAAATAATGGGATAGGATTTAGAATTTTGTGGGATATGTATTTTGACATGTATTCCTTTCATTTAGAAATATGTATCCTCCTCATTTTACCCCTTGAATTGTAATTTCGAATTTGAGAGTTTCTAGAATTATTATGATTATGTTTCTTGTGTTATTAGGTGAATTAATGTAAGGATCATCAAAATAGTGAGAAACCATTGTGGAACATTATAATTATAGATTCAAGGGGCACGTCTCATTGTGTTCCTAATCGATCATCCCCCTTCCCCTTTAATTTCTTATACACTTTAATTATTTTTCATTTCTCCCACTTAAATAACATGGGTTTCGACATTTTCACCAATTGATACCACACACCTATAAGGTATCATATATTGTATATGCTTTTTTTTGTTCTTAGGTTTTATGATTTTTTTGGTTTAATCGTACGGTTCGTTTTATTGCAGAGGGTTTGGCGTTTCTTGGGGATACATGTTTAGGGGTTTTTAGTGATGATTTTTTAGTGTTTTCTAGGACTGTTAGTTTATAGATTATTGGGGATGATGGATTATGGTTATTTACGGAATAGTAATTTGGGTAATTTTGAATGATGGATTACAATTTCAGGGGTGTGAGTGTTTGGTTTTTCTGAGGGATGAGTGTATGGGTATTTTTGGGGATGGGGGATTAGAGATTTTTGAATATGAGGGTTTTGGTGTTTTTTTGACTGAGAATTCATGGATTTCTTTTGGAGATGGGTTTGTAGTTTCTATGGGAAAATAATTTAGGGCTTTTTGGAGAACTCGGTTCGTGGTTTTTTTAAAAATTACAGTTTATGATTTTTCAATGATGAGGGTTTAATGTTTTATGGGCTTGATTATTTAGTTTTTTCATGGTATGGGGGATAAGGTTTTTTATATGGGTTAATTATTTTTTTTGGGCAATGGGTTTGGGGTTTTTGGGGCTGAGGTATTCATGTTTTTAAGGGATGAGGGTTTAAGGTTTTTTAGGCCTTTGGGTATGGGGTTTTCTGGTTCTAGTTGTTTTTGGGATTTTATAGAAGAGGGATTGAGATTTTATGTAGATGAGGGTATTTTTAGGGTTAGGGGATTAGGGTTTTATGGGTGGAGGGTCTCTTATTTTATAGGGAAAATGGTTTTGGGGGCTATGGGTTTTTCATTTCTTTGGAGCTGAGGGATTTTCGTTTTTTGGGAACAAGAGTACATGGTTTTTTAGGGGATAAGGATTTTGTTGATTTGGGGCTTAGGGTTTTGGGCTTTTTTGAAAGGAGGGTAAATGGTACTAGGGGAAATTGGTTTGGGGGTAATCATAGGCTAATGGTTTAGGGGTTTATGGATAAGGGTTTAGGGTTATTTTGGTCTAAGGGATTATGGTTTTTGGGTCTGATGATTTAGGGTATTCTATGGCTGAGGGTTTTATGATATTTTGTTCTGAGATTTTAAGGTTTTTGGATGTTGAGGTTTTAGGATTATTGTAGGTTAATGCTTTAGGGTTTTTTATAGTTGAGGGTTTTGGTTTTTTAAGTGTGTATGGAATAATGTTTTTGGGGATGTGTTATTTAGGCTTTTCGAGGTTGATGGTTTGTGTTTTTTCTGATGTTGTATTAGGGTATTTGGGTTCTATGGTTTTAAGGTTTCTTGGGTTCGATGTTTGTGGGGTTTTTATTGATTATTTTTTATTATTTTTGGTGCTGAGGGTTAGTATTTTTTGGGTATGAGGTATTTGGATTTTTGGGGATCATTGTTTTGGGTTTTTCATTGATGATGGTTCAGGGAATTATTATGCTATTGGTATAGGGTTTTTTGGGTCGAGGTTTTAGGTTCATTGCGGTTTACCAATTTATGTTTAATTTTGGATGAGTGTTTAGGGTTTTACGGGTAAGGGTTTTAGAGTTATTTGGTCGAGGGTTTAGGGTTTTTTTATGGTAGAGGGGTTAGATATTTTTTAGGCTATGTTTTTATGATTATTTGGTATAGAGTGTTTAGATTTTTTTTATAGTTTATTTTTTTTGTTGCAGAGATTTAAGGATTTATTAGGATTTGGGTTTAGGGTTTTGGGGGGATTTGGGATTAGGGTTTTTTGGGGAATAAGGGGTTATAGTTTCTTATTATAGAGGTTTTGGGGTTTTATACATTTTAGGATCAAGGATTCAATATATGTGGGTGTATATTTTTTTGGGGATTTGGGTTTCATGGTTTTTAGCAGGGTTATGTATTTTGGAGAGATAAGAGTATAATTTTTTTTATGGATGAGGGTTTGGTTTTTTTGGGGTTGGAGGATTATGGTTTTTTTGGGACTTGTGTTTAGGACTTTTGGGGCCAAGGGTTTATTTTATTATGGCTAAAGGTTATGTTATTATTGGGGTGGAGCGGTTAGAAATTTGTTTTGATGAGGGTTTATTGTTTTTTGGAGAATAAAATATTGGTATTTTTTGGGTGGAGTGTTTAAGGTTTTTTGGGGCGAAGGGTATTGGGTTTTTTGGAGATGAGGGATTTGGTTCTTCAGGGCATAGAGTTTATTGTTTTCTATGGGTGATGATTGAGGGTTTTCTAGTCATTTTGGTAATTAGTATTTTGGGGAGTGGGATTATAGTTTTTTGGTGTCCATGTGTTAGGATTTTTTTTCATTCTAATGATTTATGGTTTTTGGGGGATATGGGTTTATCTTTTTTGGGGCCAATGGTTTACTATTTCATAGGTCAAAGGGTTTAGGCTTTTTGGGGTGATGATTCATTATATTTGTGTATCAGGGTTTGGAGTTATTTTAGGATATGGTTTATGTGGTTTTGGGGCTAAGGGGTTAGGGTTTTGTGGGGATGAGGGATAGTGGTTTTTTATGTCTGATGGTTTCGTGTTTTTTTTGGGATGATGGATTACATATTATGGGGGAGAGGGTTTTGGGTTTTTGGGGGATAAGGGGTTCTGGTTTTTTGGGGATTATTTTTAGTGTATTTGGGAATGGGGGATTAGGGTTTTTTTGAAGCTGAGGTACAATGGTAGTTTAGGGTTGTGGGTTCTGGGTTTTTCATGGATGAAGGTTTATGAATTCTTGGTATAGAGGGTTTAGGGTTTTTTAGGGATAATGGTTTATTGTTTCTTGGGTCTGAGGGTTTAGTATTTATTGTGGATATGGTATTAGGGTTTTATTAGATTGAGGGTGTGGGGATTATTCATTATATGGCTTTTTTTCATGATATGTTTTTTTTTTGTTTTTAAGTGGCAATGTATTAGGGGTTTTAGGGGATGCAGGTGAAAGGTTTTTTGGGGATGAGTTTCTTAGGTATTCAGGTTCTGATGGTTAGGGTTTTTGGGGAAGTTGTTTTGGATTACTTTGGTCCTAACGGATAATTGTTTTATTCCCTGAGGGGATAGGGTAATTTTTGGATAAGTGTTTATGGTTTTATAGTGTTGGGGGTTTGGGGTATTTAGGTGGGGGTGTTTATATTTCTTGGTAAGGTGCTTAAAGATTTTTTAAATGAGGTTTTGGGTTTTTTGGGGCTGGGGGTTTATGGTTTTTGGGGATGAGGTTTCACGGTTTTTTGTGAGTGGAGAGGTATGGGTTAATTAGTGTTGAGGGTGTTTGGTTTTTTCATTTTAGGTTTCAGTGGTTTTATGGATCTGTATTTAGGGTTTCTTGAGGAATTTTTTTTGGGTTTTATGGGGTCGAGGTATTATGGGTTTTTTTCTGTCTTAGGGTTTTTAGGTTTTTTGGGAAGAGCCTATGGTTTATTGTGGATATGGTTTTTGGGTTTTTTTCGTGATTAGGGTATAGAATTATTTTGTGCTGGCTGTTTAGGATTTTTTGGATAACCGGTTTACTTATTTTCTAGTTTTTGGGTGTTGGTTTTTTATGGGATGAGGGTTCAGGGTTTTTGGTACTATGGGATTAGGGTTTTATAGGTCTTTGGATTTTTTTTACTGATGCATTAGGGTACATTCTGGCTGGGCGTTTAGGGTTTTTTGAGGGATGAGGGTTTAGTGTAATTGGGGAAGAGGGTTTCGAGATTCTTGGGGATGAGGGTATAATATTTATTTGGGGCTGAGTGTATGAGGATTTTTAGGGCTGGAGGAATAGTTTTTTCAGCTCTGAGGGTTTATGGATTTTTTGGAGAAGGGGGTTTGGGTTGTTTTTGTGGAAGAGTGTTTTGGGGGGTTTTGGGACTTGGGTTTCTTGTTTTTTTGAGATAATATTTGGGGAATTTTTGGGGATCAAGGTTTAGGGTTTTTTGGTGCCGAGGGTTTCAGGTGTTTTAGGATTAGGGTCTAGGGGTTTTGGGATGTCAGATTGGGATTTTTTCCTTCAAATAGATTACATTTTTTAAGAACCACTAGTTTGGGCACTATTTGAAGTACATGGTTACATGTTTTTTGGGTACGAGGGTTTGATATTTTATTGTGATAATGGTTTGGTTTTTTTTCGAGAAGGGGATTTATGTTTTTTGTATGATGAGGTTTTGTGGTTTTTTAGGGAAGAGAGTTTTGTGTTTTCTAATATCGAGGGTTTAGAATTTTTTGGTCAGGGCCTATATGTTTTTTTTGGGTTGGGTTGAAAATTTTTTTGGGATAAGGTTTTAGGGTTATTGGGGATATGGGTTACATTTTTTGGGGTTGAAGTAATTAGGATATTTTGGGTTTGGGGTATATGGTTTTTTATGAGTGTTTAAGGTTTTATGGGATGAGAGTTTAGGTATTTTGGGTGGATGGGGTTTTTGGTGTTTTTGTGATAAGGATTTAGGATTTTTAGGGCTAAGTGTTTAGGAATTCTTAACTATGAGTGTTTTGGAATTTCTCGGTCTGATGGTTTTGGGTATTCTGTGGAGAGGGTTTAAGATAATTCAGGGATGAGGATTTCCAATATTTTTCAGTCATGGTTGTTTAGGATTATTAGGGAAGGTGGATTAGGGAATCGTGGGGAGAGTATTTTGGATTTTTTGAGGGTGGGATGTATAGGTTTTTTTCATGTATTAGGAATTTTTATATTTTATGTGGTGAGGGTTTGGTGATTTCTTGTAATGAGGGATTTAGAGATTTTTTTGGATGATGGTTTGTGACTTTTTGGGGATGATGATTTTAAATTTTTTTTAGAGGAGGTTTTTGGGTTTTTTTAATCAGAGGGTATATGGTTTTTTTATGGTTAGGATTTTGGGGGTGCTAATGTTTTCGGTTTTTTTTAACAGATGAGGGATTATGGTATTTTTTTCATGTGGTATAGAGTAGTTTTTGTCCAAAGGATTAGTATTTTTTTGGGTGGTGGGATTATGGTTTTTTTGGGGTGAAGGATTAGGATTATTTGGGTTCATGTGTTTATGGTTTTCGGACCATTTGTTTCTTTTTTTTAATAGGTTTTTGGTATTTTTGGGGTTGAGTATTGATATTATTTATTGATGAGTTTTTAATGTTTTTCTAATGATGATGGTTTTTGTTTTTGGGGTCCAAGGGTTTTGGTTTTTTTTCAATTAGATTAGGGTCTTTTGGAATTAGTGTCTATTGTTTTTCTTAATGAGGGTTTAGTTTTTTTTGTAGTGGGTTTAGGGGTTATAGATTAGGTTTTTTGGGGGGTTATAGTTTATTTTTTGGGGGCTAATGGATTATGTTTTTTGGGGGACCAAGGATTAGGGATTTTGGGGGATGGGGGTTTAGGTTTTTTGGGGATGAGGGTTTATAGTTTTTTGTGGATCATGTTTTATGTTGTTCTATGGTGAAATGTATAGGGTTTTTCATGAAAGAGGGATTAGTGTTTGTTGGGGATGAGGGTTTTGTATTTTTAGGAGATTATGGTTTATGTGGTTTTTGTGATGAGGGTTTATTGTTTTATGAGGATAAGGTCTCATAATTTTCTTTTGATGAGGGTTTTGGGGTTTTGGGGTAGAGTGTTTAGTGTTTTTTGGGCCTCTAGGTTTTGGGGCATTTTGGGGATGAGGTTTTAGAGTTTTTTACAGCCAAAGGATTATGAATTGATCACACTAAGTGTTAGGGGTTTTTTGGGGGATTACTGTTTAGGGTTATGGGGGATTAGGGTTTATGATTTTTTAGGAATGAGGGTTTAGGATTTTTTTGGGTTGAGGTTTTAAGGAGTACTGAGGATAAAAGTTTAGTGTTTTATTGGAAGAAGTGTTTATTTTTTTATTAGATTGAGGGAAAATTGTTTTCTAGGTATGAGGGTTTTGGGATTTATAGGGATAAGTGTTAATGGATTTTTTCACCCGAGGGTTTAGTTTTTTTGGTGATAAGAGTTTATTGTTATTTGGGGATTGGTTATTAGGTTTTATTTCATCAAAGGATTAGTGATTTCTATGGTTGAGGGATTATAGTTTTTGGCAGCTAAGATTATAGGGGTTTTGGTGGATGAGGGTTTATGGATTATTGGGGTTAAGGGATTGGGTAGTTAGGGACTTAAGAATTGTGGTATTTTGGGATGTGGGATAACAGTATTCTAAGGCTGAGGGTTTCACCTTTTTTGGGGCTGAGGATTTATGGTTTATAGGGGTGAGTGTTTAGGATATTCATGGGATGCGAATTATGGGTCTAATGGGTTAGTGGGATTAGTGTTTTCAATGGATGAGGGTTTTGGTTTTTTATGGAGTTGATGGCTTTGGGTTTTGTGGGATGAGGGTTTTAGGTTTTCTGTGTATTAGGGTTTAGGTTTTATTGGGGATGCTTTTTTGGGGTTTTCTAGGAATGTGGTTTTGGGGTTTTCTAATAATGAGATATTATGGTTATCTAGCACTGATGGTTTGGGGTTTTTAGGGATGAGGTTTTGAACATTTATGGGAAAGAGTGTTTTGGGTTCTCTAAGGATGAGTTTATATGGATTTTTGGATCTTAGAGTTTGGGTTTTTCATTTGCTGACGGTTTAGGGTTTCATTCAGTTGAGGATTTTAGGATTTCCAGAATTGTTGGTTAAGGGTTTTTTAGGGATGGGGTTATTGTGTTATTTGGGTGTTCAGGTACTAGGTATTATGTGGATAATGGTTTAGGTTTTTCAAAGGATGAGTGTTTTTGTTTTTTGGTAGTGGTTTTGGAATTTTTTAGTTATGAGTGTTTGGGGTTTTAAAGGGATTAGTTTTAGGGGTTTTAATGGAAGATGGATAATTTTTTATTAAGATGATGGTTTTGGTTTTTCCGGGGATGATGTATTAGTTTTTGGGGGGATAGGGGTAATGGGTTTTCTAGGATTATGGTTTAGAGTTTTATAGGACTGAGGTTTTTGGATTTTATGGGGATGGTGGCTTAAATATTGTTGGGATAAGGGTTTGGGGGTTTCTAGGGCTGAGGGTTTATGTTTGTTTGATGATGAGTATTTTGGTTTTTTGGGAATGAGGGTGTAATGTTTTTTGGGGAAGAGGATTTATGATCCTTTGGTATTAAGGGTTTACAAATTTTTGGGGTAGTGGTTTTAGAGTTTTCTTATGATAAGGGATTAGTGTTTTATGGGGATGATTGGTTGTGGTTTTCTAGGGGTGAGGGTTTATGATTTTATTTGGAAAGGGTTAAATTTTTTGTGGCTTGGATTTTTGGGTTTTGGGGGTCTATGTTTTTATGGAATTCTGGGGATGATGTATTATGGTTTTTTGAGGATATGGGATTAGTAGTATCTAAGGATAAAAATTTATTGTTTTTTATGGATGTGGGTTTATTGTTTTATGGGGAAGAAGGATTCATGTTTTTTGGGGATGAATGTTCAGTATTTTCTAGGGTTGAAAGTTTAGTTTTTTTAAATTGTGGTTATAGGGTTCTTTGGGGTTGTTGGTTTCATGTATTCTTGGTATTAGGGATTAGGAATTTTTGGGGATGAGGGTTTATGGTTTTTTGGGGGATAATGTTTAGGGTTTTTTGGGGTTGAGGGTTTCAGGTTTTCTAGGTCTATGGTTTTGGGGTTCTCAGGGTATTAGGGTTTATAATTTTTTGCGCATGTGGTTTTACATTTTTATGGAGATGAGGATTTTGGGTTTTCTTGGGGTTAGGGTTTTGGATTTTTTATGGAGGAGATTTTTGGTTATTTTGAGGATATGTGTTTATGTTTTTCTAGGGGTAAGTGATTAATATTTTTTTTGGGTATGAGGGTTCTATGTTGTCCAAGGATAGTGGTTTTGGGGTTTTTTTTTACGGTTTAGGGATTTCTGGGGATTACGGTTTAGTGTTATTTTAGATGATGGTTTAGGGTTTTTTTAGGACAAGGGTTTTGAAATTTCATAGCCAGGGGTTTTGGGGTTCTCATATGCATATGGTTTAGGGTGTTCTAGGGATGTGGTTTTAGGTGTTACTAGGGAGTAGGTGTTAGGATTTTCAAGGGAATATCAGTTATATTTTTATGGGTATGATCACTTAGGGTTTTTTGGGGTTAAGGGTTTTGGGGATTTTGGAATGGGGATTTGGGGTTTGGGGTTTTCTACGGCTAAGGGTTTGGAGTTTCTTGGGGATGTGGGTTTAGGATTATTGGGGTTGTGGGATAAAAAAAATTTGAGCAGAGGAATTTTGGTTTTTTTTGTAATGAGGTTTTATGGTTATTTGTGGATGCCGGTATAGGGTTTTTTGGACATGAGTGTTTAGGGATTTTTAGTGCTAAGGCTCTAAGATTTTTTAGGGTTGTGTGTTCTACATAGTTTTTGGGGTGACGGTTTATTGTTTTTTTTAGGCAGAGGGATAAGGGTTTTCTGGTTATGAGAGTCCAGATATTATACAGATTATGGATCATGAATATTGGGGATGGGTGTTTAGGTTTTTTTAGGGATTAGGGATCAGGGTATTTTGGGAAAATGGGATCAGTTGTTTTCAAGATAGGATTTATGAGATTTTGGGGGTTGAGGATTCATGATTTTTTGGGGCTGAGGATGAAATAGATTTTGGGGATGAAGGGTCAATGGTCTTTAGGGTATAGGGAATATATATTTTTTGATTTAGGGTTTAATGTTTATCAGGGAAAATGGATAAGAATTTTATTGGACCATGGATTCAGTGTTTTGGGGGATGTGGGTTCATTGATATTTTGGGAATGAGGGTTTATATTTATTTGTCACTCAGGGTTCAAGGATTTTTTTGGCTGAGGGATTACGATTTTTCGGGATGACATGTCATGGTGTCCTAGGGTTAAGGTTTCAATGATTATATGGAGCTATGGGTATAGGGGTTTCTAGGTATGAGCATTTAAGGATTCATTAGATTTCATTTTCATGGTTTCATAAGGAAGAGTGTACAAATTTTCATGGGGATGAGGGTTTTCGAATTCATAGGAATGTGGGTGAATGGTTTCTTGAGGATAAGGGTTTATGTTTTCCTAGGGTATAGTGTTCGATCTTTTATGAGGATGAGAGTTTATTATTTATTTCGTATGAGGGTTTATGGATTCATGGGTTTTAGTCATTATGGCTTTATTGGACATTGGGATCAAGGATTCAATGCAATGAGAGTTAAGTTATTATTTTTTATTGGGGTTTAGGGATTCTTTGGGATTATGTTTCAAGGTTTCATTGGGATGAGGGTTAAATTATTGATGGGATTAAGGGTATAGGGTGTCTTTTGTATGAGGTTTTTGTGTCACATGGGGATTAGGGTTTAGGGCCTCTGAATTATGAGGTTTGAATCTCTTTTGGGGAAGAGGGTTCAAGTTCTATTGGGGGATAGGGTTCAAGGATTCATGGGGCTCAGGGTTTATGGTTTATTAGGATGATGGTTTAGGATTTTATGGTATTAGGGATCAATGATTCATTGGTCTATGGGTTTTGATTTACATGGGGATCTAGGTTCATGGTGTATTTGGGATGATGGTTAATGGTTTCTTGGAGATATGTGTCCAAGGTTTATTGGGGATGAGGGAAAAGTTTTTCATGGTTCTAATATATTACTGTTTCTTGTGGATTAGGGTCTATCTTTTCATAGGGATGCTGGAATATGGTTTCTTGGTGTTGAGGGTTATGGTTTTCATAGTGTTAAGGGTTTAGCATTTGGTGGGGAGGAGGGATTATGGTATATTTGGGAATACAGATTACATTTTTTTGTTATTAGAGTTTTGGGTTTCTTGGGGATGAGTGGTTGTAGATTCATAGGTCAGAGGGTTTTGGGTATCTTCCGGCTGAGGTTTTTGGGTTTCTTGGTTTTGATGGTCTAGGGGTTTATAGGGATTATGTTTTAGGGTTGTCATTCTATTTATTATCGTTTCATGGGGTTAAGGGATTGGGTATTCTTCGAAATAATGGTTTAAGTTTTCTTGGGGATTTGGGTTTAGGGTTTCTTTTTTATTATGTTTTAGGGTTTTTTAGTGGTTGGGGTATCTGATATATTAAAGTATAAGATTTAGGGTTTCATAGAGCCAATGGATTATGGTTTATTTGGGTGGATGGTTTAGGGATTCATAGTTTTCAGGGTATAGGGTTTTTAGGGGATGAGGATTTATGGTTTTTTTGGGATGAGAGTTTAGGGTTTAATGGGGATTATTTTCTAGAGATTCATGGAGCTAAGGATTTATGGTTTTCTTTGGCTGAGGTTTTGTGGTTTTTTATAACAATGGGTTTTAATTTTTCGGGTGAAGGGTTTAGTGTTCTGGGATTTGAGGGTTTGGGGATATTTCGGGATAAGGGCCTTGAGGTTTTTGGAATGCATGTTTATGGGTTTTTTGGGTCTGAGGGTTTAGGGTTTTTTGGACTATAGGTATAGGGTTTTGTGGAGAATATTTTTTTGGGTTTTTTAAGGATGATGTTTTAGGGTTTTTAGGGTGAGGTTTTAGTGTTTTTTTGTTGGATGTGGGTGTGGGGATTTTTGGGATGAGATTTTATGGTTATTCATATAAAATGGTTTAGCATTTATTTTTGAAAAGAGTTAAGTTTTTTGTAGTGATTAAAATTTTTTGTGGGTGAGGGTATATGGATTTTTTTTGGGATGAGGGTTTTCATGTTTTTATGGATGAGGTTCTTGATTTTTTAGGTATGAGGAGTTTTTTCTTTTTCGAGATGTGGGTTAATGGTTTTATTGGGCTAAGGGTTTTTTTGGGGGTTTGAGTTTTATTTTTTTTGAGTTATATCAGTTTATGGTTATTGGGTGAAATTAGTTTTAGAGTTTATGGGGACTTATGGTTTAGGATTTCAGTGGGGTTCAAGGTTATTTTTTTTTTCGTTGTAATTTTTAGTTATTAATGAAGTTAGGGTTTAGGGTTCATGGCGCTTAGGGAATAAGGTTTTATGGGGATCAGGGTTCAAGAATTTTTTAGTGCTGACTATTTAGGGGATTTACGGGACTAGAGTTTCAGGTTTCTTTTAACTCAATGTCAAGGGTTTTTTAGGGATGCAGGTAGATGCATTTTTGGGTATGGGGTTTTAGGGTTTTTTTTATGAATTTGGATTTTATTTCGGTTTGTGGGGTTAAATATTTGCATGAAATGAGGGTTTAGGATATTTTATGGTGCATGGTTCTTGTATTTTTTGGGCTCTAGTTTTTTGGATTTTGGGGATAATGTTTTGGAATTTCATTGGAATATTGTTTCAATGTTTCATTGAGATAATTATATGTGTTTATTGGGAATTTAGGTACATGGATTATTTTGGATGAGTGTTTATATGTTTTTTAGGGATAATGGTTTATGGTTTTTAGAGGATGACTATTTAATGTTTTTTGGGTGTAATAGTTTTGGGTATTGTGAGGATGAGGGTTTAGGGTTTTTTGGTTTAGGATTTAGGGTTTTAGGGGCATAATTTTTACTATTTTTTGTGTCTGGCAGTTAAAACAAATTTTGGGACTGAATGTTAATGGGTTTTTGTGTGGTGTTTTATGTTTTTTTTGTTTATATTGTGTAGGATTTTTGGGATTTAGGGTTTATCATTTTTTTGAGGCATTGTAGTTAGGATATTAGGTGGTTTGGGATTTGGGTTATTGTGGATATGTGTTTTGAGATTTTAGGGATCGTGGGTTTAGGGTTTTTCGTGTTTTGGGTTTAGGGTTTTCAAGGATGATGGTTTATATTTTTTTTGTAAAATTTTATTTTTGGCCTATGGTTGAGGTTTATTTTTGAGATTTTGGTTCATATTTTGTTGGGGATGTGATTTCATTGTTTTTTTGAGACTATGGTTTGTAGTTATTTAGGGATAAATGATGAAGGTTTTTTTTGGATGATGGTTCAAGGAATTTTTGGGGCTATGGGTTCAGGGTTTTTAATGATGCAGGTTATGTATTTTTTAGTGATACATTTTTATGGATTTATGGGGCTTATGGTTCTTTGGTTTTTTTACTGAGAAAAATTCTTATTGGGTAGGGTTTATGGATTTTGTGGGAAAATTGTTCAAGGTGTTTTGGGAATTAGTGTTATTGTTTTTTTTAGGTATGACCTTATTGTGAATTTTGGGTTTGAGGTTTCAGGTATTTTTGGTTATGGGAATTCAAGTTTTTTTTGGGATGAAGGTTTAGGGTTTTTTTGGGTTGATAGTTTCGGATTGTTGGGGCTGAGGGTTTAGGTTATTCTTGGGGATAAGGGTTCATATCATTTTCAGGATGAGGGATAGGGTTTTATTATTCTATGAGAATTGGTATTTCTAGAGATAAGGGTTATGTGTTTTTATGTTTAGTTTCCATGTTTGTTATTGTGTCGAGGATTTATGTTTTTTGTGGATGAGGTTTTACCGATTTCCGGGGGCATAGTTCAGGGGTCTTTTTGGCATGAGAATTCAATGTTATTTTTAGGAATGAGGGTACATGGTTTTTTATGGCTGAGGGTTGAGGGTTCATTGGGGATGGGTATTTAAGGATTTTTTTGGAAATAAGGGTTCATGTTTTTTTGGACGAGGGATTAGGGTTTTTGGTGCTATGAATTTATGGTTTTTTGTTGGTATATGTTTTTTAGGGATGAGTGGTATATGTTTTTTGGGGATGGGGGTTCACGTATTTTGGGGAATATGTTTCATTTTTTTGTTTGATGGGTGTTCAATTATTTTTCATTGATTAGAATACAAGAACTTTTGGTGATAGGTGATTATGGTTTTCTAGGTATGGGTTTTAGGTATTTTTTGGGCATATATTTTAGGGTTTTTGGAGGACGAATGTTAAGTGTTTTATTGGTCGATGGATTCATTTTTTATGATTTTTCATTTTCATTTTTTTCCTGTTATTAGGGTAAAAAATATTTTGGGGGAGGGGATTTGGGGGGTTTTAGGGCTGGGGGTTTAATGTTTTTGGGGATGATGGTTTATGGTTTCCTAGGGAAAGGGGTTCAATTTTTTGGGGATGGTTGTTCAGGTTTTATTGGGGATTAATGTTAAGGTTTTCTAGGGGATGAGAGTCCATGGAATTTTGGGGATGAGCATTCAGGGTTTCTTGGGGAAGTGGTTTTATTGTTTCATGGTGATGACTGTTTAGTATTTCATTTGAATTATTGATTAGGGTTTTCTGGGTATAAGGTTTAAATGATTCTTAGTGATGATGGTTCTGGGTTTCTTAGGTCTCAGGGTTCAGGTTTTGTTTGAGTTGAGGGCGTAATTTTTCTAGGCCTGAGTGATCAGGGATTCATGAGTCTTTGTGTTTAGGATCTCATGGGGTAGGGGATTATGATATTAATAGTGATGATGGTTTAGGGTATATTTTTTCCTAGGGTTCGAAGTATTTTTTGGATGGGGGTTCATGGTCGCATGATTATTTGGGTTAAAGGCATCATGGGGAGAAGGGTTCATTATTTATTACGGGCAAGGGTTCATGTATTCCTGGGGCTATGGGTTAAATATTTTAGGGGATGAGGGCTCAATAATGATTGGGGATAAGGGTTCTTTATTTCCTGGTTCTGAGGGTTCATGGTTTCATAGGCTTGAGCATTTTTTATTTCAAGGGGGATGAGGGATTAGGGTTTCTTGGGTATGAGGTTTCATGAATTATTGGGGTTAAATATTCAAGTGTTTCATTATTTTGAAGGTTTAGGGTATGTTAGGGATAATGGTTCAGGTATTCATGTGGAAAATAATTTATGGCTTCATGGGGATAAGTGTTAAGGTTTTCAAGGGGCCAAGGGATTTTGGTTTCATGGGGAAAGGGGTTTAAGGATTATTGGGGTTTGGCATGTTGAATTTGTTGGGGATGATAATATATGTTCACTTGGGGATGATGGTTTAGGGAGACTTGTGGATGGGGGTTTTGGATTTCATGGGGTCGAGGGTTTAGGTTTTCTTATGTCCAGCCGTTTATGTTTTTTTAGGTATGGTGTTTTGGGGATTTTTAGGGATGAATTTTAGTGTTTCTTTATGCTGGGGGTTTCAGGTTTCTTAGGGAATAAGGTTTAGGGATTCTCCAGTATGATGATTTTGGGTTTCTTTGGAATAGAGTTATGCTTTTTTTGAGATGGAGGGATAGGGTTTATTAGGGGATGGAGGTTTTGTGTTTCGTGGGGATGAGATTTTATGTTTTCATAGGGTCGAGTGTTCAGGATTTCATATGATTGTGTTATTATGGTTTTTTTGGGAGATAGGGTCTATGGTTTTTTGGTTCTATGTTTTATTGATATCTTAGGGATGATGGTTTTTGGTTTCATAGATATGAGTGTTTCTTATTTCCTTTTATAATGTTATGGGGGTTTTTTGATGAGTGTTTCATGTTTTTTGGGGTGAAAGGTTAATGGTTTTTTTGGAGTTGAGGGTTTGGGGATAGTTGGGGCTAATTGTTCAGGATTAATTGGGTCCGAGGGTTATTTTTTTAGGGTTTAGTTTCATTAATTTTTTAGTGTTGAGGATTTAGGGAATTTTATGTATGTGGGGTTATTGTTTTTTGGGATGAGGGTTTTGTGTTTTTTAGGCAAGACTGTATAGGGATTTTTTGGCTAATGTTTTAGGGTTTTTTGTTTTTGGTATTAAGGTTATTGGGGATGTGGGTTGTGATTTTTTTCTTATAAGGGCTTTGAATATTTTGGGACAGAGGTTGTATGATTTTTTAGTGATAAGTTTTTGTGGTTTATTTGGTTGAGGGGTTTTGGATTTTTTTGTATGGGGGTTTAGTATTTTATTAGGGTGAGGGTTTGATGGTTTTTTTGGGGTGAGGGTTTATGATTTTTTGGGGATGAGGGTTTAGGGTCATCTTTGGATGATTGTATAGGTTTTTTGGGATGTGGACTTGTTGTTTTTTTTGGATGAGGGATTAGGGTTTCACTGTTCATAGGTTTTGGGGTTTCTTACTAATGTTTAGGGTTTCATAGTGTCTAGATAATAGGGTTCACGAGTGCAGACAAAGTTTTTAACGTCACCATTTTTTATGTCGGTTATATATAACCGATGTGATAATATGTGATATGTGGTTTTTTTCGTCGGTTATTTTATAACTGACCTAAAAAATATGGAGAGTAAATTTTTTACGTCGGTTATTTAAATAAACGACGTTAAAAATCATGCGCGTTCCTTTTTTATGTCGGTTATATATTAACCTACATAAAAAACCAAAGCGCGGTGTTTTTTACATCGGTTATTTTATAACCGACGTAAAAAACGAGTTATCTACAAATTTTTTACATCGGTTATTAAATAACCGACCTAAAAAAGTGGCATTTGAGGCCTTTTTGAAGTCGGTTATTTGATAACCGACGTAATAACCCATCCCGCATAATTTTCTTACCTCGATTATATTATAACCGACGTAAAAAACTGTGAATTATGATGTATTTTTTACGTCGGTTATTCTATAACTGACTTAAAAAACCGACAGGAGCCTTTTTTGACATCAGTTATAAATTAACCGACGTAAACAAACTGGTATCTGATAAATGTATAATGTTGGTTATTTTAATAACAGATGTGATAAATTTAATAAAAATAGTTTATAATGTCGGTTATTAAATAACTGACATTATAAAACATTTAGGAAATTAACACACCACGTGGATTGTCATTTAGGATGTTTCGATCGACAGTCAGGTGACTCGTCTCTCTCACGCGGAAAACCCTAATCGTCTCTTCGATCTCGTTGCGTTAAACTCATTTTTTCATCATCATTTATCATCTTTACTCTCCTGGGATCAATGATCTCAACTCGAAACACTCAGGTAAGCCTCCCAAGACTTTATTTCATTCATTTCTTTTCCCAGATAGTCCATATTTACGTTTTTCGATTTTTTTTGTATAAACTAGGTATTATTATTCGATTTCGATTCCTCTAACCTCATTTTTTAATCATCATCTTATTTATTATCTCTAGAACTATTATATTGACTCGCAATATTCAGGTAAGCCTCACCTACTTCTATTTTGTTTGTTTTTGTTTCGCGGATGCCCGACATTGATGGTAATTTTTGTTGTCATTGACAACTAATGATCACATTCACCTATATTATTGCAATTTATATGTAAACCATTATGATACACCCATTCTGTGTACCAGTGTGATTTATTTTATAATTATATATGGGTTTTCATGGTGTAATGTTTTTTTTGGATCCTTGGTTGTTTCTATTTTGGGTATCAATTTTTATTGTTCTATAGTCTATTCACGTCACTTATTTTCGTGGACTATTAGAAGACTTCATATGCTATTAAAACCCAGTTCATTACACAATAGAGAATTTTATACTAGTAGGAGATACAGTTCATGGTTCTCATTTTGAATAATGGCATGATACCAAAACAAGTAGCTTGAGGTTAAAATTTCTATATATTCTAAAACTAGTAGCTTGATGTTAAAATCCCATGGTTCTAGGGGGCTATCAAGAGGGTTGGTTTCTGTTCAAGGGGTTGGGGGTGTCCGGAGGTTTGGGGGTTGCCCAGGGTGTCCATGGAGGTGGGGGGGGGGGGGGGGGGGCAGTCTACGGGTGTGGCGAGGGGGGGGGGGGGGGTCCAAGGGGGTGAGGTTGTCCAAGGGGGTGGGTGGGTGGGGGGATGTCCAAGGGGGTGTGATCTTGTCGAGAGGGTTTTGGGGGTTATCTGTGGTGTGGGGTGCTGTCCAGAGGGTTGGCGGTGTCCAAGGGGTTGTCCAAGGGGGTAGGGGTGGGGGTGGTGTCTAGGAGGGGTGGGGGTGCAGTCTAGTGGGGTGGGGCTGTCCAGGGGATGGGGGTGGGGGGATATCCAGAGGGTTGGTGGTGTCCAAGGGAGTAGGGGGTGGGGGTGGTGTCCAGGAGGGGTGGGGGTGTATTCTAGGGGGGTGGGTGATGTCCTGGGGGTGGGGGTTTTCTAGAGGGTTGGGGGGGAGGGGGTGTCCAAGGGGGTGGGGGACTGTCCAGAGGGTTTGGGGGGTTGTCTGCGGTGGGGGGCTATCCAAAGGGTTGGGGGTGTCCAAGCTGTGTCCAAGGGGGTCAGGGTGGGGGTGGTGTCCATGAGGGGTGGGGGTGTTGTCTAGAGGGTGGGGGCTGTCCAGGGGGTGGGGGAAGTCTAGAGGGTTGGGGGGTGCCCCGAGGGGTGTCCAAGGGGGTAGGGAGTGGTGGGGTGGTGTCCAGGATGGGTGAGGGTGTTGTCAAGAGGGGTGGGGGCTGTCCAGGGGGTGGGGGATGTCCAGAGGGATGGGGGTGTCCGGGGGGGGGGGTCTCCAATGGGGTGGGGGTGTGTGGGGGGCTGTCCAAGGGGGTGGGGGACTGTCCAGAGGGTTTGGGGGGTTTTCCGGGGGTGGGGGGTTGTCCAGAGGGTTGGGGGTGTCCATGGGGTTGTCCAAGGGGGTAGGGGGTGGTGCGTGGTGTCCAGGAGGGGTGGGGGTGCTGTCTAGAGGGGTGGGGGATGTCCATCGACGGGGGATAACGGTCAGTTGCGATTGACTACTACATCATAGTTTCTAAGATTATGACCTGATTATTGTGCCGTGATGATTGGCTTTACATTGTGATTTTCTCCATCTGAGTTTTTATTTTATATTTGATTTGATTCTCAGGGTTACACCATTTTCTCAAATTTTCTATCAACCATTGTTGGCCTCATGGTTTTCTTTGATTCAATGGAATTTAAAACTGTTATATCTAACAATATTTTCTTTTTAAATTAATATTCTTGAATATTTTTTTAAATATGAATAGATTTGTTTTATATTTCAAAATTGTTTTACATTCAAAATATGATTTTTTTTTCATATAAAAATATATTTGTGTTATCTTAAAAATATATATAATTTTGTTATTTTTCATAGGTAATAATGACTGAATGTTGGATTATGACACATTTAATGAGAAATGAATATGAGGAAGGTGTTGATGCCTTTTTGTAATTTTTTAAAAGAAATGTTCCAAGTAGTGACATTTTTTTCTATCCATGCCTGAAATGTTTGAATATGAAGAAGTTGAGAAGTAGAGAGATAAAAGATCATCTTATTTGTCATGGATTTAATCCTAGTTACATCCCTTGGATTTGGCATGGTGAAACTGGATGGAATGTCACTGATGATGATGATTCGCAAGATGGTTACTCTGATGGAATTGAAGAAATGATTCGCGATATTGCAACAGAACAAATTGAGATAGAACTGACATTTGTGTGTCTATATGGTGATGCTGAAAAACAATTATATCCTAGTTGTACATATTTTATGTTTTTTTCGGCGGTGTTAAGATTTATTAACCTGATGGGGAATCATGGATAGAGTGACATATGTTTTATAGAGCTGCTACAATTGATGAATGGCATTCTTCCAAATGATAATGATCTTCCAAATTCACATTATAAGGACAAGAAAATATTATTCCGGATGGGATTGGGATACAAGAAAATGCATGCCTATCCAAATGACTGCATTAAATATAGGAAGGAATATGAATTTCTGTTAGAGTGTCCTAAATGTGGGACATCACAGTAGAAGGTGAATGAAAAATCATAGGCTGATGTAGAAATTACAAAGATCCCTTCAAAGCTATTTTGTTATCGTCCTATAATTCATCGTTTCAAACGTTTATCTGCTAATTCACATGATGCAAAACGGTTAAGTTGGAATGCTGATGAGCAGTAATGTGATGGAAAAATACGTTATCCAGCTGATTTTCCACAATTTAAGAAAATTGATAAGCAGTATTCTACATTGGGAAATGAAATTAGAAATCTCATAATAGGGTTGTGCACATATGGAATGAATCCATACTGAACCCTCAGTAGCACACATAGTCCATGGCCTATTTTATTGGTAATTTACAACCTCTCAACTAAAGATTGTATGAAGGGAAAACATATCATGTTGAGTATAATGATCTCTGGTCCAAAGCAACCTAGTAGTGATATTGATGTTTACATGTCACCATTTATTGATGATTTGAAACTGTTATGGGCTGATGGTATTAGGGTTTATGATTCTTATAAAATGGAATATTTCCAACTGCATGCAGTGATTCTGTTCACTATAAATGACTTCCCAGCGTATGGAAATTTGTATGGATACAGTGTTAAAGGGCATAAAGCATGTCCAATTTTCTAACAACATAAGTCATATTGTCAATTGCATCATGGGAGGAAAACAGTGTACATGGGTAATCGAAAGTTTTTCCTATGGATCACCCTTATAGAAGACTAAAAAAGGCATTAAATGGGTCACAAAAATTTGATACTACTCCAAAATCTTTATCCCGTGATCTCTATTTTGAGAGGGTGAAAAACCTTGATGTGACATTGGGAAAGACACCGAAATATGGTAATAATAGACATATTTGGAAGAAAAGGTCAATATTTTTTGAGCTACCATATTGGAGGTATCATGAAGTTAAACATAATATTGATGTCTTGCATGTGGAGATGAATATATGTGATTCTTTGATTGGAAAATTGTTAGATATTAATGTAAATACAAAAGATGGGATGAATGAAAGATTAGACTTCCTATCCATGGGAATACGTTTAGAGTTAGCTCCCACTCCTAAAAGAAGACGAAAATTTCATCCCCCGTCTTGTCATACATTATCAAAGAGGGAGAAAATTGGCTTTTGTCAGTGTCTTCAGGATATCAATGTGCCTCAAGGTTATTCTTCAAATGTAAAAATTTTTGTCTCATTGAAGGACTTGAAGTTGATAGGTATGAAATCAAATGATTTTCACATCATGATGCAATAAATTCTACTAGTTGCATGGCATGGAATATTTCTCATCCGGGTCTTAAGGAATATAATGATGTTGTGTTACTTTTTCAATTCAATTTGTAATAAGGCGATTGATGTGAATGCTTTGAAAATTTTGGAAAGTGATGCAAGTTTTATACATTGTCAATTGGAAATGTATTTTCCTCCAACATTTTCTGATATAATGGTGCATTTAATGATTCATCTGGTTCAAGAAATAAAGCATTGTGGACCTGTATATCTTCGTTGGATGTATCCTTTTGAAAGGTATATTAAAATATTAAAGGGGTATGTTATGAATCCATATCGACCTAAAGCCTCCATTATTGAAAAGTGTATTTCTGAGTTGGTAGCAGAGTTTTGTATGAGCTACATGGCTCTGGCGTAGCACATAGGTTTTCCACCATCTATCCATGAATGAGTTAATAATGAGGGAAAGGGGATTCGTGGATTGAAATTAAAATCATTGTTAGCTGAATAGATGAAGAAGTTAGAATCATACATCTTGAATAAAATAACTGATGCTCAACCGTATATCACATTGCATATTAATGAGTTGAAACAATGTCATCCAAATAAGAATGAAATGTGGATTTTTAATGAGCACAACGAACCATTTTTTCATTTTTTAAAAATACCTTTCTTGGTAGATCAGATGTATCAGAGGCATTAAAAAGGATAGTGGGTGGACCATGTTTAAATGTGATAACATGGTCGGGTTATGACATTAATGGCTATACATTTCATATGAATGCTTAGGACAATAGAAGTGCAGTTCAGAATAGTGGTGTTTTGGTGTTTGCAGAAGCAATGCATTTTTCGAGTGATAAGGACAAAAACCCAATTTATGCATCAAGTTCATATTAAAGAGTGATTGAAGACATATGAGAGGATGATTACTTTAAAATTAAATTTCCTATTTGTAACTGTAAATGGTTTATCGGTAAAAACAGAGTCAGACACGATGAATTTGGAATGACACTTGTTAATCTGAATAGATTGGAAGACACAGATGATTCTTTTATAATGGAAACACATGAAGAAAAAAAATTCCTATGTAGTAGATCAATCAGATATGTAGTGGGCTGTTGTTTTGCAAGGGAAAAACAATATTTTGGTGAGGACGAACTTGATGAAGATGCCGATTTATGTGATATACCTACTTCCATGGAATGATTAACAGAACATAATGATGATCATGGTGAAGACATGGTTTGTTCCATAAGGAATGATCACTATGAAGGAATTGGAGAAAACAATCCATTTATACATTCCTAAAATTACAGGCAACATATGTTTATTTAATGTTTACATTTATTTATTTCATAAAATATTAGATATTGTAAGTTTTTTCTTTATTAAAACATGTATTAAAACTAAATAAGCATATGATTTTGTTTGTTTTACGTTTTTTTAGTTTGCTTTATCATGTTTAACATTACATGAATTATATTTCTATTATTTTTGTTTAGTGAAAATTACTTTACCATGTTTACAAGTTTTAACATGGTTACAATGTTTACCATCTTGACCATATTGAAAATCTTTACCATTTCTTAACATGCTTACCATATTAACAATGTTTACTATTATCTAACTTAGTACACTTATCTATTTTCTGATTGTAGTAGTATTAAAATATTTGAATTTGTATATTTGTGAACTAATGTTTGTTTTATTGATTTGAAGCATAATGACAAATCATTTAGTTGATCAACCAAATGATTCTAGAGATGATCATATTGGTCATACCTCTAGGGAGGAACATTCACATTCTCCTCTTGATGTTCCCCAATCATCCTCAGGTGCTCCTATTACGACAAAGAGTTCAAAGGTTGGTAAATGTGGGTGCACACGTTAACCAAAATTAGCACTTTACCTTACGCAAGATCAGAGGATACTCGTTTATTTTTATGATGATGATATTCCTAGAGGTCAAAATGCAAAAGATTTTAAGTGTTTTTTATCAAATCAGGCTATGAGAAAAGTAAGCATTCGTTATGGTGATTAGAGAAGTGTGGATAAAGCGATAATCTCTCAGTTATGGGAGACGATTCTGGTAAGATATTTTTATATTTTTTTGACTATTCTATAAATGTTTATAGTATATATAATATGTTTAATCTCTTATTTATCAGATGAAATTTGATATTCCTGACACTGGAGGAGTCAGGAAGAAATTCTTATCGTTGGCTTCCAGGAGATGGAGGGATTTAAAATCAACCCTCTCATCTGATTTCATTTATGGTCATAGGATTCATGACAATCCATGTCGTATATATCCTTTTATAGATGAGGAAACATGGAGACTGTTTTTTGAACGTAGAAGAAAAGAGTCAATTTTTGGTACGGGCAGTGTAAAAATTTATAAGACTTCTTATATAAATGATCTTATTAATATTTTGTAAATGATTTCTTATTATTAATTTACTACAAACAAGGAAAGATCATCAAGAGATCCAATCTAAAAATGTATACCCTCATAGTTTATCTCTGGGAGGGTATGAATTTTTGGAAGAAAAATTGTTGGTGGAAAAATTTCAACAACTAAGAGATGAGTCTTCAAGATCTGGAGAGGTGGCCCCTCCATCCCCTCCGACATGAAAATTGGAATAGAGCTCGGAAGGGTAAAAAAGGGAAATTTCATTCGGAAGAATCGGGAATCATAGCTGAGAGGATTGTAAGATATCTATTTAATTTATTCAATATAACTATTTTCTTCATATAATTTCAATCATTTCAGAAATGTTCAATTAATTAATACATGACTCTCTTGAGGAGCATGGTTCACTGGGGGAATTTACAGCTTCTGGGAGGCAAGATATTTTATCTGTACCATTGGGAAAGCCTGAACATCCTGGTCGTGTAAGAGGATATCTGGTAGGTGTATTGGTATGAAAAGTGTTGCAACGTTCTTCAACTTCTAACATTGATGGGGTTTATAAAAAAATAGAATCCTTGGAGGATGAAGTTCATAATATTAATGCAACTATGAAGGAAAGGATTAGGGCATCAGTACACTCAATGTTTAAAGACATGCAAAGACAATTTCATACTATAGCTCCCACTCCTCCACATCCCCCTGCAGACCCCATTATTTATCCTCCACCTCCTCCAGTATCTCCCACTCCCCCACCTCAGCTTGTGGACCCCATTTTTTATCCTACTCCTCCGCTGTAGCTTCCTACTTATTGCGAGTTGTATGTTTATGATCCCCAATATCACATAGTTTCATATGGGTTGGTATATTGTATAGGAGATACAGTTCATCATCAACAATTAGAGGTAGATAATCAGAGGGTCACTGTACAAGATATTAAAGATAGATCAGATCGAGTACCATTACCTACAGATGAGGTGACGACAGTTGGACATAGTATCGACCATTTTTTAATTTGGCCATCCAGAATTGTTCGACTCATTACAATAGACGTATGACTGTTATATCATTTAGTTTATTTTTTTATTAATGTTGTTTTATCATTTAAAAACAAATATATTTTTCTATTTATTTTTACAGGAATACTTCAAAGGTAAAGAAATATTGTATAGACAACAACAAAGACAAATGGTTATGACATCAAATACAGATTCTAGTAATCTTGACAGATTTTCATGATATTGATATTTTTTGGCGGGTCATTATGTGTTTCCAATGGAAGCTTATGTTTGTCTACATGAAATAACTATGGGAATTATGAAAACTGGTATCATGGAGCTTGTTACTGGAGATAAGTTGGGCACAACGTGGTGCAATATTTTTCCATGTAAGTCTTAACACCTTTTACCGGCATTATATTTGTTAAAAAATGTATAATTATTTTTGTTTTGTATTAGGTATCTTTATAAAATTTCTTTGAGAAATGGGCTGACAGATGTATATGGTTTCCTGGACCCACAATTGATTTCCCCTGAAGCATGTTCATTAGATTAAGATCAAATAATGCTTTCTATTGTGGAAAGACATGAATAAAATACATTCACAAAATGTTGGATGATGCCTTTTTGTGAGTGGTATGAAACACATCTCCCTCAAAGAGTTCATTATCTTTTAACATAAAAAACCACTAACCATAAATTTCCTTTTATGAGTGATCATTGGATGTTAGGGGTTTTTTGACCATGGGAGAAACATTTTATTGGACATGCTCTGTCCATGATGATGTGCGGGAAAGTTTTAAGAATGTATTGGAAAAGTAAGTTTCCATTTATCAATAGTTTTATATATTGTAATAAATTTTAAATTTACCCCATTCGTATAATTTTCTAATAGGGGATGTGTCTAATTTCTAAAAAAATCAAAGAAAAGGAGTGCAAAGATCAAATATGTAAATGCGAAGGTAAATATCCATTTATAATTTGTAATTTTTGATTTATTACATTAAAATAATATATTGAATTAACACTCATTCAAAAATAATTTTCAGGAACAACAAGGCGTCATCGAATGCGTATATTATATGATAATATTTATGTATGAAATAATAACAACTGGGATAGTTGTGAGTTTTGACATAGTAATATTTCCTCTTAAACTTTTCCATAATATATCAATTTGATTTAATCATTATACAAATTAACTACTATCCTTTTCATTTGTATCTTTTTGATGACCCTCAACCCTATACTGCTCAGGACATCAAACACTTAGAAGTGGAGTGGTCAGATTATTTTACAGGTTTGATTGAATTTTAGTTGTTTGTAATGTAGAATGTAATTTTGAATATTTTCATTGTAATTGTGTATTTGGTTGTCATTTAAGTTGGATTTAGTTTTTTTTAGGTTGACAGTATATGTTTCGAATGTTATCTATGTCAATGTTTAATTTTTCTCTACTTCTTGTTTTTGTATACTTATTATGGGTTTTATGGTATGGATTCTGGTCTCGGGGGAGGGGTTCCAAGGGTGTTTGGGGTGTTTAGTGTGGTGGGATGGGGTGTCCAATGGTCGGGGAGAGCTGTCCGGTGGGGTAGGGGGGGCCTGGGTGTCCATGGGAGTGGGGGTAGTTCAGGGGGTGGTAGCATTTCCAGGAGGGTGGAAGGGCTATCCAGGGGAGTGGGAGGCTATCCAGGGGGTGTCCTGGGGTGTGGGGGTGTCTTGTGGGGTGAGTGGGGCTTCTAGGGTGGGGGGGGGGGGCTGTCCAGTGGGGGGCAGGGGTCTATGATGTCCATGGGGATGGGTAGGGGCAGGGGTCTAGGATGTCCATGGGGATGGGTAGGGGGAAGTCTAGGGGTGTGGGGGGGTTTTCTAGTGGGTTGAGGCGGTTCTGGTCTATTTTTGGTAACTTTTTGGTCTGTTTCAATATTGTGGGAGGTATGTCCAGGGGTGTGGGAGAGCTGTCTAGGGGGTGGGGGTCTACAGGAGGGTGGGGTGATGTATAGGAGGTGGTGGTGATGTCCATGGGTGAGGGGGTGTTTATGGGTGAGGTGGGGGCAGTCAAGTGGGGTGAGGGGGTTTTGGATTGTTTTTGTTAACTTTTTGGTCTTTTTCAGGGGTTTGGGAGGGCTGCCCAGGTGTGTGGGAGTGATGTCTATGGGGTGGGGGTATACCTAAGGGTGGGGGGTTGTCCATGTGTGTTTGGGGTTGTAGAGGGCGTTAGGTGGCAGTCCAGGGGAGTGGTGGGGGTTGTCCAGTGGGGTGAGGGGGTGCTGTTCAGGGGGTGGTGGGAGGGTTGTCCAGTGGGGTATGTTTTAAATATTATCAATATAAATGATTAATTTTTCATTGGATTTTGTTTTGATCTAATTCTATTTTTGTTGAATGAATTCTTGATTTGGATTCTGGTTTATTCTTGGGAGATCAGAGGACAACATTTTTTTTTTAAAAAAAAATTGGTCTTCCACGTTGGTTATTTTATAACCGCCGTGATAATGGAATCGGGAAGGTTTTATCACATCGGTTTTTTGAATAACTGATGTGATAAAATCTTGTGGAATGGTTTATCAGGTCGGTTATTTCATAACCAATGTGATAAAAGGCATGGTAAATGGTTTTTCACGTCGGTTATTAAATAACTGACATGATAAACCCCCCTAGACTAGTTTAGCACATCGTTTCTTATATAACCGACATGATAAATCACTTCCCCGGGGTTTATCACGTCGGTTATTAAATAACTGACGTGATAAACATCCCCCGTGCGGGTTTATCACGTCAGTTATTATATAACCGAGGTGATAACTCCCCCCAGTTTATAACGGCAATTATATAATAAATGACGTCATAAACCCTCCCCCCTTGTTTTTTCACGTCGGTTATTAATTAACCAATGTGATAAACACCATGATGTTATGTTTTTTACATCGGTTTTTAAATAAACGATGCAAAAAACAAAATATTTATAACATCTTCCGTATTATCGTCAGCTAAAAACTGACGTAAAAAATGAAAAATAACCGACATAAATAACGTTTTCTGCACTAGTGGTTATTTGGAGTTTAGGGCTAGGTTCTCTTTGTTCATAGGGTTTGATATTTTTTGGGAATGAGGGTTCAGTGATTTTTATGTTTTTGGGATTGGGGTTTTTTAGGGATGAGTTTTTAGGGGTTTCGGGGGATAATGGTTTAGGATACATTGGGGATAACTGTTTTTTGTTTTTTGGGGATGAGGGATTATGGGTTTTTTCAGATAATATCTATGGTCATTTGTGGTGGTGGTTTAAGTGTTTTTTGTGGTGGGATTTGGGACTTTTGGGGTTAATATTTTTTCATTTTGGGGGGATGTGGTCTTAGGTTTTTTAAAATCATCGGGTTCTAGTATTTTAGGGATGAGGGTTTATAGTTTTTCTAATGATAAGGGTATAGAGTTTTTTTTGGGTGGAGGATTTAGTAAATTTTCATGCTAACAGTGTGTGGTTTCTATGACTGAGGGATTTGGCTTTTTTGGGTATTGGGTTTAGAGTTATTACAACTTGTGGGTTTCAGTGTTTCTTGGGGGAGAGAGGGTTTTTGTTTTGTGAGGATGGTAGTTTGGTGTTTTTTTTGTATTAGTATTTAGATATTTTTAGGGATTTAGTTTATAGGTATTAGGTTTTAGGTTTTGGAATTTTTTCGGATGACGGTATATGGCTTCATGGTGATTACAGTTAAGGGTTATTTGGGAATATGGTTTTAGTGGTTTTTTGGGCGAAGGGTTTAGGGTTTTTTCTGTTGATTGTTTAGAGTATTTTGGGATTGAGGATTTGGGGTTTTTGGCGCATATGGGTACTGATTTTTTAGGCCTAAGTATTTATGGATTTATGGGATAAGGGTATCGACTTTTGGGGGGATAAGGGTTTACTATTTGTTGGGGATATTGGTGAATGGTTTTTAGGTGAAGGATTTAGGAATTAATGGGTTAGATGTTGTTTGATTATAAGTTCTAAGGGTCTATGGTTTTCTTGGGATGATGTTTTATGGTTTTATATTAAAAAATGATTAGTCTTTTAAGGGTTTATTATTCGGATTTTTTGGATGGGAACTTCAGATTTATTAGTTCCAAATTCATAGGGGTTTTCTGGGCTAATGGATTAATTTTTTGCAGATGGGGGTTTTGGGTTTTTTGGGGCCTGGTGTTCAGGATTTTTTTGGCGGTTTTCAGGTTTTTTGGGAAGATTTTTTAGTGTACATTGGGGATAAGGGTTTTTTTTGTTTTCATATATAGGTTTATGCATTTTTATGTTTAAGGGTTTTGTATTTTTTGGGCTTACAGTTTAGGGTTAACAAGGTTAAGGATTTCAGGTCTTTTATGGATGAGGGTTTGGGTTTTTTTGGAATGAATGTTTAGGGTTACTAGTAGATGAGAGATTAGGATTTTTTGTGTGTGTGGTTATGGAAATTTTTTGGCCTTATTGTTTTGGGTTTCTTAGGTGTATGGTTTTATGGTTTTGGTATATGATGATTGAGGTTTTATGGGGCCAACTTTTTCAGGTTTTTTGGATGATGGATAATGGTTATTAGGGCTAGATGTTTCGATTTTTTCGGGCTGAGAGGTTATGTTTTTTTGGGATGAGGGATTAATTTCATAAGGGGATATGGTTTAATCGTTTTTTGGGTTGAGAAATTAGGGTTTTTTGGGCCTTATTTTTTTCATTCTTTCAAACCCAGTGATTGCGCTTTTCTAGGACCAAGGGTTCCATTTTTTTTGGGGCATATGGTTTAAGTATTTTTGGGGATGATCATTTTGTATATGTCGGGATATTTGTTGTTGGATTATTCGTGGCTTGGGGTTTATGTTTTTCTAGGGTTGAGGGATTTTTTTATGGGGTTGTGGGTTTGGTGTTTATAGGGATGAGGGTCACATGCTTTTTAGGGCTGAGGGTTTATGGTATTTTTTGGATGGGGGTTTCAGGATTTATGGGGACAAGGGATTTAGATTTCTGATTATTTGGGATTGATAAATAATGTTTCTTTCTGCCTATGGGATTTGGGTTGTGTGGGGAAATATGATTACGAATTTTTGGGGATGAGGTTTTTTCAGTTTTTGGGGGTATGGTTTGATTGATTTTCTAGGAATAGAGTTTTGTTTATTTTTTTCATGGTGGGTTGTGGGTTTTTAGGGTGAAGGGTATAGTGTTTTTTGGGGATGATGGGGACAAGGGATAGAGGATTATTAGTGCCGAGTGTGTAGGGGTTCTTGGGATTGAGTGTTCTGTTTTTATTATTTTTTGTCAAATGTTTAGAGTTTTTTGGAGATGAGGGTTTTGGGTTTTATGGTGATGGTGGACTAATATTTAATGTTGGTATGAGAATTTGGTGAATTTTTAGATAAGGATTTAGTGTTATCAGGTTTATTAGTTTATGGTATATTAAGGCCGATGGTTTAGCATTTTTTGGTGCTGATAAAATAGGGTTTTTTGGTGTTGTATGTGAAGAGTTTTTTGGGGGTAGTGGGTTTTGGTTTTCATTGGATTATGGTTTTATCTTGTTTGGGGACCATGGTTTAAGGTATTGGGTTATATGATTTAGGAATTTTTAGGGAGGTGTGTTAATGGTTTATTGTGGATGAGGGTTTATGGGTTATTTGTTAATGAGGTTTTAGGATTTTTTCTGGATGATGGTTTAGGGTATTTTAGGTTTGAGGGTTTTGAATTTTTGGGGATGAGGGATTAGGATTATTGGGGTGAATGGGGTAGTGTTTTCTGTGTCTGTCAGTTTTGGATATCTGGGGAAGTGGCTTTAGATTTTCATGGGGATGAGGGTTTAGTGATTTTGTGGAAGAGTGTATCTAGTTTTCTGGGCAAGAATTTTTTGGATTTTTTTGGAGCTGTGATTATGGTGATTTTTTTGCGATGATGTTATAAGGATTTTTGGAATAATGGATTTGGGTTTTTTAGTTCCATTAATATAGGGTTTTTGGGGTCTGTCGGTTTGTGTGTTTTTAGTGAAAAGTGATAAGGTATTTTTATGCCTGACAATTTAAGGTTTTTTATGGTTTGGGTTTAGGGTTTTTGGGGATGATGGTTTTAGGTTTCTAGGTGTTGAGTGATTAGATTTTTTTTGGTGTTATGGGTTTAGGTATTTTTGGGGCATGTGATTTATAATTTTTGGGGTTGAGGGTTTAGGGTATTTTGAAAGTGAGGGGTTAGGTTTTTTGGGCATGACGGTTTAGGGTTTTTTTGGCCTAGGGGATAGGGTTTTTTGGGATGAGGGTTTCAGGTGTTTTAGGTATATTTTTTAATGACTTTATGCGCACAAGGGTTTTGGTTTTTTTGGGGATGATGGAATAGGGTTTTTGGGGAATATTGTTTACGTTATTTACGGATATGGGTTTAATGTTAGTTGGGATATAGATTTGGGGTTTTTTAGGGATGAGGGATTATGTATTTGGGGGGTTGGGGTTTAAGGTATTTTTTTATGGATGAAGGCTTGATCTTTTTTTTCTGAGGTATTGTCATTTATTATGGATTAGTGTTTAGGATTATTTCGTTGGAGGGTCTATGGTTTATTCAGGAATAGATATTATGGTTTTTTTGGGGAGGAGGGTTTAGAGTTTTTTCAGGATGATGGTTTAGATTTTTTTTAGTGAAGGGATTGAGGTTTTTTAGGGATAATTGTTTAGGGTTAATTACGGCTGATTGTTGATGGCTTTTTTTGGACCAGGGTATAAGGTATTTGGGTGATAATGTTTTAGGGTTTTGGTTGCAAACAGATTAGGATATGTTGTGTATTGGGGATTATGGGTTTTCATAACTGAGGGTTTAGGGTTTTTGGGGAGTAGGGTTTCGTGTATTTTTATGGTGTGGTTTTAGAATTTTTTTTGAGCTGATGGTCTTGGGTTTTGTTGGGTTTAGGGTTTATAGGTTTTTTGGGGATTAGGGATTACTATTTCTTTTAGATGAGGATTTATGGTTTTTTTGGGAATGTGGGTCTATGGTTGTTTGTGGATGATTATTTTATGATTTCTAGGGGTGAGTATTTAGGATTGTTGGGGATATGGTTTTTGGGTTTTGCGGAGCTAAGGGTTTAGAGGGTTTACGGAACAGGGTTTATGCTTTTTTTGAGGATGAGGGTTTCTGGTTTTTGTGTGTGGAGGGTTTATATTATATTAGGGAAGAGGTTATTGTGATTTTTTAAATGGATGATTTAGGGTTTTTTGGGGCTAAGAAGTTTGGGTTTTTTTGTGAAAAGGGTTTTTGTTTTTTTGGGATGAGGATTTGTTTTATATTTATGAGGGTCTATGATTTTTTGGGGTTTAGGGTTTACATTTTATTTGAAATAATAAGAATTTTTTAGGGCTATGCATTTGTAATTTATTAGGGTAAATGTGTTTAGGTTTTTTGGGGATGAGGGTTTGGGTTTTTTTTGACTTATTTTCTAGTGTTTTTTACGGCTGATGGTTTAGTATTTTTTGGGATAAGTATTATTGTTTTTTACGCCGAGGGTTATGTTTTTTTGGTACCAATATTTAGTGTTTATTAAGGATGAGGGTTTATAGTATTTTGGTGCTAAGTGTTTGGGGTTTTTAGGGGTTGATGGGTTATGATTTCTTGGGATTTAGGGTTTAGGGTATTTTTGGGAAAAGGCTATGCGGTTTTTTGGTGTAGGAGGTATACGTTTTTTAGTTCTGAGGGTTTGTGGATTAAAAGGAAGAGTGTTCATGATATATTTGGGCTAATATATGGGTTTTTTTGGGCCAAGGGATTATAATTTTTTTTGAAGAAGACAGTTTATATATTTTTGTTCTTGGGATTTATGATTTTTTTGGCCAGGGGTGTATGGTTTTTTTAGGTGAGAGGTTTATGTAATTTTGGGGTTGATATTTTAGGGTATATTTAGGCTGAGGGTTTTGTTTTTGGGGAATCAAGGGTTTGGGGGATTTTTGGGATGAGTATTTCATGTTTTTAGGGTAGAGGGAATGAGGATTTATTGGGCCAGATTATTTAGGATTTATTAGTGCCAGTAGTTTAGGGTTTTTTGGTGATTAGGGAATGGATTTTTATGTCATTGAGTCCTTTTGGGTTTATTAGGGATGAGTATTTGGGGTTTTTGGGTTGATGTATGAGTGTGTTTATGGGATGTGTGTTTTTTGTTTTTTGGGGCTGAGAGGTTTTTTTTCAGGATTAGAGTTTATGGTTTTTTGAGATAATGATATATCATATGTTGGGTAATAAGGTTTTATTTTTTTTAGGGATGTGGGTTCTGGGTTTTTTTGAGATCAGGGTTGGGGTTTTTCAGTTCCATGGGTTTAGTATTTTCATGAGGCTATGTGTATATGGGTTTTTGGGGAAATGGTTTAAGGGATTTGGGGCCTAAGGGTTTAGGGTCCTTTTTGTTTTTAGTGATTAGGTGTTTATGGGTCCGAGGGTTTTAGGGTTTTTGGATAAAGGTTCAGGATTTTCTAGGACCATGGTTTTTGTTTTATTTAGTGTTACAGATTTTTGATTTTTTGGGTTAGGGGATTTGAGGTTTTTTGGGGAGGAAGGTATTAGGTTTTTTGGGGATGAGTTTATTAGGTTTTTTAGTGACGATGGTTACAGATTTTTAATAAAACTGCTTTAGGGTTTATTAATGAATATGATATTTCTAGTGTTGAGGGTTTAGGTTTTTCTAGGACAAATGGTTAGGGTTTTTTGGGGATGAGGTTTTGGTGTATTCTTTGGTAGAGTGTGTTGGGTTTGGTGGTGATGATAATTTTGGGATGTTCATGGATGAGGGTTTTGGGTTTTATGGGGATATGGGATTTGGGATTTATGAGGATGAGGATTTCTCCATTCATAGGGAAGAGGTATTAGTGTATTCTTGGACTAAGGGTTTTGGGTTTTTTAGTGATGAGGGTTTTGGGTTTTCTACTGTAGAGGATTTTGGGTCTTCTAGGGCTATGTTTTTTTTTGGTTTTATCATGTGGATTGTATAGTGTTTTCAAGGGATGAGGGTTTAGTTTATTCTAGTACAAAGTGTTTAGTTTTTTATAGGGATAAGGTTTCAGAGTTTTCTAGGTCTAAATTACCCTAATCCATCAATCCCAAAAACCATGAATACTCATCCACAAAAAACGGCAATCCCTCAGGCCCAAAAAATATAATCCATCGTCCTAAAAAACACCTAAATCACTATCCCAAAAAATCCCTAGTTCCACATCATAAATATCCTAAATCATCAGGCCCCAAAATACCAAAATGTTCATCCCCAAAAAACAATAATTATTTATCCCATAAAAACTCTAAACCATCATCCCACATTTGAACCCAACACGCGTCCCTAAAAATCCATATTAGTATGTCCAAAAGATCAATAAACACTCATCCCAAAAATCAGTAAAACCTCAGTCCTAAAAAAATCTCAAATTTGAGCCCCAAAAAACCATAAACTGTTATATTGAAAAAAACCCTCAACCCACATCCCAATAAAACATAACCCTCATCCCCAAAAAACTAAAAACCTTCATCCCCCAAAAAAATTAATCAGACATCAAAAAAACCCCTAATACCTTATCCCCAAAATAACCATTAACACACTACCCTAGAAAACCATGTAACCTTAGTCCAAAAAAACATGGAACCATCTTTTCCATAAATCCATGATAAATCAACCAAAAGAATCCTCGATCCCTTATCCCAAAAAGAATCATGAAACCTCATCACCAAAAAACCATCAACCACCAAGATGAAAATACAATGAAACCTCATCCATAAAATAACCCTGAAGCCACATCCCAAAAAAAATCCTGAACCCTCAATCCCTAATCCCCAAGTCTTATTAAACCCTAAACTCTCATCCCCAAAAAATCCTACGCCCTCATTACCAAAATCTTATGAACCCTCAGCCCCAAACAACCGTGATATATATTCCACGAACAAAACATAACCCAAATAATCAACAAACCATCAATAGTAATCCCTAGAAAACCCCAAACCCTCATCCCTAAAAAACTCAAAAAACTCATCCCCAAAAAACCGAGAACCATCATAACTGAATTACACAAAACCCTAAGCCCCCAAAAGACCCTGAACCCCCAGCCATGAAAATTTTGGAACCCCCACCCTAGAAAAACACAGAACCCTCATCCATAAAACTATCTGAACCCTATGATAGAAAAAAACCCTCTTACCTAAGCCCAAAAAAAACCTTCCCCTCCAACCCAAAATCCCTACACCCTTAGCATGAAAAAACACTAAACCCTAATCCATGAATAACCCCAAATCCATAGCCACTAGAAAACCCTAATCACTTATCCCTAAATATCTTAATCCACCACACCCCAAAAAACACTAAACCCTTAGCCCCAAATGTACTTGAGCTATGTTCCCAAAAAACAAATTATACCCCATACAACAAAAAACCCTAAACCATTATACAAAAATCACAAATCCCCATCCCCAAAAATCCACAACACTATCCCCCAAAAAATCCTTAACCCATAGTGACATTAAACCCTAATCCCTTAGACCGAAAAAACCGTGATCCCTCAGCAGCAAACAACCATGAACCCTAATCCTTAAATAACCATGAACCCTAAACAAGATAAAACCTTGATCCATTATCCATGAAAACCCCTAGCCCTCATCCCTAAAAAACCCTCATCACTCAATTCCAAAAAATGCACAACCCGCAGCCCAGAGATAACACTCATGACTCATCCCAAAAAAACATTAACACTCATCTCTAAAAAACTGCAAACCCTTGTCCCCCAAAATCCCACATCTCTCACCACCCACAACCCCAAATTTTAAACATTAAAAATACCAAAACCTCATCCCATAAAACTCTAAATTCCATACCCAAAAAACACTAAATCCTCAACCAAAAAACCAAACAATGTTCAACCACAAAAAACCACAACCATCTTCCCCATGGAATGTTCCACCCAAAGACCCAAAAAACCATCAAACATTATCCACAAACAACACTAATCCATGATGATCAAAAAATAGTAAAACCTCAACACAAAACACCCACCCAACTATCCAAAAGCACCATAATCCCACATCCCCCCAAAATTCAACACTCATACCCAAAAATTGTCCAAATCATATTCCTAATAAATACTAAATAATCATCACAATAAAACCATAAAACCTAAAACCCAAAAAACATAATCCTTCATCCACAAATAACCTTAAACCATCATCCCAAATGTCCTCTAAACCCTCATCCCCAAAAATACCAAACCCATAACTCCAAAAACAATAAACCCATAGACTTAATGAAATAAACCCTCATCCCCGAAAAATAACTATTTCACCTATCCCAACAAACCATAAACCCTCATTTCTAAGAAACCATACAAACCTGACTCAAAAAACAGTAAATTATAAGACCCAATGAACCCTAAAACCTCAACCTCAGAATACCTATATAAATCATCCCCTATAAATCGTAAAACTTCATCGCTAAAAAATGAATCCCTCTTACCAAAAAACACCATTATTAGCCCAAAAATGCATGTACCCTCAGCCTCAAATAACAATAATCCATTTCCCGCCCAAAACCCCCAAAAACATTCCCCAGAAAATCATAAATCATCACCCTTAATAAAGCCTCTACCATAAACATCAAAATATCATCAAGACTCTACCCCAAAAGAAGTCAATTTTGATCCCCAAATACCCAAACCATCATCCCTAAAAAACAAAAAACCCACTATCCTAAAACCCATTAAATATCCTCCCCAAAAAACCCTCTACACAAAGCCCAAAAAAATCTCTCAACCCAAAACATATATCAACTCTAATCCCTAAAAATCCTAAACCCTAATCCCCCACCAAAACCCTCATCACTCATCCCCAAATAGCCCATACCTGTAGCCTAAGAAAACCAACATCACTGAGTGCCAAAACAACTTTAACCCTCCACACCTAAAACCCTCAACCCACATCCCATATTTCCCCCTAACAATTCACCCCAAAAATAACCTTAACCTTCAAAAATAGAAAACCTCAACCGTCATCCCTAAAAACCCCTACACACTCATCCCTACGAAACCCTCAAACCTAATCAATAAAAACTCATAACCATAAACCCCATATAACCCTAAACCATCATACCTTAAGAAACCTAAAACCTCCACCAATACATACCAAAACCCTTGGCCTAAGAACCCTAAACTCTCATGCCTAAAAAAATCCTATATCATCATCACAGAAAGACCCTAATGCCTCATCCCCCTAAAATAATACTACATTATCATTCCCAAGAAACATGAAACCCTTATCCCTAAAATAATCCTAATCCTCTACCCCCAAAAAACATAAACCATCAGTACCTAAAAAACACAAAATCCACAACACTAGAAAACCATAAACACTAATCCCAAGAAAACACTCAACCCTCATTCCTAAAAATCATAAACCCTATTCCCCAAAAATCAATAAACCTTCAGCCCTAAAAAACCAATATCATCATCCCTGAAATACAATAATCCCTCTTCAAAAATAATAATAAAACCTCATCCCAAATAAATCATAAACCCTAATCCCCACAAACCATCTTCCCTTAGGCCCAAATAAAATTTGACCACCAATCCCAATGAATCGGTATGACTAAAAATACCTCAACCATCTACACATAATAAACATCAACCCTCTTCCAAAAAATTACCTCAATCCTTAACAAAACAACATGAACCCTCAAACCCAAAAAAACCAATCAAATTATTCCCCAAAAACACTAAATTATTATCCATGAAAATGCATAATCCCTCAGCTCAAATAAAACATAAATCCTCATCACCAAAATAACCTAAACCATTATTGAAAAAAACACTATACCATTAGCCCAAATAAAACGAAAACCTCATCCCCAAAATAAAAAAAAACCCTTAGACCCAAAAATACCATCAAACCTAGACTCCATAATACCCTAACTCCTAATTAGTAAAAAACACTAAACCCAAAAAATCATAAATATTCATCCCTAAAAAACACACATCCCACAACACCAAGAAACACTAAATCCTCATCCCCAAAAAACACACAACACATATTCCTAAAAAAATATTATCCCATAGCAACAGAAAACCCTAACCCCTTACCCCAAAAAAACCATCAAACATCATCCATCCAATACCGTCAACCCTAATCCCCAAAAAACATTCAAACCAAATCCATAAATAACATTTAACCTTCCTCCCCAAAAAACAATCATCCTCATCCGAAAAAAAATCCTCAACCCTCATCAGAAAAAATAATTAACCCTCATCCCCAAAAAACATTCAAACCACAATAAAAATATCTAACCCCATATGCGTAAAATACCCTAATAACAAATCCCCAAAACTGCTCAACCCTCATACCAAAAAAATCCTAAACCCTCAACCCACTTCCCAAAAAGATCCTAAAACCTCTTCCCCAAAAATCCTTAAACAAAAGACCTAGAAAACCAAAATATCTTATCCCTAAGAAAAACTCAACCATTATCCCTAAATAACCATAATAAATAATAAAAAACGATCAACCCCTAGCCCTAGAAATTCCTTAAAACCACATCACCAAAAAAACCCTAAATCCTTATCCCTAGAAAAACCCTAAAACCTCATCTATATAAATCTATAAGCCCTCCGACCTAAAAAAACCTAAAAATATCATCCAAAAAAAACCAAAAAACAACATCCCAAAATCCCCTAATCTCTCATCCACAAAATACCCTAAACCCTCATACCCAAAAAAATTATAACATCATTCCCCAAAATCACTAAACCACAAACCCCAAAAAACAATAAACACATAGCATCAAAAAACCCAAAAAACATAGTTAAAAAAAATTCTAATCCCTCAACCCCAAAAAACCCTAAGCCCACATATCCTAAAAAACCAAACACCATATACCCATAATCCCAAAACCATCATCCCCAAGAAACACAAAACCCTAATTTATGAAATATCATAAACTCTCAACCATGAAAATACCCAAATCCCTCAGCACCAGAAAATAATAAACCCTCATAAATAACCTAATATCTTAGTCCCAATGAATACGAACCCTAATCCCAAAAACCCCAAAAACCAAATTAATGAAATAACCCTAATATGTCATCCCCAAAATACTATAATCACTTATCCCAAAAAAACCCCAAGCCACCAAAACCCAAAACCATCATCCCCATGAAACTGATATCCCTCAGCCTAAAAAACCAGGATTCGTTATCCCCAATGAAACATCAAATAATATCTCCACATCCCCTATACTCTCAACCACAAAATAAAAAAATACCCAACTCAAAAAACCATCAACATTCATTCATAGAAAATAATAAAAACATATCATTAAAAACCATCATTATTCTACAAAAAATAACCTAAACCCTTACCACCAAATAACACTAAACAATTATCCCTAAAAAACCCTAGGATTTAACCCAAAAAATCTTGTAACCACATCCCCATAAATTCTTGAATCCTTAGCCCCAAAAATTCATGAACTCTCCAGAAAAAAATCCTATACACTCATCCCAAAAAATAGATAACCATCACCCCCTCAATACCCATGACCCTCATCCACAAAAAATAGAGAAACCTTATCCACAAAAAACAATAAACACTCATCGCAAAAATAACATGAACCCCCACCCCAAAAAACATTGATCCCCCAGCCCGAAAAAACCATGATCACTTAACCCCCAAAACCCTTAATGATTAATTACCAAAAACAGTAAATACTCTTTCCCAATAAATGATTAACCCTCAGCCCCAAATAACCTTGATGAATCAACCCAATGATACCCTAATAACTCTACCCTAAAAATCATGAACAATCTTCGAAATAGAACCATTTATCCTAAACCGAAAAAAACTACGAGCCCTCATCCCCATAAAAAAGCAATCCATAATCCCCAAAAAACCACTAACATCATCCCACAAAAAATTATACCCTCATACTTAGAAAGCAGTAAACACACAAACACCAAAAATCCAAACAACCCTATGTCCCAAAAACCATATCCCCTAAGAACACAAAATGACTAAACCCAAATTGAAAAAAAAAACACTGATAAACCACACCAAAAACTATCAACACTCAACCACAAAAAACATAAACCCTATGCCCCAAAAACCCTCAAACCTCATCTTCAATAAAACCTCAACTCGTTCCTCCGAAAAACCATAAATGACCAGACCCATGAAAATATATTCCCACATCTCCAAAACACCTTAAACACATAGCCCTAAAAATAACTCTTCCCTTATACCTAAATATCCCCAATCCATTTGTCCTATAGAACCCTCAACTATTATCCCCCAAAAAAATTCTGATCCTTCATTGCCTCAAAACCCTGAATCGTCAGCCCCACAAATTCCCTAAATCCATAGCCCCATTAAACCCTAACAACACAGCATAAAAAAAATAAACCCTTATCCCAGAAAAACAATTAATAATCCACCCCAAAAAACTGTCAACCATCAATCCCAAAAACCCTCATCCCTCATCCCCAAAAAATTAATTCATTATCACAAAGAATCCATTAACCCTTATCCCCCAAAAACCACAAAACATCTTCTATTAAAATCCATTAACCATCACCCTAAAAATACCATCAAACACCTACCCTAAAAACCCTAAACCCATGGCCTAAAAATACCCTCAACACATAGCCAGAGAATCATAAATTGTTATCCCCTAATAAAATGTATCCTTTCATCCCCAAAAATCCGTAAGCCTCAACTGTAAAAAACCCTTAATAGTCTACCCCAAAATCCTCTTATCCCTCTACCCAAATAAAATCATAACTATCACCCCACAAAAACCCTAAACCCTAATCCCCAAATAACTTTCAACCCTCAACCACCTAAATCCATAAAAAACTATCCATCACGACACTAACACCCCATCCTAATAGAATAAAAAATCCCCTTACCCAAAAAAATCTTCAACCTTCATCCCCAAAACCCAAAAATCCTCAGACCCATGAAAACCCAAACTGAAAACACCATAAAACATGAAACCCTCATACCCAAATAATCATAAAACCTCATACCCCAAAAACAATAACCCCTAGTTTGGAAAACAAGCAAAAATCATTCAAAAAATGTTTTGATATGCACAGGGTGGCCCTATCGTCATGGTGAACGGTGTTGGATGAAGGATGGGGTCGAGGATAGGTTTTGGTTGATGTTTTTTGATGATGGGTTAAATTTATCAACCAATGCTACAAAGGGTGTGACTTACTATTTACACAACACTCTCTAGGGATGGATATGATGGTAATTCAACACAACAACACACATGGGTTGAGATATGAAATAGTGGGTATTTTGATCATATATCATAATTATAATATATATACTAATAAAGAAGTAATGTACAATAGAAAGATAAATAAACAGAATATTCCTCAGAAAATGGATAGGAACATAGAACAAGAACCCTATTACAACAGTGAATGAAATACAAGTTTAATTATGTGGATATTTATAGATAAGGGGTGATTAAATAGTAAAGGGTCTAATACCCTAATTTAATTATTAACATACCTCTATTTTCCCATTAATGGAAAAAATATAATGGTTAACAACGTTATTTTGGAGAATTAGCACATTCCATTTCACCCATAGCCCACTTGTTTTTTCAAAGAGTGCCCAGACCAATGGATATGACTTTAATGTCCAATGATTCTCCATTAGAATATCCATTTGGGAAAGGTATCAAAATATTCAGGAAATGATGTGTCTTAGGTTTCATTCATATCATTTTGGATTAAAAAAGATTGATAATAAGATTATTTTCAAATAAAAACATGAAAATTGGTTTTGGTAATATTAATGTTTCTATATTGGATCATATTTAATCTTTTAATCTCTTTAATATACAATGTATCATTTGTACATAAAACTCCATCTCCACGCATTCTATAAAATCAATTCCGTTTTCCATTTTCATACCATACCTTCCCTCTTGAAGAGGATTTTTCCTTGACTCATCATCGTTTGCATCCAAATATCCAGGAATGATTAGAAACATTAAAATAAAAAATAACACAATACTCCCCTCACAATGTGATCTTGTAATCAGTAATATCAGGCACTTAGTGAAGTGCATATCCATGTATTGTGTGCTTTGAATTCCATTTTATTTGAAACCTATTCAACATCACCGATTTCTCATGGTGTTTATTAAAATTTCAAAGTAATTTTATATTTCTAAATTTCTATAAAGTAAATTAAATTTTATCAATAGAGTTATGGAGGATAAATAAAAAATTAGTTCCACATGGAAAAAATTGTCTTTCTGAGTGATCTCCAGTTTTGTTAGAATACACTACCCATGGTAGATATTTGATCTAATCTTTTAGATTCATGATGTTGATATAAATATTTTAATATTTTTACATGAATAATAGTTAGAAATAATTGGGGTGCCTCCTCAGGATTAACACCATCATAAAACTATTAAAATGATTCCATAATATTAGATAGTGAATGTGATTACTTGTTCGTATTTAGATTTTCCTAATTTTACATTAGTAAATGGAGGATTTCCCAAAAAGGAAATCATATTTAACCCATATCTTCTCTATCATAATCCAATTTTTTTCTCTCAATGAATTATCTTCTGTCTCATTATTTTTCATTAAAATACATAACTTTCTTACCTAATTCTCACATCATCCATCATTCTACCATTTTTTATTTTCTATATTCTCTTTCTCAGAACTCATTTTATACATATCTCTCAAATTTTTGTCCTCTAAAATTTGATTAAGGGTCAAATGGATTAGGATAATAGGTTTCCCTTAGAGTAAAAAATTATGATAGTATATAAAACCCTCATGTGTCACAGGTCGATCGTACTACTATGGTCGACATAGAAGAAAAAGGATTTCCTTAATTGAAACAATTTTTCACAATACCTGATCCATTTATTTACAAATGGTGATCGATAAATTCACCTTTTCTATTTCTATAAACTCCCTAGAATCATTCAACAAATAAATAAAGAAAATATTTAGGCATTTCAATGTCAGGAGTACTATCTTCTCCATTAATTTGATGATCTCAACATTAATATAGCTTCCTCCATCAAAGACTAAAATTCATACCATCCAATTGATTTGGGATCTAGTATGGAAAATGTTCTACCATTCTTTATTTTCATTATAAATCCATCATTGTGCCACTACAAACACTTTTGTAATGTCATAGTGTATCAGTTTTGTAATTGAATAGTAATGAAACCCCTTCAATGAAATTTGAAACAATAAATATCATGGTTGATACCATGTAAAAAAATTACAATGCATGACTATGGATTCTGCCGAAAATAATTCTTGGATCATTGGTATTTTGAGGTCCTTCTAGTATTATGCAATAGACATACTCCCCAAGGAAATCCATTGATGTTTTTTGTGATGATTTGTGTTTTAGTGTGAGGGAAAATCCTCATTCACATAGAAAACATCATGTTCTCCCATGAGTTTATGGGACATCAATAATACCTATCCCAATTTTATTTAATATGATCCCAAAAAATATTTTTTAGGAAAATAAAGGGGAGAATCATTGTTCTTTTTCTCAATAGAATTTGTATGACCTAAAAATACGTTCTTTATCTACATATCCCACTCTAAGTACATTTCAAAATCATGCATTCCATGAGAATATGGGACCATAAACTTATAAAAATCATGGATTTCATAATAATGTATTCCCCTTTTACCTCCTCTATATTTTTTGAACAACGTCCTCTTTTTTTGACAACCTCAAAATCATCATCAATGTTTTCTATAAACTCCTATATGATTTGGGGGTAACATGGTGTTGGAAAATACCTTGATCTTGTTTTTATTCTCTAGGTCATTAATCCTATCATGTTTAACCTCCATCTCCCTATGACCAACATTCACAAAATTTTCCACAAAAGAATTCATTTGGAGTTGTGTAGATTTTAGTGTGGGAGATCTACTTCGACTTCATCCATTGATTGCATCAGTGATTCGATTCCAAAAAACTTATTTCATTTTATGTAAGAAAAATAATAACACACACATAATTATACACAGACAAAAATATTCACACATAAGAAGACAGACACACACACATAAGGACACACACTCCCAAATAATATTTTCAAACACACACACACAACATGAACACCCTCGCACACATAAGAATACACCCACACACAAACTAGGATAAACACTCCCAAACACAATTATCACACCCAAGAATACAAAAAAATGGACACCCTCACACATTCAATGATATACACACACCTATGTTGTCAAAATATAAACAAAA